>JAUMJJ010000063.1:3600000-4200000 GCA_033556795.1 Tapera naevia
ATCTCCTGTGTGTTTGTCTTGCCAGTGTGGCTTCGTCGGTTTCTAATGCAACATAGTACATTATTTTTCACTTTTGTATTACATTTGGTAATGTGCTTCTTGAGGCAAACATGCCATCTTTTCTAAGGTGAACTTCAAGCAGAAGGTAATTGCACTGATTTTTGGTTTTTAACCTCCCTTTTTACTGTAAGACTTCTTTTTTGCATCTGCTGTAGCTGTTTGGAAATACTGTAAATAGCACAAGTTATAGCAAATCCTGAAAGGCTGTCGATGCCATTCCTTGTTGGTCTTGTATTTTTTGGAGTATTTCCATATTTTACAGTATTGAGATATGAGCTTTTGTTTTAGATGTTTCACTCTCTGTTTGCATTCTGGTGTGAATCCAAGGCCACAGCTGCTTTATTACAGTGGAGATTTTTAGGGTTCATCTGTATTTATAAAATATTTCTTCCTCTTGTCTATGCACATTTCTCCAACACTGTAAAGATACAGAGGCAGTTTTTAAGCTACAGGTGTGTTTGTTGTCTGCGTAATGCTCAAATGCCAATCTTTGATATCAGTGTTAGACAAGTAATAGCATTAATGTAATATCCCGACTAGCAACTGTAGCTGTTGTGTGTTTGCCTTGCTTCCTTCAGCATCCAATTCTTGTCATATGAAGATCTGACAGAAGCAGTAGAATAATAGGGATTTGGTATCCAAGTTACAGTGTCTTGCTCGCTGTCCCTCCGTGGGTGTGGATGTTTTAGTACTCAGAACAAAGAGATAGCGTTGCCTTTCTGATTGCCCACGTGAGTAAACCACCAGTCTCCTACCCATCAGGAATTGCCTTTTGCTTCTGTAACCCCCGAGGACAGGAGAGACCCAAACCCCAAGCCCATTGCTTAGTGTTAGGTTGTCAAACAGCAAGTTTTGTCTTCTGTTTCTGAGGGTTAATGACTGGAAAGATGGCATTCCTCTGAGATGTTTTTAATCCAAAGGATGTGGGCATTTTTTTTGTGTGTGTGCTTGGTGTGGCACGTAATCCAGTTTATCTCATTTAGTGTTTCAGTTGCTTTTTTCTGTGTTGTTTCTTTTCCTGGAAGTGTTAAGATGAATGTAATGGCTTGGCCAAATCACTACAAAGGTGATTCTGTAATACTCTTCTGTTAGCCAGCACATGCAGTTAAAGGCTACCTCCTCTATTCCTCTGCAGATGGATTAATTGTTAAAGTGAACCTACTACTAAGCAGCCAAAATGCTCCCAGAGGAAGTGTATTTTTTCTGTGTTGTTTCTTCCTGGAGAACTCGTGGTGCTGTACTGTGACCTTGGATGGCTGCTCGTTGCGCCCTCTGTCTTCCCGAGGCATAGATGTGGCGTGTGGTGATGAAAGGTATTAACAAGCTATCAGAAATGGTGAGGCAAATCCCATGTCAGGTACATTCACTTTTGTGCAGGGTTACTCGATAGCAGTGACTCCTCTGTAACCCATCCCTTCACTTGCTGAGTTTGTGTTCTGTTATTTCCAGTAAAAAATGTTTTCCTACTTTAGCTATTGGCTGAAAATTCTGATGCTTTCCTGGAAAATGACATGAAGGTGCTTGAAATATATTTTGAATCTGAGGCAAAAATCATGTATTGCAATATTTTTTAGCATATTTTTTAGCTAAGTTGGCATAAGGCTGTAGTGGCGACAGTGCTATATTCCCTGCTCAGATCATCATAAACTTTAAAATGGGGGGGGGGGGGGAACCAAACCAAAACACCAAAAGCAACCCTAACCTCTGGCATGTTCATATTGTGAGTATTTAGTGTCAGTTACATGCAGCGCCTTGGCTGTAACTCAACATTTAAATAAGTGCACGTGCACTAAAGGTGCTTTAAATGTCCCAAAATGAAACTATAGAAAACTGTGTTAATGCATCATGTTTTGTTTACAATTAATCCAACCAGGCTTCCTCATTTTACAGTAAACCACTCTGCTGACAGAAATCCTGCCTGTTGGAGCATAGTGTGCTGGTGTGTGGTTTCATAGCAGTGTTACAGGGGCTTCTAGTATTTGAAAGTAACCAGGTTTTATGCTACGAATGTTGGCATCTCAGAAGCAAGTTTGCTGGGATTACGTGCTACCTGCAATTTCATTATCTTAATCTTTGGGCATAGACACTAATGAAGCTGACTGATGGCAGGGAGGATTGCTGAAGTTGTGACTTTCTGGAAGCCAGTTCCTATTGAGCAATGGTGAGCGACTGAATAAATAAACTCACTAATAACTTAGCGGGGTAAAATCCCCTAAATTTGATTCAGTTCTCAGTTATAATTTAACAAAGCTCACCCCAAAAGAGTGAAGTACAGGGTTTTGCTCTAGAGTAAATGGCTGCTTTTCTGACAATATTCCACTACATCTGATACTATAAATCTGTAGACACTATTGATGTTGCTGTGACTTGGAAGGGGTTAAACTGTGCAGACATGTGGAACACACTTCTGTGTGAGCGCATCCTTGTAAAGCAGTGACGGTAACATTGTGCTTTTCAGATGAGGTCTGCAGACCCAAGGAAGCTTCAGGAAGTTTAAGCAAGGGAAGAGCCCTGTGCTAGGTGCTTGCAATGCCTATATGGAAGAGAAATGCCATCCATGCTGAGCCAGCTACTCCATCCCTCAGAGAAATGAGAAGTTGAAGGGAAACATCATCTTGCCAAACTGCTAATTAAGCACTCATTAAGATGACAGTTAAATAATACTCTTTTGGTTTTCCTTCTGGCTTTCCTGCGAGAGGCCCCAGCCTGCAGCCAGAGCTGTGGCACAGCTCCTTGCAGAGCCCTCACCTTGAGCATGTCCGTCAGCCCTTTCCTCAAAGGGGGAATGTTGGTGGCCAGGTCCCTGCAGTTGACTCCTAGTTTCAGCCCTCTGTATCTGAGAGCTTTGAATGTGGTTGGAGCCAGGACAGGGGTGTTCGCTGAATTGGGAGCTGTTAGAGGTTGGCGAAAGTCAACTGAGGTCTTGGGAGTTGTGTATGTGGCAGCACTAAGAAAGGGGACCCACAGCACAGGATGAAGGCTGGCGACTCCCTTCCTCCCAACTAAACATCCTCTGAACAGGAATGGCTTTGAATTTGTCCATGTTCTGCCTCAACAGATGCATCTTAAAACCCTGTGGCCACCTTTCAACCAATCAACCTACTGATTTTGTTTTGAAGAGCTTCTTATTTCCATTACAAATCTGTATTAAAGGGCATATTTAATTCTACCTGGTTCTTAGGAGTGCACAGATTTTTCCCCCACATTTTGGATGTGCTGTTTCACCAGGCTAGTGTTGCTTTTTTCCCACTTCACTAAGCACAACTGAAATACCCGTTGGAACAACTGGTATCTAATCATCAGTAGGCATTACAGATAGGACTAACCTGGGAGCAAGCCTAGGAGTTGCTCCTGAAATATGAATTTAAACTTTTTTGGCAGTTTTATGGTGTTTTCAGTGCGCTTGGTAAGCATGAATTGTGCAAAGGTCAGCAAGCAATCTTGGGAGTTTCCAGTCCCCTGGCTGGTGCTCTTTGTGTTGGCTTTGTTAGATTTCCTGTCTGAAAAAAAAAAATACATTTAATGTGCACTCCATTCCGTATTTATCAGCTTTTCCTGTTTTTACATCCAGAGGAAGCTTCACTTGTGCCAGTATATATAGAAAATTGTACATTTTTGCTTGTCATGTGCTTAACTCAAAGCAGATCTGGTCTGTGCTTTGTGGGCACCCTAAAATCTCAGCTGTCGATCATGTGCCATGGATAGGATTGAACCTTCCATGTGTCAGCATAACACCCAGAGAGGTTTGTTTCTGTCTTTCACCAGTTAATGTACATCAGCCATGAGATGTTTCAATCCCACTGTTTCTGTGCTATAAAAAGATAAGGTGCATTGACCTTCATCTTCTTGTTCCTGATATATTTTCTTATGGAACTTAACAAGACTGAGCCCTTATATTCCTTATCTCATTTACGAGTGATGACTTTGTCATTTCATTTTAAAGTAAATAGCGTGTCTATAATTGCCTGACTGACTTGAATCTTCAGCTGACCTTCAGTTGTCTGCCAGTATTGAATCCCCAGAGCGTCTCCCACCGAGAGATCATTGCAATTTTCCAACTTTTTAGTACCTGGGTTTGGGCAACAGGAATGATTTGAGTTCACGGTGGAGTGGGGAAAGGTTAGATATTATGTGCTCTTCCTTAATGAACTTCACTTTAGAAATGATCACCAATAGACCATTTGGGAAAGTGAGGGAAGAAAGAAAAGAGGAAGAAAAACAACAAAACCTAACTAAAAAAAAATTGAGGAGTAAGTTTCAGAGTTAAGTATCTTAGAAAATAAAATTTTAGGTGCAATGAGGAGGCATAGCTGGCAGTTATGTGCTGTCCTGAAGAGTGTTGCCATTTGTTTTCTGTAATTTGTTGATACAGCTTAGTAGATTTTGTGTGTGTGTGCATCCACATGTACATATGTGTATGCACACACGTGGTAGTGGAAGGAAATCAGGACTGTTTATAGAAGAAATAAAGGCAGTATTTTGCTGGAAATAATAAGCACAATTTCACTGGGTTCCGCAGGATTTTGTTAGTTTGTACAATCAAAAAAGTCTCAAAACTTTACGTAAGTGAAGAGCTTTAACTTGTAAAGATCCAGTCCCAGATTTCTGTGCAGCAAAGTGGTTATGTTGACGTCGGGAGGGTGAGATGGAAAACAGAATGTATTGATTAAATCCATAGGGGTTTTTTTCCTTAATTTTGGTCCATTGCCAATTTAACTGACAGCTGTTAAGGTTTTAATATTCTGTTCCATAGTTTTCAAAATTTTTTTAATTATTATTTTTATAAAATAACTGAAAAAATGAACCAAAAATCAATGCAGAGATTTCCTATTGTAAATGTTCACTTGAATCAAAATGTTTTAATGACCATTTAAAGTTTGCTATTTTTTTGAAAAGAAAAAGAAAAGATATGATGTTAAGGGCCTCGTTTCCAGTGGTACTAAACGTGCGCTGACTCGTTTTTATGTGGTGCATTTGTATTAACATGTCTTGTGCTCGCAGTGTCTAAATACTGTGGTGCTGTTTGGGTGAGAGTAGCACTTGGAACATGAAAAGCCAGCACAGAACTACCCTTGGCTGATTTGAAATGCATTGGCGGTGTTGTAGGATTGACTATGTCGATCGTCAGTGCTGCTTTACGTTACTCGGACGACGAGGTTTCGCGTAGGTGTGTGTAGTTAAATACATGGTGTGTACTCGCTAGCGTAGTTTACCATCCACGTGATGCTGGGTGGCCACGCCACTATAAACCAAGCCTTAACGAACCAACAAATTTGTCAAGAGTATGCAAAAATACTGTGTACCGTGAGCAGGAGGCTCCCAGCAAGCTGTAGCAGCAGCAGAGGAAGCCTCCTCACCCAGGAAGGGATGGGGAACTTGCAGATCTCTATACTGTGACCCCCTTAGGCACTGCTTGTCACTGTTGCTCTGCAGAACCTGAGCTCTTCGGTGTTTCTCTGGCTGTCTGCCGACAACCAGCTTTCCCAGATCTCAGCTTTTTTTGTTGTCGTTGTTGTTGAACATATTTTCCTCCGTCCCCCTGCTAGGAACTCTCTGCCTGAAGGAGGATGGTGATTTAACAATTAAATTTACAGCGAAGAAAGCTGTTCTCAAGTTCTGTGCTTGCTTCAAATCGTGCCATCGTTTCCACTCCTTAATGACTGACAGATAATCCTTAAAACATTTGAAATAGAGGCAAATAAAATGTTGGGGACCCAGCTTTGTTTTATTTTTTCCGATTTGGATCTACCTCATGTAAGCAGTTGGGTGCTATTTACTCAAATTGTCGATGAGATTGGCAAAAGCGACCAAACGGCGTGTGAGGACCGGCCTCTTCGGAGGTGGCTCCCTGCCAGCCACAACCTCTGGGCTTATTGTTTGGAGACAACAATATTGTATTTGAGTTTTATTCTTTGTGCCTTTGTGTTTTTTTCCCAGTGCGTAACAATCAAAAATCAGATTTATAATTAAAAACAGCAAATGGATTTGAACTGCAGAGTAGAAAAAAAACAAAAGCTGCAAAACAGTTTTAGCAAATTTTAAAGTATTTTAAGTGTATCAAGTGTACAGTGTCACAGCAGAACTAGGCAAAGAGAAATACCCACTGAAGAAATGTTTGGAATACATAATTCCAACCCTAGATATGGACATCTGTGTGTATTGATCTATGGATGCCCATGGGCACACGTGCAGGACGCAGTTCCTTGTGTGTGTGTGTGTGTGCATGTTTATATATATATATATATATATAAGCATGTCTATATATATAAAACGAAGGGATATGCGTGTGAGGGTAAGGGATTAAAACGTCATTGACTTTTCCACAGTTTTGTATGTCACAATTTACAGCTATGTGTAAGATTTTCTACTCTGTGAACCTTTTCTACTTAATAAGAAAATAATTCCTTTTTGGACAACTTTAAGTTGTGAAATGCTATCTTTTTTTTTTTTTAAGTTAAAAAACAAACCAAAATTGACTTTTTACCTAATACAGAGGGGGAATCTTTTCTGTAAAAGCCTATTTAATTTCAATACGAAAGAAAAAAAAAACTCTGTGTGGAATTGTAAAAGTGCTGACTTTCCATCGTGGCAGGACTTCAAAGCTGTTTCCTAAGGCTTTCTGCTGCAGGGAGATTCAAACAAAAGGAAAACGCCTCTGTTAAATGTTTTTATAAAACTGTTCCATCAGGTCGATACTTAAGCTATATTTTCTAAAGCCTAATCATCCTTTAATGCTGCACATGAATTCTCAGCATGGTTGCACTTTCTCAGTAATAATGTATGCCCTGCAATTGGCTCATGGTAAGGACTTTTTTAACAAAACCAGTAGTACTTTGGGCAGAAGGTAATATTTGTATAGGTACCTCAAGAAAAATAAGAGCCTGAATATGCTGCATTTTGTTCCTTTAACATTTTTCATGTAGCATTTGTTTGCTGTTAGTTTGTTAGTTGATTACTCGCGACCTGTTTTTTGCTTTGGGGGACCCCGGTAGCGTTCTGAACTGTCTCTTTCCGTTGCTCTCATAGAATGTAGTATCCTTCCTTGGGTTCATGCAGTAGGTCAGGGTGGGATTTGCCCTGCATTGTGTACACGGAGGGGGACCATGAGGAAACATGCTTTTTGGAGAATTCAGGAAAAGGATACTGTATTCCTAAAACAGACAATGTGCGTTCCTAATTCTTAATTTCTATTGTTTTTTTGCTCGTACCGCTTTCTCGACTCTTTCCTCAAATGCGAGTGGAGAGGGGCAGCTTTATTAATGGAGGGAAACCAAATTGAGCAAGCTTGCCCTGTTGGGCGATGTTTTGGGGGTGATGGAGAAGCAGCAGGACATGGGCTCAGCCATGCTGTGCACCAAATTGCCCGGATGCTGGCTTCCCTCACAGTTGTGCCCGGTGTTGGAGCAGACCACCCTGTCCTAGTCTCTGGCCATGTGCTGAGGGGGCTGCATCGTCTTACTTCTTCGTTTCCGAGTCAGTTAAAAATCTTAACCATGTGCAGAGATGGGGAATTTCTTTGTTGAGAACTGTTGAAGGAAGCTTCAAAGGCTGTGAAATTGAGCATTTATTGTCATGTTTTTAAGCTTAGGTGGGTCCTTTTCCAAGTTTGTTTTACAGCTTGCAAGGTAAAAATAGTTTGCACTACTTTTGCAATAAACTCATGAAAAACCTAACAGTTTCTGTTTTGGTTTCTTACTGTATATATACAACTAATACTAAAGATTTAGCATAGTGTTTTTCACCTCAAAACATAAGACTCGTAACAAGCTCAGAATGCTGTAATTCCTGACAAAAATAATGATGTGAATGATATTTTATAAAGTTATTTTGTATGGTGTCAATTTTGTTTTGCCTCATAGTATGTCAATAAAATAAAATTCCTCATCTTTACAAGTCTCTGTTTGATGTCTTTTCATTCAGTCTGGCCACTTCCTGCAGTTACTTGTGCACTGTAAGGCTGGGGCTTTTTTCCATGAGCACACTGCAGGATGTATTCATGGCTGAAATTTTCCATATAGAGTAGAGAAGAGTGATGGGAGGACACCTTGTGAGTGAGGGGCTGCTAAATGCCACTAGATGGAGAAATCCCAGGACGTGGGCAAGAAGCAAATAGCTGTTATTTTGCAGCATTTGTGCTGTGTTCTACTTGCTGCCAGAGCTCAGAATCAAATCTAAAACTATCATAGAATTATAGAATGGTTTAGGTTCAAAGTGATCTTAAAGCTCACCCAGGGCCCTGGGCAGGGTCAATTTCCACTGCATCAGGTTTCTCAAAGCCCCATCCAGCCTGGCCTGGAACACCTCCAGGGATGGGGCATCCACAACTTCTGTGGGCAACCTGTGCCAGTGTCTTACCACCCTTACAGTCAAAAATGTCTTCCTAATATCTAACCTAAATCTCCTCTCTTTCAGCTTATCCTCTCCCTGCACTCCCTGATAAAAAGCCACTCCCCAGCTTTCCTGTAGCCCCCTTTCAGTACTGGAAGGCTGCTAGGTTTCCCCTGAGCCTTCTCTCTAGGGTGAACAAGCCTGACTGCCTCAGCCTGTCCCTTGTATGGGAGGTGCTCCAGCCCTCTGATCATCTTTGTGGCCTCCGCTGGACTGTCCAATAGATCCACGTCCTTGCTGTGCTGAGGTCTCCAGAGATGAACACAGGACTCCAGGTGAGGTCTCACAGGAGCAGAGCAGAGGGGCAGAACCACCTCCCTCAGCCTGCAGGTCGCACTTCTTTAGGTGCATCCCAGGATACAGTTGGCTTTCTGAGCTGCAAGCACACATTGCTGACTCATGTGGAGCATCTCATCCACCAGCACCGCGAGTCCTTCTCTTGAGGGCTGCTCTCAATCTATTAAAAATCCATTTCAGGCAGAGTTGGGGTTTTTCCCCCTTGTTTTTCAAATGCTGCTTTGAGTAGGATGTGGTTTTGCTCTGTGTCAAGCTCATGGGGATAATAAATACCACTTGATAGTTTGATGGTAACAAGCTTTGGCAGATGCAAGGCCTTGGAGATGACCGTGACAAATTTTGGCTGCTCTGAAGTCCCCATTGAGGACTCGGGCTGAATGAATCCAGAAGGGTGTTCAAGTTCTTATGGTCTCACTAATTGACAGAATATGTTTCTCATCCCACAGGAAACTTCTAGGACAGATGGAATATGGTAATTTATGCTTAGTAACCACAGTTCTTTTGTCAGTTTTGCAAGCTTGGGAAGTTTCATCTCCTTTGAGCAGCCTTGGCTGGAGGAGAAGGCTCTCACAAGCCAGTATTGTAGGGGAAAAAAAAAGAAACCCCGAAATATGTATGTAATGACAGATTGGTCCTCAAAAGTGTCCTCTGACCTATGTTCCACTCTCTAAAATCCCTGAACACTATAAATAAGGCAGGATGTGCCCAACAGTACTACCAGCTCCCCCTCCCATCTGGCTTCCCTGCAGCGCAGGAACATTCAGCAATGGCAAAGTTTGAAAGAAGACGAAGGAATGTGTCCCAAAAGCAAAGCTGGCTGCTTCCCCCTGCACCCTCGGGTTGGGATGCCAGTAATTTTGTCGACTTAGCTGTTCTTAGTGAAGTTTCCCAGAATAAAGACAAGGAATTGATAGCATCTTCCCAGTACCTGAAGAAGGTTGTACTTGGCATCCTGGACTTTCCTCTTCCTTCTTCGGGTGTAAGAAGAGACTGTGTGAGGCTAGGCTGAAGTGGCTGAAGTACTCATAGTTCTGACAGATGGCCCATGAGCAAAAGCTCCTCATCTGAAAGGTTGGCAAGAGTTAAAAAAAGTCCTTCAAAGTCAGCAAGAGCAGTTGTGGCAGAGCAGAGGGATAACAGAGGTCCAAGCTGAACATGAGTGCTACAGGCTTGGCAAGGAGTGGCTGGAATGCTGCCTGGGAGAGAAGGACCTGGAGGTGTTGGTGAACAACCAGCTGAACATGAGCCAGCAGGGGCCCAGGTGGCCAAGAAGGCCAATGGCATCTTGGCCTGCATCAGAAACAGTGTGGCCAGCAGGACCAGGGAAATGATTGTGCCCATGTTTTCCACACTGGTGAGGCCACACCTCAAATCCTGTGTTCGGTTTTGGGCCTCTCACTACAAGGACATTGAGGGGCTGGAGCATGTCCAGACAAGGGCAACAGAGCTGGTGAAGGGGCTTGAGAACAAGTCTTATGAGAAGTGACTGAAGGAACTGGGTTTGTTTAGCCTGGAGAAGAGGAGGCTGAAGAGGGACCTTATTCCTCTCCACAAAGGACGTTGTAGCAAAGTGGGTGTTGGCCTCTTCTTTCAAGTAATAAACAATAGGAAATGACCTCAAGTTGCACCAGAGGAGGTTCAGGTTAGACATTGGGAACAATTTCTTCACCAAAAGGGTTATCAGGCACTGAAACAGCTGTCCTGGGAGGTGATTGAGTCACTATCCCTGGAGATGTTTAAAAGACAGGTAGATGAGGTGCTCAGGGATATGGTTTAGCAGTGGACAGGTGTGGTTGGACTCTGATCTCAACGCTCACTTCCTACCAAGCGATTCTATGATCAACTGCTTGAGATTTTTAACAGTAACAGAGAGCTGGGTGCTGTTGGGAGGAAAACCCTGAGCTGTAAAGGGTGAAGACCATGTTTTCTTCCTTTCCCCATTGTTTGTGCTGTAGAGTTCAGCAGATACTACGCAACTTGTCCAGTAAGATACAGTCTCCCATGTGTGCTTCGTTTTGTTTGAATGCTCCTTAATCACTTTTGGGCCATCCTGAGGAAGTACACGTCAAATTATGTGGTTTGGAGCTGGAGCTTTGTAATGGCTTGTAACATGGCTTTGGATTTACTGCAAAGGATAAAGGTGGACTGGGATGTGTCACCTGAAACCTTACACTGTGTCCCACTCTACTGGTTTGTCTGCACATCTGAGCTCACTTGAAACGCGTTTCCTCTAGTGCGTAACCCAGTGTTAAAGTGCTGGTTTGGCATTTCTAGTTGCGGAGGGGTGACCTTGAGGCCATCTGCCCCCCCGCAGCTACTGTCTTACTCCCCCCACCTCAACAGGACTAGGGAAAGAAAAAAATATATAAAGACCATGGGCTGAGATAGAGAGATTACTCACCAGGTACCATCATGGGCAAAATATACTCAACTTGGGGAAAATTAATTTGATTTATTGCCAATTAAAATAGGTGGATGGTGAGAAACAGAGACAACCATTAAAATACACTCACTTCATTTTCTGCATTTCCACCTTCACCCTCCACTCCTGACTCCTCTCTCCACAGGGGGTGCAGCGGTGGGGATGGGATTGGGGGGGGTGGGGGTGGTCAGTCCACCCCATCCCCTCTCATCTGCTCCTCCCTCCTCACACCTCTCTGTGCTCCAGCATGGGCCCTTCCCGGGCTACAGGGAGGGTCCCTGCTCCAGTGGGGTCTCTCCAGTGCTGCAGGGGATCCCTGCTCCAGCCTGAAGCATCCCCTGCCCTGCTCCTCCAGCCTGGGTCTCCCTCTGCTTCTGCTCCCTCCTTGGCTTCCTCCTCCTTTGCCTGTTGGCTCTTTTGGAAACCTGGTTTCTCCTCAGTGCTCCTGGCTTGGCTGAGGGGCTCAGCTGTGCCCTGCACATTGCACATTTCCGCTGCACTGCCAGCACCTGGGCATGGACACCTCTCACACTGACATTGCTCAGTATCTGCACAGGTGTTGCTGTAGACAGACCCTGTGTGTGAGAGAAGAGGACCACTGAGAGGAAATAAAGCACCTTTGGGGTGTGTGGACACCAGGACAGACTCCATAGAGACAGGGGTAATTGGGGTGCAAGGAGGAGAAACACCCATAGCAGTGAGCCATCCTTCTCTTCCTTAGAGAGCACGGCTTCTGCACCCTCCAGCTGGGTTTTTCTTCCTTGTGGTCTTGCTCTGAATCGGTCTTTAGGCTGATGCTCAAAGACATCAGATGCGCAGAGCAAGGACATCTGAACTCATAATCCATGCTTGCTTCCACTCCCTGGATGCACACGGCAGCCTGACTACAGGGAGAATGCCACTGCCAGGGCCAACATGAGGCCATGGCTCATAGAATCATAGAATGCTTTGGGTTTTGATTCATGGCAACTTTGGAAAAAAAAAAAATTATATTGCAGCCTACTTTGTTTAAAATCACAGACTCACAGAATGTTCTGAGTTGGAAAGGACCCAACAAGGATCATCCGAGCCGAACTCCTATCCCTGCACAGAACAACTCCAACATTCACACCGTGTGTCTCAAGGTGTTGCTTCTGGAATATTTTAAGGCTTGGCAACATGACTGCTTCCCTGGGGAGCTGTTCCAGTGCCTCACCACCCACTGCATGACGAACATTTTCCTGATGTCCAGCCTTAACCTCCCCGGCACATCTTCCTGCCATTACCTCTGGTCCTATCATTGGTCACCAGAGAGAAGAGATCAGCGCCTGCTCCTCCTCCTTCTCTTGTGAGGAAGCAGTAAACTGTGATAAGGTCTCTCTAGGAGAATGTCCCTTGGTTATGTTCCCATGCTTACTCAGGGCATTCTTCACACCTGAGGAGAGATCTTGGTCACTTCTCTCTCGCTCTGACTGATCCTCACACTCTACGAGAATGAGTTGTGTATCAGAAGAGCCTGGTTAACACAGCTAAAACTCCCAAAGCAGAGTAGATCTACTTAGCATTGCTGATGATGCTTGGAATAATTGCTGCTTAGCCTTTTGACCCCTCTTCCTTCCTGGAAAGATGAGCAGTGAATATGCTCTGCTTGTACACTGAATATGTTTGTGACTGAAGATGGAAAGAACTGCTGAAACCTTTTGTATCAATTGCCACTTTTCATATAAAACATTTATTTTAAAAAGTTGCGTATAAAGTTCTACTCAGGACGGTTGCCATTTCTATAGTAAAAATACCCCCAAAAAACCAAATGGAAAATCCAGCTGTCAAGGTACAAGGTTTGCTCATTCTCAGTGATCCACATTTAACAGACTTCATTGTGCATTTTGGTAGAACATGATGGACAGAGTGCAGAAGCAGAGACAAAGGCTTTGGGTGCATATTTACATCATTATCACATGGACTTTTTACCACCACAGCCACAGAACCACATTCACTCTTGGAAGGGATCTCATCCTCTACCCTGTTTTGGTGCTGACACGGCATTACAGAAGCAGCTGGTTTTGCAGAAGACTTTTTTTAATGGGTTCGGTCCACTGCTAATGCCATGCACTGCTCCAGAAAAACGAGGGAGGGTCTGATGTGTTACCATCTCCTCAGGGATGAGGTGGTCAAGGACAATGGACCTGTGTGAAACACATCCCCTCATCTTCTGCTCTGAGGAGAAACACAATCTGGGAAAGGACTCCCTTCTGGTCAGAGGCTGAAAGAGCTTTTGGACTGAAAGCTGCCTGTAAAAAATGTTAAATTTGGACTATGATTGTCTGAAGAAGCATTTTTAAATCATCTGAGCAAATTCTGCTGTCAGATTCACGTTATTTCTTCTTAGCCCACCATGCTTCTGAGGGAACCATTCCATTCTCCAGCAAGTACAAAGTTCAATTTCTTAACTTCAAACAAAAAAATGCACAGATGGCTCAGTATATAAATATGTCCAGCATCTGAATTCCAGTCACAAAAATAGCATCCTTTATACAGTGATCAACTATAAAGCAATTCTCCATTGGTCTTAAGATCCAACATCTTCATCGACAGTTTCATCTTCATCCTCTTCATCCTCATCCTCTTCATCATCTTCCCCCACTTCTCCATCTCGCTTCTCTTTCTCGAGCATTTTTAGGTATTTGCTAGCTAGGATCTTCTTTGGCAAGATATCTGGAAGGCAGAATTGTTTCTTTTATAGTCAGTTTGAATACTTATATTCCCTCATTGATACTGTTCCATCCACACTACTACTGAAATAAAGTTAAAGACAGGCTTTGTTAAAAACATTATTAAAGTTGAAGCAACAGGTAAGTCAGTCTGACTTACGTGGCTGTACAGATAAGAGGGAATTACCCACTTATGGTACCAGTAACAAAAGATGTGGAATATATTTTACAAGCAATTACTGGCAATTGTCTTTATTATTGGTACATGTACATTATTTATTTGCTGTAAAATGAATGCTAAGTTACTCAACTGTCTTAGTCTCAACAAGTCATCTCTCTCACTTAAGTCCTGGTGAAATGTTTTATCCACAGTAAAGTAAGACACTTGTTTAGGGGAATAATGATAAGCAAAACTGCTTCATCTGAAAGTATGTCCACTCAGAAAAACAGGCTAGGAGTATCTTATTCTCAATCTACATCTCTTTTCTGAGGTGTTACAATAAAAATCCAAGTATCAGTAAAATGTGTGTGCGCACACACGTGTGTGTAAGGATCAGATGACTGGAGCACCTCCTCTATGAGGACACGCTGAGAGAGCTGGGGTTGTTCAGCCAAGAGAAAAGAAGGCTCCAGGGAGACCTTATGGCAGCTTCCAGTACTTAAAGGAGGCCTAAAGGAAAGATGGGGAGAGGCTCTTTATTACAGAGGGTAGTAATAGGACAAGAGTAATGGTTTTAAGCTGAAAGAGGGGAGAGTTAGGTTAGATATTAGGAAGAACTGTTTTGCCATGAGGGTCATGAGGCACTGGCACAGCTTGCCCAGAAAAGCTGTGGATGCCCCATCCCTGGAGGTGTTCCAAGGCCAGGCTGGATGGGGCTTTGAGCAACCTGATCCAGTGGGAGGTGTTCCTGTCCATGGCAGAGGTATTGGAACTGGATGATCTTCAAGGTCCCTACCAACCCAAACCATTCTACATAAAGAGAGAGGAACCATATGATGAATCACTTTGAGAAGGAGATTTAGAGATTTAGATATGTAATTTTGGGGTCATGTAACTTCTCACACAAAGATGTGCAGTGATCTTGTTTTATGGACTGACAGATTTCAGATGGAGTTGCCAAATTTAAGGTTAATACGCTGACAACTAATTAGCCTTACATAATTTTGAAGCACCACAAAAATCCCTGTTCACAAAGGAACGTTTTCAGTGATGTAGTTTGTAAGTTCCAGCTGAATGCTACACAGGAGATCAATGACCAGATGGAGAATCGTGCTCTAACGCAAGAATTTGAAAACCGCAAGATTTTGTTTTCCAAATTGCATACTGGAATACATATGGGATTTACCATGATGCTATAGATACCTGCAAGGAACTGGAAGGTCTCACACTCTTCTGCAGTATGAGACAGGTCACTGTAAGTCAGAGCATTCTTCTCCCTGCCTCTGCCATGTTTATAGGAGTACGTAGCCAGGTACTGAACAAAAAGCTCCTAAAAAATGAAATGTGAACAGTCAAATTATGCAGACACAAGCAGAACTGTCAGTTTTAGTCCCTGTTTAAAGACACAAAAGCCACATTAAGTGTATGTGTAAAGGACATTGTGTGGACATCCACTTATTTCAAAAGGCCAACAGCATCCTGCCTTGGATCAGAAATGGTGTGGCCAGCAGGAGTAGGGAAGCGATTGTGCCCTTGTACTTGGTGTTGGTGAGGCTGCACCGTGAATTCTGTGTTCAGTTTTGGGTGCCTCACAATAGGAAACACATTGCAGTGCTGAAGCGTGTCCAGAGAAGGGCAACAAAGCTGGTCAAGGGTCTGAAAACAATCTGGGAGGTTTAGACGGGATATTAGGAAAAATATCTTTACTGAAAGAATGGTGAAGCATTGGAACAGGCTGCGCAGGAAAGTGGTGGAGTCTCCATGCCTGGAGGTGTTTAGAATGCGTGCACATGTGGCACATTGGCATATGGTTTAGTAGGCATGGTGGTATGGGCTGATGGTTGGACTGGATGATCGTAGAGTTCTTTTCCAATCTTAATGATTCCATGATTTTATGATTCAAGGTCAGACACAGCTGCATCTCCTTGCAGCACTGGCGGCCGGCCTGGCTTCTGGTTTGTAACTTAAGTTTGTGCTGCTCTCCACCGATTTCCAGAGCCCAGCCAAAGGCACCTCCTCCCTGAGGATGAGCCCCTGCACCATGAGGCTTGGCTGAGAGGACAATGTCCCCAGCACTGTGGTGCAGTGGGAGTCTGGAGTGCAACGGTGGGGAGGAGATGACCAAGGAGCTCAGCGCAAAGATAGTGGCACCTTGGGAAACACAGGCCCTGCATAGCATGAAGGGAAGGGAGATGGAAGGATGGAGAGGGAGAGGGAAGGGAGGAGGGAAGGGAGGAGGGAAGGGAGGAGGGAAGGGGATGGGAGGAGGAAGGGGAGTGGGTAGTGAGAGGCAAGGGGGAAGTGAAAGGGAAGGGGAAAGGAAGGGGAGAAAGAAGGGAGAGGAAGATGGAGAGGGAAGGGAGAGGAAGAGGGAATGAAGAGGGAGAGGGAGGGGGGAAGGGAAAGGAGAAGAAGAAGGCAAGGGAAGAGAGGGAGGAGGAGAGGGAGGAGGAGGAGAGGGAGGAGGAGGAGAGGGAGGAGGAGGAGAGGGAGGAGGAGGAGAGGGAGGAGGAGGAGAGGGAGGAGGAGGAGAGGGAGGAGGAGGAGAGGGAGGAGGAGGAGAGGGAGGAGGAGGAGAGGGAGGAGGAGGAGAGGGAGGAGGAGGAGAGGGAGGAGGAGGAGAGGGAGGAGGAGGAGAGGGAGGAGGAGGAGAGGGAGGAGGAGGAGAGGGAGGAGGAGGAGAGGGAGGAGGAGAGGGAGGAGGAGAGGGAGGAGGAGAGGGAGAGGGAGGAGGAGAGGGAGAGGGAAGGGAAAGGAAGGGAGAGGGAAAGGAAAGGAAGGGAGAGGGAAAGGAAGGGAGAAGGAGAGGGAGAGAGTAGGGAGAAGGAAGGGAGAGGGAAGGGAAAGGGAGAAGGAGGGGGGAGGGGGAGAGAGTAGGGAGAGAGAAGGAAAAGGAGAAGGGAGAGGGAAAGGTAGGGGAAGGAGAAAGGGAACGTAGAGGAACAGGAAAGGGAGAGGGAGCGGGAAGGGAGAGAAGAGGGAAGGGAGAGAAGAGGGAAGGGAGAGAAGAGGGAAGGGAGAGAAGAGGGAAGGGAGGGGGAGCCGGTAGGTACCGTGGCTTTGGCGGTGAGGAAGAGCGCGTCCTGGTTGATGCTGGACACCTCGGGCGAGCTCTTCATGATCACGCGGATGCGCGACAGGGGCAGCGACACCAGCCGGTTCTCCCCGCCGGTCAGCCGCGCCGCCATCTTCCCTCCCCCCAAGCTCCCGCCTCCCCCCGCCTCCCCCCCCCTCCCGCCCGGCCGCTGCCGCAGTGCACGCCGGGAGTTGCAGTCCTCTCCGGCCGCCGGGGCAGCCCGCGCGCTGCCGGCGGCCCCGCCCGCGGGACTACAGCTCCCATCAGACCCTGCGCCCCAGGATGCACTGCGCCCCGACCCCGCCTGATCCTCCGCTTCCGGGGATGCAGGAGCGGGAACTGATCACAGTATCACAGTATCACAAGGTTGGAAAGGACCTCCGAGATCATCAAGTCCAACCTATAACCCAACACTAACACCAACACTAACACCAACCATCATCTAAACCTTGGCACTCAGTGCCTCATCCAGTCTCCCCTTAAACACCTCCAGGGTCGGCGACTCCACCACCTCCCTGGGCAGCCCATTCCAATGACCAATCACCCTTTCAGTGAAGAACTTTTTCCTAACATCAAGTCTAAACTTTCCCTGACGAAGCTTGAGTCCATGCCCTCTGGTTCTGTCACTGGTCACCTGAGAGAAGAGACCAATCCCTGCCCAAGTACAACCTCCTTTTAGGTAGTTGTAGAGAGCAATGAGGTCTCCCCTGAGCCTCCTCTTCTCCAGGCTAAACAGCCCCAACTCCCTCAGTCGCTCCTCATAGGGCTTGTGCTCCAGCCCCTTCACCATCTTCGTTGCCCTCCTCTGAACACATTCCAGTATCCTAACATCTTTCCCAAACTGGGGGGCCCAGAACTGTACACAATATTCAAGGTGAGGCCTGACCAGTGCCGAGTACAGGGGGACAATAACTTCTCTGGTCCTGCTCGCTACACTATTCCTGATGCAGGCCAGGATTCCATTGGCCTTCTTGGCCACCTGGGCACACTGCTGGCTCATGTTGAGCTTCCTGTCCACCAGCACTCCCAGGTCCTTTTCTACCTGACTACTCTCTAGCCACTCTGTCCCCAGTCTATAGCTCTGCATGGGATTGCTGTGTCCAAAATGAAGTACCCGACATTTGGACTTATTAAACATCATCCCATTAGAATCAGCCCATCTCTCCAATCTGTCCAGGTCCCTCTGTAGGGCCATCCTACCCTCTAACAGATCAACTCTTCCTCCCAGCTTGGTATCATCTGCAAATTTGCTGATGATGGACTCAATCCCCTCATCCAGATCATCAATAAAGATATTAAACAGGACAGGACCCAACACCGATCCCTGAGGGACACCACTGGTGACCGGCCGCCAACTGGATGAAACACCATTCACCATCACTCTTTGGGCTCAGCCATCCAGCCAATTCTTAACCCAGCACAAAGTGCTCCCATCTAGGCCACGGGCTGCCAGCTTCCCTAGGAGTCTACTGTGGGGGACCGTGTCAAAGGCCTTACTGAAGTCCAGGTATACCACATCCACAGCCTTCCTCTCATCCACCAGGCGAGTCACATGGTCATAAAAGGAGATCAGGTTGGTCAGGCAGGACCTACCCCTCCTAAATCCATGCTGGCTGGGCCTGATTTCTTGACCGTTCTGCAGGTGGATGGGTTATCGTGGAATCGTGGAATCAAAGAACAATGAATCCAAAGTGAATCCAAAGCCATTAGCATAAATACAGCTGATTTGGCGCTTTAAAATGGTAAATTGCATGAGCACAGTGTAAGTAAAAGCTTCATCCAAAATAAGCACCACAGTTTGTGATGACAAAAAACGGCGGTTATTTTTTGCACCAATCTAATGTTATCATGTTCCCCATAGACTATTTGTCAAATAATGGTTTGGATTGGAAGAGACCTTAAAGATTATCCAGTTTTTCTGTAAAAACTTAAACTGGAACTTGTATTCCTCTCCAGTGTTCTCAACCTAACTTTTGCAGAACTGTCAGAAGCCAAAAGATAGTTTGTCTAAGAGTCACTCAGAATCACAGAATGACCTGAGTTGGAAGGGATCTACAAGGATCATTGAGTTCAACTCCTGTCCCTGCACAGGACAACCCCATCATTCACACTGTGTGTCTGAGGATGTTGGCCAATTGCTTCTGGAACATTGTCTCGCTTGGCACTGCTTCCCTGGGGAGCCTGTTCTTGTGCTCCACCACACTGTGGGTGAAGAATCTTTTCCTAATATCCAACCTACATGTTCTCTGGCACATCTTCCTGCTATTCCCTCTGGTCCCACCATCAGTCACCAGAGAGAAGAGATCAGTGCTTGCTCCTCCTCCTTCTCTTGTGAGTAAGCAGGAAACAGCTAGGAGGCCTTCGCTCCGTCTTCTCCAGGCTGAACAGACCAAGCTACTTCAGCTGTTCCTCATATGATTTCAACTCTAGAGCCTTCACCAACTTTGTGGCCTCCTCTGGACACTCTCCAGCTTTATATCCTTTTTATACTGTGGTGTCCAAAAGTGCTCAAGGTGGGGCCTCACCAGTGCGGAGCAGAGCAGGACAATCACCTCCCTCGACTGGCTGACAATGCTGCGCTTGATACACCACAGGACATAGTTGTCCCTCTTGGCTACCAGAGCACACTGCTGGCTCATGTTCAATTTGCTGTCAAAGAGAACCCCCAGATCCCTTTCTGCCGGTCTGCTCTCCAGCGTCTCACTCCCCAGTCTGTATTTAAATCCAGGGTTGCTGTGTCCCAGGTGCAAAATTCAGCACTTGTCCTTGTTAAATGTCATGCGTCTGGCAATTGCCTAGCTCTTCAATTTATCCTCTGCAGGGCCTCTTTGCCCTCAGGAGTGTCAACAGCTGCCCCGAGTTCCGTGTCATCTGCAAACTTGGTTAGTAAACCTTCAAGTCCTGCATCCAGGTCATTTATGAAGATATTCAAAAGCACTGGCCCCAAGATGGATCCCTGAGGAACCCTGCTAGTGACTGATCACCAGCCTGATGTAAACCCATTCATCAGCCAATTTTTTACCCACTACATCATGTGTTTATCCAGCTATGTGCTGGACATTTTGTTCATGAGAATACTGTGAGAGACAGTATCAAATACCTTGCTGAAATCTAGAAAGATCACATCAACTGGTTTTCCTTGCTCGACCATTTGGGTAATCCTGCCATAGAAGGAAATTGTTTGTAAAGCAGGACCTTCCTGTTATAAACCTGTAGTGGCTGGGACCAATGACTGTGTTGTCTTTCAAGTGTTTTTCGGTAGCTCCCAGAATGGGTGCTTTTTTTCTGTAGTCATAACACTGTAGTTTATCTTACTATGTTGCATATTCTCTTCACAACACAATCGTCTTTGAAAGATGGCTTACATTCCGAGTGGCACCAAAATATTGTTTACTCCTTCTAATTTGACATTTCTTTTTAAGCAAACATTGGATAGAGTTTGCAGTGTTGTTCTTTGCACATTTTTCATCTGAACGCACTGCATAGACATTCCCAGCACAGCGTCACCAATATGCTGACCAGCAGGAGTACGGAAGTAATCACCCACCTGTATCTGGCAGTGCTGAAGCTGAGTACAACCCACCTCATTACAGTCTCCTTTCAGGTGGCTTACAGAGTGATAAGGTTTCCCCTCACCCTCCTCTTCTCCAGATGTTCTGGTAACTTGACAGTTTTAGAATCACTTTTTAAGTGGTTACATTGAAATTGTTTCCTGAAAAGACATTCCAGACTTGTGATAGTTCTTATACAGTGGAAATTAATTTAGAAGGACAGAAGTGCCCATTTTGACCACCACAATTTCCTGCATGGATTACAGGCAACCATAATGCGCATCAATGCCTCAACGCCTTTTGAGCTCTGTACAGTACCTCTTCATAGAATCATAGAATTCTTTCAGTTGGAAGGGACCTTAAAGATCATCCTGTTCCAATCCCCCTGCCAGGGGACACCTTCCAATGGATCCAGTTGCTCAAAGCCTCATCCATCCTGGCCTTGAACACCTCCGAGGATGGGACATTCTTGACCTCTCTGGGCAACATCTGCCAGTGCCTCATGACCTCTCAGAGTAAAAATAACTTATAGCAGCCTTCCAGTACTTAAAAGTGGGCTACAGGAAAGTTAGGGAAGGGCTTTATCAGGGAGTGCAGGGACAGGAAAAGGGGAAACAATTTTAGGCAAAAAGAGGGGAGATTTAGATGAAATATTAGGAAGAAATTTATTATTGTGAGGGTGGTGAAGTAATGGCAAATGTTGTCCAGAGAAGATGTGGATGCCCCATCCCTGGTGGTGTTCAAGGCCAGGATGGATGAGGCTTTGAGCAACCAGATCCAGTGGAAGATGTTCCTGCCCATGGCAGGGGTGTTGGAACTGGCTTTGAGGTCCCTTCCAACCCAAACCATTCTGTGATTCTATGACAGTGATTTATTAATAAAAGACAGCTCCTTGAGCAGTTGTAAGCACCATAGGGCCAGGATAGCACAATGATATGTTCACTGGCATCAGTTCCAGCACTGCTGTACTGGGAGATATCTTTTACAGATTATCTACATCTCTTAGACTGCTTAATTCTCTTAGGGTTACAACTTCTGTGAGGCCAGACTGTGCAAGCAGTATCTGACATGAACCACAATGTCCTATGATGCTAAATGGATATCCAGCAGGCTCCGGTTCTCCCTTCATCCTTATCGTCTTGTGACATCTTGTGGAAACAGTTGACATTACTATGACAGTGAATGTCTTATAAATACTACTGGGGTCTTTTCTGAGTTCAGCATACATATAATCTCCCTCAAACTACCAAGATTTCTGAGGGTATTTAGCTATTTGGATATGGATTTAGGATCTAGGGACTTGCCTGCAGTCATTTTACTTGACTGTGGACAACACAGTTTAAGGTGGTTTGGACAAACCAGAACTCTTTCTTCTCCTCTAGGTCCTACCTCATTATGAGATGTTTCCTCTTTCCCCATGCAATGCTCCCTGAAAAGGGCATATGTGGGACAACTCTTTTTTTCTTCAGTGCCATGTGGGACAACTCTTTTTTTCTTCAGTGTCATGCTGGGCAGATGATGACTTTCAACTGAAGGAGAATAGCAGCAGGAGCACAGCAAACTGAAGGCGGCTCTCTGTGTAGCACAGCTTTAATTTGCTGGAGACAGCATCACTATGTACCTGTACAGCATAAGGTGGGTGTGTGCACGCTCTGAGAATACCATGATATTGCACTATTACTGATATTTAACAATTTAACTTCTTTAGTATATTTTGAAATTGTAAAATTAGGAATGTACCAGTGATAGAATTGAACTGTTCCTAATTAAAATTAACAAACCAACCCACAGAGCAGTTCATACTGGAACTATTTCTCTTGAATTTCTGGACACTACTTAATGTGACAGCCCCCAGAGTTTTCAGTCACACAGCAGGGAGGGATATTAGTGGTTGGGATTTGCCTGTCAGTCGGTGCATATTCCTTTCTGTGAATTCCTCAAATTGCAATGAAGTTAGTGAAGGGCTTTGAGAACAGTTCTTATGAGGAGCCGCTTAGGGAATGGATAGAATAGTTTGGGTTGGAAGGGACCATAAAGACGATCCAGTTCTAACTCCTCTGCTAAGAGCAGGGACACCTCCCACTAGATGAAGCTGTTTAAAACCCCATCCAACCTGACCTTGAACAACTCTAGAGATGGGGCATCTGTAACTTCCCTGGGCAACCTGTGCCAGTGTCTGGCTGACATACCATCCTTCTGTTGTGACCACTGTCCCACCCAGCTTGGTGTCATCTGCAAACTTGCCGAGGTTGCACTTGATTCTGCTCTTTATATCATCAATGAAAATATTACTCATAGAATCACAGAATGACCTGAATTGGAAGGGACCCAGAAGGACCATCGAGTCCAACACCTAACAACATTTGTCCCAGTACAGACCCCTGAGGGACACCGCGTGTCACGGGTCTCCATTTGGACATCGAGGAGTTGACCACTACTCTCTGAGTGTGACCATCCAACCAATTCCTTATCCACCGAACACTCCATCCATCAAATCCATATCTCTCCAATTTAGAGAGAAGGATGTTGCAGGAGACTGATTCAAAGGCTTTACAGAAGTCCAGACAAATTACTTCCATCGCTTTTCCCGTGTCCACTGATGCAGTCACTCCATCGTAGAAAGCCACTAGGCTGGTCACCAGGACTTGCCCTTGGTGAAACCATGCCGGCTCTCTCGAATCACCTCCCTGTCCTCCATGTGCTTTAGCATGGCTTCTAGGAGGATCTGTTCCAGGATCTTCCCAGACACAGAGCAGGCTTATAAAAACAGAGTGAATGCATTATGGGCACAAGCAGGACGATCCTATGATCCTTGTGAGCCCTTCCACCCCGATACCGTCGGTGGTTCTGTAAACCCACCCCAGCCCTGCTCCCATCCCGTCCCATCCCCTCGCCCCGCCCCGCCCCGCCCCGGCACCGCCGTCAGTTCCGCCATCCCCGCCCGGAGCAGGAGGAGGCGGGGGCGGTTCCTGTCCCGGCTGTGAGTCCCGTGCCCCCCGCATCCCGCGTTCCCCACCCGCTCCAGCTTCCCCTAGGGCTCCTCTCGCTCTCAGCTGCCCCTCAGCCCCTTCCCGATAGGATTGGAAAGGGACCGGGCTGGGCGCTGCTCTGGTGCCTGCGCTGCGGAGAGCAGGGTGGGAAGAGGGGAGCAGGGTGGTGGGAAGAGAGGGGGTTCCCAGCAGCAGGGCTGTCAATACCCAAGAGCATCCTCCTTCCCCTCTCTGCTGCCCGTGCTCCTGAGCGCCAAGCTCTTTTTCTTCCTTCTGTTTTGTAAATCCAACAGTGTCAGATAAAGCTATGCAGCGGGGTGGGGTTTTTTTGATTGTTTTTGTTTATTTGGGTTTTGGGGTGGCTTAGGTTGTTTTTTCGGGTGTTTTTGGTCATTGTAAGTTTTAGAGGGTGCTTTGGAGCTGCATCTGCCCCTCAAGAAGGCTGTGTCACCTGGAGATCTTGGAGGAGATGGGCTTAGCTATGGGCATCTATGTTTGAGACCCAGCTGCAGTACAGTCAATGATTTTAAGTAGTTCTGGGGCAGAAGGAACTGTAAATATTGCTAACTCTGAATATTCATAACTAAATGTTCACAGCTCTTAAGTATTTGCAACTTTAAGTGTTCGCAGTGCTAAGTATTCACAACTCTAAATATTTGTATTTAGTGTTGGTCTCTTCTCCAAGGTAGCAAGTGATAGGAGGAGTGGAAATGGCTTCAAGTTGCACCAGGGGAGGCTTAGCTTGGATATTAGGAATTATTACTTCACTAAAGGGGTTATCAGGCACTGGAACAGCTGCCCAGGGAGGTGATGGAGTCACCTTCCCTGGAGTTATTTAAGAGATGGGTAGACAGTTGACAGGTACAATTGGACTCAATGATCTCAAAGGTCTTTTACGACCGGAAGATTCTGTGGTTCTATGAAAAGCATTGCCTGGTCTGGATGAACCTACACATGTTTTGAGAAAGTAGTGACTTCACTGTTTCTCAAAAATAAGTGTTCTGGGTCTCTGCCCAGCCAGAGAGCTGTGAGAAGTTTGCTCATTCTAATTTGATGTCAGTTTCCATCCCGCCTCACACAGTTTTTCCCAAGGTGTGTTGTGGAGGCAGACTGAAGGGTCTCGCAGCACATCCCTTTCGAGGTGGTGCTTTGGCCAGCATTACTCTGTGCCTGTGGCAGAGAGAAGTTCCCTGCTTCCCTCGTAGCAATAGGACAAGGGGTAATGGTTTTAAACAAAAAGAGGAGAGGTTTAGACCAGATAGTAGAAAGAAATTTTTTACACTGAAGGTGGTGAAACACTGGCAGAGGTTGCCCAGAAAGATGGCAGAAGCCCCATCCCTGGAAACATTCAAGGTCAGGTTGGATGGGGCTCTGAGCCATCTGATCTTGTTGAAGATAGCCCTGCTTCCTGCAGAGGGATTGCAGTAGATGATTTTTATTGTCCCTTCCAATCCAAACCATTCTACGAGTATATGAGTCTACGAATTTTTTTCTTTTTCCCCAAGGCATGTTCTGGAGACAGACTGAAGAGCCCAGATGTTACAGAACGTTCCTTCCGAGCTGGTGCTTTGGCCAGCATTGCTCTGTTCAGATGGCAGAGAGAGATTCTTTGCTTTCCATGCATTAGGTTGGTCTGTGCAGCTGCACAGCGGATGAGAAACTGATTTAATTGAAAAAAGCCTAGTTATGGTTTTTTGTTTGTGACTATACTGATGCATGAGTGAGACCGCTCCTTGTATGCTGTAACTTAGTCGGTAGGCTCCATGGCTGAAGATTTAGTAAAATGATGGAAGCAAGTATTAGTGTTGTAGCCATATACACAGGGTGCAGGATTGTTTAGCATCTCCGTCGTGGTTTCATTCAGCAAACGTGTACTTCTGAATGTTAAACAATAATATGCATTTTTCTTTTACTAGCCTGCAGCTGATGCAAAATGAGCGTTCCTGACTACATGCAGTGCGCTGAGGACCATCAGACTCTCCTGGTCGTGGTTCAGCCAGTTGGCATTGTACCCGAAGAGAGCTTTTTCAGGATCTACAAGCGCATTTCAGCAGTGAGTCAAGTTAACGTGCGCGACTCTCAGCGTGTGTTGTATATCCGTTACAGGCATCATTATCCCCCAGAGAACAATGAATGGGGGGATTTTCAGACACACCGGAAAGTTGTGGGGCTGATAACTATTACGGACTGTTCTTCTGTAAAGGACTGGCCTCAGACTTTTGAAAAATTCCATCTTCAAAAGGAAATGTATGGTTCTACTCTCTATGACTCCCGGTTGTTTGTCTTTGGACTTCAAGGAGAGATTGCGGAACAGCCCCGCACAGATGTGGCGTTTTATTCCAGTTATGATGAATGTGAAACTGTGGAGAAGAGAATAGAAGATTTTATTGAATCCCTTTTCATAGTGTTGGAGTCTAAGCGGCTTGACAGAGCCACTGATAAGTCTGGAGACAAGATCCCACTCCTCTGTGTTCCTTTTGAGAAGAAGGATTTTGTAGGTCTGGACACCGACAGTAGGTAAGCAGCTATTTTTGTCAGCTTTCAACTCTTGAAAAAACACATGTGGCAGTTCCTGGCCTTTAGAATAAGCCTATTAGAAGGTACAGAGTGTATTTTGTTACAACAAAGGTCATGCCCCTGCCTTATTGTGTATGTCTGCTGTAATTTAGGAGAATTTAATTTCTAGTCTGACCATATTTGATGTTTTGAGTTTAAATATATATATATTTAATCTGTGAGGCTAATCAAATAGTAGGAAGAAGTCACAGGAAAGGTTTGACAAATTCTGCTCTAAGGAGATGCTTGCTGGAAAGCTTCAAGTGGTTTATAGATAAATAGTATTACTGCAAAAATCAATATTAATGAAAAATGATTTTATATTATGTTGAGTAGTATTTGACTAATACTTCTTAGTGTGTTTTTCTTTTCTCTAAGCCTCTGTCTACTTTTTTGTCCTATGAAAGAGTGCTAATTTCTTTTGGTGGCTAAGTCCAGCTACTTTCCCTGTCTTTCATTGTTATTTAATTGTTTCATGTTCTTGGCTCATCTTGTTTTGCTCCCATTCTCCTCACAACTGTTCTTTTTGATTTTGTATGTGTTGTAGGTTTTTATTTGTTTTTGTCCTCCACATCTTTCCCTCCTAATCATTTACATGCTCAGCTTTCAAATTTGAGTATTACATAGTTCTTGTGTTATGAATTAGTAATTCTGGCAGGTGCTAGCAAAATCTGTTTTGACTCTGCTTTTTGCAGTCAAATCCAAATGGAAACAACTGTCTTCTTTTTGTCTAGGAAAAGAGAGAGGTGTAGAAGCCCTATCAAAATGCATAGTATGCGTGGGAATAGTGTCTGTCTTGTACAACTAGGGATGTCAGCAGTGGTTATAGTGTGTAAGAGCTCAGAGGTGTCCAGGCAGGATTGTCCAGAGCTGCACAGGCAGGTTTGCGAAACCTTCTGATCATATTAGTTGGCTCTGCCTGCGTAATTATCCTGACCTTAGAATCTCTATATGGAGTATGATATACTGGAAGAAAGTATCCTAATTAGTTTGAAGCCCTTCATTAAATAATCTCTGTTTGCTTGAAGGACCAGCAGTACCTTTCTCCCCTGCTATTTGTGCTCTTTGAGCAGTTGAACGTGCTCTGACTTGCTACCCATTGTTGTTCCCTACTCGAGGTACACTTTCAGTGTTTTGCTTAGTCCCTAAGCTGTTCAGTGTCCATTAGCGGTATAAATTGTTTTGTTATCATTATTTTTGTACTCTGCGTAGGCAGTGAATTTTATAGACTCGACAACTCCTCTTATAATCTCAGCTTTGATTACTCAGTTTGGATGAATTTTGGTTGAATGTAGTCACCAAGATTTCCTATTTCAATTAACTAAGCTTTTGCCAAGAATCTCAAAATCAGAATTAATTATGCTGTACGGTTGTGTTTTTTTAGTAGCGTGCTTCCAGATTGTACTTTGGAAGTCAGTTCCTTGCGTGAAGTAGGTAGTTTTGAGCAGTGGCCCGGTGTTGTAGCTCATGACTGAGTATTTCCCATGAAGTTCTGAACTGATGGCGAGCTCAAGTAACAGGCAGTGTGTTTGTCTGTCCATACCCGAGAAGTTATTTTACTCTGTTGTACTGAAGAATTGACACAGATGTAGTGTGATGCTTGAATCCCTTGTAAAATTGGAGCCGTATGACTATGGTTCTGTAACTATGCAGATTAAACACTGGTTCAGATAAGCATACAACCTTGCTTGGTGATTTGAATACCACCGAGTTTTCCAGTAAGTTTAGATCGGTGAATATACTTCAAATGTTTGTGGCCTTTCACGGCTCAAAGAAGAGGTGTTAAATGTTCTGATCTTTCCACTTTCTTCAGTAGTGAGAAAGCTTTTCAGCTTTTTGTCATAGAATTGCTTGTTTAGAAAAGACCTTAGAGATCATCAAGTCCAACCATACCTGTTCATAACTAAACCATATCCCTGAGCACCTTGTCTACCTGTTCTTTAGCTGTGGAGTTACACTTTTGATTGGTTTGAAACTTGGGATTTATATATACATAGTATAAGCAAGCTGAATTGCTACTCACATTGTTCAGAGAAGTTGTGGATGCCCCCTTGCTGGAGGTGTTCAAGGCCTGGTTGAATGAGGCTTTGAGCAACCTGATCCAGTGAAAGGTGTCCCTGCCCATGGCAGGGGGGTTGGAATCTCAGTCTTGAAGGTCCCTTCCAACCCAAACTATTCTATGAATTAAAAGATCTTTAAATTCAGTTTAGTATTTTACATTGCTGGATAAGGAAATACTATAAATGTGTGGACTTTTTTTGTATTTTTTAGTTTTGTTAACTGAAAGCAGGAATTTACGTAATCCCACGTAAAGATCAGTTGTGTTGAAGAAGGGAGTTATTCTTGTTGGATTTAGAATTACATGTGCATAGGGTACCTGAGCCATTCTGCGCATGGGCACCTTTTGTGTAGCACGATGCATCTCTGCTGCTGCGTTCAACTTAGCAGAAATTCAGGACTATGAAAGATGATTGAACTAAGATCAGTTTATAAACCAACCTATGCTTTCAAGCCTAAGTCTTTAGATGTGAAATGGTAGTATATTGCATTTTAGTACTTGGGTTGCAATAAAAGGTTTTGTATTGCAGTGACAGATTCCCTAATTAAGGGGAAAGTATTTCATTAAGTCATAATGGGGAGATACAGGGCTATAAAGGATTTTTTTCAGCTGAGTCCAGTTTCTGTTTTTGCAAGATGCTGTGTTTTATAATTCTGTTCAGGGAAGAGTAAAGGTTTTCTGAATGCAGGAATGCCTATCAGCACATCTGGTAGAATAACTTTTGCGGCTTTTTTGATTTTGAGCCTGTCAGCATAATGAATTAAAAGAATGAGGTATAAAAATGATGATGTTAAGATAGTGAGGCAAGTGAAACAGTTTTTTGTAGAATAGGTGGAAATTTCTAAAGGCTTAAAGGCAAAAAATGTCCCCTTACTCTTTTTTATATAATTTTTGCCCCTTTTTTATATTTTATGTATATAATATATCCTGATCTCCCAGACAGTGTGTGACTGGCTGGTTAAAAAGCACAAATATTCTGTATTAAATAGATGGAAGAGAAGGCACATTCTCTCTGCTTGTAACAGAGCAGGTGTCTTTGTAGTTGCAGATGTCTATTTAGGTTAAATAAGCATATCTTTTCCTGTAACTTCTAAAATTGAAGTTAAACTTCACAGCATGTAGCCAAAGTCTCATTAAATGTAGAGTCTCACCCACTTAATAAGAGTAGCATTAATTTGGTTGCATGATAATTGCAACACAATTGGCTTCTTTTAAGATGCAGAGTTCATAAATTAGGAACATGGATTATTATGCTGCATTTCAAATAAGGTAATTCTTGGAAAAAGTGGAGCTGATCTTCATCTTTGCAAGCTGCTGGTATAATGAGCAGAAGAGACAGCATTCCCAGAACTGGTACGGAGATGACAACATACACAAACCCACTGTATTATTTGTGTACAATAATTATTTTGGCTGGTAGAAAACTCTTGTGTATGAAAAATAGTGGCATTAAATCTGATGAAGTTTTGAAGAAAGGTTTCCCTCTTAACTAAAAGTTATAGAATTTCTAGACTCTGACCTGAGTTAAATTCCTAGAAGTTATACCCTCTGACCTGGGTTTAATTCCTTAGAGAGTGCAGCCAGTGTGTGATCTTAGCAAGTCTGTTATCTTTTCTCTTTCTGTTTCTTTATCTGTAAATTAGCCAAAAATTGGTTACAGGGCTGTTGAGGGTAATTCAAAAAGTTTCTGAATTCAATTATGCTTGATCAGTAATTGTAGAGGTAGGGTGACTGATTGAAAAGAATGGAAAAGCATCTTCTCATGATGATACAAAGGTTCTGCAAACCTGAAAATAGGAAACATATTTGCAAGAAATCCCGTTTGTTTAATTTTTCTGTTTTATTTCTGTTTTCCACTAAAAAAATAAATGTACTGATGTATGATTATGAATCTACTTGGAAAAAGCTCATTGTAATGTTGTTTACATCAGTTTATGTCTTAGATTCTTTCTTTTTTAACACTGGTAAGGCATCTGTTTAATACTATTGAAGGGTGAGAAAGTAGGGCTCTATTTATAGATGTGTCTTTACACAGTATCATAGATGGGATTTGCTCGCTGATTTATCAAAGTTTATGGTATCTATCTCAGTATGTGTATGTGGCTGTTAATTTTCTTTCTGTTCTCTGTTGTTCTAATTTCTTTTGTTCCTTTCTTTCCCCCCCCCCCTCCTTCTCTCATACTGCCCTGTGAGTTTGTTGTTGGGTCTAAAAAGGTAGGCTGTGATTGCGTATATTTAAAAATAGTTAGCTTTCTTCCATGTACTGCCTTTCCACTCTGCCTTCATTGCATATTTTAGTGTTGCTTTTTATATTTATTTTTCATACACTAAAAAATAAATGCTGCCTGGAGCCTTACTCCTGTGGTTGACCCCTTTTGGCGCATTTGGCAATTATATTTGGTAGCAATGCTGAATTTTTTTGTAGGGCACACATAATTTGCTTAGGCGGCTGCTGGCCTCTAGAATTTGCTTCATTTTTTAAACTCCAAAGCCATGAAACTATTGCTGCCTGTGTTTGGGTTCCAAATTCAGAAGTTCTGGCAGTCAATCAAATGCCGTAGCTGTGTCTTTTTAAGTCTGTATAATGTTATGAGCGGTGATATCTATATTTCTGCATGCTAATTGGAATTGGTGGAACCTGATGGAAATTTTTGTTGAAGCATTTTGCATGAATACTTTTGCAAATTCATTTTGCATGTTTCTTGTTTTTAAATTTAGCCATTTTTGAAATTTTAAGGATCCAAACCTGTTGCTGGATAGTTTGTGGTGAAAATAAATTCTGTCTTGAAATATAATATTGTTGCTCTGAATTTTCCATAAAATTAATCTGAGAGAATTGGGCATGAAGGGATAAAGCATGTATCCTATGTAACAAAGTGGAAAAGGAAATGGGTTAGAGCAGTGGTTTTTGGTTCCTGGAATGGTTTTAATGTCCTTCAGTTTGAAGTAGTAGTAGTTATCTCTGATGGTAATGATTGTGGTTATTATTTTGAGAACACGAGTGTGTTAGATGCCAAATTAATACAACTAACTTATTTAGAGAATAAGATTTTAACTTTGTAGTCAGCTGCATGCGCACGTATGTTGAGGAGTGAACCTTCTGAAGAGGAGTTTGGATGACTGATGCTACAAATATTCAACGTGTGGTCCTGCCTTATGTGGCATCACCTTCCTTTCTGAGGGCATCACACTCCAGAAGGGGTTTCTGCTTTGTCTTTGGGTGATACCTGGGTCTTAAATGAACTTCTAGATGAGAAATGAATAGAAACAGCTCTTAGCAATAGGATACTACAAAGAGCTGACCTAGCAAAAGCTTATCTGTCCTGGTTCAGCTACCCCGGCTTGATCAGCAGCCAAGCACGAGCAGCTGTGTCCAAATTCACCCACACCTGGGGAAAAGAAAGTGAGAGAAGGAAACTTGTGAGTTTGACACTAAAACAGCTTCAATGAAATAATAATAAGGAAAATACTGTTAATAAGAAAATAATAAAATATATGCAAATATAAAAAATTGACCTCCCCCTGATGACTATATCACCACTGGTGCTGAAGGGCAGGCACAGGGAAAAGGTCCCCAGGCTGGACCAGATAGAAGCTTGACTCAGAAACTGGATTTAGGGATGCACAGATCCACAATCCGGCAAAGGCAAATTCCGTTTTAGACACTGTCCATCAAAGAAGAAGGCTTGACCCTCATGATTCCTCAGTTTTATACCAAGCATTATGTATATGGAGTGGAATACTCTGCTCTGTTGGTGAGTTTTGAGTCACCTGTCCTGTCCACTCCTCTCTGCAGGTTTAATCCTTTTTCACCCCTTTCATTTGCAGTATTCCACCAACTCCAGGAAGACCTTTGTCTCTATTGGGATAGATGTAAGCAATGGCCTTTCCACATCCACATGCCTTGTTATTTTGGTGATATCCGTAAGTCTTAAGTGTTATCACTTCTAGAGACAGACACTGTTTGAAAAAACATGCAGTTAACTACCAGAAAATTAAGTTACTTAGATGAGGCTGAGCTGCAAAGTTAGAAAATTGATTCTGCTTTAGCTCAAACCTGAACGTCATCTTATCCTAGAAACAGTAGCAGTTTTTTTACACGGACTTTCTGTCATCAGATAGATTAGGATTAGGCAGTTGAGATCCAAAATAATTGAAGTGTTTTAATCAAAAATTACAGAGAAGGTATCTATAAGCATCTCACTTTCAGCTTTGTGGCCAGATTCTTCAGGTAAAGCTGTGAAGTAAAACTAGGTTTAAAATGAATAATCTTAATTTTATTCTGAGATATATATATGCATGTATGATTTTTTCAATTAAATTTGCACCACAATATGCATTGAAGAACCCATCAGTCGAGTAGACATGCTTTTAATGACCTGGTAGCGTAGATCTGAGATTTTTTCCAAAACAAGCTTCCCAAATGCAAAGTAAATTAAGCTCTGCTGTCTGTGGAAAGTGAACTTAATTTCAATTTCTTTGTCTTTTGTCTTTTTGGACATACTTGCAGTTGTTGGGGAGTGTGGGGGAAAAAAGCCTGAATACATTGTACTTAATTGTGAGCACTAAATTAAGACACAGTTTACACCCTTGTATAGTACGAACTTGTACAAGGGTATATGTATTAGTGAGCTTATATAATTAGTGAGAAAATACATCCCAGGAGGGTGTCGAAGACTTACAGGGACTGTAGGAGATAGATCCTGTATTGGCAGCATGTGTACAAGCCTAAAAATAAGTGGAATTAATTCAGTCTTTGAATAATTAATAGTAAATATGTTCATCACCAGGATTATATTAGCTGTGTATTTATAAACAAGGAGAGATAAATGTTTTGTGTGAACAAAGTTTATTGATTTCTAAGTGAATAACTTTACTCCGACTTTGCATGTATTGGCATATGTGTAAATCTTCAGCAAAATTAGGTGTTAGTTATGGAGAACTCTTGGTGAGACAGTGTGGTGAAAATGGCTTGAGTATGAGGTTTTGATTTAGAAGTCCGCACCATCCCTTTTCCTTTTGCTCTGTGATTGTATTTATGAATGTAATTACATGCATTCTGGAAAATCTGGAAAAACAGTTAAAAACTACAGTTCTGAAAAAATAACAAATGTAATTCATCCATAAAACTATGGGATACTTGACAGTGTAAAGAGAGGACATTTAAAATGTCAGCATCTTTGAGAGGAATTATAGCTGTGTAAGGAAGTGATGATTCCCCAATTCCACTATTTATTTTGTGTAAAAGAAAGTTAAAAGCAACACGACACTTATAATCTTAATTTCATTTTGGAATGAAGAGATTAGTAAAACCTTACTTAAATCAGTATTGTATAAATAAGTATAAATTGTTTACAAGATAACAAGTACCTTTTTTGACTGAGGTATTTCTCCCAAAATTTCACCCAAAGCTCAGATTGAAATCTTGGTAAGATTTGATGCTCTTCCATAGTTCCTACAGAGCCGCTTTAGTTTGCACTTTGAATTTTCTTGCATTATTTTCTTAAAGATCTTTAAAGTACTTGCTTGTTGAAAAAGAAATTTCTTGACAAATTTGAAAGGTAAAGGAGAACAGCCAGCTTGTGTTTAGCTTTATTTGGTGTTATCATCTTCACATCTTTTGATATGATATATCAGAAAAGTGGGAACATTTATATAGGGGTTCGATGTAAGTTTTTAAATGGTGAGGGCAATAGGAGACAGAATCACAGAATCATAGAATGGTTTGGGTTGTAAGGAGCCATGAAGTCATCTAGTCTAACCCCTCCCTGCAGTGAGCAAGGACATCTTCAACCAGATCAGGTTGCTCAGAGCCCCATGACACCTGACCTTGAATGTTTCCAGGGATGGGGCATCTACTACCTATCTGGACAATCTGTTCCAGTGCCTCACTGCTTTCATAATCTCTTCCTAATATCTAGTCTAAACCTTTCCTCTTTTAGTTGAAACCGCTGCCGCTTGTCATATTACTACAGACCCTGCGAAAAGTCTTTCTTATAAACCTCTTTTAAGTACTAAAAGGAAGGCTTTGTGTCTCCTTTTATAATTTCCAGTTTTTCTTGTAATAGCACCAGTTCCGATATCTTTTCTATTTAATTTTTATGAGAATATTGTATGTCCTTAGTTCTTCTCTTTAAATTTCTGTCCTCCATCCATATAAATCAGTTACTTTCTCTTCGACTTGTTGATAAACTGTTCCTTCTTCACAGCTACAAGGCTTAAGATGTTTGATGGCTGAATGCAGTGGTTATCCTTCAGACTAGCTCTTTGGTGTAAAAAAACCCAGAAACCTCAAAGCAAACAAGTCAGTAACATGGTATTGTTTTTAGTTTTACCGTTTCTCCTACCCTTTCTGCCTTAAAATCTGAAGGGAATAAATTACTATGCTTATTTCCTACCCTTACACTTCCAATCTTCTGCCCTCCTTCTACTTTTGTTCCCCTATTACAGACTTCATGAAGACAGCCTGTTTGGATGTGTTATAGAGAGATGATTGCAGTTGCACTTTAATTCATCTCTAGGCTCCTCTGAGAAGTTCTTTGCTGGAAACACACCCACGACACCAAACCCCGTTTTATTCCATAATCATGGCATTTCCTCTTGTATTCAGGTATCACTCTAGGGTATAAGAGTTCAGCATCTGGAGAATGAAGTTACCTTGGAAGTTTTGTTTGTGGTTTGATTCTTTTTAACTTGTTAGGTTCAAATATACTGGGTAATTTTATGAAGATATTCTGTTGGACTTACTTTAATTGAAAAAGTATTCCTGTATCTAGTAAAAGCTAAAAACGTAGAGCTATGGCAGTCAATCCAGGATGGTTCTTTGTATTTCTGGAAACTCTTTTAACCAGATTCTTTGGAAGTACTTTGTGTATATGATAACAAATATAATCTACAGCAGTTCTTTTAATAATCATGAGGTGCTCTGAAAGTGAGGTCTTGCTTTGCATCTGTTGCATTTCTTTAACTGCAGCTAAAATAAAATAAATAGTAAGATTTGTGCCTTTATCTTGTGGATTTTTGATCAAGTTGCCGTTTCAGTTGTACCAAAGTGTCACTTCACTATTCTCAGCAGGACTCTGTTGCCCTTGGCTATTAATTTCATTTGGGAAAGAACTTTGGGCTTTACTTTAGTATGTAAAAAAGGAGTAGCAAGAGAAACCCTCTCAGTTCTTGCCTGAAGTGATAGCGGTCATGTTGGATCTGTAAATGTTGAGCAGGGTGAAAAAAGGAAAGGAGATGAATCAATTCTTTCACTGATCATCCTTTTAAAAGAAAACATGCCTGTTTCATGGACCATGGCATTTCTATAAGCATATTATTGCTTTGCAAACATAAGCACTTTACTTTTTACAAACAGTGGGAAGCCAATGGCGGCAGTTTGGGACAGCTCTCCATGGGAACAACTCTAACCCTAAGGCTAAGCCTAACCCTGACTGTAACCCTAACTGCAACTGTAATGGCTTCCCATGGAGAGTTGTTCCACTGAGACTTGTCCCCATGGCGAGATGTCTCTTCCCAGCAGCAGGAGGAGTGGCACCTTCCAGCTTCTGAGAGGATCGTGAAGCTAGTACGGCCCCCGTGGGTGTCATGGGGTTCCTGGGCCCCCAAACCCTGGGTTCTGTGTGGAGAGGGTCTGAGGGGAGAAGTGGGTGAGAGCCCAGTGGTGCCATTCCTGGGGCTTGGCCACCGTGCGCTCCACACCACTTGGGCTCCAAGCTACTTCCCTGACAGTTACCTCAGCTCGCAGTGGTCTGTGCCAGCCCACCCAGCACCGGGAGGTCTCCAGGGCACTGGAAGGGCTGAGCAGGCTGTTGGGAGCGCGATGGTAGAGCCAAGGCAAAGGCCAAGTTCTGCAGCTGTTGGGAACTGGCTGTCTCACCAGGCCAGCCATCACTAGCTTAGAAAGTCTGTTCCAATGTTTCACCACTCTTTCAGTGGAGGAATTTTTCCTAATATCCAGTCTAAACCTCCTGTGGCACAAGTTGAGGCCATTTCCTCTTGTCCTGTTACATGTGTGAAGAGATGAACACCCTCCTCACTACAACCTCCTTTCAGGTAGCTGTAGGGAGCGATAAGGTCTCCCCTCAGCATCCTCCTCTTCAGACTAAACAACCTCAGTTTCTTCAACCATTCCTCGTAACACTTGTGCTCCAGCCCCTTCACCAGCTTCTCTGGTGCCCTTCTCTTATGCCCCTCAAATACCATTGCTGTAGTAAGGGGCCCAAAACTGAACACAAAATTCAAGGTGCTGCCTCATCCGCACTGAAGAATGTGGCACCTTCTTTGGCCACCTGAGCACTCTGCTGGCTCATAGTCAATCAGTTGTCGACCAACACTTTCAGGTCCTTTTCATCCAAGTGTGCCCTGGGGTGAGGCTACTTGGGCAGGGGGTGGAGGATTTGCAGGAGTCCTTTGCGAGCTCAACTGAATTAAAGAAGGTGAACACAAAAGGGGGTATTAATTGAGACTCTGCAAGAAGAAGTACTAGGACCTCATGGCACTGACCACGAGACACTGCCAGACAGTAAGCTTCAACAGTGAACAGACAGCACCTTGGAGAAGGAGGTGCCAAGATCTCTGATGACCTGTAGGAAGAGGATGTCACTTCATTCTCTTTCCTCGGGTTACCCACCAGCCACAGATATGCAACCTTGGTGGTGGACAAAGACTAATGGGCAAGATTTACAGGGAGAAGCTGCACTATCAGCACATGGTAAAAGGTGCAAAAGGATATGGTGAATGCTTGTACTGGGGACTCTGAGGAGCACCAAGGCACCTGTCTGCTCACCTTATATAAGTCAAAAGAAGTTTGTTGCTTGCCAGGAGATAGGATCTGTCTGGGATGTCACAGAGAAACACTGCCACAGCTGGTTAAAAGCACAGACTGTTCTCTGCATCTTTTCCACGTGGATAGCAATGACATGGTAAAGCAAAACGTGGGCAAGATCAAATCCTGGAAGCTCACATGAAAGGGAGAGGTGCCCAAGTGATTTTCTTCTTTGTCTTGCCAGTCAGAGACAGGAGTGCAGACAGAAGTGACCCCATTGTGCAGATCAATATCTGGCTTCATGGATGGTGCTGTCACCAAGGCTTTGGTTTCAGTAATCATGGGTAGGTTTTTGATGAATACAGCCTACTGGGGAGAGATGGGATTCATCTATCAAGAAGAGGGAGGAGAATCTTCAGTAGCAAGTTGGCTGACTTCATGAGTCATACTTTAAACTAACAAACTTGAGGGGGTAGTGTCCAAAACTGTGATACCTGGATATTCATAAACAACAAGGTAGATGAATGCACCTACAAGATTAGTTAGGCATGCTCCCCAATCCTCTCCCAAGGCAAGAATCCTAAGTCCAGCCACTTTGAGTACGTTTCTGTCTAGGCAACAAAAAGGAGAAACTTGAGCTCTGAGAACAGTCTGATAGCTCAGATATCTTAGGACCCACAGAAATGTGGTAAGAATACTGACGTGGTTGGAAGACCACTGCAGATAGCTACAAGCTCTTTCAGAAAGGTAGTAAGGGGAGAAAAGGTGATAGGGCTGCACTTGCTGTGAAAGACAGATTTGAATGTATGGAGTGAAGCTATGGAGACCATTAAAGTTCTATCAGATGGATCATTACCAAGGGACGTCTTATGTCAGGTATCTGTTACCATCCCAATCAGGATGACAAGGCTGATGAAACCTTGCTTCGGCTGCCTGAGGAAGTCTTGGGCCAACAGAAACTGTTCCTCATGGGTGACTTCAGTTACATGGACGTTCGTTGGGAAAGCAACACAGCGGTGCACAACTCCTCCATCAGTTTCTGGGGATACATTGAGGGCTACTTCCTGCTATAGGTGCTGGACCTGCAGATTTACTGCTCACAAAGATGACTTGCTTGACAACATAACTGCCAATGGTAGCCTTGGATACAGTGATCATAACTTTGTGGAATTTAAGATCCTGCTGAACACTGACGACCAGTAGCAGGACAAAAACTCTAGATTTTAGAAGAGCCAGCTTCTCGATGGTCAGAGCCCAGATATGAGGGGTTCCATGGAAAGCATCCATCGATGGCCAAGGAACCTGTGAGCGCTGAAAGTTATTCAAGAACAGTCTTCTGGAAGCACAAGATTGGTCCCTCTTCTACCAAGGGAAAGGAAGAAGGCAGAACAAGAGACTGCCCTGGCTTAACAAGGAGCTTTTGGGTGTACTTAAAGGGCATACGAGTTATGGAAAGGCAGCCATATACCCGTTGAAGTCTTCAAGAATCTTGCTTTGAAGGTTCTGAAGGTGCAGTTGGAAAAGATGCTAGATAACCTCATCTAGGCTTCTTTTCTGATGAAAGGTTGAACCAGATCATCTTTTGAGGTCCCTTCCAACCTGGACCATTCTTTGGTCCTATTTTATTTGACATCAGGCTTTTAAGGCACTCTGAAATGCAACCTTATAGCTTGATGTGACTGCGTAAATGCTGTGTAGCCAAAATATGTGAGGCATTGCTTTTTTTCAATGTATTGTCAAATTGTTGGTTTTTTACTTTTGCATATTTTGCTGGTTAGAATTCAAACTGTATATTTGTTCAGAGAAAGAGAGTAACTTAATGTAGATTTACAATTAAGGAGGAAAGAAAATTGACTTTAGGTGTTTATTGCCTCAAATAAATGTTTCCTGTAAATAACTATAGCTTGTACCTTTTCTTTTGCAGACACTATAAGAAACGTTGTCAAGGCCGGATGCGGAAACATGTTGGTGACCTGTGTTTGCAAGCTGGCATGTTGCAAGATTCCTTGGTGCATTATCACATGGCAGTGGAACTTCTGCGGTCTGTGAATGACTTTCTGTGGCTTGGAGGTAGGATTCAGTGATGACAGTGAATCAAATAATTAGTTGCTAAAATCAAGTAAATCAGCCTATCTTCCATAACTTTCCTTCTGTATTATGAAAAGTAGGAATGATTTTGGTGATCAAAGTCTGGATATCAGATGTAACTAATAACTAAGTTGAAATAAAAATTAGTTAATAAGACTCTTTCCCCTTTGCCTTTACGTCTACCAAAGCCAGAAGTGTTTAACTTCCACTGGCTTAACATCCTTCCTTTCACATTAGCTCCTAGGTTTTCCTTTTTTCCTCTGACTTTTCCTTCCTTCTTTCCTTTTCTGTTTTTCATTCCTCCTTTTTTTTCTCTCTATTTATTAGATATACAAGCGACCTTTCAGGTTCATTTCTTCTTCTCAATTTCATAGCCTTTCAGGACAATCACTGTTCTGCTTTTATCTTTCTCATTCTACTTGGAAATCCATTTAGCTCCCTAATGGCTGCGTAGGTTACATATTATGAAAACCTTAACACCTTCTGACCTTCCAGTTCTTTCCTTCTCCTCTTCCAAAAGGTTAAATGACTCGAGATTCTTCAAGCAGAAAAGGAGGACTTTTCTCTTACTGCAGAGCATGAATATATTTTAAGGCCCATTTTTTGGACCATTATAGACTCAGAATAATGTGCATTGGAAGTGACCTGTGGAGGTCCCCAGGTCTGATCTCCTGCCCATATCACATCCAGTTAAACTGGGATGCTAAGGGACCTGTTTAGCTGGCCTTTAAGTGTATTTAACGATGGGAGTTCGGCGCTCTCTAAACTTGTAGTTCAAAAAAAGAACCCACAACAACAAAACATAAATTATTCCTATGTTAATTTCCTGTGTCAGCTTGCATTGACCCTCATCCAATCATTGTACCTCTGAGAAGCATTGACTCTGTCTTTTCTGTACCTTCCCACTGGGTGTTTAGAGACAGCCGTAAGATCCCCCCTTACCCTCTTCCTCTCCAGGGCTAACAAGCCAGGTTTTCTCTGCTCCTCACCTGTCATGGCCTCTGGTTCCCTCCCTGACAATTTTTATGGACCTCCACTGGACTTGCTTCAAGGTGTCAATGTCTTTCTAGTGCTGGGAAGCCCAAAGCTGGATACAGTGCTCGAGATGTCGTTTCTCAGATGCAGAACAGTGAATAATAGTTTCCCTTGACTTGCTGGCTGCACTGTGGCTGTTACAGTCCAGTGTGCATTTGACCACCACTGTTGTAAGGGCCTAATTAATCTACCAAGACCTTGAGGTCCTTTTCTGCAAAGCTACTTTCCAGCCAGTCAGCTCTCAGGCTGCACTGCTGCCTGGGGTTATCCCATTTGAGGTGCTTGAGCCTTTGTTGAACTGCACGAGGCTCCTGTTGGCTCGTATCTCCAGCCTGTCAAGTTCTCTCTGAATTGAAGGTCTGCCTGGCTTCTCCCCCAGATTTGGTACCACCCAGGAATTTTCTGGGAGTGCTCTGTGCGATCATCCAGGCTGTTTAGAGTATTGTACCCAGTATTCACCCTTGGGGACACTGCTAGTAACTGGGAACTTATTGGACTTTGTGCTGCTGATTACAATGCTTTGAGCTTGGCTATTGAGCCCATTTTCTACCTAGTTTATAGGCCAGATGTCAAAATCTTATCTCATCAACCTAGCTGTAGGCATGCTATGGGAGACCACATCCAAAGGCCTTGTGAAAGTCAAGATACACAACATCCACTGCTGTTCCCTTGTCCGTTGAGTTAATCATCTCATCATAAGAGGCAGTGAGGTTGCCCAGGACATATATATCCCTGGTAAATCGATGTTTTCTGTTGAGAGTCACCTTCTTGTCCTTTATGTGCTTAGAAATGCCTTCCAAAAAGATTTCTTTGTAGCCTTGTCAGGAAGCTGAAGCTGGCCTGCGTGTAGAGCCCTGGTACCTCCTTCTTGAAGAAGGATATGCCCAGTCATTAGAAACCTCCCTTGATTAGCATGACCTGTTGGAGATGGCGGAGAGTGGCCTTGTGTTGACCGACTCTCTTGGCATCCATTGATGCATCTTACTGGGTTTTGTGTATTTGTGTCCAGTTAGATTAAGTGCTTTGTACGTCTGTCTTCCTCTGCTCTGGCTAATGCACACTCATGCAGACTCTGCTTTAGTCGTGGGGACCTGAGAAGACTGAGATCTTACCAGTGAAAGCAGAGATAAAAAGGACATGGACTGACCTTGGTCACTAGGTCTCCAGTTTGAGGCATGCTTCGTGTTTGTGTGAATAGACTTTGCTACTTGATACTTCACTTCTTGTGAGTATTTCTACTAATCTGTTGGCTTTTTTCTGTACTCTACAGCTGCTCTTGAGGGATTATGCTCAGCATCAGTCATCTATCATTATCCCGGCGGTACTGGAGGTAAAGTTGGATCTCGCAGGGCACAAGGAGGTTCTCTTTCTGCTGAGGCAGGCAACAGGCACAGACCAGGTAAGGATGAGATTTCATTTTTATTCTCTTTGCCACCACTGAACACCTGAAAATATCCTCCCTATTTCCTAACTCTGTAAAATTATACTGATGACAGGATAAATGGGAGAGGTGGGAGCGAGGGGAGAGCTGTGTCTTCTATGTGAATGACTTCCACTTCTTTGGTATTAATGTCAACGTGTGCTTTGCATAGAGTTGCAGAGCTTTTGGTCTCTTCGTCTGATAACTGTTAGTAGTCCCTGCGTTAGATGGAATTTTGCTGGATGAGGTGCAGACACTTTTCATAAAGTACGTACAATGTGGCAGAGCTGCACATATGAAGAGTAAGTTAGGTGCATTTATTCAGAAGTGTTTTGCTATTCTAAAGTTGACATTTAGTAGATAGATCTGGTTAACTAAATACCAATAAACCAACATAATATTTAAGATTTATTATGCTTTTTCTAATCTCTCAGACTACATAACTAATACAATGATTGTATTAACACAGGTATGACAGACGTTCTTTGAGAATTAGATTGCTTAAAATATTTTAGGAATTATTACAAGAGTAACAGAAAAAAATGGAAAGTGTCAAGTCTGTGGTTCACCTGCATCTGGAATATTGTATGCTGTTTCAGTTTCCCAACTCAAAAGGTGGTTTTTATTCCTTATCCCTCATTTTTCTACTGGAAGGAGGTTGCAGATGGGCAATAAAGATGGTGTTGCTATGGTTTCTGTACAAAGAATAGCCTAGAACTCTAAATTTCTGCAAAAGAGATGGCTGAGGAAAAATATGAGAGCTGTATAATATGGTGAACGTTGTTGAAAGAGGATGGATGTGGATCAGAGGTTCAGTGCTTCTTCCAACAGAAGAACTAGAGGACACCAAATACAGCTAGCAGATGGAAAAGAAAATGAAAGGTATTATTCTTTATCCAGTTCATAGGTATGATTTGGAACAACTTGTTAGGAGTTACAGGATCTGGTAGTGTGATAGTGGCGAGGCTGATGCAATTCCATGTCCCCACGACCAGCCAGTTGTGAGGCTGAGCATGTGTTCCCAATAGGTGCACATGCATGCACAGGCACAGTGTGTGTACACACAAGCACACAGAACAGCACGGATGGAAATTTAGGCAAACACAGACAACACTGACAGCCTGATTCTGCTCCATTCTCTGGCTGATCAGGATGAAAGCCTGTTGTAGTACTATGGATTGGTCCAGTACCTGGCTTTAGTTGCTCAGTTTATCCAGTAGCTGGCTACTGGATTGCCAGGTCTCACCCATCACCTAGGAGTGCATTTTTTGTCAGCTGTTACAATTTCACACAATTATTAACCTTTGTGCAATTTTCAACAGATATTTAGCAGTAGGTGTTGCAATCTGTTTCTTTCTAACGGGAACTCCTTGTTACTAGTGAAGATAACAAATAGTCACAGTTGTCACAATAATTGATTAAAATATCTTTTGGGTATATTATTGGTACATCTCTATATAATTGCCTTGTAATTCAAAGTTCTAACTTACTAATGTTGGTCATATTTTAAGAATGCTCTTGTTTCCAATGACAAGATTTTTCAAAGGACTTTAGTGTGAAGAAAAACTGATGACAGGTTTTTTGTCATGCCTTTCAGATGAAAAGGCCTGTAGGCCCCCTCTAAGTACTGGAAGGCTGCTCTAAGGCCTCCCTGGAGCCTTCTCTTCTCCAGGCTGAACAAGCCCAACTCTCTCAGTCTGTCCTCATATGGGAGGTGCTCCAACCCTCTGATCATCTTCGTGGCCTTCTCTGTACCCACTCTAACAGATCCATGTCCAAATGTTACTTTATGGTCCATTAGATATTGTTACCTAACTCTGGTTATGATCTTCTAATGTTTTGAGGTCTGAGCTGCTGAACTCTTGTCTCTCAAACAGCTGCTGTTGTGATGTCTTTTTCCAACAAGGTTCTCTGAGAGTTCCTTTTCAATACTTTTTTTGACTCTGCAATTCCTTTCATTTAAAATCTTTAAAAACTAAACCTCTGTTTATAATCTAGTGTGCTATAATGAATTTTGTGATGACAGTATTTAATCTGGGGAACAAATTCCACTGTATTTTTCTGTAGGATAAGGCCAGAAACAGAAGAGTTTCCCAATTCTGCACAAATCAAGAAATGCTGTACTTGGAACTGACATTCCATTCGTGCCTGCTTTTGAGGCTGTGATAGTTGCCTTTATTGCTTCCTGATGTGCCTGGAACTGCAGGTCTTCTTGTGCCTGTACTTCAGCCTTGACAGGATGGAGTTCCTTGGTGCTGCCTTTGTGCCCAGGCCCAGTCAAGACAAACATATTTCTCTTGAATCTCCAGTTACACCATTTGGCATTTTTAGGCTATAGAACAGAGCCTGGTTGCTCAAAAAATCTTGTTGTATCTGCTTTATTTAAACACATGTCTGAAGAGAGAAGCTTTAATATAATCTCTCTTTGTACAATATAGAGCACAAGCTTAAGACAGCAGTGTTAAGGGGAGGTTGGATGTTTTTTTTTCTGCTAAGTGGAGTTGAAATCTATTTCATACCTATCTGTAGCTACCAGACTATTGTCTGTTTTTTTGTTGGTGCACTCCTCAACTTGTTTTGAAACACTTTTGATAGAAATAGTTCATTCAGAAGAAAATTAATTAGTTCCTCTTTATCAGGGAATGCAGGGATAGGATGAGAGTTAACGATTTTAAGCTGAAAGAGGGGAGATTTAGATGAGATATTAGGAAAAAATTTTTTACTCTGGGGATGGTGAGGCACTGGCACAGGTTGCCCAGAGAAGTCATGGATATCCGTTCTCTAGAGGTGTTCAAGGCCAGGTTGGATGAGGCTTTGAGCAACCTGATCCAGTGGAAGGTATTCCTACCCATGGCAGGCAGTTGTAACTGGATGATCTTTAAGGTCCTTTCCGACCCAAACTATTCTATGATATGATTTTATGATTTTGAGTTGCGTGGTTCTTGGTGCCAGGAATCTAGCCATGATCTGCTGGCTGTGTGATTTGTGTGTTGAATAAGCTGAGTTTAGATTGCTTTATATTTAGCTTGCTACCTGTTTTGGGTTTCTCTATGGTGTTTATTTATTTAAAGTCCTAAGCTCTTGTCACTGGACCTTCATCTTTCCCCAAGCACAATAAAGACACTTGAGTGAACTGCTGGAGTGTCTTTCTGATCCCACTCTAAATCTCTGCTTCACCAGTCTGGAGTCTGAGTGAACCAGCTGAAGGGAGGTCCTGTCTTGCTCATAAAGCAATTGTTTTTGACTGCTTAGCTCTCGATCTTAACGATTTTATTGGCTTTTTTAATCAAAATTTAGAGCAACAAGGTGCTGTATGTCTGGTAATTCAACTTTGCAATACTCCTGGCAGCTGTTTTATGTGAAAAGTCTGGCTTGTTGGGTTGGCATGACTCGATTGTTCAGAAAGTTTGATAGAGTGAAACTAATGACAATTGAAAGGGGTACAATTACTTAAAAATGTTATTCTAGAGTGTTGTGTAGATCTCCCACGAAGAGATTTAAGCACCGTAGGATCTGATACTAAAGTATAGAGAGTGGATTGTGACAGAAGCTTGCCAACCAAAACAAGAATAAAGAAAAAGGAGAAAAAGGATATAAATTACACATTTAGAATTCTTCAGTTCTTGATGTGTCTTAGAATTCATTGCAAATTTGCGATTTGTACATTTGTTTCTTAACAAAATGAGATTTAAAGTACAGCGATTACTTGGATTACTGGTAATCCTTCAGAATAGCAATGACAATCCTAATAAATCTTACCATTTTGTTCAAGCTTGTTTTATTAACTGTATTTGAGGCTGAAAAAAAATCGTTTTTGTTCCTCCTTTTAGGGGCACAAGAAGTTCTCATTGATCCAGGTACATTATTTTCATGCATGTTTCCAAAGTCTTTTCTTCTTGTTACTTGCATTTGTTCTTCATTTGAATAGATTGTTACTGCCACTTGCCAAAACTAGTTCTGATTCCTCATGCTTCAGTTTTTGGCTATAAACTGAAGGGTAACTGGCACAAAATAAATTATGTAGTTCCATGATTGTGTCCCTGTAAATTCTAATCAAGATTGTTTCCTCTCATGATTAGTGAGGAGTTTTAAATTTTCTTTTAACCAACCAGCCTGAATGGTCACGTGTAGTTTTGTAGTGTGAGAGTATTTTTTCAATCAATCACTGACAAAGGTTTTACTCTTAGCTTTCATAAAGCCTGTAAGAAGTTAATCGACAGATGTGCTTTAAGGTTGCCAAACATAAAAAGTTGCTTGAGCGTTTGAGTATGTAAAATAATGTATTTCTGAATATATAAGAGTAGAAAGTATCTTTCACATTATATTTTAATTATTGAGAGTTTGATCCTGCTCTGAAACACCTAGATTTCTTTACTACCTTAGTAGAGAAACCTGTACTAAATTACTGTATAAATTTAGTCTTATAATCCTACAGATTAAGTAACAGATAAAAAGATATAGAACCTTGCCAAACTTTCGATATTTGTTTCCAATTTTATTATGTTAACTCTACAATAAAATTAAATTCTAAAAATAAAATTTTTATGTTCTTTGTAATACCCTGGGTTTCCTCGACTTCTATTTCAGATTCTTATCCCTTATGTATGTAAAGACCTTTCTGTCTTTCACCTTCTTTCTTATAAAAGAAACCCAGTCTCTCACTGTTTTGCCTCAGCCTCAGATAATTATTTTCTTAATATGAAAGGTTTAGGTTTGATGGCCTTTGTTACCATGTAACACTTAGCTTTATGTGATTAGACATAGAGAATGTTTTAAATGATCAGAGGAGAAGGTCACTATTCTAATAATTAGTTTGTAAAAAATTGCACTTTTTTGTTTATTTAGGTGTGCTTTAGAAATACAGTATTTGAGTAGAACAAGGAATAATTCAAAGATGAAAATTGCATATTCTGATGTGGCCAAAATCTAATTTCAGTAGTATAATATTTTATTCGTAGTCTAGATACTCAGATAGACGTGGAAGTGGATAAACTCAGATAAGTGGAAGATTATTTCCTGTGTGTTGGTTTATGGCTGAATCCATTTTTCGTTTGCACTCTGGAAAACAGCATAGTAAAACAGAAATGGTGTTTTCTAGGTAGGGCATGATTTTTTTCTAGGTAGGGGAAGTATTCCTTGTGTGTGCTTTGGTCCATTACTTATTTATTACCCTGTTCTGTTTTAGGTGCTCTGACTTCAAATGGCATAAATGCAGATACCAGTGCTGAGATAGGACGTGCCAAGAATTGCCTCAGCCCTGAAGACATCATAGATAAATATAAGGAAGCCATTTCTTACTATGGCAAGGTAATCTTACTTATTTTTAAGAAAATTCACTGAAATTCCTGTGAATGATGAACTGCCCTGGTTTTGGTTTCAGAGGATGTTCTAAAACGTGCAATAACATAATATATATGCTAATGGAAGGAATAGGAATAATTTATATTGCTGAACTAAGTACTTGATTTAGAGCCTGGGAATCTCAGAGCTTTGGTGATAGACAACACCTAAAACAACAGTCTGCTGAGTAAACTATATACTGTGCCTGCTAGTACCTAGAGGGTTTGGATTAATTATCTTGTACCTTTAAAGCACTCTGAGCAGAAGTGTTAGATATTTGAAGGTTTGTAAACTGTTATGTATGTTTGCAGGCCTTAATACATACATCATCTACCCCAGGAATGGAATGGAATAGGTCACAGTGACCATCCTGTCACAGCCACAGTCATATTAGTCACAGTGACCATCGTGTCACAGTCACAATGACGTCACGGTCACAATCATGTCACAATCACAGTTGAATTCACGTCACTGTCACGATGACGACATGGTCACAATCACAATCACGTCAAACTCACAGTCACAATCATGTCACAGCCAGAATCATAATCACAGTCACATCACTGTCACAGTCACACCACAATCACGTAACAATTATAATCACATTACAACCACAATCACAATCATTTCACAATCACAGTCATGTCACAAACAATTGCAATGAAAATCATGTCACAATCGCAATGAAAATCACGTCACAATCACAGTCATGTCACTGTCACAATCACAATCATGTCACTGTCACAATCACAATCACGTCACTGTCACAATCACAATCATGTCACTGTCACAATCACAGTCATGTCACTGTCACAATCACAATCACGTCACTGTCACAATCACAATCATGTCACTGTCACAATCACAATCACGTCACTGTCACTGTCACAATCACAATCGTGTCACTGTCACTGTCACAATCACAATCGTGTCACTGTCACTGTCACAATCACAATCGTGTCACTGTCACAATCACAATCACGTCACAGCCACAATTACAGTCACAGTCACGTCACAACAACAATCATGCCAAAATCACACTCACAATCACAGTCGCAATCACAATCAGGTCACAAGCGCAATCACAATCAGGTCACAATCGCAATCATGTCAGAATCACAGTCACGTCACAATGAAATTGATGACAGAATCACAATCAAATCACAGTCACAATGACGTCACAATCACGATTGCATCACAGCCACCTCACAGTCACAATGACTTCACAATCACGGTTGAATTACAATCACCTCACAGTCACAGTGACGTCACAATCAAGGTTCCATCACAATCACCTCACAGTCACAGTGACGTCACAATCAAGGTTCCATCACAATCACCTCACAGTCACAGTGACGTCACAATCAAGGTTCCATCACAATCACCTCACAGTCACAATGACATCACAATCACGGTTGCATCACAGTCACCTCACAGTCACCTCATAGTCACAAGGATGTCACAATCACGGTTGCATGACAATCACCTCACAGTCACAGTGACGTCACAATCAAGGTTCCATCACAATCACCTCACAGTCGCAATAACGTCACAATCACGGTTGCATCACAGTCACCTCACAGTCGCAATGACTTCACAATCGCGGTTGCATCACAGTAACCTCACAGTCACAATGACTTCACAATCGCGGTTGCATCACAGTAACCTCACAGTCACAATGACTTCACAATCGCGGTTGCATCACAGTAACCTCACAGTCACAATGACGTCACAATCACCTCACAGTCGCAATAACGTCACAATCACGGTTGCATCACAGTCACCTCACAGTCACAATGACTTCACAATCGCGGTTGCATCACAGTCACCTCACAGTCACAATGACTTCACAATCGCGGTTGCATCACAGTCACCTCACAGTCACAGTGACGTCACAATCAAGGTTCCATCACAATCACCCCACAGTCACAATTACGTCACAATCAAGGTTCCATCACAATCACCTCACAGTCACAATGATGTCACAATCGCGGTTGCATCACAATCACCTCACAGTCACAGTGACGTCACAATCACGGTTGCATCACAGTCACCTCACAGTCACCTCACAGTCACAATGACGTCACAATCATGTTAGTCACAATCACAAGTAAGTCACAATCACGTCAAAATCAAATTCACAGTCATGTCACACTCATAATCACGTCACAATCACATTGCAATCACGTCACATTGATGTCACAGTCACAATCACAATTATGTCACAATCACGTCGCAATCAAAATCATAGTCATGTCACAATCACAATCACATGTTTCAATCACAATCCAATCATGCCACATTCGCAGTTTCTTCATAATCACAATCATATCACAATCAGAATCATGGTACTGTCACAATCATAGTCACAATCACAATCATGTCACAATCTTAGTTGCATCACAGTCACCTCACAGTCACAATCATGTCACAGTCACAATCACAATGATGTCGCAATCACAGTCACGTCGCAATCTCAATCACGCCACAATCGCAGTCACATCACGGTCACAATCACATCACAGTCACAATCACAATCATGCTAGAATCACAATCATGTCAAAACCACAGGGATGTCACAGTCACAATCGCAATTTTGTCAGAAACACAATGAGGTCTCAGTCTCAATCACAATTAAGTCAAGTTACTGCAATCACTATCACATCACAATTGTGTCACATTCACAATCATGTCACAATCACAATCAGAATCATATCACAGTCACTGTAACTACACATCACAATAACTATCACATCACAGTCACAATCACACTACAGTCACAATGACATCACAATCACGTCACAATCACAATCACATCACAGTCAGAATCATAGTCACAATCATGGTCACAATCACAGTCACGTCACAGTCACTGTCACAATCGCATCACAGTCACAATGACGTCACAATCACAGTCACGTCACAGTCACTGTCACAATCGCATCACAGTCACAGTGACGTCACAGTCACTGTCACAATCGCATCACAGTCACAGTGACGTCACAGTCACTGTCACAATCGCATCACAGTCGCAGTCACAATGACGTCACAGTCACGTCACTGTCACTGTCACAATCGCATCACAGTCACAGTTACTGTCACGTCAGTCACAGTCATGTCTCAGTCACTGTCACAATTGCATCCCAGTCACAGTCACAATGACGTCACAGTCACAGTCACGTCACAGTACTGTCACAATCGCATCACAGTCTCAGTCACAATGACGTCACAGTCACAGTCATGTCACAGTCACTGTCACAATCGCATCACAGTCACGTCACAGTCACAGTCACGTCACAGTCACTGTCACAATCGCGTCACAGTCACAATGATGTCAGTCACAGTCACGCCACAGTCACTGTCACAATCGCGTCACAGTCATGTCACAGTCACGTCACAGTCACTGTCACAATCGCATCACAGTCACAGTCACAATGATGTCACAGTCACAGTCAGAGTCATGTCACAGTCATAATCACCGTCACTGTCACAGTCACAATCACGTGCAGTACAATCACGTCATATCACAATTACATCACAGTCACAGGGCAAACATGTCACAATCACGTCTCAGTCACAGGACATTCACGTCACAATCACGTCATAGTTGAAATCACAGTCATTTTCAATGTCATATCTATATCCACATCTACTTCACAGTCACATCACAGTGTCAGTTACAATCACAGTCACAATCACATCATATGACGTTGTTTCAGTTGGAAGGAACCTCCTGCAATCATCCTGTGCAGCTGCCTGACCCATTCAGGGAAGACCAGAAATTAGAGTATGTTGTTCAGGACTCACAGCCTTGGTGTTGGACTTGGGGTGGGATATTTATGTTGTGATTATAATAATATACATTGTGCTTTCAGCAAGTGATAACTTTGCTTCACTGCAACTTCACTTGCAAATAGGGCAGGGCTTTGCCTTGGGACTGATCTGTAACTGCTCAAAACAAGCATAGTTACCTTCTGTCTATAGGTCTTTAACAGACCAAGTAACTCCTGGCTCTAACGCTGAGGAAGTAGCACTTTCTACGTATTTTTTATGTTACCACTGAGCTTAAGAAACTTCTGTAGCATCTTCTAAAATGGATTCAATCTCCTGTGATTTTATTTTGCAGACATAAATGCACGGAAGAGGAATATGCAACTGCCTTAGTGGAATAACTCTTGCATGTCGTTCTGAGCTTTATTTCCCTCATTAGATTTCAAACATGATAAATACCTGAACAGAGTTTTACTTCAGCAGGAAACAGGCTTACTCAAATATCCAATATCCATATTGTTTGAGGAAATAACTAGGTCAGATCACTTTTCTAGAAAATTGCCTGTTTGTTGTCTGAGCTGGAACAGATCGATGTGCATCTACGTTGTCTCCTGACTTTCTTAAGCAAGCTGAATGCTGTAACTGAATCAGTCATTTGCAGTGAATATTTTGTAAATTGATGTTAGAAACCTCAGAATGGTTTGTAATTCACTTCTCATCAGTGACACTGTTTTAACTAAAGAGAAATTTGATGCTGTAATACTAAAGTTCTGTTGCTACAGCTTCCTGTGCTATACAAATATTTTGTAAGAAGTAGAAAAAGCAAAGTTAATTCTTCATTTGCTGTGATAGAACAGTCTTAGGTGGTGAAGAATTACTGTAAAACTGACCCTTTTGTTTGCTTACCTATTACAGTGTCTTTGTTGTAGACACACTACCCACACCCACCACATATATGAGTTTATCCAAAGTAATTCAAATATTTCCAACTTTTCTCCTTGTCTGAATGCTCAGACTGAAGCTGTGTCTCAGAATAAGAGGAGTGAGTGAAGACGCTGAAAACTGTTGTATTGCATTGTAACATTTTAGATGACATCTTAATTTTCGCTTGGGCATATGTTGATAATTTAACAGTATAGTCACAAGCTTGAAGGAATTGCTGGGTCTGCAAGATGTGACAGCTGATTCATTTGAGCAGAAATACTTAGCAAATCCAACAGGTTACTCCAACAATACTTCAATACTATTTTAATTTTCTCTCTCTTCAAGTACAAGAATGCTGGTGTGATTGAACTGGAAGCCTGTGTGAAGGCAGTAAGAGTCCTTGCAATACAGAAAAGGAGCATGGAAGCCTCCGAGTTTCTTCAGAATGCAGTTTATATCAACCTTCGTCAGGTTAGTGTGCAAAGTCCAGTTGTAGAATCATAGAATTACAGAATGGTTTGGGTTGGAACACCTCCAGGAATGGGGCATCCATGACTGCTCTGGGCAACTTTTTCTAGTGCCTCATCACCCTCACAGTAATGAATTTCCTCCTAATATCTAATCAAAATATAGTAATTTTCAGCTTAAAACCGTTCCCCCTCAACCCATCACTGCACTCCATGATAAAGAGCTCCTCCCTACCTTTTCTATAAGTCCACTTTGAGTACTGGAAGGCCACTAGAAGGTCTCCCAAGAGCCTTCTCTTCTCTAGGCTAAACAACCCAAACTCTCTTATTTTTCTCTTCTCGTTTGAGAGTGAGAATGAAGTGTGAAAGTTACTTAGAGTCTGGAGATTCCAGTTTCTTTTCTGTATCAGTACCTTCCTTCTTATTAGGACTTGACTTCTGAGGATTTTCACATCTGTGAATCTGTTTTAAAAGGTATTCAGAGTTCATCTGAAAACAGGAGGACTTAGTTTGAGATTAGAGAGTCTTTATTCTCCCTTGTGAGGAAAAAATCCCTTTGTTGTCCTGTTGTGATGTTGTACTTGGGACAGATGTACAAGGATTTTTCTTTTTTCTAGATTGTATCTCATTCAATGAAACCGAGGACATCAGGAATGGTCTGTTGCTAAGTGAGCTTAAGAGCCTGACTAGCGATGTTAATCTGTTGCATTTTCGTTGTGTAGCATGAAATCTTGGCTAGACCAAATCAGAAACGAGTTCAGAGGAGAAAATCAATATTTGGAGCTGTGAGAAAAAAGCTCAGTACCACCACAGAACAAGAGTAACAGTTTATCAGTGTCTCAGGTTTGGTGTCACTGGTTACAGGGAGACTGCTGTGGCTGAAAGAATTAATAAATTCTGTTAAGTTCCTTCTGTTTTTCCTTATTTGCTCATTATATCTTGGTGAGACTAAAGTCCATGCCTTTGAGTTTACTAAGCCCAGAATGGGACAGCAGATTTATGAAGGAAGTACAATACTTCTTCATTTGCAGAGAATCCTTTCTGTGGAGTCAGTTATCTAACCCAACAGAAATGAGAAATTAATTAATTGATAAGCCATCATAAAAATCATCAGTTTTCTGGCAGAGTACCTGCTGTAATCCTTGCAGTGTTAAGGGCCTTCTCTTTAATTCTGTAGTCTGTCTTTCTGTAGCCTTCTATGTAACCTGCTGTGGCTGTATTTTTCCGTTGTTGTGTTGTTATCTTCGCAGCCTGCAAATTCCAGTAGTGTTGCTATGTTATTTTTCTTACAGAAGCAATTACTGGCATTATGAGAATCAGCTGCTCTCCTCTCTGACACCACTGATGCAGCAACTTTCAGTTCATATTAGAGGAAAAAAATAAGACTTAGTGAATGGCGAAGTAATTTAAATAGCTGATAAGGATTACCTAAGTGTTATCTAATTACTCCTCACAAGGAGCCACATGAAAGAGACAAAGGACGATGGGTACAAGTTGCACCGGGAGAGGTTTCATTGCAATATAAGAAAAAAAAGTCAGTCAGAACAATCATTTCCTTGGAAGAGCCTCCCCAGGAATGTGGTGGAGTCCGTATTGCTGGAGGTTTTCAAGGTGCTACTGGACAAAGTGCTAGATGTTCTCATCTAGACTCTTTTTCCCACAAAAGGTTGGACCAGAGGCTCTTGGGAGGTCTCTTCCAGCCTGGGCTATTCTATGGTAATATGGTGTCACTGAGTGTAACCCTATTGTTTGCACAGCAGGGGAGATAATCTGGAAGATGATGGTACTCAGTAGATGTGTTGTAGAAAAAAGACACATTAAATTTGGTCCTAAGTATTCCGATCATTTTTCTTCTCAAGTAATACTGGTATTCACTGATTTTTTAAATTTTTCTTCAAATAATATTAATATTTTGGGATGGATCTTTTCCACCGAATCTTCTGCTGCACATTGTATACTTACTAGAATCATAGAATCACAGAGCGGTTGGGGTTGGAAGAGACCTTGAAGATCATCCAGTTCCAAACCCCCTGTCATGGACAGGGACACCTCCCACTAGACCAGGGTGCTCAATGCCATGTCCAACCTGGCCTTAAACACCTCCAGGAATGGGACATCAACGACTTCTCTCGGCAACCTGTGCCACTGCCTCAGCACCCATTGTGAAGAATTTCTTCCTAATATCTAATCTAAATGTTCCCTCTTCCAATTTAAAGCCATTCCACCTTGTCCTATCAGTATATTCCCTTGCAAAAAGCCCCTCCCCAGCTTTTTTGTTGGCCCCGTTCAGGTACTGGGAGGCCACTATAAGGTCTCCCCGGAGTCTTTGCTTCTCCAGGCTGAAAAATCTGAACTCTCTCACCTTGTCCTCATAGCAGAGGTGCTCTAGCCCTTGTTCATTATATCTGTTATCATTGTAGATGTTCAGTATATGATTGCTTTAAAATACACCCCAAACCCGACACCTTGACAAAATTGATTGTTTGAGCATTGGGGCTGGTCCACTGCTGAGCTGTGAACTATTCTTTACTGCTACTGATTTCGATCAAGGATGACATTCATCAAACTCGTGACTGCATGTCTACTGTTTTGTCATTTTCTTGAGTGGAAGTGTTTCTAGAAAGCATTATTATGAGAAATATGCATTTAATAATCTTTTGAGTGTTGGGGAATACATTTTCCATAAAGAGGGTGTGGCGGTGTGGCTGGGAATTACATTTACAGCTCTTCAAGATTTACTGGAAGCAGATAATAGTCATATTTATAGTTTGGACTAACTCAAAGGATGGTTCACCCTGTGATGGGCTAGAGAAACAAACCGTAGGATGGTGGTTTTTTTCTTGCAGGTAGATATAAACATAGAATCATAGAATGGCTTGAGTTGCATGGGACCTTTAAAGGTCATCCACTCCAATCTCCCTGCAGGCAGCGGGGACATCTTCAGCTAGATCAGCTTTCTCAGAGCCCCATCCAACCTGAAGCTTAATATTTCCAGGGATAGGACCTCCACTGCCTCCCTGGGCAACCTGGTCCAGTGTTTCACCAGCCTTGTTGTATAAAATTTCTTTCTTATATCCAGTCTAAATCTACCCTAACTTATTTTAAAACTGTTACTCCTTGTCCTGTCACAACAGGCCTAGCTTAAAACTCTGCCCTCATATTTCCTGTAGGCCCCTTTAGAAAATCAGCACAACTAATATTTGACAGGACAAAAAACACTTCACAGGATAAAGTGTCTGTCTTTGATAAACAGGAAAACTAGTGTCAGTCTCCTACCCAGTCTTGTAACATGATGTAATTGGTGTTTTCTGATTATAGGAGAGCTGCAGACTTTGCATCCGGTTATGAGGAATAAATTGTTACATCTAGTTGCAAAGAAAGTGAAATAATAGAATTTGAATATAGTAAGATATAATTTAAAAAACAAATAAAAAGCTGCTGTCTTGAAAGCTGATCTCAGAATAAGCCTGTGAAAAAGCTGGCTCAGTATCTTGGATAGTGAGTGAACTACAGCCCTTGCAGGTGCAATTGATCACCTGTTTTGTTTTAACAGTTAAATGAAAATGGACCAGGTGGAAAAGATGCTGTGCTTCAGGTATTCGGTATTTTACAGCCACTTTATAGGCCTTATGCTTTTGTAAAGTTAGGAGAGATGTTTGTGAGTGCTATGACAATGGCCTCCAGAAGGCCTGCTGTAGTCTTCCTGGAGTTAAGCACTTGGAGTGCCTGCAGAGTTGGGTTTTTTCCTTTTAAATTCCTGGGTGGTAACACATAACTATTTGTGGTGAGGGAAAATGCAATTTTGCTATCTTCGTGGTGAAGAAAAAAGTTTCCTGCAACTGCAAAAAATAGTTGAGTAACTTTGTGGGCGATCATTAAGCAACAAGTTAGGGAGCATTGTTAGAAACTTACTTGGATACGATAAAAATAAAAATTTCTGGGAATCTGTTTCCTCTCTGATAGTTGTTCCAATTATTAGTGAGTACTCATAGAACTGTAGAATGATTTGGATTGGAAGGGACCATGAAAGCGATCTCGTCCAACCACCCTGCAGTGAGCAGAGACGTCTTCAACCAGATCAGGTTGCTCAGAGCCCCATCCATCCTGACCTTGAATGTTTTCAGGGATGGGGCATCTGCAACCTCTCTGGGCAACCTGTGCCATTGTTTAACCATCCTCAGCGAAAAATAAATTCTTCCTTATATATAGGCTAAAACTGTCCTCTTTTAGTTTAAAACCATCACCCTTTGTCCTATTGCTGCAGGCTGTGCAAGAAGGTTTTCCCCATGTTTCTTATAAACTCCCTTTAAGTATTGAAAGGCCACAATAAGGTCTCCTCGGCTTCTCTACTCCAAGCTGAACAACCCCAACTCTCTCAGCCTCTCTTCACATGGAAGGTGTTCCAGGCTTTTGATAACTTTTGTGGCCCCCGCTGGACCTGCTCCAACAGGTCCATGTCTTTCCTGTGCTGAGGACTCCAGAGCAGGATGCAGTATTCCATGGTGTGGCCTCACCAGAGCAGAGTAGAGGGGAAGAATCACCTCCCTTGACCTGCTGACAACGCTCCTTCTGATGCAGCCCAGAATACAATTGGCTTTATGGGCTGCAAATGCACATTGCGAGATCATGTCCAGGTTCTCATCCACCAGGACCCCCTTGTCCTTCTCTGCAAGGCTGCTCTCAATCTCTTCATCTCTCAGCCTGTATCACTACTGAGGGTTGCCCCTACCCAGGTGCAGGACCTTGCAATTGGCCTTGTTGAACCTCATGAAATTTTCACAAGCCCACTTTTCCAGTTTGTCAAGGTCCTTCTGGATGGCATCCTGTCCTTCAGGGGTGTGAGCCTCACCTCTCAGCTTGGTGTCATCCGCAAACTTGCCGAGGGTGCACTTGATCCCATTGTCATGTCTACCTAAATAGCCTGGCTCTGTTTCTTCTTGTTATAAACATTTATTTTCCATAGGGATGTGAACATGGACAGGTTTATGTATTTGAGGAATAGCTTTCGATATTTTTTATAAGCGTTCCTAATTTTAGTATGTGATCATGTGCTCATGCCCTTTTCAACTCTGCTACCATAGCTAACTTTTAAAAAATGGCATAGATGGAATAAAAGAGAAAAAAACTGAAGATGGAGCTGCTTTTTTGTTCTGCTGGAGTAGGTAACCTTAACCTGAACCTCATTTTCTCTCTGAATTTTGGGGCTTCTGATAAATTGGTTTAAAAATGTTCTATATTGTCTTTTTGTGTCTCGTGTTCTTTGCAGCTACATTGATTCCTTGAAGTCAACAGGCTTGGTGTAATCACATTTTTACAAGTCTTGTTACAGGTCTTTTATCCGGATGGGCAGTATTTTTGGTTTGGGCATCTCCACTTCTGTGGGAAACAGCAGCTTCTGCTTCAAAAGTTGTCTGAAACTTTCTAAAATGATTCGCTTGTCTGTCTCTTCGTATTTTCTAGTACTAAGATTTGAATAAGGTCATGGTGCCTTCTGAAAACTTCAGGCTTTTGTGAGATGTCTCTTATCTCTATGTCCAAAATTAGGAGTGACTTTTGAAAACAGACGAGGTTTTTTTTTTTTTTTGTAATTATATTAGGATTTAAGGGATTAAAAGATGGTTTGAAGCATCATTTATACAAGCTAATTATTTCTGTAAAAGTTAACCAGAGCAGTTTGCATCTTCTTTTGACTTTCAAAGGGTTTCAGTGTTCAGAATGCACTGATTGATACTTTCAGATTTGAAGATGAGTAGCAGAAACGCCGTTTCTGTCCTTTAGTGCTATTTTTGTATGGAGTTTGTCATTTCAAACGCCTTTGCAAAATGTGTTTGCAGCTTCAGAACCATGTAAATTGTTTTATGTTGCTTTTGGTTGTGCTTGCAGGGTGTTGAGCAGTAGGTGTCAGCATTGGTCCACCACAGAGCTCAGCAGTGCTTATTCCTGGGCTGTAGACTTGGAAGTAACTGGTAGCTTCCAGAGTTTCTGCGGCAGTTTCTTCTTAACTGTCTGATTTCAATGCAAGATCGTCATTCAAAGCAGAGCAGGAAGAATGATTCCTCGAGACCCCTGCCAATATATTGATAAGCTAAAGAAGCACATGTTGGTAGTTACTCATCCAGTTGGTTTGAACTATGGGCCAGATAGGGCTTAACCTTTCACTAAATTCTTCCTCATTATTTGGTAGTCTGGATATCTATAGTGTCATGGAAATAAAACATAAAACGTTGTGGTTTACAAGATCAGATTCATGTAAAAACTGAGACTAGTTTCTTTGCTTTCTTAGCCTGAGTTTTCAAGATTAAGAATTAGATTTAATCTTAAGGGAATTAAAATGTTTAATTTTGTAAATCAATAGATTTTGGAAATGGTACATTTTTGTGTTCTCATTATACACATGAATATCAGATTAAATATCTTCCATAAAATGTGGAGCTGTAGTGATTGTTTTAACTATTTACTTGTTAGTGCTGCTGACAGGTAAGGTTGCTAACAAACTCTATTTTTGCTTTTGAAACAAGCTTAAGTTTCCCTTTGGTATTAGGAAGAAAATCTTTACTGTGAGGGTGGTGAGGCACTGGCACAGGTTTCCCAGAGAAGTTGTGGATGCTCCATGCCTGGAGGTGCTCCAGGCCAGGCTGATGAGGCTTTGGGCAGCGTGATCCAGTGGGAGTGTCCCTGCCCATTGCAGGGGCTTGGAACTGGATGATCTTTAAGGGCCTTCCAACCCAAACCACTCTATAATTCTACGATTCTTTGATTCCTGGCAGTAGAAGCTGTCATATGCAAAAATCACTGGCCTTCTGTAGTGTTGGAGAGATATCTACTACATTTTTTCTCCGTTGTTATTTTTCTTTTAAATTCTGGTATACACATTAAAGTTTTGATTAAACCAACCCTTCTCTCTTTTCCCTTTGAATTTCAGCTTTCAGAAGAAGAAAAAATCCAGCGTTACAGCATTCTTTCTGAGCTCTATGAACGTATTGGCTTTCACCGAAAGTCTGCTTTTTTCAAGCGTATAGCAGCCATGCAGTGTGCTGCACCCAGCATCCCAGAACCAGGGTGGAGGGCCTGCTACAAATTGCTTTTGGAAACTCTCCCTGGCTATAGCTTATCATTGGATCCTAAAGATTTCAGCCAAGGTAAGTGGCTCTGGGAAAGTATGGATTAGCGTAGTAGGTTACTCAGCTGGCTTTCTATAACTAATTCCATTGTGAGATTTCAAATTCGACTCAAATTATTACCTATTTGAAACTAATTGTGGCAAATAGAACAGGTCTTTCACACTGTACCTTCACTGTTTGTTAGCGTTGCTTTCAGTAATTTCAAACTTTTGTGAGCCACTGCTGAATGTGTTGCTATGTTCCTCTGTTTGTGGAAAAAAAATATGTTTTATTTATGAGAGTTTCATTTATACTCTTTTTCAAAACTGTTTTTGATTTTGCTTATACGCAAATACAGTACAAATAAGGTCATATTTTATTTTTGAGTATTTTTTCCATTAAAGTGCCTTCAGCTTCTGAATCAGAAATTATTTCTTTTAGTATTTTGTTGCTGTTTGATCTTATAATAAAATAATGAAAGATTCTTTTACATATTTTTATATATAGATACACATACATATAATGTAATTATAACTGTGTCTGTAGGTTCAGATATGTTATGTATTTCCACAAATTACATCAGAGTGATGTTATCAGCAAGACTAGCATTTGTTTTAAGACATTTAAACAGTTTTTGGATGCTGTTTATAAATTCAGTTACTATTTTATTGCATCTACTAAAAAAATAAAGGAAAAATAGTCCCTAAGAACTGTTAAATACTATTTTCATTTTCTGCATGTTATGTGCAAGCTGCTGCCCTTCCTTAGATAAACTGTGTCACAGCAATTCTATTAATGTTATCAGAAGCTGTATATAAAGTACTAATTTTAAAAGTTCTCTTTATTTTAATGTACTCTGCTGTGTTTTGCCTCTAAAGTAAGAGACAGCTAATACCATAGAATAGAATTATAAAATGGTTTGGGTTGGAAGGGACCTTAAAGATCATCCAATTCCAACCCCCCTGCCATGGGCAGGGACACCTCCCACTGCATCAGATTGCTCAAAACTTTGTCCAGCTTGGCCTTGGACACCTACAGGGATGGGGCTTCTACTACTTCTCTGGGGAACCTGTTCCAGTGCCTCAGCACCCTCACTGTAAAACATTTCTTCCTAATATCTAATCTAAATCTCCCCTTTTTCAGCTTAAAACCATTCCCTCTGGTCCTATCCCTGCACTCCTTGTTAAAGAGCCCCTCCCCAGATTTCCTGTAGCCCCCTTTAAAATACTGGAAGGCTGCTCTAAGGTCTCCTTGGAGCCTTCTCTTCTCTGGGCTGAACAACACAAACTTGCTTGATTGGGAACTAAAAACGTGCTCCTTTTGGGTAAACCTTTCTATGTAGCCCAAAAAACTTGTGTTATTTTTGCGCTTTTGGGGACCATTCACTAAATGTAGCTGCAGGAGGGGAGCAGCAAGCAATGGATTGATGGAAAGAGAGTGGCCTTCACCTATTAGAAAACCCTGAACTGGTTTAACTATGAATGAACAGCAGCTGGAGGGTTCTTCTCCCTTTTGTGAGAGTACATCAACTGTCTATTATTGGGTTTGAAGTTGTCTGTGAGTTCAGTTGTTTCTGTATGTGTAGGTCGCTTAGCTTTGTTATTGTCAATGACTCTCTAGTCAGTGCAGTCAATGGAGAACGTGGAAATACTCAGCTGAAGAGCCACTATGTGGTATTTTGCTGGCTCTCCTAGCTGCATTTGTGATTTCCAGGCACATAGACAGCCATTGTATGTGTGCATCCTTAGGGTTTTTTTAAGAACTGATGTGATTTTAGCAGTCACTGGGAGAAATGATGTGTGAGAGGAGGCAGAAAATGCCAAGTGGACTAGACAGAAAGATACAGAGTCTAGAAAGACAGAATTTGCTGGAAAAAATATGCTGTGGCTGATGATGGCGAAGGAGAAAATTGGGATTGGATTATGTTGGGAGAGGAGGTTGTAGAAGTTCTGAAAGAATGATTAAAAAAAAAAGGTGGCCTGATTTGTGTTTATCTTTCATTTGCACCTCACCTTTATGCTGCACTGAAATACTTTGTCGGTTTTTACCCCTAAAATAGCTCTTTCAGGGGCATACGGAAAGATTACTGTACTTGATAAGAATGGCATTTGATGTAGGAAAGCTAATGAGACTCTTATGTGGGAAATATAAACTCTGAATGTTGGCAAGATTTATTTCTAGAGAAGTTTGCCAAATGCTGCAGGTGAATATTAGAAGCAAAGCTGTTTAGAAGTTTATGAAGTATTGCACATCTTTGAATATCTGTTATTTAAAAATTATTGTTCTTGGTGGTAAAAGCAGGTTAAATTTCTTGAAGAGTACTGCATGTTATGTATTTGGAAGAACAGTTACATTATGATGATCTATTTATTGTTACCATAGATACTTTGCAAATATGAAATAATTTATAATTAAAGACTGAAAATCAAGAAATGTACCTGATGCCCTGTAGTTTTATTGCTTTACACTGACTTTTAACAGCCAGGAAAGCACTGAGAGAAAATATCTTTTGCTTGTTCTGGAAAGAGTTAAGAAGTACTTGATTTGGATAAAAATGAAGTTTCTGTGTGAAATCTCACATGAATTTCTTGTTCACAGAATTTAAAAAATGGAAAACGTGAAAGTTTTTGTGTCTTGTTTTGTTTTTACTTCATGGGAAGTGTTCATTTTCTGAGTTCTAATGATAAATTTATTAGTTGATAGCACATAAAACCTTTCACATTTAAATATTCAAGTCAACTCAAAGATCCTAACTTCTCTTTTGTTTCGAGTACAAGATTTGGATTTTGTAATTCTTACTTCTATTGGGTGATTTTTATGAATGTATTTAAATTGCTGGTTAGCATATAAAGCAAACAAAAAACAGTTGCTTTGTGATAACTTCTAGCTTCAAAAAGTATTAAATGACTGCTTCCCTTCTAGGAACTCATAGAGGATGGGCTGCAGTACAGATGCGTTTGCTTCACGAACTAGTGTATGCTTCCAGAAGGATGGGTAATCCTGCTCTGTGCGTCAGGCATCTCTCTTTCCTTCTCCAGACCATGCTGGATTTTCTTTCTGATCAAGGTATGATTTTTTAAAAGAAAGACATTTGCACTTTCTTCTGTCCTACAATCAAATAATGACTTGGTTTTGAAATATAGTTAATTTGAGAAGTAATGGAGAGCAGAGAAGTTAGGGAATTCTGTGGTGTTATTAAATATTAGTGTTCCAACCTTAATGTGTTGTATCTAAAATAAAACGTCCTTTAATGATTTCCATCTGCTTCAAGCCTAATGCTCTGTTTCCTCTGTAAATATTAAGAATATGATCAGAGGGCTTAATTTGTCTGTGAATTGAAAGAATGAAGTATTATTTAAATATTAGCAGCTTTCATAAGTGGAATTATTGAAGAGATTGAGAGGAAATGAGGTTGAATAGTAAATTTGAAAGAGTGAGATAGTTTGGGCTGAATCTACCATGAGTTTTCTGAGGAAATATGTTTTCTGATGGAACATTCACAATGTGGATACCAAATTCATCTAAAGGGGCAGGCATGATCCTTGTATCTGTATTTGACACAACGAACTCGTAGAAGCTGAATGTTATGGAATTAAATTAAACAGTATTTAACTAGGACAGTAGGCATAAGTTTCTGTGATTTCTTTCTTTTTTTTAGAAAAATTTAATAAATTTCAGTGGGATTTATTGAATTCATCAGTAGATGATAATGAAATGGATGTTTCTGTGGATAATTTTCAGAAATGGTGATGGTGTGTGTAAGGACTGTTTTGCAGGGGAGAGCTCTTTGCAAAATCACCTGGAAAAGTGACAGCTGTAAAGTTTGTATTATGTTTCTTAGGAAAAATATTTCAAACAAACAGATTTGTTTATCACCCAGATTAATGAGATGGAACTAATGATGAAATGTTTTAAAAAAGATTTTGATTCACAGTAAACAAGGTAAAAAGAGCATTTTTGTCAGTTATTCCCTCGTTTATGATAAAAAGGATAGGAATAAAATAGTGTAGTTTTTTTCCTTTTCTCTTTTCTCCTTTAGTTATGGTCAAATGCCTCTCCTTGGTGACTCCTATAGCACAGGACTTTGCTGATGAGCTTTTGCTCTTTGCCTGCCAATGAATTCCCTCTGTTTAGTGACTCAACTCTGTAGTGGAGGAAGGAGAGGAACCGAGAGGAACTGATAAACAGGAATAAATTATCTTTCTGTATGTAGATCTTACTTGCTGTCAAAAGGTCCTTGGATTTTCCAGGACTTTTAATGAAGCTTCATTGATTATGTACAGAACTTGTGGCTGAAGACAAGGTTTTAAGCTCTTGTAGCGTGCATGCCCACGTAAGATATTTCTGATCCTTAATCCTAAAAAGGATTGAAATCTTAAACAGCAGCGACTTTTGTGTTTCTTGTTTTCAGACATCATATGTCTGAGTAAAGCTTCCAGCTTCTTAAGACTTAACTGTTATGTTCAGTATCTTTGAAAAGTCAAACTGAATCCTCTCCAGTGTGTTTGAAAAGCAGCTGAATCTTTTTCCCCTCTCTCCTGAAGACATCCAAAACAACACTTGCTGTTGTGTTTAAATTCTTGTTGGTAGTGCACTGCTCAGACACGGTTAGTGGTGTTCCAAACTTGCTGGAGTGTGGGTGACAGTGCCAGAAATGTGTTTCTGGCTTGTAATTTTTCAAGTAATTCTTCTGAGATTGGTATCTTGTGATGTTGTGCAAGGGTCCATTTAGCATGGAAAACGACTTTAAATTTATAGAACATTTTGAAACATTAGGAAAAAATAAGCCAAAAAATCCCTTCAACCTTGCATTGTAGTAAAGGACAAAAGTGAGATGATTTGAGTGTGTAGGATTATGCTACTTATAATTTTAAGTCTGTGAACTGTTTCCCTTATATTATGAGCTTTTTAAGTGTTGTAGTTGGTATTCTTTTCTGATAATCGGTTAAAAAAAACTTCTAGGTTTTCTTAACCAATTAAAGGTTTAATTAGGAAAACGAAGTAACACAGTAGCATTGGAGTTCAAGAATGTTAAGACTTTATTATTTTTCAGTGCTACATGGAAATTTGCCATGGTGAAGGAAAACTCACTCTTTTTAAAACTAAGTTTTTTACCTCAATGTGTTTTTTTTCATAAATCAAATAAACCTCATATTTTAAAGGTTGTACTTGATAATATATGTTAAATCCCACACTTGTATTTAAAATTCAGGTAGCTTGCAGATGATCTTTTAAACCAGAACAAATAGAAGCGACAGCTTTAAGATGAAAGAAAGTTGCCAGCTAAACACTTGACTCTGGAACTTGATCTTCTAACCCTTTTTGTCTCCGGATTAGCTGCCTCTAAACACAGAAAAGGAATATTTTCTCATTCTAGTTTGTTAATCTAATTCTGTTCCATTATTACTTCAGTTGAAATTGAGATACTGGGACTTTAGAAAACAGAAGAAATTGATTTCTTCTTTGCTTCAAGTAGAAGTTCAGAAAATGAGATTTGGTAGTTATAATGAAAGATCTATTAAATAGAAGCTTTTGCTTCTATTCACTGAACACAAATGCAGTCAAAATTGGTTTGTCTTTAAACCAAAATTTTCTTATATTTGAATGACACTTGATAATTATTTTAAATACAACTGTTGTTTGTGTTTACTTGAATTACAATTTCCAACCATGCAGCCTGGCAAATCTGAATAAAAAGTGTCTTCACGTAAATGGGAGATGTCAGTCACTGTTTTAACAACATGGAAGCTAAGAGTCTGATTTAAAATTAAGCTGTTTAGTTACATAAATATGTAAAATACAGTCTTCTGCTTAGCAAAAAGAGGTACCAAATTCTACGTGAAAGCTGTTTAATCTCAAGCTATTATGTTTTAATGTTAACAAGCCTTTGAGAATCTCTCTTTCTTTAAATAAGAATTAAAACATACAATTGCAAAGTTGCTTGGAATTAAATCTCTTTCTTTTGCTCAGTGTTTTTTGAAACATTGCACTGTGTGCACAGCTCATACTGAGTTTGATTTGAGTATGGCCAAATACTTGGAAAAGTCCCATTATCTCATTGTGGATCTTTATTGAAAATATCCATCCTACTTAAAAGGACTGTGGTTTGTGTTGTGTGCAAATGATTATCAGCTAGCTCATCTGTTACGGCCTATTTTAACACAGAGCTACTTGCAGCTCTAAAAGCCAACTGTATCCTGGGCTGCATCTCAAAAAAAGTGTGACCGGCAGGATGAGGGAGGGGATTCTGCCCCTCTACTCTGCTCTTCTGAGACCTCACCTGGATTATTGCATTCGGCTCTGGAGTCCTCAGCACAGAAAGGAGAGGGATTTATCAGAGTGACTCCAAAGGGGGATGATCAGAGGGTTGGAGCACCTGCCATGTGAGGACAGGCTGAGAGAGTTGGAGTTGTTCAGACTGGAGAAGACAATGCTCAGGGGAGACCTTATAGCAGCCTTCCAGTACCTAAAGGGGGCCTTCAGGAAAACTGGGGAGGGGCTCTTTAGCAGGGAGTGCAGGGTGGAACAAGGGAGAAATGTTAGAAGCTGAAAGAGGGGAAATTTAGATGAGATATTAGGAAGAAATGTTTTACAGTGAGGGTGGTGAGGCACTGGCACAGGTTGCCCAAGAGACGACATGAATTCCCCATCCCTGGACGTGTTTAGGCCAGGCTGGATGAGGCTTTGACTAACAAGGTGATCTTTAAGATCCCTTCCAACTCAACCCATTCTGTGATTCTGTAATTTGTTTCAGCCCTAAAAAACAAACAATGATATCGTGAGTTTCGTTACAAATACTCCTTCGACAGAGGCATGTCCTCCCCAGAGTGAATACTCATTACCCTGACCAGTCATTGATTCTTCAGAAAGACAAGAAATCTTTCAGAGGGATGATAGAAACATAGCTCTAGCTAAGAAAAATAGTTTTGTTCCTTTCGAAGATCATGAGTTGAATTTTCAGAAATACCCCTAGCTGTCTAAGTTTCATTGATGTGATTCTGAACTCCATGGTGGAGTGGTTATTCCTACTGCAGTACTGGCTGTTACTTGGCACTTCAAAGTCATAGGACATGTTGATCCATGCCGTACAAACCTTAGAGGTTTGTAAGTTTGGCTCCAGGCTGTTTTCTCATGAAAACAATCTCTCACCTTCCAGAAGATGCTTATTCTCAGCCTCTGCTGAGATCATACTCGCTGATGAATAATTTCTGCCAAAATTTATGCTGAATGCTATTTCAGTTCTCCTCATCTTCTTGATCTGTTGTGATGGACTTGTCAGTGCTGGCTGGGCAGACTACTTTGATGCTTTGACAGCTTAGAGTTGTTGGTAGTTGGAGGACCAGGGACCGCATGCCAATAATCTGAGGTTGCTTTCAGAACCTTTTCATCCTCCTTGAAAAAATGCTGTTCTCAGGTGATGGCTGACATGTCGACTGCTGAGGTTAGTTCTGTGCCTATTGAGAATATATGATGAGCTTTAGTTAAGAAAAAAATCCCCAAGCCTTGTTTATCTTTAGAATTTTGGTTAAGCTTGGAGTGATCGTAATTTGATGATGTAAGACATGGTGTCTGACGACTTTTAGAAAGGGATATAGAAATGCATATTTTAGCCCACAGCTTGGAAGATGAAACTGGGTGGTGTTTTACAGGCATTTTTATTTGTAGAACAGATTGCATATGCATTCACGTGGTGATATTTAAATTTCAAGTTGCTATGTAGAAATATAGGAAATAAGGAAGAATATTAAACTGGACTGGCAAAAATTGGCAGCCAGACCAAAACCAAATGTGTAAATGCCCTTAAGCATAACCTTTCTGCTAAGTCTGTATGGGCAACCGTAAGGACCAAACTCAGTTTCTGAAGGATTTTTACTTAAAACATTGTCTTGAATTTCCACCCAGACACCTGGGAAGATGAAATCATGCTGCATGGGCTCTTGGTGAGTTATAGTTCCCTGCACAGATTTGACTAAATGGCATTTCACTGGAGGAAGGGACAAGAATAACCTCTAAACCTATAAATAACTGCTGCTACTCTAGAGTATGGAATAATTTATAAATTACCTCTTGTTTTGAGGGACTAATGGAATGACTTGCTGCTTCATTTACCTGTTCTCTTGTTTGTCTTGCTGTGACTTTCTCTTTTTTCCCCCATTTAGACTGCAGTAGGCAAGAGTCCTTGAGAGTGTCAGCTCCTTTTGTTTTTAGTTTGAGCTGATTCCTTGCTGTTGCTCCCCTGTTTGCTGTTCCTCCAGCCTATTCCCATAGTGATCATCCTCTTTTTTTCATTTTGTTTTAATCCCGTTCTTCATATTTAGGTCATAGGAAACAAGCAGTGTGCTCAGGTGGCCAAGAAGGTCAACATCATCCTAGCTTGGATCAAGAATAGCGTGGCCAGCAGGAGTAGGGAAGTGGTTGTGCCCTTGTACTTGGTGCTGGTGAGGCCACACCTTGAATACTGTGTTCAGTTTTGGGTCTCTCACTACAAAAAAGACATTGAGGTGCTGGAGCGCATCCAGAGGAGGACAATGGAGCTGGTGAAGGGTCTGGAGCACAAGTGTTATGAGGAAGAGCTGAGGGACCTGAGATTGTGCTGTTCTCTTCTCCCAAATAACAAGTGATAGGGTGAGAGGAAATGGCCTGAAGTTGTGCCAGGGGAGGTTTAGACTGGATATTAGGAAAATATTATTTCCTGAAAGGGTGGTGAAATGTTGGAACAGTCTACCCAGGGAAGTAGTTGAGTCTCTATCCTTGGAAGTGTTCAAAAAGCGTGTAGACATGGCACTTCAGGACATGGTTTAGTAGGCGCGGTGGTGTTGGGCTGATGGTTGGACTGGATGATCTTCTTCTGTGATTATAAGTTTATAAGTGTTAGAAATAAAATGTAGGATAAACAAATATGAATGCCTGATCTTAAAATAAGCAAACTACCTTGACAGTTGTATTACACTTTGAAGGAAGGAGATACGTGAAAGTAGAAGCTCACTGAAAGAAATTAAAAGCAGTAGCATGGACACTGCTTTAAGATGTCTCAGCAGATTCTCAGTGTCTTCTTCTTCTCCATTAAAATGCAAAACGAAATAATGAAAAAGGCCAGGGAAGTTAAACAGCAAAATGAATGCTACTGAGGGAGGAAAAAGAAGTTCACTGCATAAAAGTGTATGTTGTGTCCACTCATAGAAATCAGAAAGAATGTCAACCCCGATGCATTAAATGAAGGGTGGGAAGAACATAAGCCCAGAAAAGATTTTGAGGAGTAATTTGGTGAACTCATGAAAGCCCGTGCTTTATTTGAACACGTTAGAAGCAGGAAGCTTGCCAGAACTGAAACATAATTGAAGTATAAAAAGAGACATTCAGGGTAGACTGAGCTGTATCAGAAAATTTTGGTCAAGGTTTTCTTTTTAGGAAGGAAGATTCTGAGGCTTGGTCCTCCCTCTACAGAGAATAAATCTGTGGGATTCTTCTAAACTGTAATTAGAAATGGTACATGGTGGAGAGTGATCTGAACTGGAAAATGAGTAGTAATGAATTACAGGTACAAGATAAGATTCAAAGATGCTAAAAGAATTTTAAATTTAAATAGCTGAACTACTACTAACAGTTGCAATTAATGAATTGCTTAAACTGTCTTCATTCTCATTTAAAAATTACAATTGACAAATACATTTCTTCATTTTTTTTAAGAGTTCAGGGAGAGATGAAAGCTCTTCTGGAGTGGGTGTGTCTTCAATGTAGATGTCTGCACCCTACCCTAATCATGCCATGACATCTGTAGAGACTGACTCTGCTTCTGTTGTCGTCTTAATCATTGGCTGATCCTACTTGTATTGTCTTAAACCTCTCTGACTCTACTTGTATTGTTGTCTTTAACGTCTTGAGTGCTGTGGCTCCTCAGTAAGGGATGGGCTGACTGTGCTGCTGCAGAGGAGGTGCAGGAGGTGCAGCAGCAGGCGCTACCCCCCACACCTGACTGTGCTGGTGGACCCAAATGATTCACACAGAGGTTGTTCTGACAAAGGTCTGTTGAACTGGCAGTGATCCTGGAGCCCTCAGCCCCAGCTCCAGGATCTTCCCAAAGAAGCTTCTGCACATGCCCCAATTTGAGAACTTTTGCAGCAAGACCACGCATCATGCTAATGGAAGGGGCATGGACTTGTCCTATAAATAGAAGCCTGCCAAGAAGGCAAGTGTATGCTCACCACCCCATGGAACCCGACTTAAGATGTGCTGCAGAGAACCACAGGACCACGTGCTCTTGAAGACCACAGGCCTGTGGAGTGTTCACTATTTTCCTTCTTCCCCCCACTACTCTTATTCCTCTCTCTCTCTTCTTTCCTTTCTTCCTTTTTCCATGGCACTACTGTGCATTGGGTCAGATCCAAGTTGTGCTGTTTTGTCTGGCTGCCTTGAGGGTATCAGATTGTGATCTGAATAGATGGGGATCTGTTTTTGCAGCTTTTGGAAAGTTGCAACTTGGGGTGCACCTGAGTATTTGATTTTGTATTTTGGCCGTGTCCAAAATATTGATTTGCTGTTTTGGCCGTGTCCAAAATAAACGCTGTTTAAGTTTACCTTGGGACGTTCTCCAGTTCACTACACAGACATCAAAGGACTGTTCCCTCTATGACTGAACAGGTCTTGGGGATGGACCCGGAGCTGAGAGTGGGCCCTTACACCATCCCAGTCATCAGACTTATCACTTCCTATCCAAATATATGACTGTCTCAATACAGACTGAGTGTCTGCACCTGACCTGAGCCATTAACACTTCTCTTGAAGTAAGGTGAGCCGAATTCCACCCTCTTAATCCATCTGGAGTTCAGTAAATTTGGTATCTAGACTGGGCAAATTGTTAGAAACTATGGTAAATAATAGAATCATAGCATAGTGTGGGTTAGAAGGGACCTTAAAGATCATCCAGTTCCAACCCCCCTGCCAGGGGCAGGGACGCCCTCCGTTAGATCAGGATTTCCGGGCTGCAAGTGTACATTGCCAGCTCATGCTGAGCTTCTCATCCACCAGCACCCTGCAGCAGGCATATGGGTAATTGTGATCTAACGGGAAGGAATTGGAACAACTTTGAAGTGTGACTTCTTTTCCAAGGAATGTTGGAACATTTAAGTGAGTGTTGTTTAATTAGTTCTGTGTTCCGGAATGAAAACCAAAAAAAACAACCACCCTTTTCGGTACATTGATTAATTAATGATTAGAAGAAATAGAAAGAAACAGTAAGTGAATGAGATTATGGTGTTGAAGAAAGAGATTACTAATCATGTGGCTTTTACTTTTCAAAACAGCTGTAAGCTATTAGGAAACTGGCAGCAATGACACTATCACAGTATCACAGTATCACAGTATCACAAGGTTAGAAAGGACCTCTGAGATCATCAAGTCCAACCTATAACCCAACACTAACACCATCACTAACACCAACCCATCATCTAAACCATGGCACTCAGTGCCTCATCCAGTCTCCCCTTAAACACTTCCAGGGTGGGCGACTCCACCACCTCCCTGGGCAGCCCATTCCAATGACCAATCACCCTTTCAGTGAAGAACTTTTTCCTCCCGTCAAGCCTAAACTTTCCCTGACGAAGCTTAAGTCCATGCCCTCTAGTTCTGTCACTGGTCACCCGAGAGAAGAGACCAACCCCTGCCCGACTACAACCTCCTTTTAGGTAGTTGTAGAGAGCAATGAGGTCTCCCCTGAGCCTCCTCTTCTTCAGACTAAACAGCCCCAACTCCCTCAGTTGCTCCTCATAGGGCTTGTGCTCCAGCCCCCTCACCATCTTTGTTGCCCTCCTCTGAACACATTCCAGTATCTTAACATCTTTCCCAAACTGGGGGGCCCAGAACTGGACACAATATTCAAGATGAGGCCTGACCAGTGCCGAGTACAGGGGGACGATAACTCCTCTGGTCCTGCTTACTACACTATTCCTGATGCAGGCCAGAATGCCATTGGCCTTCTTGGCCACCTGGGCACACTGGTGGCTCATGTTGAGCTTCCTTTCAACCAGCACTCCCAGGTCCCTTTCTGCCTGACTACTCTCCAGTCACTTTGTCCCCAGTCTGTAGCTCTGCATGGGATTGTTGTGTCCAAAATGAAGTACCCGACATTTGGACTTATTAAACATCATCCCATTAGAATCAGCCCATCTCTCCAATCTGTCCAGGTCCCTCTGTAGGGCCATCCTACCCTCTAACAGATCAACCCTTCCTCCCAGCTTGGTATCATCTGCAAACTTGCTGAGCCAGTTATTTCAAGGAGTTTCTAGAGTAGACTTTATTGTGATACTTTTCTTGAGAGTGGAAAGTAATGGATCTGGTGTTGGAAATGTTCTCTTAGAAGATGTGCTTATGCTGACTGTCACAAGTGATCCCCTAAGTGTGTATAATGGGGGCACCAATGCTTTTGCTCTACAGCTTTTCTCCTTTGTGCTGCAATACTTGGTAACGTGGACATAGGCTGTCAGTGCTTTGTAATGTTTTATAATCGTAAGGAATGTTATTCCTGAATACTGTGTTCAAATTAAGACAGCATTTCTCCTAGGATCCTCTGTAGTGTGTAAATTAATTTTTGGAAAAGTAAAAGTTATTGATTTTAAGGGCTGAAAAGAATGAAGCTTTAATCAGACTGAACAGAGAATGCAAATTAAAACTTGGTGTAAATGTCTGAGTTGAAGCTGAGGTTTACTTAACTGACACTAATGAACTGTTTTTAATGCACTGCATTGTATTTTAGTTGACAAAGTACCTGCAAGCTGCTTTTGCCTAATCAATAAATCTTTCAAGATGGAGCTAGTGTGGTTGGTCTTATAATAATAAAATTAACTGATTTCAGGATGGAGGCTGAAATCTCTCCACTGTAATTACCAGGGAATATTTATAGCAGCATGGTGGGTTCTTAGCTATTGAGTGGAAATCTGTTTGCAGCTTCAGCATAGTACAATATCTCATCTGTGTATGTATGTATAAAAAGTGTATATCTTTATATAGATAAAAAATGTAATTGAACAGATTTGTCACCTCATGTGTTCCATGCACAACAGTGAACGAATGAATATAGTAGAAAACTTACATGTAAATGCTTTTTGACATATTGTAATAAAAGGTTGCACATGAGGTAGGAGGAAGCTTCTTAGAAGCTACTTATATCTTCTTATTCATCATGGTAGCATGAATTTTGCAGCTTTTCATCTAGATCTGTGTTTTCTTCAGCTGTGTACTATAGAACATCAGCACTGCTAGGTGCTACTGTTGCTTGGAGCTGTTTATCTGCAACACATTTCCTACCTTTTTAACACCCCTTTTTCTTTTTTAATTTCAAAATAGCAGGAGCACAGTAAAACTGTCTGGGCTTGGTTTATTCATTTAAAGTGTCTCTCTGGAACTGGTGTTTTTTAGAGACATGTGGGCTTATTAAGTAACTTCACTCAAACTGCTTTATTAAGAAGGTGTAATTTATCTTCCTGAAAAAAAGTCTTTTAGACAATGTAGAAAGTGAAGATTGCGAAGAGGAAAACCACATGCCTACAAGTGTTTATCTGTTTCAAATAGTGATCTGCTTATCTCTGTGTTCCTTGCTTCACATCCCAATTCAGTGAATTTACTCATTTTGAAGTGGAATAAATAAATGAGACTAAACTAGCAACAGAGATAAAATAATTAAATTCATTTGCATAGCAAAAAATGTGATGATCAGTTTTTTTGAGTCATATGTTACATCAAAGAAAAACTACTGAACAAAGAATAAAATGACAACTGATCCAAGTTGTCTAGCATTATAAACAAACCCGAAAGCCTATCACACATGATTTACCTTTGTTTAGACTTGCATGTTGATGAGGTACAGACACAAAACTCCATATCCAAATTCTTGGGTAAAATGGAAGATCAATCATTACAGGAAAACAGTTCATTTCTTTATGACAGAAGTTTCCTATTAATTTGTTTAAAATCATTCATGAATAAAATTAGTTTTTTGAACTTTAGCTGAAAATTTCTATCTTCATGTAGTTACCTCTAATTTTTGAAGAGTTCAAGTAATTCAGGGAAAAGATACAAGCATACAAATGAAAACAAGTTGCAAAGTTTATGTTAAAGGGGAAAAAAAGATTCCTTTGGGAAAGACGTCGTACTATAATTGGCAGTATGAAGACATGAAGAATTTTTGCTGCATTTTTAAGAGCTAGTATTTTTTACTCTTTAGCTTAAATCCAAATGAAGGCACTGGAATCAAGGCTGCTACTGAAAATAGCACTTTTTATGTAAAAAGAAATGTCTGTGATTAGAAGAGGATCATCCATGTACTGTGGTGAACTCCCCATGTGATGTCTATTGAGTATGACTGGATGTGCTAAGAAGAGTAAAATCCAAGAGTCATACTGAAGAAATGTGTTTTCAAAAGGATGGAAAAACTCAACTGTGTTTGCAGAGAGAACTGCCATGCTTTTGGTTTAAGTTTTCAGACATTTGTCTGTTTTTTTTAAACGATTAAACTGTCCTTTTCTCAAGCAAGACTCTCTTCTATCTGTATCACTAGAGGAGACATTGAAACTTTGAATTGTGGTTACCCTCTCTGGCCAGATTCATAGAATCATGGAATGGTTTGGACTGGAAGGGACTGTGAAGGCGACCTAGTCCAACACCCGTGCAATGAGCAGAGACATCTTCAACTAGATCAGATTGGTCAGAGCCCCATGCAACCTGACCTTGAATGTTTCCAGGGATGGGGCATCTACCACCTTTCTGGGCGACCTGTGTCAGTGTTTCACCATCCTCAGAAAAAAAAAAATTCTTCCTAATATCTAGTCTAAACCTCTCCTCTTTTAGTTTAAAACTGTTGCTACAGAATTCCTGTGACTTTGCGTAACAGTATATTGGGAAAAATGTCTACAGAAATTAGCATGTTGTTCTTGCCATCATCTCTCTCTGTGCTTCTTAACCCAAAATACAATTAGATGTGTTTAAATGTTCTACCATTGTATCTGTAAATTGTTCCAAAGCCTACAGGAGCAGCTTTGCAGCAATCCTTTACTTTTTTAATTGCTACGGCAATTATCTATGCTAAATTTCCTACACTTTATGTTAAGGTAGGTCTTCTGGTATTTCTTAACATGAAAAAGTTATTAATATTGTTTATATACTGATTTTGAATCATTAAGGTTGGAAAAACTTACAAATTGAATCTGAGCCTTCAGTGTGTCCAAATGGCCAAAAAGGTCAGCAGCATCCTGGCTTGTATCAGAAATGGTGTGGTCAGGGAAGTGATCGTCGCCCTGTACTGGGTGCTGGTGAGGCCATGCCTCGAATCATGTGTTCAGTTTTGGGCCCCTCAGTACAGCAAAGACATTGAGATGCTCTAGCTCATCCAGAGGGGGGCAATGAGGCTGGTGAAGGGTCTGCAGCACAAGTATTATGAGGAATGGCTGAGGCAACTGCTATTGTTTAACCTGGAGAAGGGGAGGCTGTTGACGTGGAAGTCACAGACTCGTCACACGATCAATGTGATCAGACAGAAGTCGAGTTTGTTGCTTTACTGCTAATGGTTATGTAGCCTATCTTACCTACTTTCACACATAACAATAAGAATGATTGGTTAACATCTGCTGTTCACTCGAGTAATGCTTCTTTACAATAGGTCAGTCTCTACTGTCCATCCGTCTCTGTTGTAAGTTTCAGATCCTGTTCAAGGTCTTAGCTTCAAGCTAAGCATGTGTGCATCGCCCCCGTTTCTTGCTAAGCTATTTATCTTGCCAAATTCCTCTTGTAGGTGTCCTAGAAGCAACATTCTTGCAAGGCCTGCTGATATCTCTACGCCTTAGCCAGACTAAGGTCCTGCTGCTCTGGATTGCCCAGAACATGTCCTTGGTCTTCCAAAACCCCACAGGAGGCTGAGGGGAGAAGACGAGGTTGAAAGGAGACCTTATCGCTCTCTATAGCTACCAGAGTGGAGGTTGTAGTGGGGTGGTTCTGGTCTCTTCTCTCAAGTAACAAGTGATAGAACAAGTGGAAATGGCATCAAGTTGTACCAGCGGAGGCTCAGGTTGAATATTAGGAAAGATTTCTTTACTGAAGCAGTGGTGAAACGTTGGAACAGGCTTTCCAGGGAAGTGGTGGAATTCTCCATCCCTGGAGGTGTAGCTGTGGCACTTCGAGACATGGTGTAGTAGGCATCTTGATATTGTGTTAATGGTTGGACTTGATGATCTTGGAATTCTGTTCCAACCTTAATGATTCTATGTATGTGCAAAGTATATAATTTTTATATTCAAAGCATACAAACATCTTTACAGACTGAAATTTTCCTGGCATATTTCTGAAGTCTGGTTTCAGCTATATCGTTTTTTCATGAGAACTTATCTAGAACTATTCTTGTGTTATCTGTGATTTGAAGTGTACACAATTTATGTAATTATTAAAAATCTTGTAATACAAGACCGTGATGTGTTTAGTCAGTGTCTTCCCGTTCTCTGTCTCCATGGTGGTCACCTTAGAAGCAGAGAGTTGGGGTTGTTCAGCCTGGAGAAGAGAAGGCTCTGGGGAGACGTTCTAGCAGCCTTCTAGTACTTAAAGGGGGCTACAGGAAAGTTGAGGAGGGGCTCTTTATCAGGGAGTGCAGGGACAGGAAAAGGAGGAACAGTTTTAAGCTGGAAGAGGGGAGACTTAGATGAGATATTAGGAAGAAATTCATTATTTTGAGGATGGTGAGGCACTGGCACATGTTGTCCAGAGAAGTCTCGGATGCGCCATCTTTGGAGGTGTTCAAGGCCAGATTGGATGAGGCTTTGAGCCACCTAATCGAGTGGGAGGTGTCCCTGCCCATGGCAGAGGGTTTGGAAATGGATGATCTTTAAGGTCCCTTCCAGTCTAAACCATTCTATGATTCTATGATCCTATGAAAACTTTCTGCTTCTAACAGACAACAGTTCTGTTTTCATTTATGTTTGAAAAGATTATATCCCTTCATGCAAAATTAGTTGTAAAACTGATATTTTCTTTTTCAAAGATGAATTATTACACAACAAATAGCTGATTCCTTTTGCTCTCATTATTTTCTTTTTGTGGATGGAGTCACTTTCTTTGATACCTTTCATGATGATCTGTTCATGAAAGTGAATCTAGCTCTCTAGGTTGTATATATTAATTATTTTCTTGTTGTTTCTGCTTTTTTTCCATGTCAAACGGTGAATTGTTATTAGTTTTAGTCTCTGTTGTGTTTATTTCGAGGCTTATTTCTCTTGATTTCTCAAAGAAATGTTATTCATATAACCTGCTGTCTGCTGGCACCTTTCTGGTTTTCCCTGTGAGAATAACTTTTGAGTCTATTGATAAAATGTAGTGTGGAGAATAGATAAGAGATTTTAATTTTTTGTCAGTTCCATGACAGTCATTTATATGTAGACAAGTACATGCTAACAGTGCCATAACAGAGGCAAATTAAAAAAGAGCATTAGTTCTCACTTGCTTTGGTCATTTTGTCACCCAGTTTCTAGCCAGCTTGTTTGGGATTCCTGCAGAACTGGTGACCTAAGGAATATAGGTAGGAGTTAGAAATGAGCTGTTAAGGGCAGTATAAAAAAAGCCAAGTTTTATTGCAGCAAAGACTGTTGGAATGAAATCCCAGCATTCCTTGTGTTGCTTTCAAAGCAACTTCTTCAAGTATCAGATCTCTAAGCAGTTTAAAGCCATGTTTACTTGCGTCATGTATTTTTCAGAAAAGTATTAGAGATGCTGTTTGTTTACCAGAACTGTAGAAAATGCTGTCACCGGGTACCTATCAAGCTTAATGTAATGGAAACCTGGGTGATGCTTGCCTGCAAATTAGAGAACTGCTCTGTTCTGCTGAATTAAACAACTGAAATACCAAATTAGTGGATTGATCATGCAAGTCTTGCTAAGGCACTTCGCTGGCAACATTAGCTTGCTTGTGGTAGTGAAGAGTGGTGTACTGAGTATACAAATAGGATGCTCACTGTCCACCTGCATTTATCTGAAACTAGAGGTGAGGAACTACCTGAAAGGACATTAAGATCTAGTAATTAATGTAAAGGTAAAACCTGTGCAGCAGCTGCTATCTATGAGTACTCAATTTCTGCTTCATCTTTTGTGAAGTTCTAAATGTATTTTGTGGCCTTTTTGAAATTCTTTTTTAGTTTCAAGAATACACCATGTCCTGATGGCAGGGTAATGCTGAAGATCTCTCTTTTTTTTTTTTTTTTCTTTACTTGTAAGAGGGCTCACCAAGTAATTTTCTCTTTTCTTTGTGAAGGAAATATCTATGTTTCTTGATGCATAATCTACAGTTTCTCTTGCTTTTTCTGTTGTGGGGACTGACTTTTCTGTGTTGTTACATGTTAGTAGTAGTTTATCAATGAGAAGTTTGACACTGTGTTCCTGAGAGAGTTGGGTAGGCATGGAATCGTTAATGTTGGAGAAGACCTCTGAGATCATCAAGTCCAACCATTCACCCAGCACTACAATGCCTACTAAACCATGTCCCGAAGTGCCACATCTACATGCTGCACTTCTCAGGGGCCGACTGCTGCAGGAGGTCTCCACAGACTTATCCTTTGTGAACATTATTTACTGTTTTCAAGGGGGAAGGAAAAGCTCAGCACAAAGAACCCAGGTTACTAGTTTTGTTTTCTTTTTTTTGTTAGAAAATTGATTCTGGGCTTATCACTAGGTGAAAATTGAAGGCAGAAAACTTTTAGCTATTTGTTTCCTAACTTCCTTTTTCAATATTTGAGCAAGTTGCATCAGGACACAGAAAGTTTTTTATCTTCCAGTGTAATTGACAGGTCAGACATGAAACGTTCCCTTTCTTCTTTCTACCTTGCTGTAGGTTTTTCTGCAAGGGACAAAATGACTTGATCAAAATAAGATCAACCAATTGTTTGTCAGACAACAAACACCACATTTTTAATCTTTGACTTCATTTTTAATAGGTACTGACTGTGACCCAGTACAGATATTTTATATGACTTCCACTATAAAGTTAAAGAGCTGAAACATACAGCAGTTATGCTCTTCTAATTTTCTCCATTAGCTGCCAAGGCATGAAATGCTGTTTGTGTGATATTATTAAATCATGGTTACTGAAGTGCTTAAAGATGTTATTCTATAACTGACCTTCTTGTCCTGGTCTGCTTTTTCAGTGGCTCCATTATTGTGAAATACTGCTTCACATTGTTGTGAAACTAGCGGGAAGATTTTTTCCCAGACAGTAGCTTTCAGTCACAAATGGTTTCTAACTGTGCAACCGAAGCTTTCTCATATTAGAAAAAGTCTCGAAGCAGCTTTGGGACAAAACCAATGTTCATGGGGTTGACACGAAGCAGTTAAGCAAAAAATTACCAAGAATATTGGTGGACTTGCAAAATATTCAGTTGGCAGAAGCAGCTAAAAAAAGGTAATAAAACCAATTTGGTATGAAATGGGGCGATTGTACTGTGAGGTTGTCCTGAACAAATTGAGAAGTGGCAGTACTGACTATGGTGTTGTTCAGCTTTATTTGATTGCAGCTCTTCTATGATCCTGATCTTTCTGTGCGTCTGGAGAGAAGCTGGAGGAGAAAAAAATCATGAATGCAATTATTCTAGATGATAAATCGGAATTTCTCACTCAGTGAGACTGTAATGCCTGCACAAGAGTATTCAGTAGTGTTCCCAGCTGCAGTGCAGGCTTTTGAAGCGGCTCAGGTGAATTCGTAGGTCAAAGGATCAAGTGGTGGTTGCTTCCCTACTGACGCATACGAGCATGAAGACACTAGATGCATAAAGACCTCCAAAAGTAGCTGCTTTCTATCTCTTTTGCAAACAGAAAGATAATTATTAGTGATAATTGTTTCACTGAGAGTCTTCTGAGTTGTGGGTCTGAGTAGTTGAATAAGTCCTCCTGGGTGGGTGGTGCAGTTTCTGATTGTGTCAAAATACAATGACAACCAGGCAGATGCTAGGAAAATTCAGCACTGTTTGAAATGAGCATCTGCAGCAGTTTTTTGTCAATTATTATGCCTTGCAAATTTGATTCAGCAGAGAAGTTTTTATCATTCATTCCTACCACAGAGGTAGGAGAGTTGCTCAGTCAAGGAAGAACGACTCCCAACATTGGTTCTCAGAAGTACCTCTCAGTGAAGATCGTTGCAGCTCTTTTGAATCGTGCTTCTTGATATGTCCTACTGATGTAGATTCCTTTAACATTTCAGTTGAGATGCAGTGCTAAATAAAAAGTAATAGAGCTGCTGTCTTGGCAGCAGCATGTTATAAATTGCATTTCATAAAGTATCAGTGTAGAAAAATGTCTTGGTTTAGCCTTGTCTTTGCAGAAAGCATGCTGAGCTTCTACTGTGGAATGAAAATGCGACTCGAATCTATTAGCAAATTCTTTTTGCAAGTGCCAGTGTGCTTTCTTTGAATACAATAATTGACAGTGTTTCACACTAGGAAGTTAAAGCCAATTCTTCAAAATGGTAGATCTTCAGTTTCAAGCAGAATTAAGTGCATGCTGTAGCATTTTGTTCCTCATTCTTGGTAACTGTGATGCTTTCTGTCTGAGTGGTTTCGATTTGTGCTGTGTGCCCTTGCTCACATAACATGGCCATGATCTAGTAATCATGAGGACATTGGACAAAGGGTTGGACTTGATCTTGGAGGTTTCTTCCAACCCGGATGATTCTATGATTCTATGATTCTATGATAACAACCTGAAGGCTGAAGCCTAAATTTTGTGTGAAAATACTTGGCCTTGAACCGCTAGAGCTCCTGGCTATGCTACACTGATCTGAGTATGTACAGAGTCATAGAGTCATAGAATGGGGGTTGGAAGGGATCTTAAAGATCATCCAACCCCCCTGGCACAGGCAGGGACACCTTCCACTGGATCAGGTTGCTCAAAGCCTCATCCAGCCTGGCCTGGAACACCTCCACGGATGGGGCATCCACGACTACTCTGAGCAACCTGATCCAGTGCCTCACCACCTTCACAGTGAAGAATTTCTTTCTGATGTCTTATCTGGATGTGGTGAGTGCCTCAAGAGACAGTTCAGTGAAACAAACATGAGCAAGGGAATTTGTCAGTTATGTGGCATTAATGTCACAGTGAAGGTGATTACAATCAATGTTTATTTGCTTTGAAGAAGTATATACTGATGGCCTTAGAAGCTTACAAACAAAGCTGAATTGATGTGGGCAGCACAGACATCAATTCTGAGAATCCAGAAAACTGTCTTGCTTAAGGTCATCTAATTATATTTGATCCATCTATTAAGGCTTCCGGAGCATAACTCTAAAGATTGTATGCAAAAATAAGTTGGCGTTTCATTAGAGTTATGTATACATACATATATATACATATATATATATACAAAAAAAGAAGTAAAACTTCGGGTTATAACTTCATTTTAAACTTCTATCAAATGTAAGTTTTAAATTGTTTTTTAACTTTATTTTCTAGAAAAGAAAGATGTAACACAGAGCTTGGAAAGCTACACAGCAAAATGCCCTGGTACAATGGAATTCATCACTCTTCCAGATGGTTTGAAGTTACCTCCTGTTCCGTTCACCAAACTGCCTATTGTGAGGTAAGACTTCAAAATACAGTCTTTAACTTTTCCACACTACCTGTCAAAATTTAAAGGATACTGGAAAGATGAAGTCTTCTCAGTTTATGTAAGTTGTTCACAATAACATGGAAAAACATCAAAATGACTTCTTTTTTAGAAGTTCTTAGGCAAAAATAGACCCTTTGAGCAGAATATACTTTCTGTGGCCTTTAGTTTCAGAAGGAGAGACTTGTTTGTCTTTTTTAAATTGTCATTCAAGAGTTTCTGATACAAAGAAAAATTTTTTGTAATTGCAACTGAGATTTAAGTTAGATCAAAATGATGGTCCATGAGTTGGATGCTGTCTCCATCCATGAAACTTGGAACTCAGCTGGAACTGATGCCTTTTGTAGCTGTTCCTTTCGAGATGCTGCATTTTCAAGCTGGAACCTTCTCTGGCCTATTCTAAATCCATGTTCCTCTTTGTGCCTGTGTGCCAGGGCACATCATGCAGTCAATCCAATGAATGGGACCTTGTTTAGATTAAAGCTTGGCATGAAATATTAGAGAGAGTCAGAGAAACAGAGAAAACAGCCATTGGGCATCAATAATAAAAGCAAAGGCTGAAAGAACATCTTTGTCAAGAAGTGCTTTTTGAAGGAAAGATAATTGCTATTCAGAAAAAATATGGTAGACATAACTGAAAAAAGTTCTCAGAGCTTTGAGTTCTCAGTGGGAAGTCATCAAACATTTCATGAAGCGAGACTTCTGGTGTCACAAAGAGACAATAAAGTGTGTAACCAAAGAATGGCAATTATATTTATGTTCAGGTTACTTTTAGTCTCTAAAATGAAAGTGAATATTTTGCTCTACGACAATTTTTCATGATGCATCCAGTTCTACAGTGTTCTCTCTAACTTCTGAATTTTTTTTCACATTTACTGAAGAAAGAGACCTCGTCTAACAAGTTCTATTGAATTTCACATGGTAGGTCTGTTCACACTAACACTTCGTTGTGTGGGAGGTGCTTGCTTGAGGTGCAGGATTGACTGGAGCATATGGTTGTTTGTGGTCAGATGGAATTGTATGCGTAATCAGAACGGTCCCATTGTTTCCAGTGGTGTCCTGGAAACTGTTTTTCTCTTGGTTGGCCAGTACAAAACTGTGCACTGACTAAACCACCTGGGACACCCCGCTTTTAATGTGTATCCATGGGGCAGAAATGCATTTTCCCTGAAGTCTTCTTCAGGGTGCTGGTAGGTGAGGTTTAGGGGCTGGTGCCGGCAGAGGAATTTTGGATTCTTTGATCATGGGGAAACCTTTATGGCACCTGGCCTGTTTGACCCCGATGGGTCTCGTCTAACTCCGAAGGGTAGGAGGACTCTAGCTCAGGAGCTGGCAGGGCTTGTTGAGAGGGCTTTAAACTAGGCATGATGGGGGAGGGGGGAGTTACTAGGCTCGCCAAAGATGTCCCCGTGGAAGATGAGCCATCCCAAAGGGGGTTGTCAGTAACCCAACTGAAGTGCATGTACACAAACGCACGCAGTATGGGGAACAAACAGGAGGAGCTAGAAGTCCTGGTCCAGCGGGAGAGATACGATATAGTTGCCATCACGGAAACGTGGTGGAACGACTGTCATAACTGGAGTGCTGCCATGGAAGGCTACAGGCTCTTCAGGAGAGACAGGCGTGAGAAGAGGGGTGGAGGGGTGGCCCTCTACACTAGGGAAACCCTGGATGCTGTTGAAGTTGAGATCGGTGATGACCAGGTTGAGTGCCTATGGGTAAGAGTCAGAGGGGCAGTCAGATCTGACCTCCTGGTTGGAGTGTGCTACAGACCACCCAACCAGGAGGAGGATTTGGATCTTCTGTTGTTTAAACAGCTGGAGGCTGCCTCTAGATCGGCTGCCCTTATTCTTTTAGGAGACTTTAACCTTCCAGATATCTGCTGGAAACTTAATACTGCTGAGAGGAGGCAGTCCAGGAGGTTTTTAGAGTGTATTGAGGACTGCTTTTTGTCACAGCTGGTGAGTGAGCCCACCAGGGGTGAGGCTCTGCTTGACTTGCTGTTTACAAACAAAGATGGGTTGGTGAGTGATGTTGTTGTCGGAGGATGTCTAGGGTCTAGTGATCATGAAATAATTGAGTTCTCTCTGAACAATGTAATAGGAAAAGCCAGGAACAGAACATCAATGCTGGACTTCCGGCGGGCAGATTTTGGATTATTTAAGGAACTGGTCAGGAAAGTACCCTGGGAAATAGCTCTTAGTGGCAAGGGGGTCCAGGAAGCTTGGATATACTTCAAGAATGAAGTTTTGCAGGCGCAGGAGCGGGCTGTCCCTGTGTATTGTAAGAAGAGTCGTAGGGGCAGACGGCCAGCCTGGATGAGTAGGGAACTTCTGAAGGAACTAAGTAAGAAAAAGAGGATGTATCATCGTTGGAAGGAAGGGGATATAAGTCAGGTCATGTTCAAGGATGTTGTTAAGTCGTGTAAGAGAAAAATCAGGGAAGCAAAAGCCCAGCTGGAGCTCAAATTTGAGCTGGAGCACAAGCCCTATGAGGAGCGACTGAGGGAGTTGGGGCTGTTTAGCCTGGAGAAGAGGAGGCTCAGGGGAGACCTCATTGCTCTCTACAACTACCTAAAAGGAGGTTGTAGTCGGGCAGGGGTTGGTCTCTTCTCTCAGGTGACCAGTGGCAGAACCAGAGGGCATGGACTTAAGCTTCGTCAGGGAAAGTTTAGACTTGATATGAGGAAAAAATTCTTCACTGTAAGGGTGATTGGCCATTGGAATGGGCTGCCCAGGGAGGTGGTGGAGTCACCGACCCTGGAGGTGTTTAAAGGGAGACTGGATGAGGCACTGAGTGCCATGGTTTAGATGATGGTTGGTGTTAGTGTTGGTGTTAGTGTTAGGTTATAGGTTGGACTTGATGATCTCAGAGGTCCTTTCCAACCTTGTGATTCTGTGATACTGTGAGAAACTCAACATTACCTCGCAATGTGCGCTTGCAGCCCAGAAAGCCAACCGTATCCTGGGCTGCATCCAAGGAATTGTGACCAGCAGGGCAAGGGAAGTGGTTCTCACCCTCTACTCCACTCTCGTGAAACCTCATCTGGAGTCCTGTGTTCAGTTCTGGACTCCTCAGCACAAACATGAAGGACGTGATTCAGAGCAAGTCCAGAAGAGGTCATGAAGATGATCAGAGAGTTGGAGCACCTCTGCTGAAGACAGGCTGAGAGAGTTGGGGTTGTTCAGCCACAGAAAGAAAGGCTCCAGGGAGACTTTATAGCAGCCTTCCAGTACTTAAAGGAGGCCTACGGGAAAGCTAGGGAGGGGCTCTTTATCAGGGAGTGCAGGGATAGGATGAGGGGAAACGGATTTAAAGTGGAAGAAGGGAGAATCGAATTACATATTAGGAACAGATTTCCCAGAGAAGCCATGGATGTCCCATCCCTGAAAGTGTTCAGGACCTCATTAGATATTGGAACTGGATGATCTTTAAGGTCCTTTCCAATCCAAACCATTCTATGATGCTATGATTGTTCCCCTGTTTGACTATCCTAGGTAATATTTGCAGTCAAGACACATGGGTAGTCACTTCCAGCTTTTTCTACCCTGAATTAGATACCTGCTTTAGGATGCTTTAAATTACTGGAGTATGTGGACTGCATTGACTCATTTTCCATTGATCTTGAAGATGTCCAATGGCAAAATCAGGTAACTGCTTCTGTGTTCTAGGTAAGTTTCCTGGTCAGTACGTTCTGAAGGCAGCTTCCCAGCTAAATACACGAAGGAGGCCTGTATTTCTTCTCCTGAAAGTTTCTAGGCAACAAATATAGTGCAGATTTTAACCTAGCCTTTTTTTTTCAACCAGATACAGTTATGTTTAACTAGAAAGCCTCCAGTTACATCTACCCAGCAGACCTCGCTTGCTGCAGAGCCATCCAGCTGTTATAGTTGGAAAACAGCCGTGCTGCAAGACCACAAATCTCTTCCAGCTAAATCATGTTAATTTTTGCTCCATCGATTGTAGATCTGTGGAAGTGTGGTTTTTGATCAATATTGAATAACCTAAGCTTATGATTCAATCCATGCTAGAGGCTTCTGGAAACATACACATTTACTGATGATGACTTCCGTTTACTTGTTAGCATTTCAGGGTCTACAAGTTTTTAATCCATTTAATGTGAGGTGCTTCTTTTGGATGCAGATTTCTTAATCAAAATGCTTTCAAACATTGAAATACCACATTGAAACTGGAACATAGTTGCACTGTTACCTTTTCTCCCATATTCCTGTAAAGCAATACAAGACATTTGACTTGGCACAATCTTTATATTCCTGTTACTCATGTTAACTCGTATTTAATGTCTAGCTGTCCTTTATTCAAGTTTGGTATTCTTTATAGTCTTTTCTTTTTTTGTATGTGCATACTGCCTTTTGACTAGAAGCTTAGCCTATTATTGATGTGCTTTGAATCATAGAATCATTAAGATTTATCAAGACCTCTAAGGTCATTAAGTGCAATGGTAAGCCCAAAATCACTGTGCCTACTAAATCATGTCCTGAAGTGCCATGTCATTATCATATTTTTATGTGTTTTCTGTTAGCCTATAGATTTTTGGGATTTTTTTTTGACATTTCAAATACTGTAGTACAATCTGGAAAGTTCTTTGAGGAATCTGTATTTCTTTTGATGATCTTCAGAAATTAAAAGTGTGTTGGAGCGGATAGCATTCCATTATTGCATGCTAGAAAACAATCATTGGTATTTCCTCTAATACAAAGTAGAAGAATCTATGGTCTTTCTATTCTGATAGATGCAGTATGCCCATTTTCATGATTTCATAGAATCATAGAATTTGGTATGGAACTGGATGATCTTTTCCAACTCCCTGCCATAAGCAGGGACACCTCCCACTGGATCACGTTGCTCAAAACCTCATGCAGCCAGGCCTTGAACACCTCCAGGGATGGGGCATCCATGACTTCTCTGGGCAACCAGTGTCAGTGCCTCACTGCCCTCACAGTGAAACATTTCTTCCTAATATCTCATCTAAATCTTCCCTCTTTCAGCTTAAAACTCTTCCCCATTCTCCTATCCCTGCACTCCCTGAAAAACTCTTTCCCATTCTCCTATCCCTGCACTCCCTGATAAAGACCCCCCCCCCCCAACTTTCCTGTAGCCTCCTTTCAAATACTGAAAGGCTGCTCTAAGGTCTCCCCACAGCTTTCTCTTCTCTAGGCTAAGCAACTCCGACTCTCTCAGCCTGTCCCTTGTAAGGGAAGTGCTCCAGGCCCTCTGATCATCTTCATGGCCTCCTCTGGACTCACTCTAGCAGATCCATGTCCTTCCTGTGCTGTGTTAATTTACCTGTCTCAAAGCCAATTTTCTTACTAATACATTTAAAAGAGTAAAGAATTTTCTTACCTTTCAGCATTGATATCTTTTAGTTGTCCTTATATACTGCTCTTTCTACTTTACGTTCTACTTCCCTCTGTTTATTTAGTAGAGTGGAGTTTTAAAAATTATTTTCATTTCCCATCTGAGAAAGGTTGTTTTTAATTAACAAAACTTTCCCCAATTCAAAGATTTTGATCTTCTGGGTAGCTAGTGAAATTATTCCATAATTTCTAATTGTTACTCATTTCATTTCAGTCAGGCTGGGCTAGGGGCTAGAAAATGTACATTATTGAGGCTTTTCACACAAAGGGATTAAAAATTTTGCCACGTTATGTGACTTGTGAGGGTATCAGATATCTAGTAGGTGGTTGAAGAACATTCATTCCATAGTCATGCTTCAAGATAAAATAGGTTCTCTTATTTATACAATAAAGATGGATGAGCCAAAGCACTTTTCTATCTATAAAATTTCTTTTTATTAGCACTTTATAAAATTTAATGTTTGTTTTTCTGAAATAAATATTGTTCACATGGTTTGCTGTAGGTTGTTTTCTAATTTGTAACAAAATTCTATCAGAAGAGATTTCAAAAGATGAAATATTCATGAATCTGTCATAGTTTCTCTTTATTCCTCAGGCTTGGTGTTTGTCATTTTGCATTTGCTTGCAATCCTGACACTAAATATCACCAAGAGATGATATATGGATGTGATTTATTTCCCATTCCAAAATACAGTAACTTCTAGTAACTTCTTATCAGGTGTTTTATATCACAGAGATAACATGTCTGTTTAGTGTCACTCTTGCAGCTTCATCTTGTTTCAGCAGTAGCACATTATCAGGAATGATTTGGGTCATTTTTAAAACAAACCATTGCCTTGTGTATATGTGCTTTTTAATAGCTGGCTGTTGATACAGCTGTTCTTTCATGTGCTGAGGACTTGCATTATTTCCACGTTCTCATTAATAGTTTATTGTTTTGAAATGAAGTATAAATCTGTAACTTTGGAAAGTGAATGACCTCAGTTATATCATGGAAATTATTATATACTGGAAATGATGCAAAACTGTTTTATCGTGTGAAAGAGTACTGCTCTGCTTTGCAAAGTGAAGACACTTGATTTTAAGTTGTTTCAATGACCTTTTCAGCTGAAGAAGGCAGGTTTCTTTCTCATTGCTCTTGTCATGGTACTTCATAGAATCATAGAAGAATAGAATTACTCGAGTTGGAAGGGACCCAAAAGGATCATGGAGTCCAGCTCCTATCCCTACACAGAACACTCCCAACATTCACACCGTGTGACTGAGGGCGTTGCCCAAATGCTTCTTGAAGTTGAAGAACTTCATAAAACATGACAACTAAATCATGCACTGTAACATTTACAACGTCTTCCCTTCATTATGGCAGGATCAAAGAATTCCAGTGAGATAAGTTTTACTGTGGGATGTGGATATGGAAAAGAGGGAAGAACAGAGTTAATCTGGAACAAGATGGGGTTTTCTACCATTCTTGCTCTTGGCTTTTGATTGGGTTTAGAAGTCTCCTTTGTTGTTGTTCATGTCTTGGTGCATGCTTGCTATATCATTTATAGGTTTACTACTGGAAAGTTTTTTGAGCATTTTATGTCATTCTTGCTTGCCAGCCTCAATGTGAGGAGATGCCTCTAGAAATTATAGTCTTCTTGTATAGGATTTTTTTTTTTAACCTGAAAACCAGATTTAAAAATTGGAGATTTAATCTCAATCACTATAAAGGGGAGATTCTTGTCTCTTGTTGATATTCTTAGTTAAAAGTACTTAAAGTCTTTAAGCACTTAAATAAGCTCAATAAACTGAGCAAAATAACACTGATACTGAATGCTGCCTTGTTTCACCTTTTGTTTTTTTCTTTTCTCACTCCTTCCTGACTCTAAGTAACTAGGAATTTTACAGACTTGTGTAATGCTGCTAATGTAATGCTTGTATAATTCTAATGAATATCCTCTAATTTATTACTTCTTCTGATGCCCGGTATTTAACTTCCCATCATCATTGGAAGGCCAGTGATTTCCCTGCATGATTTTGTAGAGATTTGGGTCTAATGTGAATATAGTCTAACAAATAATTTGTTTTCTGTCTATTTATAATTGGTTTCTGGCCATTCATGAGGTAATTTTCTTCCTTCCAGAAGCAACTCTGTGCATTTTATCAATTTTAAAATTCGTTTTAGTCACCTTGGTGAAGTTCTTTATATGTAATCATAGAATGATTTGGCCTGGAAAGGTCCTTAAAGATCATCCAGGTCCAACCTCCTGCCATGGGCAGGGACACCTTCCAGTGGATCAGGTTGCTCAAAGCCTCATCCAACCTGGCCTGGAATGCTTCCAGGGATGGGGCATCCATGACTTCTCTGGACAACCAGTTCCAATGCTTCACTACCCTCACAGTAAAAAATTTCTTCCTAATTTCTAATCTAAATCTCCGTCTTCATCCAGTGAAGTTTTATCTGGCTTCTAGTTTGGATTTAATTTAATACTTGGTTGCTTTCTGCCTTGCACTTGTGGTGTATCTGTTTTTCAGTATGCAATTAACTTGGAAATTAGTAGCTGGACTTCAAATCCGAGATCTGACTAGTTTTGGTTTTGTTAGTTTCTACAGAAAATATTTTTCCTTTGGTATTTGTTTTCATACAGATTTCTGAAACTTTACCTTTAGTCTCCTTGGGTTTCTTTTGTGCTGTAGGTATTTCGAGTTCTCTGTTTATTTTAATCAGTACGTATTCAGTGTCATTAAGTATTTACCAGCTTATTTTTAACACAACCACGTATTACATTGTTTTTATGCAACAGATCTGTGAAGCTCTTGAACCTCCCGACCAGTTTGCGACCTCACAAAATGAAAAGTCTACTTGGTCAGAATGTGTCAACCAAAAGTCCCTTCATATATTCTCCAATTATTGTGCACAGTCGTGGGGAAGAAAGAAATAAGAAAATAGGTAAGAATATTTTGCAATATTTTGTTGTTTTGCTAAATTAGAAAATCTTTCCTGGTTCAGGAAAGCAAACCTGAACGTTACTTTCTTGTATTCAAAATACTCCACCTTTCAACCTGAAGTTCTGAAGGAGCAAAACTTTGTTCTCTCTGGGACAGTTTCAAATTCAGAAGAGGAATAAAGTCTCATAGATTATAATGCCGATTTTAGAGGAGAGAAACTAGATTTACTTCCTTCTGAAACAAAAGAGAAGTCAGGGAAAGTTTGATTCTGAAGCATTATGATTGGCAACATTCAGCTTAGCCAGTTATCATGCGTGGTACCCTAAGCATAATGCACGACTGGAGTTTCCCTTTTTCTGATAAAAGGTATCCTCATGAGAATGAAGAAATTAGGATGAATTAGCTGCAGTTTCTTTGACAAAAAAATGCAGATCCAGAGGAGGTTTGATGTAGTTGTTCATCACCCATAGACTTCTTTTTATGATTTATTTTTGGTTAGTAGTTTAGATCATTAGGATTTAAAAATTGGTTTTCAGTTTATCTCTCATTTTCAGCTAGAGGATCATTTAATTTATTATATAGCTCTTCAGTGTAGTAATTGTGTCCCTGGAAATGGATTACAAGATTTGTTTCAAATCCTAGGTGAGTTACAAATATGGGTAGTCTTTTCCTTTCTTTTGTGCACGATAATTTTTAACATAAGCATTAGTGTCGGCACAAAAAGGACTTGTGTGACTGAAGAACAGAATTGATTGTAAGAACTTGAATACAGAAATTTGCAGAATGGTGTTTATGCTGATGTGGCTCTTTATGATACTGATTTTAGTATTGTGTAATCACCAAAAAAAAGGAAGAAGTAGAAAGCCAGTACTTTGACATGTCATCAAGGTTTGTTAGATTTTCTGTATAGTTTATTGAATTGTTAAACATGAAACATTTATCAGATTATCATCAGTCGTGGCTCCAACTAATTCTTCAGATAGGTAGTTCAGGAACAAGTTAGGGCAGAAACTTCTGAGCTGGACAAGCGTGTGCACTCCTCAGCACCTTAACTTCATTTTCTGTCTCGTGCTCCCTGCCCCTTTCAAGCATTAATGCATACGAAAGAAATGGGGAATACTTTCCAGTTCCCATATTCTCTGTTTCTCCTGTGAATGGTGGTGTATTTGTGTTTTGGGTATTGCACTGTTTTCTGAGATGACTCTTTTCTTGTCTCTCTCCCTTTGTTTCCTCTTCTGAAAGCCCTCTTTAATCTACTTTTAAAATTAATTTTCTCCAGCAGTGTAGCAACCGCTTGGCTTGTTCACCTGGGTTGTGTCTGGCCTGCAGAGCCAGTGCTTGGAGATTCTCTGTGATTCCTTCATTCCAACATGTGGACCTGCAGGCTTTTCCCACACAATCTTCTAGGTTAGGTGTTGGACTTCTTCTGCTTGTGCTGAGGACCCCTGATTATGATTAAGATGACATCCCTCACCTTGAGAACATGTGCATTTTCTAGTTTGTTTTATGACCGTACTTATTTTCAATAAGTAGTTGAAGCGTAAGGATTTGTGAGATATGCAGAGGTATGAGTTATTATGTGGCAGTTTAGATGGACAAGGCTTAGTACTACCTGGCTTCAGTTTCAAAAGGTAAATGGTAAGACATTAGAAAAGGATAAGAAATTTAAAAAATGTAGATGTGTGGAAACATCTTAAAGTCCTTTCTTGTTAAATATTTCTTTGGAAAATAGCTTATAATATTTCTCATAGTTTGTTAGAAAATGGATAACAATTAAAGTGTCAACATTTAATCTCTTAGGTATACCTTGTCATGTTTTTCTTCATTTAAATAAAACCTTATTGCTGATTTTGGCAAACAGTTGTGTTATGCAGTATTCTTGTTCCTTGATGGATACAAAAGGAACCTGCATTTTTTTAGAAGCAGTTCAAGTTACGATTTGTTTATGTGCTGTGTGTACCACAGGACTTCTACATTATACAGAGCAGTTTATACTTCTAGGTTTTGGTTCAGCCTGAGGAGCTGTCTGAACTGCTTGTGATCCTGTAAAGCAGTTTGTCTTTTGAAGTATATGCACAGTGAATTCACTGTTCAAAGCCTCTAACATTTCTTCCAAAGTTGCACAATCAAAAGAATATACAAAGTAAAATCAGATACTTCCCCTGAAAGAAGCTGAGAAATTTAATAAACTTTGAAACTAATGAGTGTATTTTAATGACATGTATTTAATTGAAAACAATTACAATAACAAATGAACAGTGGTTTTTTTATGTGGAAGTATGTAAGCCATATTTTGGTTAAATTATTGTTACAGCAAAGGAAATCAAGTACTATTGAAAACCAGAGGGAAATAAAACTCTTCAGAAAATATGGAGGAGATGTTTTCAGCTGTCATCTTGATAAGCTTTTCTGATTGGAAACAATAAACTGCATAATTTTATTCTGGTTTAATTGCTTTAGTAGTACGCTAGTGATAAGAAATAACTGATTTTTGACATAAAGTGAGTTTTTTTGTTTTTAAGTGCTGGCATTTTAAAGCAGCGAGAATGTATAATATAACTCCATTAGTAAATCTGGCAACTAATGGCGTGTTTATATTAATTGACGTAAATATAGCTCTTCACCTAGGACCATATAATCCTTTATATGGATTTTACCTTTCATTTCAAAAGCTTTTCCTCCCAAGGAATCAATTCTGTAGCATTACCCTGGTGTGTTTTACATGGAGTAGTGATACCTTCTGGAAAGAAAACCAGAGGCAGCTAGTGAGATGAAGCATCTTTTTCGTGATGCAGTTTCTCCCTGTGAATCTTGCTCATGGATTTTTCCTGCTGCCAAGGTTCCATGTCTGTGGTTGGGTGGTACACACGAGGAATGGGAATGAGCTTATAACCTGTTCCTACGGGTCGTGGGAGACCTTGGCACCTCGTGCTCCAAGGTGCTCTCAGGTTGCTGCTGAAGCTCTTTATCTGTCATTCTCTGTCAGTGCCAAGAGGCCCTGATGCTTCTTACTAAGTCTCAGCTAATGCTCCCTTTCGTGTTCACCTTCCCTAATAAAGCACAGCCAGAGAAAGTTCTCCTCCAGCTCCTCCACGGCCTGCCCAAGTGACCCCACCAGCACCCACCTGGTGGAAAAGGCATTCCAGTCTTGTGATAGTTCTTATACAGTGGAAATGAATTTAGAAGGACAGAAGTGTCCACTTTGACCACCACAAGTTCCACATGGATTCAGGCAACGATAATGGGCATCAGTGCCTTGACACCTTTGGAGCTCTGTGCAGTACCTCTTCGTAGAATTTTTTGAGTTGGAAGGGACCTTAAAGATCGCTCAGTTCCAACCCCTCTGCCGTGGGCAGGAACACCTTCCCACTCGATCAGGTTGCTCAGAGCCTCATCCAACCTGGCCGTGAACACCTCCAGGGACACGGCATCCACGACTTCTCTGGGCAACCTCTTCCAATGCCTTACCACCTTCACAGGAAAAAAAATGTCTTCCTTTTTCAACTTAAAACTGTTACCCCTTGTCCTGTTCCTGCACTCCCTGATAAAGACCCCCTCCTAAGTTTTCTTGTAGGTCCCCTTTAAGTACTGGAAGGCTGCTATAAGGAGCTAGAGGAGTAACAGATTTGTTTGGGTGCTGCAGAATGCATAAGACATTGTGGACAGTAATACCAATTAAATAAAAAGAAATTTAAAGTTGTGCTTTTGGACTTTTTGTTTTAATCAACAGTTTTACTGCTGAGGTTTCATAGTAATAGAACCTATTAATATCCCTGAATGTATGTTTTTAATTTTTATTGGTATTAATTGAAGTTAAACATTTGCATTAAGTACACCTCCCTTGAGCTCTCTAATATCTCTTCTAAAATGTAATCAGATAGTAAATGATTGTGAATGTATTATTAGAGTAGACATTTTCAACTGTGAATTATAGTCTTAATATTAATAATCCTTTTTTTTTTTTCTGGATGTTTTCTAATAACCTGGTAAAAAGTGTTAGTAATGTACGTTAAAATTATTGAGTGAACTAGTAAAATTTTTTTATGGTCATGATTTATTTAGTTAAACCACCTTTTGTTTAGTCGAACTGCATGGCCTCAGCTTGCATGGAAAATCTTGTCACATTCCATTTTAAGTCTGAATGTCAGATATGCGTGGTTAACTGAGAAAATTGGAAGGTAGGCAGGATCTTGAAGATTATGATACTGATGTAAAATACGCTTTCTACACTTCCATAAACCACTCACCTCCTTAAATTAGAAAACACCCCAAATTTTAAAGTTGGCAGGGTGAAGTGTCTTTAAAATGGAGCCTCTGTCACTTGTAGTGAGTTATAAAATGAAAGTACTGCTTATTACCTGGCCTATTTTACTCCTTGTCTTCCGTATTTCCACAAGTTACTAAATAATTCGTGTTATTGCCTAAGTCTTCATTTTGTAAACTTCGAAAGAATCTGTCTCTGTAGATCCTAGTGCCACCCTCGTGTCCTGTAGTATGTCCCAAACTACGTAATTGTTTCCCAAAGAAAATTAGTGGGAGGAAACTAAGGTGGCATCTTGCTGGTAAGCAGTTGTTTACTTCTTGATTTAGAACGATCTTTTATTTACTCTGTATCATCAGCTGTGTTTTTATCTGTTTCCATTATTTTTTTTCTTCCTATTGTGTTCATTCCTTATCTGGTTGCTTTTTATTTGAGTCTTAATTATCCAAGGCATTGTGTACTCTCTGTCTAACTCCCAGTATGTAAAGTTTTATGTGTTTCACATTAAGGATGTGTTAAAGTAGTGTTTTAAATTGATGCCTGAGTTAATTTTCCCAATGTAGTGTTGACAAGCTGAGTCTTTGGGGTGCTATTACTGCATTAATGAATGCTTCCTGTCCTTTGACCTGATGCTTTGCCTGGGATTTATTTATAACTTGTGTCCCACACTACACTTGGATAGGACTTGGGCTGTGAATATTATATAGGGATGTTAATTTAAAACATAAACATAATATAGCAATCTGACAGCTCAATTGATGCTACTTTGTTATATCATGTTGAATAGGTAATTCCTGCACTAATTCTGTAATCATGTCTTGTAGATTTCCAGTGGGTCCAGGGAGATGTCTGTGAAGTTCAGTTGATGGTGTACAACCCTATGCCTTTTGAGCTCCGAGTAGAAAACATGGTATGTATCTTTTTAAAAATTCTGAAAATTCTGTTTTTCTGAAAATTTTCTCATTTGAACTTTCAGATATGTTTTTCTGTAAATCACATAGCTTAAAAAAACTTTTAAGCTAGTATAACTTCCATTTTAACAGTGCATACTGTCAATTATCTCATATTTGTTACTGATTAAGTATTGAAATGAAAATCACTGCCAGAGTGTTTAAATGCTTTGTTGTTACTGACCCATAAATCAATTCTGTACCTTTTTGCATTGACTACAGCTCATGCTACATAATTTACATATAATGGTTTTCAAGTAATAATTATATCCCTAAACCTAACCATTAGTGTATACTTACTACTGTAATTTAAAAACCTGCATTCTTCCTAGCTTTTCAAATTCTCATTTTGAACACATTTTTAAAAATCTGAGAAATTAAAATAGTTAATTATGAGAAGGTTTTTTTTTCAATAGAAGCTTTTGTACCCAAGGATATTTGTTATTTCAAAGCTCCATGAGACAAAATGATCAGAAGGGAGATAAAAATGGGTAAAATACCAGAGAAGCATGTAAGGTTGAAAGGATCAAGCCCAAGCCATCTACTACTTCCATTAGCTGCATGATATTAATTTTGTGGACTGCTTGCAGTGTATCCTGAAGCAAAGTAAACTGAGTTTTTTTCATCCTATTTATGCCAAGTAACAGGGCTTTTTTTTTTTAAACTGTTATCCATTTAAAGGTTAAAAGTCCTCTAGCTACCAAACCAACTTAATCTCCACTCAGTCCTAATCCAGTGTTGTCCTTTATATTAAATATTTTTACTGTAAACGTTGCTTTAAAATATAAATCCCATTGTTGGAGACCATTGTTCTATTAGACTAACTGAATCAGCATATATATATTTGTTTGGGATTTATTTGACCTAAATTATTACTGATATGCTGCAAATAGAGTGTTTTTGCATGGTAAAGTGATATGCCCAAAGATTGTATGTATCAGTGTAATAAAATTCAGTCTTGGAAGCTAAAACACTGGTTTCTTTAGCAGCATTTTATCTGACCCTCACAGAAGTATTCCAAATTGTTGTAAATGAATAGAAAATGTAGCTGTAAAGCTGCACATCAGAAAGGACTCTATATAGGAATTAATTTATTTAAGAACATTTTAATTTATGGTCTTAATTTGTATTGTGTAAGCAATGATGTAATTATATATTTAAAAAACTGGATTTGGATAACTTCTTAAAATCTTAATGAGGAAATTTCTTACGAGTGCTTACATACACTGAAGAACTCAGAGTACAGTTATTTGCATAGATGTGCACTTCATCTCTTCCCCCAGCAAATTAATTGCAGTAGTGTGAATATGTCTTTCTACCGTTCGCATGATAAGGTTCTGTCTTTGAATTAATACTCAATTTCGGTTTCATTGTTAAGCACAGGAGGAAGCAGGCATGCAAGCTAGATACAAATAATTGAAGTGATTAACATAATTCTTTAGTCAGTACTCCATAAACAGAGTACTTTGAGAAGTTCTACTGTTTGCTAACGTCATTTCATTGGTAGAAATTCGTGGATTTTGCTTCATTTGTCTGTAGTATCAAGACTGTAGCCTGCAACTTTAGGAAAGCAATTATTCCCCTTGATACTGACTGGATGTCCGGGCCCAGAGAGTGGTGGTAAATGGAGTTAGACACAGTTGGAGGGCAGTCATGAGTGATGTTCCCCAGGGTTCAGTGCTGGGTCCAATCCTGTTCAATATCTTTATTAATGATCTGGATGAAGGGATCGAGTGCACCTTTAGCAAGTTTGCAGATGACACCAAGCTGGGTGGTAGTGTTGATCTGCTTGAAGGAAAGGAGGCACTGCAGAGAGATCTGGACAGGCTGGATTGATGGGCTGAGACCAACGGGATGAGGTTCAACAAGACCAAATGCCAACAGCCCCATGCAGCATTACAGGCTTGGGGAGGACTGGCTGGAGAGCTGCCTGGTGGAGAAGGACCTGGGGATGTTGGTTGACAACCGGCTGAACGTGAGCCAGCAGTGTGCCCAGGTGGCCAAGAAGGCCAATGGCATCTTGGCCTGTATCAAAAACAGTGTGGCCAGTAGGACAAGGAAAGTGATTGTGCCCCTGTACTGAGCACTGGTGAGGCCGCACCTTGAGTACTGTGTTTAGTTCTGGGCCCCTCAGTACAAGAAGGACATTGAGGTGTTGGAGCGTGTCCAGAGAAGGGCAACGAGGCTGGTGAGGGTGCTGGAAAACAAGTCCTACGAGGAGCAGCTGAGGGAACTGGGGTTGTTTAGTTTGGAGAAGAGAAGGCTGAGGGGAGACTTCATCACTGTCTACGGCTGTCTGAAATGGAGCTGTGGGAGAATGAGTGTTGATCTCTCAAGTGACAGGTGATAGGACAAGGAGAAATGGCCATAAGTGGCGCCAGGGGAGGTTTAGGCTAGATATTAGGAATAATTTCTTTACCAAAAGGGTGGTGAGGCACTGGCAGAGGCTGCCCAGGGAGGTGGTTGTGTCACCATCTCTGGAGGTGCTTAAAAAATGGGTAGATGAGTTTTTGAGGGACATGATTTAGCAGAAGATGGGTACGGTTTTACTCTATGATCTCAAAAGTCTTTTCCAACCGGAAGATTCTATGATTCTGTGATTTGGTGTTTGAGAGACAATGTCTTTAGAACCAAGGCCAGTTTTGAGCTCCCCTTACAATAAAAGTTCTGACACAGTGGTATCGACCCGGCAGGATTACCAGGGTAAGACAGATGAGGACAGGTTCAAAGAGCTGCATCTCTTCAGTTTGTAGAAGAGAGGAGTACTGGGGTAATTTCCATTGCTTTCCTTGATCCCGAAGTGGGAAGGTGCAGTGAAAACAGAGCCAGGCCCTTCCCAGAGGTGCCCGGTGTGAGGACGAGTGTCAGTGATTGCGTTGCAACAATGGAAAACTTTCGCAATAAAAAATTTCCTTTTTCCAGTCACGAGGGTGATCATACACTGGGACTGATTGCCCAGAAAGTAGGATGTTCCTCTGTCAAAATCTTCAAAACTTGAATGTATAGAACAGTGAAGAACCTAAATACTATCAAGGTTGGCCCTATATTGAGCAGTAGGCTGGGCAAGAGCACCTTTGGCATTTCCTTCCAGCCTAAATAGTTCTGATTTTCCAGTCTTGTCTGAACTTTCTAGAGTGTGGGAATAGTTATTACTTTATTACAAGGATAAACTCTTTGTTTTTATTTTAATAATTCAAGGCATTGTTTAATATTTTAAAATGTTTTGTTTTATTATTAACACATACTCATGCCTGCAGTCCCTGGGCCCACTTGTCTGATTTCTCATTTTGTGTCACATTATTCCATATTATTTAGTCTCACAGAATAATTTTCATAGCAAACATATCCTTTTCTGTCATTTAGTGGCAGTTTCAGCTCATCTGTCCCACAGCTATTGGCCTCTGTGTGACTCAGCACCTTACCTTTGGAGGATGATTCCACACCCATTCAGGCTTGTTTCCAGTCACTGACAATTATTCTTTCAGTTCTCCATTCCCTGATTTCCTTTGTTCTTTACCCTTTTCATCGTTCACCACTCAGCATCCAGCTGTCCTGAAATCAGTAGTCTTGCAGAGGGAGCTGGATAAATTAGAGAGCTGGGCAATCACCAACCACATGAAGTTTCACAAGGGCAAGTGCTGGATTTTGCACCTGGGACAGGGCAACCCTTGATGGACATCCAGACTGGGGAGTGAGAGACTGAAGAGCAGCCCTGTGGAAAGGGATCTGAGGGTTCTGGCCAATGGCAAGTTGAACATGAGCCAGCAGTGTGCTCTGGCAGCCAGGAGGGCCAACAGTGTCCTGGAGTGCATCGAGCACAGCATTGCCAGGTGATCGAGGGAGGTGATTCTCCTGCTCTGCTTGAACAGCTGAGGCCCCACCTCGAGTACTGCGTGCAGTTTGGGTGCCACAGTATAAAAAGGGTATAAAGCTGGAGTGTCCAGAGGAGGCCTCAAAGCTGGTGAAGGGTTTAGAGGGGAAACCCTATGAGGAGTGGGTAAAGTCACCTGGTCTGTTTAGCTTGGAGAAGAGGAGACCTCGTTGTGGTCTGCAGCTTCCTTACAGGGGGATGAGGAGCAGGTGCTGATCTCCCTGGCAACCAATGATAGGACCTGAGGGGAGTAACAGGAAGATGTGCCAGGGCAGGAGATGTTAGGAAGAGGTTCTTCACCCAGAGGGTGGTGAAGCACTGTAACAGCTCCCCAGAAAAGCAGTCATGGCGCCAAGCCTGCAATATTGCAAAAGCATCTGGATAACACCCTCAGACACATGGTGTGAATTTTGGGGTTGTCCTGTGCAGGAGCAAGAGTTGTACTCGATGATTCTTGTGGGTTCCTTTCTACTCAGAACATTCTATGATTTTCTGATTTTTCCTATCCTTTGTCTTTCTGTTTGTTGTTTGGGTAGCTTATTTGTTTTGTGTTACATGAATGCTGGAAATATTGATGCAGGCTTTTATCCTAATACTTTTCCTAATGTGTCTTCCTGTTTACAATGGCTCAAAGTGGGAATGGTAAACAAATCAGTATTGAGCATGAGTAGTAACGGAGAATGATTCCTCATTGAAAGGTTTCTCTGGCTTTTGTCATTGTTTGAAGCATTCATGCTAAGTACATGGAGTTTAATTGAGGTAGGCTTAAGTAAAAGAATTGAATTTTTAGACTTGACATGAACATGTGGAGACAAGCCTTTGATCAGTGCTGCTCAGATGATAAGCCCTGTACTTCTGAAAAGTTATTTTTTTCTGTTGTTTTATTTTATTGCTCTCAAAGCTCTTTGCCCATCTTTGTTGTAGTTGGTATTTATTCTCTGCCATGCATATTTATGATTTGGAACTCTATTTAGATACCTATTCTTCATGTGTGTTCCATTTCTCTATTACTTTTCTGTCTTTTCGATTTTGTTTTGTCTGTACAGTTTGATCCATTGAAAGGTGCAATAGCACTTGTCAAATGACAAATGAAAATGTTTAATCATGGAATATGGAGTCCAACAACTGGGCATTTTAGTGAATAAAACAAAGTAAGAGGGATCAGAGGGGTGATCAAACAAAGTACTTTAATGAAATTTAGCAGGTACCTCAAATCAACAGAGTGAAAACCAGACAAAAGTGAGCCTGACTGGCTTTGACTGCAATGGACTGGAATATTTTTTCCATCCTGGCGGTGGATCCCAAGTTTACAGGAGATGTGATATTCACCTGTAAATGAGTGTGTATACAACTTTACTTTCTTTCCCAGGAATACTGATGTCTGTATAGACTTGTTTGGGTATGTGAATGATAGCTTCTGTGTCTTCTGTGGTTACTAAGCCTTTTCTCTCCAGGAAAAACACGTTTAGAATTCAGACCTTCCAGAAAACCCCCAAAATTCTGGGAAATCTCTGATGGATTTATTTTGTGTCTTGAGATGAATTTTTAAAGCCGTAAGTCCAGCGAGATCTTGGATTAAAATAAAATGCACGTGCAAGTGCATGGCAGAGTGTGTTAAGCCCTTTAAAATTTTTCTTTTTCCTCTTTGTTTCTCAAATTTCACATTAAAGGCAAAAAAAACCACAAATGCCGCGAAATTCTAAGGCAATATTATTTAGTGAGTGAAAGAATTTTTTCTGGACTTATTGTAGCCTTCTTAGAAACACAACTATATTTTCTACAATATATACATCATAGAGCAGTGTAAGTTGTGTTTAATAAATTGATATAGAGAAACAAAAAAATACTGCCCCAAAACATGGGAATGATGTAATTTGTAATATAATTTATAATATTAAGTCATTATTCAAAAGAAAGACTTTATTTTGTAGTTCTCATTCTGTGTGGAGTGTGTTGTGTTTTTATTTGAAGATGATTTAAGTGTGGTGTTTTGATTAACAATGCTATAAGAATGGCTGTAAACTTCAAAACTATGCTATTAGCCAGAAGCTCCATGTTGATATTTAAAAACACCACTTAAAGTTTTAATAAATATTTATGTATAATCAATCTCATAAATTAGCTTATGAGCATTTAAATTGTTTTCATGAGCTCCCCTTCAATGAGTTCGAATCTTTGTACTGTTTCTACCATCTTGAGAGGATATTTAATGCTGATACTCTACATTTAATTGAAGCTATATTGGGCAAGAATGTACACAAAAAAAGGTGAGGGGTGAGAAGTATAAAAATGGTCATGTTTGGTGTTTTCTAGGTCTACCTAAAACAGTCTTCTTAGAAGTAGTAGGGGAAATTTCCTTTTAAATAAATATTTGACAGTTTTTGAGTGAAGTTTTTGACAACATTGTACAAAGTATATTTAGCATGAAAACTAACTTTGAATGCAGTGTTACTTTGAAACAAGACTGATTGCATTTTAAGGTTGGTAAGTAAAGCCTAAAAAAAGCAGTTTACATACTTACGTTGTTTCAACAGTGTCCCTGAACACTACCATTTACATACAGGTTGCTTTGTTTCTCTAAGACTAAAATGAGGTTTGAAATGGTTGAAAGATATGCTGTGATAACAACATGCATATATTCACTCTAAGGCAATTTGAATTGTTTCATCAGAATACAAGGAAATGTAAAATTGAGGGGTTTGTGTGTGTTTGTGATTCATATATTACCTGGAGGAAGCCTTATATAGGGGTAAACTCTTCCTATAAGGTCATAAAGAGCAATGATACCTAAATAATATTACTTGAAATAAGGTGTAAGAGTCAAGGGAAAAGAAATCTAACACTTCCTTTTTTTTTGGTGTGTCTGATATGTTTAAGTAAAGGATGGTAACAGTACTTCAGCCTTGGTTTGGTTGTCACTCTTAATCTAAAATATTTTTAGGCACCAGAGGGCAATGTTGGGCAAATATTACTGAATCCTACTATCCGGCAAATAGCATGATTGTTGTTCAGACGTTGTAGATATGTCATCGTCTTTTAAAACTTTTTTCTGTGAGTTAAGTTTTAAGAGTAAGTATCTTGATTTCGGTTTATGTCTGGAACTCTGAAGCCTGTTTGAGTTTTATTGTTTTTATTTCATTTAGATTAGTTTTTCTGCTTTCTTAATATCTTTACTTTTAAAACCTCGAAGTATTACTGAGTAGTAAAACTCTCTTAATGAGAGAAATGAGTGTTGTATTCTCCTTCACATGATAGTAGGCTTGAGACTTTTTTTTCTAGTCCAGACATAGTATGTGTGAGGTGCAGTTATTATGGCATTTCCATTGCATTTGTTCTCTAGAACAAATGCATTTTCTTCATTTTCATGTTTTTGTTGTTAAGGAATGCACTGAGAATGCATCCTTAATGCATTATAAGATAAATGCATGTGCTGAGGTCGTACTTTGCTTCATCAGTTACCTGTGAGCAACACACTGTGTCTGTGATCAACGTGATCCAAGGGTGTTATTTGGGCATAATTTCAGGAGTTAGGAAACAATATACGCTATACACAGCAATTTTTTTGCTGTACGGTTAGTAAATCATTTTAATACTAGCAATTTCAGTTACTAGTAACTCTTCTTGTAGATTAGCACATGCATTTTTGGGGTGATTGTACTCCAGATGCATTCGTGTGCCTTTTTGTCTGTTTCTGCCTCTGTTTATTCTGACTTTTGTCTGGATTTTATCTGCTGTTAACATACTTGCTTTGAGTGCTTTGGTGAGGAAGATTCTCTGTCAACTGGGTTGTGATCATTGCTTTTCCTGAGCCTTGACCATGAGAGTTTAAAACTATTACCATTGACTGATTTAATTTTTCTCAGTTCATTTCCCTATTCTTCCCCTCCGCCTAGTTGTGATCTTCAGTTTTTCAAGGATATTTGGCTCTGGTCTGTTCCAAGCCTCAGTTCTCTGGAACAAGGGAACTGATTGGCATCATAGATCAAAACTCTGGCTGGGTGGTTAGGTTTTGACTGGCAACTTTTGTGAGGGCATGGCTACTTTAGATGCATTTATTGAAGCTGTCATGGTTTATAGTCCCCTCTTGAGGTTATTTTTTCCTTTACAAGGCCCCTAAAAGGCTTTGAGGGAAAAGTCTTCCCATACACACCTTCAATCCAACTTGATAGTGGATAATCTCTGATGGCTGCGATGGGGGAGTAATTGATATAACCATGACTGATTATACTGCAAGAAGTGAAATGAATATGTAGATGCAAAGTGAATCTGTAGATGTGAAATGAAATTAATTTGTAGAGGCAAAGTAAAATGAATGTATAGATGCAAAGCGAAATGTATGTTTAGATGTGAAGTGAAATGTGTGTATGAATGTGTGTCTTTGACATCCAGCGTTATTAAAAATGTGAAGTATAGGAGTAAGAACATGGCAGACAGCTTTATTTACTCATTGCTTTCCTCTCCCTCTTGCCCCAAGGAAAACTGGGCTAATTAGGAACAAGTCTTAATGAGGGTCTTCCGGTATTTCAGGAAACTGGCCTGACTATGGTTTTGCAGTGGCATTGTAATTTCTTAATGTTTAGTGTGCGTTTGTGGGCAGTTGCTGTACTGACTAATTTGTGGAGATAGCCAGGAATGGAAAATAATGATGTGCAGTAATTGTTACAAGATAAATTTAGTGTAGTATTAATAGAAAGTTTGAACTGGAAAGGCTTTCTAATTTAACTACTGCGTTCAGTTACCTGATCCTTTCTTAGAAGCTTCCACTGAGAGAAATTCCAGAACTCCCTAGATATACATGCTGGGAAGGGTTAATAGAGTAGGAGGAGAAATTAGAAGGGGTCTGTGTCAGTTGTGTTTTATTTACATTCGCTATAGATTATACTAAACAAGGCATTAGAGTTGGGTTTTTTTGACATTGTTTTCGTTAGGACATGGTCCTTGGATAGAAATTTTTAGTGGAGGTGAATCCTGAATAATTAAAATATATTTGAATGTTTGGCCAAGTGATAGTTCAGTGCTTTTGAAACTGAAATAATTTTACAAAGCCTGCTGTACCTGTTCTAAAAGTGAATTTCAGAGTGTTTATGGGGTCCTGTTTTGTTTCTGTTTTATGGTTTGCTTCAACTAAAGAAAAAGCAGAATGATTTTGATGAAGACTACGGCTTAAGCTGGTACTAGAGAGAGAATGTTCACCCCATTTCTGTGGGGTGAATCCCACCAGAAGGATTCATATTCAGTGATATGCATCCGATTATGCTGCATCATGTCTAAAATTAATTGTATTGTCCAGTTATTACGATAATTATTATTTTGATGTCTTTTTTTCTGAAGTATTGGAAGGAGTATTTAATCAAGAATGCAAACAAAACCTGCTTAGGCTGCCAGCTACATAAATATGCCTATTTGAAAAGTAGTGACTAAGTCTGCATTTATGAAGTGGAAATCAAAAAACATTAGTGCTCTGATAGACTGGGTGCTGAGTGTCTACTGAAGACAGAATTAGTTTTTCTGTACGTATTTGTGGATTGTTTCCGACAGCTGAAGTCTCAATGTGAAACTGGGGGAAAACTGTAATTCAGTAGAAGTGAGGGTTTGACAGAGCTTCTTACAGCTCAAGTCAGATGATGACATGGAATTTTGTACAATATTAGAAAAGGATAGAGTTCTCTAATTCACCCTTCTGTGGAGCAGGAATAACTTTGATTGAATTAGGTGTTGTCTCAACAGTGTCAAGTCTACAAAGAAGTAATTGGTAGAATTTCATAGCTTTTGGATATATTATAATCTTGATGACTTCAGATCTTCAGTAGAAGAGGAATGAAGAACCTGACAAAACTGTTCAGTTTGCTTTTTTAAGGTTCTGATATATTTAAGATTGCGCTATAAAAAATCTTTGGTGCAAAGCATTTTTCAGTTGTTATGTAGCACATATGTAACATGTAGGTGTTTATTAATTTTCTGGAAGTCACCATGAGGAGGGAAGAAATTCTAATCACAATTTTTAATTTAGTTCAGGTTTTGACTGCTGATGGGTTGATTTTGTTTAGTATCTAGGAACTGCATGAAGACGACTTGCTGGTGGTTAATCCCAATGCAAATCGGGCCATTAAAAGTTAATGTCAGGTTTCAGTCATTGGCTGGGTAATTGCAGTGGTGCCATTTGGATTTCTTTAAGTACTTGTTATATGAGTATCAATTTTCCTCATTTCTAATAGAGAGTTACAAACGTTAGAGGGCTAGGCCTGCTGCCTTTTACAGCTGATATGGGCATTAGAGGTGCATCATTCAAAACCTAATTGAATAAAAAATAGAGGATCAGAGATGTTTTCAAAGAAAGGAGGTGCTGGTATTCTGGAACTGTGCAGATAATCATGGAATCATGGAATGCTTGGAAGAGATCTCGAAGATCATCCAGTTCCAACCCTCTTCCATGGGCAGGGACACCTTACACTGGATCACATTGCTCAAAGCCTCATCCTACTTGGCTTTGAACACCTCCACGGATGGGACTTCAATGGCTTCTCTGGGGAACCTGTGCCAGTGCCTCACCACCCTCATAGGAAAAAAAAAATCTTCCTAATAGCTAATCTGTATCTCCCCTCTTGCAGCTTAAAACCATTTCCCGTCATCCTATCCCTGCACTCCCTGATAAAGAGCCCCTCCCCAGCTTTCCTGTAGTCCCCTTTAAGTGCTGGAAGGATGCTATAAGGTCGCTCCAGAGCCTTCTCCAAGCTGAACAACCCCAACTCTCTCAACCTGTCCTCACATGGGACGTGCTTCAGCCCTCTGATCATCTTTGTCACCTGCTCTGGACACACTAACAGATCCATGTCCTTTCTGTGCCACTTCACAAACTGTCAGGCTTCAGTCTCTTTATGGTTTTCTGCCACTCAAACTGTAAGTTTTTTCATCTATCTTAGACAAAAATGGTATCCACCTTTTTGTCACAGAGTTTTGTTTCCTTGTTATGCATCCTCACGGAGCTGAGGTTACACTTACTGCATCAGTTGATGGAGATACTTGCATGGTAACTTTATTAAAAATTAAAAATAAAAGTCCATTTATACTGAAGAATCTGGTAACTTGGACTTGTATTCTTTACTACATTAAATATCTTACTGGTACAGTACGTTCTGTGATAAAGCATCTTAAATTCATTTACTCAGCTTTTTTAACCTTCCTAGTAATGCTTAAATGTTTAAAAGTTTTTTACATATTTGAGATTTGTTTTACTACATTTCTTATTTTGCCCAGTGTTTTAATTTTAGGATAGTAAGAGTTATAGTGACATGTAAGGGAGTAAATCAGACTCTAGCTGCAGGCTTGTAGGCTTGCTAGAGGATTGAATAAGCAGAGTGAATGCCTTATTCCAGCTCATTGAGATCTTTTGTCTTTTGCTCTATTATCTGTAAATACTACATTTGTTTTCTCCCCATGGATGAATATTTTCTAGCCAGGAGCTTTAATTAAAGCTAAGTTCATGCTTGTGTATGAAATACATCTTCCACTGTCCAAAATGTAAGCAAATGTATAAGTAAGGTCGCAAGTACAATTAAATGTAGGTAACAAACCACACTGTGATGATTATATCACTCCTTCCTTTTACTGTGCTCAGATATAAATTTTTATTTGCTTTTCATACATTGTTCTCATCTCAGATCCTGAAACACATTTTGGTGGTGAATATAAATCTTGCTGTAATTCTAGCTGCCTGCTTCAGTTCCTGGAACTTAACCAAAATAACTGATATGAGCAAATTGGAATAAGTTGTAAAAATTTGGGTGATGTAATGCAAAGGATTAAAATGTAAGTATGTATCATAAAAATGTAAGACAATTTACCCATGCAATATGACTTTTTCAGGGTCTCTTGACAACAGGTGTAGAATTTGAATCACTTCCTGCAGCACTATCTCTACCTGCTGAATCCGGTCTCTATCCCGTAACTCTTGTTGGTGTTCCTCAAACTACTGGACAGATCACTGTCAATGGTAAGGGATGCCTTTAGTCACTCTCTTCCTAGCAGAACAACCGTGTGTTTTCCATCTCTGTGGATTTCATAAGTTTGTAGAACATGCATTTATTTGCCATGCTGAATTCTCCTCAGTAAATAAAAGGAAAAACAAAACAAAAAAAGAGACCTGTTTTCTGGACTAGACCTCATAAAAAAAATTAGGCTGAAAAATCACTTGGTTGTAACAGCATTAACAAACTCTTGCTTGAAGTATCTCACGTATGAGAGGAAAAGGATAATGAACTCAAACTTGCCTTGATTAGTGCTTTCATTTGGAAAGCTTTGAGAAGGATTACTGAAATTTTGCATGAAAATGCAGAAGATGATCTTGCAGTTCATTTTTCTTAGTCATGTCCATGTGAGATTACAGAAATTTTTGCTGATTGCTTTAATAGAAACAATCTGGCCAATGTCTGTGGAGGCTGTTGCAGCCAATATATCATTTCATTGATAAGCATAAACAGAATTGTATTTGTAGTAATTAAAGAGAATTAAGGAGCTTTAGTAGCAGGCCAGCAGATCAGTCTCCTAAAAAAGGAGGTATATGTGAAGATGGTAAATTAAACAATTAGTAGGACTGATTCATCTTACCAACACACAATTTTAGGTATGTGTTCCTGGAATACAGAGTTACGGGGGGAAAAAACCCATTGAAATAAAGCTGAACACCAAAAGAAGATTGCTTTGAACTTGAAGAAACTATTCTTGTTGAGTTTTTCTTAAGTGCTTTTTGTTTTGCTCGTAAAAATATTCATTTACTTTTATTCCAGAAACCATTGCAGTAAATACAGAATAGCTTCAAAGCTTTCAGAACATTTCTGCTGTAGTTGTCTGCTTTTAGTTTCACGTACTAAAAATGTACTGCAAGTAGAGGAGTTGATTTCTGTATTTTGCAGCTGTTTGTGTGTCAATGTGTCAAATTTGCCTTCAGATTTAGCTTGTTTATATTGTCTGGTGAGGAATTGTTGTAGAGATATTTTCTTACTAAATTGAACTTCTAGAGGATAAGTTGTGGTCTTTTATGGCAGCTGTCTGTGTGAGTATGCAAATACACTTCCCCCCCCTAATTAGTTTCCTTTAGGCTTCTTTTTTTCCTTAGTTTCTGGATACAGTTGAGACTCCTCTAAACACACTTTTGAAGGAAAGAGAGAACAGTTAACATAGTCAAAGGGTAACAAGTTTTATGTGCACTAGTGGATTAGAGACCGCTGTTTTATACTACAACTTATGAAGTTGGTCTTGTAAGAGATCTTACCACAGTGCATGGCAGAAATCGTGGTCTCTTGTTAATTTTTTTTTAATTACATGTCAGTTACAAAGGTGTACAGGTGTGTTGTTTGTATGTTGTCATGCAGCTATAAATGTTATATAGGGAGCTTGAAAACCTTTTGTGTGTTGTGTTCTGATTTTTCTACAGTGAATGTGGTGGTTTGGGTAGCAGAAGTATTGGCAAGATCCGACTAGTGAGCTCAGTACTTTTAGACCATTCCGAAAACAGAAAAGATCACAGTGTACTGGTGTTTTCTTTTAATAATTAGGTTACCACACTTCAGTTTTTGGAGTCTTCAGTGATTGCCTTCTGGACAATCTTCCAGGAGTGAAGACCAATGGCTGTACTGTCGAAGTCATTCCAGCTTTGCCAAGGCTGCAGATCAGTACCTCCCTTCCTAGGTGAGAAATGGAATTAAATGACGATTTTATTTGGTTGTATTTAAGCGTTAGTTGTATGCTGAATAAAAAGTCCTTAATTTCAGCATATAATCAGTGCTTTAGTAAAATAAGACAAATTGTATCTTTTAAACTCAGAATATAAATCTATTTTTTTTTGTTTTGCTGCTTGAGACCTTGGAATTTCATAGACAATATTTTAAGATTTAACTAACAGAAGGAGTATAGGAGTCATTCATCATTAAAGTCATAGTTTTAAAAGACTGAATCCTTTAAAGGCTAAATGTTCATATAATCTTGAAGTAAAGAGGTAATCCATTGCATAGTGTAGGTTGACAAGGGTGCCTATTGAGGTCATCTGGTCCAGGATCTTACTCAAAGCAGGGCCAGCTTTGACAAGTGATATGACTTAAATGTTAGATCAGGTTGCCAAGGGTATGATCTAGTTAAGTTTTAATTGTCTCCATTGCAGTATTTCTATCACCTCTGTGGGAAATCAGTTCTGATATCTGACAACCTTCTCTAGAGTGAAAAATCACCCCCTCTTCTGTTTTTCAAAATGAGCAAACCCAGCTCTTTGAATCTGTCCTCATATGTTGTGCTCCAGCCTCCTAATCATTTTGATAACCCTCTTCTGGACTTGCTCGAATGTATCAGTATTTCCATTGTTCAGGAGGGGCCCAAACTTGATATCGTGATATGGAACCAATATGTTTTAGAAGGTACGGGAAGAAACAACTGAAATAACTTCCTCATACACTCACCAAAAAGGATGCAGTAGTAGTATAGTGTTTTTTATGGGAGTTTAAGAGCTTTTTTCCCAAGGAGAACAGGACTGACTGATTCCACGATTTTAAGGAGAGCTTCTAAGACACTAAATCGGGTCACATTTTGGAGCTTTCGAGGTTTGCCTACTAAGTGCATGTTGATCACTGTATCTCAGAGTCTTGACATCCATCTACGGGTTTGCAAGTACTTGTAAAAGTCAGAAGTTCCAGCATTCCTTTTGGTTTTATTATTTTTTTGAAATATTCCTTCTAGCTATGGATCAGGAGACAGCCTTTTGTTACTTACTGCCTTGATAGCTAAAGTACCATAGGCACCATTGATTGGAAGATCTTGGTTCCATTTATGATCCTTGATAGGATGATCATCAGTATCATATGACACAAAGAGAAATCTATGTATGTACATATGTGTACATTTTTTTGATTGTGTTCTTCGGTATTACTTTCTGATCCTTCCATACTGAATTCTGCTTTTCTAATGTGGAATGGGCAGTGTTGGTGGTATTGTATTACACAGCTATAAAAGTAGTACCCTGATGAAGACAGCAAAATAATAAAATACTGCAGTTGAGTTACATGTTGGTAAATTCCCTATAAAAATTCTGCTTGATATGGAGTCTGTGGTTTAGCTGTAATCAAAATTAATATTGGCTAGCCAAAGTTATGAAGATATTAAAGAACACAATGCATTCGAAATACAGAGGTAATTGCAGTATTATTAAGTGAGCATAATATCTGCTCTTTTTGGCTATGTGTGGCATATTAACAAATTTTATTTTTATATTGCTGTATATTTCCTTTTTCATTAGTGATAAATTAACTCTTAGTTCCTGCAGACGCTTTTGTTTCAGTACTTAGTTCCTGTAACACCCTGGGAATTCAGATGAGCTCCTGGCTACCTTGCAGTATGCCAGGGAGGTCTCTGTTTGCCATGACTTACTCCTTCTCCCGGCCTCTGTGAAACCAGCAAATTGCCTCACGTGACTCCTGTCAACAACGTTTCATCCTTCAGTTTCTCTGGAGGATGATGTACTTTTAAAAGGATGTGGTGAAGAAATGAAAGAACATTCTTAATTTACAGACAGCAGGATAAAATCTGCTGTTGTTGCATCTTGCTGATTTACTTTACATTTACATTGATGTTGTCACCTATCTTTCCAACATTTGATGTTGGGACTCTCTTCTTGAGAGAGAATCTTTTGCTGACAAAGCATATTATTTTTTATAGCTCATTGTTTTTGGAACCTTTTACTGGAGCTTAGCTGACTTTTCTTAATTTTTCACCCAATTTATTGATTTTTGAAGTATTTTAGATAATCTTGATACAGTATTTAATGCTTTGCTGCTTTGTAGGTGAAGCTGCTGTTAGGCAGGAGAAGGCTTGTTTGAAAGGTCAAAGATACACAACTCTATAATTTCTCCAACAGTTGATTAGTATAGTAGTATTTTTGGGATAGTCATATTGGCCTTTCTAGGCATATCACAAGGTCTTGTTAGAACTGTAAATTTTCTTTTATTGATCTGTGTTATGGAAGGACAATTTAAAAAGATCAATTTAGCAGAAGCTGTAATGAATCCTGCTGTGGGTTGAGAATGACTTTGTTAGTATGTATTTTCACCATTATGTGTATTTGTAATTATGCGTAAGTTTATGTATATTGCATACATAGTTTCTAATAATATTACACTACTGAGCAGAACAGTCTTTATGCCAAAAACCTGTAAAGTAAGAAAATTGAAGGAAGGAAATGAAAAAATAATAAATCAAACAACGAAAGACTTATAATATGGATGAACTCGGACAAATATCAGTAATTTCCATTAGGGCCTCAAATTTTTGAAGCTGTGTGCCAGTGTGCCAGATATTATTGGTTGCTTTCTTGATGAGTGCTTTACTGAAATAATTGTGCAATACTGTTAATGCTCAAAATTTTGTTTATGGGCAAAGAGGAACACACAAAGCCAAGAATTTACTCTTTGTATCTTAACAGTCCAATACAGGAATTTTTATTAGTGCAGATGCAATTATTAATGGAAGGAAGAAAAAGAGAGGTAAAAGACCTCTCTACAGAAGAATCACTAATAAATACACTTAAAATCACTTTACACACACTTCCTATACTATTTTCTGTCCGTTATACTGGTGTTACGGCCATCGTCTTGCTGCTCCTCTGGATTCTAATATTGACCTTTTCACTCTGGTGGTACAGCAAGTTGTCAGCATCTGGAAACCTTCTTTGAGAGGACTATAGAATTGATTTTTTTTTTGCTAGAAAGGCCAGTTGAGGCTGTTTTTGACACATTTTTACACCTTGTTCTTTTTTTCACTCAAGCTCCACATTCTATCCAAATTTAATATAATTGGTTCTCTCTTTCTATACTAGACTTTTATTTTCTTTGTTGCCTCTGAAAGCTGTTTTTGTGCAGCTCCAGGTCTGCATTTCTCTGCTGTTAGTGAAGTGCTATAGCTGTGGTGACTGCAGTTGCCAAGTGTGTGCCTTGCCTCTTATTATCTCATGCCAATAGTCCTTACCGCTGGATCCTGTGTCTCCATTTCATAATGTCTCTCTCCTATCACACCAGTCCTGTGTTTCTCTCACTGTGTTGTCATAGATATCTCATTCTACCTAACTAACCTGCTTGTTACTGGTATCTATATAGAACTATGGTTGTGCGAAACAGAGGTAACAGAAATAAAGTGGTAGGTGTAGCTACCAGATCAGAAGAAAAATTGCTGCTACAGCTACAGTAAATCAAACCAAAGTTGCAGACAGGCCAGGATGAGTTCAGAGCAGACATAGAATCAGAACATTTTGAATTGGAAGGGACCTTTATCATCTAGTCCAGCCCTCCTACTGTGGGCAGGGGCATCTTTCATCAGGTCAGGTTGCTCCAAGCCTCATCCAACCTGTCCATCAATGAGGCGCCCACAACTTCTCTAGGCAATCTGTGCCAGTGTCTCACCACACTCATTGTGAAAAATGTCTTCCGTATGTCCCATCTGAACATCCCCTTTTTCGGTTTAAGCCCTTGCACCTTGCCTGCTCAGTACAGGGCTTGGTAAAAAGTCTCCCTCTGTCTTTCCTATCAGTCTCCTTTAAGTACTGAAAGGCTGCAATGAGCTCTCCCTGCAATAAGCTTCTCCAGGCTGAACAACCCTGACTCTCTCAGCCTTTCTTTGTAGGTGAAGTGGTTTTGAGACTTCCTGCAGACCCGCTCCAACAGGTCCATGTCCAGATGGGGTCTCAGCAGTGCACAGTGGAGGGGCAGAATCGCCTTCCTCAACCTACTGGCTGTGCTTCTTTTGATGCAGCTTCTTTTGATGCAGCCCAGGACAAGACAGAACAAGAGGACATGGTCTCAAGCTTTGTCAGGGGAGGTTTTAGGCTTGATATTAGGAAAAAAAAATTCACTGAAAAGGTGATTTGCCAATGGAATGTGCTGCCCAGGGAGGTGGTGGAGTCATCGTCCCTGGAGCTGTTTGAAAACAGGTTGGATGAGGCGCTCAGTGCCATGGTTTAAATGACGAGTGGGTGCTGGTGTTGGGTCATAGGTTGGACTAGATGACCTCACAGGTCTTTTCCAACCTTGTGATACTCTGATATTACCGGCTTTAAAGGCTGTAAACACACATTGCAAGCTCATACCTAATTTTTCATCTACCAGTAAGCCCATGGCAAGCCTGTTGCAAGTTTTGAGCAAAGCCGATGACTACATAGTACTTAAAAGAAGAATTGAGATGTTTTTTACTTTAAGAAGCTTTATCACAGAAAAGGAAGCATAAACTGTATTACAACTTGGGCTCAGGTTTCAGATGTACGTTTATACAGTAATTGGAAGTACCATTTGTTTGGTTTGTTAGTATGCAATTCCTAGATACTTTTGTCTAAATATAAGGGGAGAAAAGAAATTTCGTCTTCCTTGTCAGTCCAAATGCCCAGACTTCAGAGTGATGCAATGATAATGTGTCTATACATGGCAGTAAATTTAAATTATCAAAAAACGAGTATTTTAAACACTTGTTGTCATAGATGCATTCAGAAAGACTACTCTGCTCCTATTTTGTGGAGGGTGCTTATCCTTTGCTAAGGAAGGATGGGATTGGAAAGAAGAAGGATGGCAGAAATACTTGCCAAAAGAAGTTACTGAACCTTGGTTTGTCAACAGATTTATTGGTCATTAATCTCTGTAGCTTTTGCCCTTGTATCCTTAATACCTTCTGACCACTTTGTATTAGCATGAAAAATACAGTCAGAAATTGAACCTCTGCCCATCTATCTTATTCTGTAATTCTCCTTCCCTCATTCATGTTCCAGAGAGTTCATTTATATTCACTATTTCACCTTTTGTATAATGAATTTCTTCCAGGATCCACTCCCATGAGGTTTATGCCCTCTGCTGTCCATAAACCTGCATTTGCTCAACTCCCAAATTACTTCTTCCTAGCAAAGGTCAAGGTTGCCACTCAGTTCTCCTTTATCCATGATGCGTTGTCATAGCACTGTGCATATCTGTTACTTCAGTAATTGACTAGTTTGACACATTTATTACTTTAAAATGAAATGCTTATTACTTGTTTAAATAAATTCTCATGTTTTAAAGCTTTAGGTCCCTATGCATTTTCTCTAACACATATAACTTGTAGAATAATTTTTGGTTTATATCTTAAGTTATTTTAGCAAGCTGATCCAGTGGGAGGTGTCCCTGCCCATGGCAGGGGGTTGGAACTGGATGGTCTTTAAGGTTCCTTCCGACCTAAACCATTCTGTGACTCTTATTCTCCTCCATATTCATTTAGTTTTTCATTCAGCTATCGTCACTCATTGTTACTCAACCCTAGCATTCAAACACTTGGTAGGTCAGATAGCACTTTTTTTTAAATTTGCTCTTTCTAATGACCTGTTTTTGCTTACGTTGCTCTTTTCCCTTTCTGACTCTTTTTGCTGCAGTTGTTGTAAGCAAAATTGCTTAAAATTTTGCTACAAAGCTTTCACATTAAAGAATACCTATTTTATACTGTTAGTAATTTGACTTGTCTTATGCATAAAATATTAATGTTGTCCTCAACACCTATAAAAAATTGCCTTGGCTAAAATAAGAATGGAAAATTATATCTAATATCATCAAGATTGCTGAACAGTAGTTTCTGAGTGTTCAAAGAGTAGTTAATAGAATATAGTAACTAGGGCAGGTTTTTACATGTTCATCATTATATATTGTTGGTTTATGTGTTGTTTTTTGTAGGTCTGCTCATACACTTCAGCCATCTTCGGGAGATGAAATCTCCACTAATGTTTCTGTCCAGCTTTACAATGGAGAGACCCAGCAGCTTATCATAAAGTTAGAAAATATTGGAACAGAACCATTGGAGAAACTGGAGGTCACAGCGAAAACAGTCAGCACTAAGGGTTTGTATGCTGATTTATAATTAGAAATGATGAGGATATCTTTTTCTCTGATAAAAGGGGGACTATTTGTGTTATACTTCTTTTAGGTCTGCTTAGAATAATTATAGTAATCCCTGTTGCGTAACTGGAATAATTCAGTTTGATTTTATTGTAGGAATATAGAGATGAAAGAGAATGTAAGAAAATGTAGAAAGGAATAAAGATATTGTAGAACTATCAGTGTGTCAAAAGGTCACCTGCTTTTTGGAAATCTAGATTTTATTTTAGTATTACTTGGGAAAAAAATCCTGAATTAATAACTAGTAAAAAGCAAAAAATCTTGGTTCTGAATTATTTTCTCCTTATGTCTAACTACACAGATTACTTGATTGATTTAATTACCAATATCAGTAATGTTGTCCTACTTGAGTGAGTGGAAGTAAATAAACATACTCTCTTATTGTTCAGTGAGCAATTAGTATGATGACTTACTGTTCATATTTCAGTAATTCCAATGTGCTTCTACTGTAATGAGTGCTGTATATGTGTAATGGAAAGACCAAATACAGTGCACATATTAAATGGTGAAGTTCATGTTATGAATTAATCTTAAACAGATTTATTCTGAAAGCAAATCTTTAGATTAGGTTATCCAGGATCATGTCACGCAGAGACTTCCGTTTTTATGGCCTCAAGTTGGACCTGAGGAGGTTTAGATTGGATATTAGAAAAAATTTCTTTACTGAAATAGTGGTGAAGTATTGGAACAGACTGCACAGGGAAGTGGTGGAGTCTCCATCCCTGGAAGTGTTCAAAAAACATGCAGATGTGGCACTTGAAGACATGGTTTGTTAGGTGCTGTGGTGTTGGGCTGACGGTTGGACTGGATGATCTTAGAAGTCTTTTCAAACCATAACGATACTATGGTTCTTGCATTTCATCACTGAAGTGAAGTGCAGCCCTGTATTTTGAACTGTGTGCTCGAGATAAGACGTATTACTGGAGGAAAACACGTACCTAAATAAGTGTGACTTTTCACATGACTGCTGTGTGTATGACATAAAGTCCTGAAAAATGCTATCCATGGCAAAAGAATGGTCCACATTACGCATGTAATAATTATGTTATGTCAAATGTGATTGCATGTAGGTCTTGTGAAGGAGGAACCTTGGCTGTCTTAATGGACTCTTTTCCAGTTTAGCTGTTATTGTAAATAGATATAAATGTGTGAGGATCAACACAGTACAGTGTGACATGGAACGTGGGAATCTGATGGTCAACGGGGAACTAAATATTTGTCATGTCAGCAGCTCAGTTAGATTGGTGAATACTACATGCACAGAAATAGCGTTGATATGTCATTAAACCATCAGTAATAGTGACACAAACTTTAACTTGATGTTTTATATCAAGCTGGGCGCATAAGTAGGCACGAACTATCTGTAGTGCATTAAGAAGTTGTCTCTTTGACTTTCTTTACTTCTCTTCAGCTGAAATGTGATTTAAACTGTTCCAGGTCTCCTTGAAAGCTGTTAGGCACCTTCATCTGCCATGACCAGAGCTTGCCTGTCAGATTGTTGTCCAATTTCAGCCAAATACAAAGAGCTTTCAATCACCCTTAGTTTCATCTGATTTACTGTGGTTCTTTTCGTCTTGATAGTTGGTCCTAAATCTTTTGGAGTTGCTGCATACATGCCTGTCTGACTTCCATTTCCTTATCTTCTGTGTCTGGGGCCACAACTTTTAGCACCAAGATGAATGCTGTAAACAGCAACCATTCTCATTTTCTGGTGTAAATTACTGGATGGGATTAGCTGTTGCCGTGCGATAAGCTGACCTCCCTCCTTTGTCATGTTAGCTATAACCAGCCTCTTTTCTAGGGAAAATCTTCTCTGGCATTGTTTTCAATGGTGTCTTGTTAATGAGAAACTCGGGATCAGGCTTTCAAACTTCCTTCCATCTTACCTCCACTGTTCAGTTTCTTTTGGATGCAGATCTTTAGCTTTTTTCTTTGGTCCTCAGATAAAGGAGCAGAAATCGCAACTCACCCTGTGTTGTTCCTAAAGGACGTCACAGGGTTTTTGAGTCTTGTAGCAGCTGTGTGTTATGGAACAGATCCTGAGGCAAATCAGCAAAAGGGACTTGTCATGGTGCCACAATAAACATGTCTGTCATGTCTTTTAATGTCTCATTGCACCACTCTGTCTACCAGACTGTGGTATCTCTAGGTTGGACATCACATGTATGCCATCAAGGTCAACTCTGCTGCCTTTTGTTGTCCCTCACCAGGTCAGATGGTCTAATGCTTTTTTTAGAATGATGATGTGCAAAGGGGAAAGCCTTTCTGTCCTTTATCTCCAGTCAGAACTTGTCAGAGGCTTCTTGTGTCTAAGTTAGGGGGTGCACTCTGCAGGCCTTCACAATGCAACTACTTGATCCTCTCAGGGGCAAAAGTGACACTGCTGTTTTCAAACATAGAAAGAGCAAGCCAGGCATTCTTACCAGCCTCTCAGGTTATGAGGCTCTCACAGTGAGCACTGCACGCTCTGAATGAACTGATGATGGAGCAAAACCTCACTGATCTTTCTAAGAAGCAATTGAGCTCTGGAATTTAAACATAGAGAAATAAATTCACCTGTCTGGCTGTAACCTTCCTGTGGTCTTTGAACACATCTACTTGTGGTGTTGGTTGTTTAAGCTGTGCCAGGCCACAAGTGAAAGATCTACTCTGAGGTCCAGGTAACCCATTTTAAAAACTGTGAGTATCCTGGAATAGATCGCTTGCCCTTTTTTGCCAAACGAAACTGTAGTATCTGAAATTGAAGCTGGATTATGTTCCGTAGGGAGTTGTGAATGCAGACAGGATTTTTTCCATTTAGTTCAAACATTCTTGTGAAGGCAGAACAATGAGCAGTGCTGGTAATCCAGCTGTAGTCTACCTGCTGGGGTTTTACTCTCTGGGTGTCTCAGCTCAGATCTCTTCCTCTGCCTACACTGGCTGACAGAGATCTTCGTGATTTTGTGTTATTCTTACTGACTCTTTTTTCCACTCATAGAGTAAATGTGAAACGATTTGTTATTTTAGAGTAATTTTTTTTCTCCTTTTAGGGGTATTTGCTAATTGCCTAGGGAAAACTCTGCTAGGTACATTTACATTGTAAAGAACTTAAGCCCTGCAAATTCACTTCTGTCTACCAGGTCTGAATCCAAAATATTCTGGATTGTCTCCTCAGTTCAAAAGAGGTTTTTTTTCCTCTGTGTCAAAAGAAAATTAATAATAACATTGGTGCAGTGCCTACAAGCTGATGAACTATTAGTGCTTTTAACCCCATAATTCTAGTGTGCACACTCCACAGTTCCTCATGTCAAATAAAGGTGGCAGATAATGTGCAGTGCTAAAAACACAACTTTAATTTTTGCTAGAATTTCATGCACTTGGAGAAGTTAAGATATATGAATGTTAGTGTCTGTGTCTTTAGAACTGATAGTTATTTTAAGGTCCTGTGTATTCTACTAAGAATATACACTTCAGCTAGTGTGGCATCAAGACGTGCAGATCACTACAGAAGTCTGAAGAGCTTTGTTGCCTCAAAAAAAACATTGGATTACTGTCTTCGGGAGTCTCATACTTGCATTCAGTGTGCCTTTCTGCATGTTGAATGCAGAGATAGGGAGTACTCTAGTCTCATCCTTCTGTGCCAGCTGGAAACTGCTCTTACATTTGTTTCCTTTCAAACGCTCAGCTTGCGAAGCAGCAGTTACTTTCGTTACGTTCTACCCAGGCTTCACCTTTCACCTGTAGTCTGTGACTTCGTTTGCTTTTGTCCTTTCCCTTAAACACTTTCCCTCACTGTTCAAAGTGTTTTAATTACATTGCCAACAGTGTTGCTAGCATCTCACTGGACCTCTGGGCTGAACTGCATCCTTTTATCCTCCTGTGGTTCTTTGTAACAACTATTTCACGTCTATTCAGTTTCTCTGATTTTTTAAGTTTAGTTTGTGATTTTTAAGGCTATCTGCAGATAAAAATGCTGTGGTTAACAGAGGATTTGGTCCTCTCCTCTCCTCTCCTCTCCTCTCCTCTCCTCTCCTCTCCTCTCCTCTCCTCTCCTCTCCTCTCCTCTCCTCTCCTCTCCTCTCCTCTCCTCTCCTCTCCTCTCCTCTCCTCTCCTCTCCTCTCCTCTCCTCTCCTCTCCTCTCCTCTCCTCTCCTCTCCTCTCCTCTCCTCTCCTCTCCTCTCCTCTCCTCTCCTCTCCTCTCCTCTCCTCTCCTCTCCTCTCCTCTCCTCTCCTCTCCTCTCCTCTCCTCTCCTCTCCTCTCCTCTCCTCTCCTCTCCTCTCCTCTCCTCTCCTCTCCTCTCCTCTCCTCTCCTCTCCTCTCCTCTCCTCTCCTCTCCTCTCCTCTCCTCTCCTCTCCTCTCCTCTCCTCTCCTCTCCTCTCCTCTCCTCTCCTCTCCTCCCCCCGTCCCGTCCCATTCTCCTACAAAAAGACAAAGACATAAGACTTTAAGAAATGTTCTACTGAAGCTGATGGTTCATCTGGCTGTCACAGGACATTGGGGATGCTGCTCAAGTGAAACGTGCAGGTCTTACCACTGTTATGGTGTTTCTGTTGTGCCTGTTCAGCATCCGTCAGAGATGGAGAAAAAGGGAGAAAAGGAGAAAAAAACCCCTGCTCTAAAATAATCAACCATTTGACATTTACTCTATATGTGAAAAAAAGATTTAGTAAGAGTAATACAAAATCATGAAGATCTCTGTCAGCCAGTGTAGACAGAGGAAGAGATCTGAGCTGATATCAGCATCAGACTTGCCCATGGATTTGCCAAATGTCATTCTGAATCTGCTGATAACTGCTTGCCCTGCAGCCTCCTGCAGCAAAAGGTTCCAGAACTGGGTATAGTAGTGCTGTATCTGTTTTAATCTGATCACCTACTAGTTTTTTCAAGTGCTCTTGGTTCTCATACCAGGGAATTTAGTGAACAGTAGTTCTGCAGTACTTTATCTGCTGTCTTTGTAATTTTTGTAGGCTGTAGTCTTCCTCTACTCAGGCTTTTGCTCAAACTGAAGGATCACAGCATTTTTTAATCTTTGCTCACATGGCAACTGCTCCATCCCTTTCATTATTTTGGTTACCCTTCTCTGGACTGTCTGTAGCTCTAGTATGTCCCCCTTGCAGTGCAAAGGTTAAAACTGCAAACAACACTTAAGAAGTGAGCACACCAGAGTTTTATACGAGGCTTTGAGCAACCTGGTTCAGCACAAAGTGATACTGTCCATGGCAGGAGGGTTGGAACTGGAATCTTTAGCGCTCCTTCCAACCTAAACCATTTTATGATTCTATGATTATACAGTGGCAAAATGCCCCCTTTTGACTTGCTCTCAGTATGCCTCCTAATGATGACCTGTGTTTGCTTGGTGGTGTTTGTTTGTTTTTTTTCCCTATTGGTGCTTGCTGTGCTGGTGATTCCAGAAGACCATCAGTGATGTTGACTCTACTTTCTGGAGTTGTAACTGTTAGTTCCAAGTTCAACATACCAGGCAAGGCTCTTATCCTGCCACCCTCCTTCTCTGCCACATGCTTTATTTTACCTTTGTGTATATTGAAGTCACTCTTTCTGCATAGTCACTTGATTTTGTAGAATCACAGGATCATGGGATGGTTTGATTTGGAAAGGACTTTAAAGATCATCCAGTTCCGACTCCTGTGATGTCCTTCTGAGTTTCTTGCCTTTGACATTACTACTTCCCTAAATGATTTTTGAAATCTAGTCAAGATAAACTCTCTGGAAATTAATTTGATCAAGTGGTGACTGTAATTTACAGAAAAATTTAATGCTGACAGCCTTAAACAATGTCATTGAAAGAAGTGCCTTTATCTACACTGTTGTTCTATAAAGCATTTTATGAAGAGGAAAAAAGAAATTAAAATCTTGGAAGCCCATAGATTCTACACATTTGCAGTCTCTGCAATGGAGTTACTAATGTTCAAATGTACCAAATAATAAATGCATATCACTAGTCTAACATGAATTTATTCCTATTTAGGTTAAGTAATTCCGAAATTCATCATTTTGTGGTTTTGTTTGTTCGCTGGTTATCTTAAGAGCAAATAATTTTGAGGAAAATGGTACCAGTACTCATAAACATTTTATACCATAGTATGGATTTGTGATGGTGGGAAGGTGCTAACAGATCATGGCTTCTCATAATAGTTTTAGTAGCCATGTGAAGTTAATACATGAAAAAAGAGTTAAATTATTTTAAAAAAATTATAGCAGTCTTTCTCACTGAGTGGAAAGGTTTGACTCCCCATACCACAGTGTAATTCTCTGTAATAATGATTACGGAACAAGGTGAAGACAACATTATTAAACTATAAACCAATAAATATAAGCTAGATTTTTTTCTACAGTTTAACTTCTAGCTTGAGCATTCAAACCATGTCTTGTAATTACAGGTGTGAAATTAGAGTGTATCTGTAAGGGCTATTCTCCCTTTGAAGGTCTTTTCACTCTTAATGTCTCCTACTTAATGAAAATAGTCTTTGGAAACAATTGGTTCATTAAACTGAAGATACACTCAGGTGCTTGGGCTATGTCATTCTTTGCTTACACTGAAGAAAAACATCCTTTTAGCATATTATGTTTTGACTTATCAGGAAAAGAGGTTAGAGATTGCTATGCTTTTTAAACTACTTTTGAAAGTAGAAGAAAATCAGAACACTTACATGGTTACAGATAAACCGTGAGATGAGGTGGAGGTGACTTTAAGAAAACAATTATTAGCAGCATTTTTTATTTTTACCTCATCTTTGTTCTTACGGAGAAGTCTATAACATTGATCTGGTGTAGAAGGACACAAGACAACAATTGATGGTCTGTGAGAAGTATATATATTGAGCAAAGCAGTTCCTGTTTGGGTAGAAGTTACTGGAAAAGTGTTCTTTCCCCCGAAACAGTTGTTTCTGTGCATATTAACAAATTTTAGACTGGAATTCTAAATATCATTTTAGAAAGATCCTTAATTCTAGATTAGAGTTGTGGAGTCATTGTGCCACGCTTCCCACCCCGTTTTCTCACATGTGGTTCTTAGATGATGCTTCTGGAAAGGCTCAGAAATGTCAGTACTTTCTCTTAAATACAGCAGGCTGGTGTGAAATAAAGATGAATTCTGTGACTTTCAGTGGTTCCCTTTTTATGCAAAGCAATGGTGTTTAAAGGAGCCATTAGAAGAATTCTTCAGTGTGCTTTGGAAATTGTATGTATTAATGGTTTTAATCTCAAAGAGGGTAGATTTAGATTAAATATTAGGAAGAAATCTTTTACTGTGAGGGTGGGGTGGCACTGGAAAAGGTTGCCGAGAGAAGTCCTGGATGCCCCATCCCTGGAGGTATTCAAGACCAGGCTGGATGGGTCTTTGAGCAACCTGATCCAGTGGGAGGTGTCTTTGCCTATGGCAGGAGAGTTGGAAGTGGATGATCTTTAAGGTCCCTTCCAACCCAATTCTGTGATTCTATGATTGCTGTAACAAATTAACATATCTCTTTAGGATTCTCCCAGTTAAACCTTCATGTTTATTTTATGTATTAGTAGACTTTTCTGCAGTGATAAGTATTGTGTGGTCTTGCAAATGTTAATGATTTATGCATGTGATGGTTTGACCCTGGGCAGAAGCTAAGCCTCCACCCTTTTGCTCGCTCACTTCTCCCAGTGGAGTGGGAAGGAGAATCCAAATGGCAAAAGTAACAAAATTCATAGGTAAAGATAAAGATTGTTGAACAAGCAAAGGAAAGAGGGAGAAAAGCCAAAACAAAATGACTTTATAGCATGGAAGATTCCTTTGGTCAATGGCTCAGCTGTCCTGGTTCTAGCTTTTTTCCCACTGCTGGCTTGACGGGACAGAGCGGAAAGAGAGAAAGCCTTGGTTCCATGCAAGTACTGTCCCAAAAAGCTAGTGTGTTTTCAAGACTGATTTAGTTGCAAATCCAGAACGCAGCACCTCATAGACTGCTACAAAGAAGATTAACTCCATCCTGTACTATGGATTAGAAATGAAGCACTGAGAGATTGATTCCTCCCCTCCAAGGATCATTCATGAAGTGCATAAAAGAAATACTATATTACCAGATATTTCATGTGTCTATTCAGTATCTGAAGTAAGATTCATGAAATCGTCCCTCTGTTATTGTACTATTCTAATACGTAACAGCATTTTCTGTCATACTAAAAAAATATTTCCTCTTGCATGAGGTTAATGGAATGTCACTCTTTTGATTGCTCTTAAATGTCTGTGACTCTGGCTGTTGGCATATTTCAGAGGTTGAAATAGCACTTAACTAGCTCACCCTTCTTCCACTTAACCCTCTGCTTCTCTGTATTTTAAGCTGGATCTTTTGATGTTACTACAGTAATGAAGCTACAGAACTGGATAAAATACCTCAGTGTATTGATGAACAGTAAATATTGGGATTTTTCTCCTGTTACCTTCTGGCTCTTCAGGCTTAGGACATGGGACCTAACAATTACAGATGCTGTATCTCATATGGATAAGCGATAAACAATTTCTTCAATGAACATTTTTTTAACACAGCGTTTTCAATGTTTGGTTCTGGTATACTTTGTTATTCAATTTTGAGAAAGGACTTTGTTTAATAATAACATAAAAGACAGTAGTCTTCATAGCACTCTCCGTTGTGTTCCAGAATTGTAACATTTGTTTTAGTGTAATATTTTGATGAAATGTTTGTTGTGTTCATGTGCATGTCCTGAGTTGGAGTCTCTATGTTTAAAACCTATAAGAACTTCTAGGACCCCTTCAGGCTCTGTTCTTGAATATTCAGAGTGTGTATTTAATGCTGGCTATTGTGTATTATTTTTCTGCTGGTAGTATTCTTCTTCACTGTGAGTCATATTCTGAGCTTTGCTCCCAGGCCAATGTCAGTAAACACCCTCTAATACCTTTGCAGTGTTACATTCATTTTTTACTTAATATTTTAACATATTAACAGAAAATTACATATAAATTAATACTCTTAATAAACTTCCTTAACACAGTGGTTATGTTCATGAAGTTTTTCCTTGTTTTAATACAGAGAAGCTGTATGGGGACTTCTTGAGCTGGAAGCTAGAAGATACCCTCTCTCAGTTTCCTCTAAAACCTGGAAAGATTGCAACACTTACTGTAAACATTAAAGTGAAGCTGGACTTTTCATGCCAAGAAAACCTTCTGCAAGATCTCAGTGACGGTGAGTCTTTAATTTCTCCTTGTTTAGGAGGGTTGTGTGCTTATGAGAAACACTTATCCGTTCATTTTAAAATGCAGTATGTGATGTGGCTGTGTATTTTCATATTTGTGTCTTGTAATGCCAAGACAGTGAGCTGCATGGATTGAAGGCCAAATTTTTGTGACATCTATGGGCATGGTATTCTGACCAATCTTTCCCCTCATGAGACCTCATCCTGCTATCTTTTTAAATCTTTCTTGACAGAGTGTTTTTGATGTGTCTTTATCCTTATCTTATGACGTTAAAGAGAAATAGTTTGCAAAAATCAATGGATTTTAAAGAGAAATAATGTTAAATTGATCATTTGGATATCCAAGATTGTAGAGTTCTTAATTGTGGCTGGGTGTAGGTTTACCAAAAGTGACATACTGAAATGTAAGGCATAATCCCCCTCATATTTGTACTGTAGAGAAAGCTTCATATGCTTAAACTAATTGGGTTTTTTTGGTTAAAAAAAACAAACAGTGTTTGATTGTACTGGAATTATATGGAATTACAAGTAGAAGATGCTTCTAATAAGGATTTCCTTTTTATATTAAAAACACTCACTGGAGTGTTTGTTGTAATCTGTATCTTTTTAATTGCCTGACATATTTATACTCACTGAAATAACTTGATAAAACAAGATATTCCTTTATTAAAAAAAAAGTATCATTATTATTTGGACTGTTTCCCAGGATCCAGTTGCAAGTATGCATTGTTAGCATAGTTAATCTGTTAAAAAATATTTTTAGTATAGAAAAAACAGAACAAAATTACATGCATAGCTTATTCATGTTGAATAGTACTGATTTCTGCGATTTATCTTGCAAATCATAGAATCATGAAATGTTTTGGGTTGGAAGGGACTTTGAAGGTCATCCATTTCAAACTCCCCTGCTGTGGGGAGGAACACCTTCCACTGGATCAGGTTGCTTAAAGCCTCATCCAACCTGGCCTTGAACACCTCCAGGGATGGGGCATCCACAGTTTCTCTGGGCAACCTGTGCCAGTGCCTCATCTCTTTTTAGAAAGAAAATATATTAGTTTTTAGTAAAGATTAAAAGACTGGGTTTTTTTAAATCTCACTGGTGTAAAATGCATATGTTAAAAAAAAATTTTAGGATTTAACTGCACAAGCCCCATAGTGTTGTTACACTAGGTTTTACTTTAGAACTTTTTGAAGAAGCTGGTATTGGAGGAAGAACACAACTGTCAAGGAATTGAGGCTTTGAGAAATGCCCTTATTAGGAAATGTAATTCCATACAGCACAAATTTGTGCTGCAGATTCACAGAACTTGACCGTGATGGTGGGGAGTAGATCTGACACTGCCTGGAGGATGATTTTACAGTTCAGGAGCAGATGATACTGCCTTTCTTATAGATCCCTGAACTCTTGGTCCTTATGTACCCTGTGGATGCCCTCTGTTTTCTGTGGAAATTCAATGGCTTACTGCTTGCTTATTTAATAAAAGGGTTTATTAGATCATGATTCACCTCATTATCTATTATATAGTATGGAAAGGGTACAGGGGACAGTCAATTCAACATTTAAATTTAGCTTGGAAATTTAGCTTTTGTTTGTTAACAAGTTAATAGCAACAGGACAGAAATTGGAAGCATGGAAATGGGAAGGTATTTGATCAATGTAATCAATATAACTTGAAAAATAATTATGGAAGTCAATATATTAAAAGCTTGACATTACTGTCTTTAGTGTCAGTTCTGTGCATTTTCCAGATATAAATCTGTGTGTATATACGTAATTTCCTTAATTTGCCTGTCTCCAAAAAGCCTTAAAGACGCTCTGAAGCTGCACTTGCCCAGCAATTTTTTCAGATGAGATAACATGCAAATAAAATATTCCATAGTAGGAGAAGATAGCATACTTCTCAGTATTGGAATAGTTGTGGGATAGTGGATTTGGGCCTTTTTTTTTACTTGTATCTAACTTTTATTGGATGACAAACCAACAAAATTGTGGAACGACATTTTTACCTTATTATTTCTGCCTGTAGCATCTTTGAAAGGTTGTGTAACTGAAGCCTGAGACCTACTCAACCTTTTCTTGTTCAGTGGTTATACAGAAGTTGAATCTGTTAATGTTTCTTTAGAACTTTGGTATCATCTTTCAGTGCTATTTACTGTGCGTACTCTCAAAATATCATTAGAGATGCTCAGTATATTGACATTTTTACTTGCTACTGTAATTTTTCTATTATATATTGCTTTCAACTTCACAAATATTGTACTTTCTAAAGAGGCAGCAGATATCCTGATGTGAAGAACAGTAAAGAGCCAGAGAAATCAATGGCAACTGTGACATGACTTTTAATCATATGGTTGGTCTGGTGCCTTTTTCTTTTGAAGACTAGATTTATAATGATAATCAAAATACTTCTGTCTTTTAAAAGCAATGCCCTTAATAGGGCATCTGTTACTTTGATCTGTTTTCATTTGCTGCTGAACATGTTTCCTTCTATGCTGTTTGTAATAAGGACATACTACAGAAAGAATAAATTACTGATGTTTCTGGTGGTACACTTATCAAGTTTGAAAGTAAACTAAGTTACAAATCAAAATGGCTGATATAATTCTTGTGTGTTGATGGTATACTTTCTCATAAGGAAAAATATTAGATGTTCTTCTAGATTAAAGGAAGCAGAAACATATGAGTGGCTGTACAGGATCAGATCAATGACCATCTAGTCCAATATCCTGGCTGTGATAGTGGCTAAGAGCAGATGCCTGTGGGAGAGTATAGGGAGAATCATGAACATATGAGCTGCTTTCCTTTAGGCTTTTGGGCTCCAGCTGTTGTTAGATCAGGAACTTACAGAGCCTGATGACATTTCTCTGTTTTTAGGCATTGTTAGTCATGCTTGGTGGGTTTCTCATTCATAGAATTCTTCAATCTCTCCGTCAGCACCGCATGCTGTGGCAAGAAGAATCGTAGCTAAATCAGCATCATGAGCCAGCAGTCTGCTCAAGTTGGCCAAGAAAGCGAACAGCATCCTGGCTTGGATCAGAAATGGTGTGGCCAACAGGAGTAGGGAAGTGATCATGCACCTGTACTGAGCACTGGTGAGGCTGTACCTCGAATTCTGTGTTCAGTTTTGGGCCCCTCACTGCAAGAAAGACATTGAGGCACTGAAGTGTGTCCAGAGAAAGGCAACGAAACGGGTGAAGGTTCGGGAGTACAGAGGTTATGAGGAGCGACTGAGGGAACTGACGTTGTTTAGCCTGCGGAAGAGGAGGCTGAGGGGAGATGTTATTGCTCTCTCCAACTACCTGAAAGGAGGTTGTAGAAAGGTGGGTGATGGTCCCTTCTCCCAAGTCACAAGTTATAGGACAAGAGGAAATGGACTCAGGTTGCACCAGGGGAGGTGCAGATTGGATATTCACTGAAGTGTGGTGAAGCATTGGAAGAGGCTGCCCAGGGAAGTGGTGGAGTCATCATCTCTGGAGGTGTTCAGAAAGTATGTAGATGTGGCACTTCCTGACATGGTTTAGTAGGCAATGTGAGGTGATGTTGGCCTGGCAGTTGAACTGGATGATCTTAGAGGTCTTTTCCAACCTTAATGACTCTATGATTCTAAATTACATTTAGCAGCGTTCCGCCTACTGGTGTCCTTCTGATATTCCCTGTTTCTTATATTCCAAGAAAGCAAACAGTACATCTTCTAAATATCTTACCTACACTTGTGATTATACACATTTCTTCATGTTATTGCCGCAGTGGTGTCTTTCACAGACTGAAGATTTCTAAGTGGCTTAGTTGTCCAGCCTTGGTTGAAAGGAGTGACCTAATGACGCTCTTCATTTTGTTTTATATTACTTTCCTTATAATAATGCAATAATGCACAATTTTTTGTTTAATTTTTTGACTGAATGTTATTTTTGCAGATTCACGTGTCTGTGAACCATAACTCCAGAATTGTGTTCCTAGACAGTAATGCTACGCTGAGAGCCTCTTATTTCACATATAAGTTTAGGGCTGTTTTTTGTTGTTTATTTATACTGAATTTCATTGACATTTTAATGCCTGCTCATTGAATTTTGTAAGGTCCTAGCTGTGATGTCAGGAACAAGCCATTCTGTCTGGGTTGTACAGGCTTCCATGCTGGGAATTGAGTTTATGCAAATACAGCTTAATTATGTGCCAAATAACATCACAGAAGAATGCGCATCCCATTAAAGCACTTCACTTAAAGTTCTTGTCACAATCTAGATTGCCTTGATATATTATCTTTGGAATTAATTACTTTGGAAACACTTTGTACAACTGGACAGATATTCTAGAGACGCTTCTTTAATTAGGATTAGGAAGACCAAGCTTATGCCTTGAAGGCAGTTAACCAAGACTCAGATATTTCCCATAGGAGATATCTTTGCTTCAAATGCTGATGAAGTTTTGGATCCTGCCCTTCAGCTGTGTGGTTCAGGGTTCCTGCTATGGTCTTGCTTCTCCAGTCAGGAAAGACAGTGTGTGTGTTTAATTTGATTCTAAGGTTGTTGTGCTAGGCAAGACAGGAGGAAGTGCTCTCTCTATCTGCTCGGTACAGCTGGGCTCAAGCAGTAAGGTCTTTGTCACCTGTTAAAGCAAAGAGGTCAATTGGATGCTTGCATTATAAGCATAATTATTTCTGCTTCCCAGTCATTAGACTCTAATTTCTGAAATCTAGTATTTCCCTGATGCTAAATGGGAAAAGAACAACAGATGCTCTTTCTGGATTGCATTATAAATGGTAGCTTGTGAGTGGGAAGCAATCTTGTAAAAAAGCTTCTGTTACATGGCAATGATGTTTTGCAAAGTTAATGAATTAATCTACAAGGAGTACTTCATTATGTAAAATGTTAGTGTTCGTTCATTCTGTGCATAGGGAACCTAAAGACAGGTGTGAGAATATTTAAAATCATAAACTCATCAAAGGAACTAATTAATTGCATGCTAAGAGAGAAGCAAATCTATGTCTCAAGTCTCTCCTTCCTTTCTCTGGGGAAGAAAAGGTTGCAAAGAAATAATAGCATATTTCTAAAAGCAGTGAGCTTGCATATTTTTCAGTATTGGTATACAAGACCATTGTCTGTTTCATACTCACTTTGTTGCTTTTCTGCTTAAATGGTTATATTTTATCTACTTAAAAATGTTCCAACACTTATATAGCATATAGACAATATATTTCTTGGTTAATAAGATAACCTCGGTTTGGATTTAAATGTAGTCTTGACAAGTCTTCTGAGAAACTAAGTAGCCTAGAGGACTCTATTAGGATAATTATATTGCTGATGATGCTGATGGAAGCCCTCAGAGATATTTCAGTTTGATCATTTACCTGTTGCTATGCTCGGTTGCCTTTATTACGTTTAATAATTCAGAATATTTTTTGCAAGTGAATTCATTTCAGAGAAGCTTTTTGTCTCTTCAGTTTGAAGATGTCTGTGTTTGGTGCAGCTGAGATGCAGTTCATTTTCCCCATAGCAGCCCTCGTAGCACTGTGTTTGCATTGGCAGCTAGAAAGTGGTGATAATGCACCGGTGTTTTGACTTCTGCTGAGCAGTGCTCAAACAGCGTCTATGTTGCCTCTCCAACACTCCCCTTCACTGCTAGGCTAGAGGTGGGCAAGATCTTGGGAGGGGCCATAGCCAGGACAGCTGGCCCAAACTGACCTAAGGGATATCCTGTACCATATGATGTCTGCTCAGCAATAAAAGCTAAGGGAAACGAGGAGGAAAGGGGCATTCGTTATTCCAATGTGTCTTCTGGAGCGATTGCTATGCGTACTGAATTTCTGTGTCTTGGTAAGTGGCTGGATGTCACCTGCTGATAGGAAGCAGAGAATAAACCTTTTGTTTTTCTTTGCCTCTGTGCACGCCCTTTGCTTTTGCTTTACTAAAGTTCTTTTAACTTGAGCCATAGGGATTTTTCCCATCTCACTTTCTTCCACCCTGTCCTGCTGAAGAGAAGAGTGATAGAGCAGCTCAGTGGGGATCAGACATCCAGGGTCAACCCACCGCAATGTCACTTTTCATTTTGGTTGCACTGTTAATCTGAGTAAATGTGTTGTGTTTTTTTTTTTTTTTATAGATAACTACAATTGTTCTATAAATTCACCACAGAGTTACTTTAAAAATATTCTTAATGTTTAGAGAGCTTTTCTTACAGTGTTCTTCTTGAATTCATAGAATCATAGAATGCTTTGGGTTGGAAGAGACCTTTACAGGTCATCTGGTCCAACCCCTCTGCAGAAGTGGGGACATCTTCAATCAGATCAGGTTGCTTAGAACCCCATCCAACCTGACTTGGAATGTTTGCACGGATGGGGCATCCGCTATGTCCCTGGGCAACCTGTGCCAGTGTAATCACCCTCATTGTAAAAATTTTTTTCCTTATATCCAGTCTAAATCTCCCCTTCCTTAGTTAAAAACCATTACTTTGTGCCCTGTCACAACAGGCCCTGGTAAAAAGCCTGTCCCCAGCTTTTCTGTAGGCCCCTTGTAAGTACTGGAAGGCTGCTATAAGGTCTCCCCAGAGCCTTCTCTGTTCTAGGCTGAACAACCCCATCTTTCTCAGCCTCTCCTCATATAGAAGGTGCTCCTGCCCTCAGATAATTTTCGTGGCCCTCTTCTGATCCCTCTCAGACAACTCCATGTCCTTCCTGTGCTGAGCTTTAGTCCTGTGCTCCAAAGCTTTAGTGTTTGCAGAACATAAGGTGGCTTTTTCTCTTCCAGCTGCCTTTTAATCTAGAGAAATAATCTTCATTTTATAATTTGACTGAAACAGGGTGGCTTTTTTAACAGTGTGTAAGTGCCATAGGACTTTAGCCTGTATCAGTTGTACCACCTGCTATACAAACATGCAGTAAGAGGTGCTTCATTCCCCAAATCTTTACAATATAAATAGCCAAGACAGACATGAGGCAAAGAGCAATAAAGTTATGATTGACACATACAGGCTCATTCACCTGGATCCTGTTATGGATTTTCGTTGCTGAGGCACTTTAGTTTTGCATCTCTTGTGGTAGTGTGCATAAATAATCTCTAGTCTTTGATTATTAATTTCTTTACACTTCATTTGTTCCCTTTCATTGTATTCTCCTTTATTCTAAATATAACTTCCAATTCTAGTTTAGTTATTTCACCAGCCTCAGGAAGGAATCCTTGCTTATATTGCATGTGCTATTGTTAATTATTCTTACCGTCCTCTTTAAATGTACCATGTCTCAAAGAAGTGCTTTGCCTACTGCTTGTCATCTCTGTCCTGCTCCCAGGAGCCAAAGTGTTGTTGCAATCCCAGTAGCTTTGCCTGAAAGAGCTGCCTGTGGTCTCATGTGTGATGTTCTTAAGCCTGGTTTTGAGAATGGGAAGAAACTACATTTTAATACCCACCCGTAGTGTGAAGGGTGAAGTAGATTATGTTGCCTGAAACTCTGTTTACTCCTGCGTTATTCCCCTCTTGGTTGCTGCAGACAGAAAATTTTTAGAATTCTGCTTATTTTCAGCAGAATACAGGATTGTTCTTTTTTTTTTCTAGGGAAAAAAGGCATATTCTGGTTTGACAGACATACTTTCTTTCCTGGCTTGAGTTGTATTTCTGTTGTTTTTCTGCATACTGAAAGTGCTTTAAAACTATTTCAGTGTTCTTAGGAGAGGTGTTGCCTACCAAGAGGCTTTTTGTTTTGAAATTTCTAACAGGCAAAGGATTGACAAAATAAACAAACGGGTTGAGGGGGCATTTAGTTTTCATATTTTATGCTGAAGTTGTGTTCTTTCCAAAAACTCTGACATATCTCTTGGGTTATTATTCAAAACTGTTAAAACACTCATGTAGGAAAGAAGTCACTATATTATTTTTGTGTTTTTTTAATGTGTGGTGGTTAACCTTGACTGAGAGCCAAATGTGGCCCCTACTGCCCAGCCACTTGCTCACTGCCCGTCTTAAACAGAACAGGGGGAGAAAATGGGATGAGAAAGCTGATGGGTTGAGGTAAATCACTCACCTGTTACTGTCACAGGGAAAACAAACTTAACTTGTGGAAAATCGTATAATTTGTTACCGAATAAAGTAGAGTTCCTTGGTGAGAAACAAGAGAAACATTAGGACAGTGTTTTCCTGCTCCTTTCCCATTCCCAACTTTACCCCTTCACTGCCAACTCCTTTCACCCTGAGGGGTGCAGGGATGGGGATGGGGGTTAGCGTTAGTCCACCACAGACCCTCTCAGCTGCTCCTCACTCATCACACCTCTCCCTGCTCCCATGTGGACCCTTTCCTGGGTTGCAGTCCTTCAGAGACAACCTGCTCCTACCTGGGCTCTCCACGACCTCAGCTCTTGCAGGAGATATTCTCCCGGTTCCAACCTGGGTCCCTCCCCGGGCTGCTGAGTGGGTCCCACCTCCAGCAGGGTCTCTCCAGGGCTGCAGGAGCTCCCTGCTCCAGGCCTGCTGCACCTCCTGCCCTCCTCACCCTCCAGCCTGGTGCTTCCTCTGCTTCTGCTCCATCCTTGGCTTCCTCCTCCTCTGCCTGTGGCACCTTTGGCCGTTTCAAAAACCTGTTTCCCCTCAGCAGCCCCAGCGTGGCTGAGGGTCTCAGTTGTGTCTTGTGGTGGGGTTCTTGGAGCCAGCTGTGACCCAACGACTCCCCACAGAGGCTGCCCAGAGGCCCGACTGCTGATACCTGGGCACGGACACCCAATATATAATAATAAGCACATTTTGTATGTCTTTAGAAAATAATGACAAGCTGTTTTGTACTGCTATTGGGTTGTAAGCATTTCTTCTGCAGAGAAGAAGCAGTTTAATGTTGAATTGTAGAATCCCTAAGGTTGGAAAAGACCTCTTTTTTTGAACACTTCGAGGGATTGCGACTCCACCACTTCCCCGGACAGCCTGTTCCAATGCTTCACTACTCTTTTGGTTAGCAATTTTTCCCGATATGCAATCTAAATCTCCCTAGGGACAACTTGAGTCCATTTCCTCTCTATCATTTGTTACTTGGGAGAAGAGACCAACGCTCACCTTGCTTCAATCTCTTCAGGTAGTGAGTTTTACACTGTTAATGTGTCTCACATAACATCATATTGCGAGTTACCTGTAATCTGCCTTGGAATGCAAACAAACTTCCAGGGTTAAGGGTGTTTAAGGGTTTCCTTGCTATAGAGTTTGAGACCACTGTAGCTGTGATGCTCCTGTTAAAAAGTGCATGCATTTCTGTCCCCTGGGTCAGGCTGGTGGTCATTGTAAAGCAGTGTGTTACACAGGAATTGTGTGTTAGGCTGGGATGGAACCTGTCCCATGCCAGCTCTTTCTTCAGTGCTTTGTCATCTAATTGCAAATCCACGTTTAACTCTCTTAGTAAACTTTCTTTCATTCAGATATGAAATTTTGTGGGATTGTTCTGCACAGAGTGCTGTGAAAGTGGCTAATGAAGTTAAAGTGAAAATTTACTTAACACTGGAGAGGAGAGAGGAAATGCTGCTCAGAGATTATGTTCTGTTGTGACAGCAGTGACTGTGACACTGGAAACGCAAACTGCATTTTTGCAGTTACTATGGAAAAAGTATTGGTCATATGCTGTTACCATGGAAATATTCAATGTGGATTCTAGAAATTAGGAAGATTTCTGGACAGAATAGGAAGACAATTGTTCTTTCTACAGTAAGAAAGGCTGCTCAAGCTGTTTGACAGTATGGATTGACAAAACAGTGGAGGATTTAACATCTTCAGATAACTAAACTTCATGAGAGAAAATAAAACATATGAAATCTGAATAAATATAAATATAAAGTAATTTAAATCTTTGGGTAAACTAAATTTTGGTGCTCTAAATTTTTTAAATAACCGCTTTCTTTGGGGGGAAGTGTTGATACTCTTGAGGGCAGAGGCCCTGTAGTGGGATCTGGGCAATCACCAACCACATGAATTTTAACAAGGACAACTGCTGGAATGTGCACCTGGGATACAGCAAACCTGGATGTAAATACATACTGGGGAGTGAGAGGCAGGAGAGCAGCTCTGCGGAAACGGACCTGGGGGTTCTGGACAATGACAAATTGAACATGAGCCAGCAGTGTGCTCTGCCAGCCAAGGGGGCCAACCGTGTCCTAGGGTGCACCTTGACGGTATTCAAGGGAAGCAGTCATGGCACCACCTGTCAATATTCAAGAAGCTTTTGGATAATGCCCTCAGACACATGGTGTGAATGTTGGGGTTGTCCTGTTCAGGGACAGGATTTGGACTGAGTCCATTCCAGCTCAGTACACTCTGATTCTATGTTCATTAAGTTCTGCAGCTGACCAGGGCTTTTAACGGAATGTCATTTTGAACTTCACTCAGCTTCTGACAGTCCTCAACAGAGTCAGTGGCAGCCTTGAGAGTGTTCTGTTTTAACCCCCTGCTGGCAGCTAAGCACATGGTGTGAATTTTGGGGTTGTCCTATACAGTTGGACTCAATCTTTATGGGTCTCTTCCAACTCAGGACATTCTATGATGCTATGACCACACAGTTGCTTACTCACCCCTCTCACCCGGTGGGATAGGGGAAGAATTGGAAGGGTAAAAGTGAGAAACAAACCCGTGGTTGAGCTTAAAAGAGTCAAATAATAATAATAATTTAAAAAAACAATTAAAAAGAGGGGATAAAAAACCCAAACCAATCCACAAAGAGAAAGAAGGTAAAACCCAAGAAAGACAAGTGATGCAAATGAAAAGAATCGCTCATCCTGAGCTTTCTGATGCCCAGCCAGTCCTTATGCAATGGCCTCCCTACCAGTGGTCTCTCCCCCAGATTTTATTGCTGAGCATGAGGTCATATGACATGGAATATCCCTTTGGTCTATTGGGATCAGCTGTCCCACCTGTGTCACCTCTCAGCTCTTTGTGAACCCCCAGCCTACTCGCTGATAGGGTGATGTGAGGAGAAGAAAAGGCCTTGACGCAGTGTAAGCACTGCACAGCAATAACTAAAACATTCCTGTGATATCACCACTGTTTGCAGCACAAATCCAAACCACAGTCCCATACCAAATACTATGGAGAAAATTAACTCTACTCCAGTCAAAACCAGTACAAATACACAGCATCAAGTGAGGCTTTGCCCTCATGAAGTACCTCAGTGAATGTGATTCCATCTTTTGCTATAATCTGTAAAGGTTAGCGACCATTTAGGAAGTGGATGACTAGTAAGCTTCCTGTATCTGCATCTCCAAATCTGATATTTATCATAATGCTGTATCTTTAAGGCTGAACTAAGGTGCATTTTAGAACTAGTTAATTAGGGACAGAAACTGGAAGTAAAGGAATATATGAATATGCCCTTTGTTTTCTCATTTGCATACCTGTGAAGTTGGATTTTAATGAAGCAAAGCAATTTCATGATCTGTATTGTTTTTCTGGTTTCTTCTGTTGAGTAATGTATCCTCAACAGGTCCAGATTCGAGATCATCCATGGAATTTGAATGCCATATTAGCAAATATAATTTGGTAGGAGAAATTTCAAAAGGAGGAATATGTTTGGATTTTGTGTAATAATTTGATGTTTTGCACGTGTTTAGATATATGTTTCTGCTGTGATATATGAGATTTTGCTTGTATTTACTTGGAGTTTATGGTTTGCAGTTGCTCTACACAGCATAAAGGAACAAAATCCTGGTCATCTTTGAAATTTAGATATAAATCTAAACAATAACTAAACATTAATAATACATTTTTAATCTAATTTTAATGTATGTTAAAACATCTTTATTTTAATTTTTCTTGTTCCTTTGACTTGTTTTGATTCAACAGTAATTTTAATGTGTTTTAGGGATTCATGCTTAGAATGTAGCTCAGGTAGGTTGAGAAACCCAAATGTGCTGCAGTGTATTTATTAACCTTCAAGTTATACAAGCTTGTCAGTGACAAAAGATTCTAAGTTGTCCTGTTGCCTTTTATTGCTATGCTGTATGCTAGCATGCAGGTTCCTAGTAAATATCAAACTGAGAAGGTTTCTCTAAGTATATGTATTATCTATTGAGATTTTTGTTGACAAAACCTTAGTTTTCATTCTGCCATTGTTATATATCAGAAATATTTTCATCAAACAATTTGGGTTGGAAAAGGCCTCTAAGATCAAGTCCAACTGACAGCCCAACATCACCGTACCTACTAAACCATGTCACGAAGTGCCACATCTACACGTTTTTTGAACACCTTCAGGGATGGAGACTTCCCTGGGCAGACTCTTCCAATGCTTCACCACTCTTTCAGTCAAGAAAGTTTTGCTAATATCCAATCTAAATATCCCCTGGTGCAACTTGAGGCTATTTCCTCTCATTCTCTCACTAGTCATTTCATATGTTTTTACATCAGTCAATCATACAAAACATGAATTCTCTATTTTCTGTTCTTTTCCAAGATATATACTTGAAAAAGGAGAGCTCAGGCCTCAGACAGGAAGTTATACTAAGCAACTGATAAGTTTGTTGTCACAGAAAACCACACGTGTTTATCTTTGTCCTTTTTAAATATTGCAAATATTAAAATTAATTTTATATTATTAACTCTGACATTTATGTTGTGATATTTCACATGCAGTTATCTTCCTTCCCAATGACCTTCACTGAGTTTTTGGTGTATTCCTTTTTAAGTTTTTTTGGCTCCTACAGAAAAATATGGTAAAATAATCTTTACTTTTTGTTTTGCCTCTCATGTAACAAGCTGATGTTTCTTTTTGTGTATTTTCTCTCCTTTTGATTTTACAGATTCATTGGAATAAAACAAAATGTCAGATAAGCAAAAGTAATCTAATTTATTCTGTTTCTAGATGGAATCAGTGTTAGTGGACTTCCACTCTCCAGTCCTTTCCGGCAAGTTGTCAAACCAAGAGTAGAGACTAAACCTATGAATCCACAAGAAAGCAGCAAAGCTGGTGACTTCAGTCATGTGAAGGTGAGCGAGTGACACCAGAATAAGTAAAAATGTAGGTTTTGTTTTACTGGTTTATGGTTTTTACTGTGATTAAAAATTAAAGGTTTCTTTTTCTCATAAATATTTCCCTTTGGGTTTTTTTTTTAGAACAGCTTGATGTTCTGTGTTTGCAGTGTTACATTAGAACAAACAAACAGAAAGGTGAAACAAGATCAGGCTAGGAGTAGAAATTGTAGAGTTCATTATTAGTATGGTATACTCAAGGATATGTCAGTCCTTCAACTCATGTTGCTTTCTTACGCTACATACTCTGTAGGAAGGTGCTTCATTATGGGTTATTTGTTTTCTTATGTTAAAATGTACAGAAGGATTTTTTCTAAACATTTTGGTATCAAAGTCTTATCTTCACACTTCCAGTCATAAGCCTTTTAGAGGCATTTGTATAAGAAATAAAACAGACTAGTTGAGAGAGCTAGAAGAAAAAGAACAGGATGAAAGAAGAGTTGTGTAGGTAGAAGCTGCTCTGTGCTTACTGAGAGAGAGCCTTCCCTGGAGGAAGCTAGTGTTTGTTTTTTCTGCTGAAGATCTTACCTATTCGAGATGTAAACTTTGTGTTTTGAGAGTGAAGTAAGAATAAGCTTCATACTGGCCAGAGTTGCAGAAGATGTAATGTAAGGTTTAAGTAACCAAGTTTGTTAAAAATGTACTGTAACACTTTATTGGTCTCCTCTGTAATTTTGGCAGATGTTTTGCATGCCATGTAGTGTTTGACATGTTTCCTGCATTGAGCTGTGTTCTGCATTAATTAATTCTGTTGGAATTCAGATCAAGTGTTGCACACTGCAATATTTGGCTCAGCCAGTCCTTGGCCGAGAAGCAAATATGGGCTTTTCTTTTCTCAGCAACTCAATTTGCATGGGAACTTTCTTTCTTCCCAGGGAGGTTATTTACAATTCTGTTTGATCAATAAACAGATGATGCTATTAATTTTTTAAGTGCGTTTCTTTTGGACCATTTGTACTGGCAGTTCATCCTCATTTGATTCTGCAGTACAAAAAAGATGATGACTACATATGGAAGTTGATAAAAAACTACTAAAGCTTTTCTTTGTACTTTGTGACATAGCAATTTTCTAATTGCTCAGAAATATAAATCAGCATAATTGAGAAAAAAAATTATATTTAGATGGGTAAAATATCCAGCACTAATTTGTAAGTTTAGACTTTGTGTGGAATGTCTGACCTATAGACACTTCTCGAAGCAAGAGGAATGTTATTTCAAAATTTAACTAAAAATCCAGAAATGCAGAATTTCTTTGCAGCAAAAAAGACTTTTGGTGCACTTTTTACTTGTCATCCAGTTGACCTGGAAACCAAGAATTTGCCGGTTCACAATGATTAATGTGATGGCATTACAAGGATGCTGGAGAACTATAAAGCGAGAACTCGGTCTTTGAGCAGTATATAGGGAAACAGTTTGGTGGGCATGCACTTGTTGGATTCTGTTGTTAGGCTTATGGACTAAATTTTTTATTTTAATTAATCAGTGTTTTGTGATGGAAGGGTGTTACAGATGATCAAAACTGTGTTCACTAGCGAATACACATTCCAACAGCATCAAAGAATTCCTTGCTCACTAAATTTTATTTGTGTATTGAACCTGATTTGTAAGACTGCTGTGCAGCTCCCATAGATGCCCAAAACAATTTAGGGTGTTAACATCTGTTCTAAAACAGGCTTAAAGGCTAACCTTGCACTTTTGGTAATGTTTAGAGCAGATAACTTATAGAGGGGGAAGAATAAATATCAGGGTGTTAAAATAGCCAACAGGATAAAGCTTTGGAGGAAATGTACGAAATGACATTTCTAATGACTTACAGGATCAGAAAGTTTGCAGACAACATCCGTGGTAGGAAAAACATGACTTATGTTTTTCTACTATTTATAAGGTTGGTCTGTGGTAGATGAGCAGAGAGAAAACTACACTAGGGTATCACCATCTCTGGGGTGATTCACTGTCATGGCTCATTCAGTTTTAACAAATGTCCATTCCTGTAATTTCCATTTCTATTTACCACATTAATATACTCAAAAATAATAATCTTGTCGCAGTTTGCCCCAATTAAACCACTATAAACCGATCATTTGATCTGCCTGAAGTAGAAATGCTTATGAAGTTCAGAACTATTTAGAATAACTTCCGATTTAGAATATTTTCCTATTCACCAGACTGCCCACATAATCAAGTCTCTATGCATATAGACATACTTGGTTGAGACTGGGCAAATGACCAGATGAAATTACCTGCCATAACTGAAGAGACTGCATTTGTCTATTTAGTTGACTCCATTATGTCGAAATGCTGGTCATTCTGTGATAAGGTGTTACATATCCAGCTTTTCCCTCTGCTTTCTACTTCTTTAGTTTAATAGGATCATAGAATCCTAGAATGTCCTGAGTTGGAAGGGACCCAACAAAGGATCATCGAGTCCAACTCCTCTCCCTGCGTAGGACAACCCCAACACTCACATCATGTGTCTCAGGGTGTTATCCAAATGCTTCTAGAATATTGTCAGGCTTGGCACCATGACTGCTTCCCTGGGGAGCTGTTCCAGTGCTCCACCACCCTCTGGGTGAAGAGCCTTTTCCTAATATCCAACCTAAACCTCCCCTAGCACATCTTCCTGTCGTTCCCTCTGGTCCTATTATTGGTCGCCAGAGAGAAGAGATCAGTGCCTGCTTCTCATCCCCTTGTGAGGAAGCTGTAGGCCACGATGAGGTCTCCATTTCTCCAGGCTGAACAGACCAAGTGACTTTAGCCATTCCTCATAGGGCTTCCCCTCTAAACCCTTCACCAACTTTGCTGCTTCCTCTGCACACTCTCCAGTAGCTTTAAATCTTTTTTATACTGTGGCACCCAAAACTGCACATAGTTCTCAAGGTAAAGGCGCACCAGTGTGGAGTAGAGTGGGATCATCACCTCTCTTGACTGGCAAGCAGTGCTGTGCTTGATGCACCCCGGGACACGGTTGACCCTCTTGGCTGCCAGGGCATGCTGCTGGCTCATGTTCAACTTACTATTGGCCTGAACCCCCAGATCCCTTTATTTCTGTTCACAGCTTCTGTCTACTTTGGCAGTGCTCGTCAGTAGGAAGAAATTTAAGAACCACTAGAGTGTGTTCTGGTCCAGTTTTCTTGGCCAGATGCTGAGGAGTTGCCATGTTTTTGGTTTTGACTTGCTTGGGTTTAGACTGGGCATCTTTCAGAGTCGGTGAATGTGTGTTGTCAAATGGAAATGCTTTTGCTCAGCAGTAAAATTGTTGTTTAAAATAAAGCAAGCTGTGATATCTACAAGTGAAATGAGCCAAAGTTCCCTTCAAACTCAAATCTTAAAAAGCCTGATATTTATGAATCTTTCTGAGCATCATAGAATCTCCTTAAAAGATATTTCAGTTCTTCTCTGTTGCTGCAGAACATTTCAGCGCCTGTGCATTCTTGCCTGGGTCCTGCACAGTGCCATAGAGGATGATTGCTTGATTGTATTTTAAAGATTATCTTGTAATAGTCAAGGCAATTGAAGTGGTTTGACAAGGACCACATAGAAGAAGCAAGTGGGAGATTTTTAACTTAAGAAACAAGATTGATCTTAAACCATTGGTATGTGTAGTAGAAAATGCTCTGCTGTCATTTATTCATGATTTAGCAATAGGCGTCTGTTGTGAATATTCAAGAGCAGTAGTTATTTCTCAATCCTGTATGTTATGCCTGAGCCAGTCTTGAAATAAAGGTGGATTTTTGCAAATGAAAATTCATGTAAATCAATGCTGCTGTTGTTGCTGATTCTGAAATGTCCTTGTTCGGATATTTATAAGTCTTAGTGCTTAAACCTTCCCTCTCCACTTACAGTTTCTGTGCTTCAGTATTGGATATTGCTAAGGTTGCAGTTGAACTTCTCTGCCATCTACACTTTGAATTTTACTACAGGCTGTATTCTAATAAATTAGTCACTGGTTTCTGGAAATGACTGTTATAATGATCTCATAAATTCCATATGAAAATTGCTTTATGACCTCTCCATAGAGCTTGCTTATACCCTTAGGCTGATTGTTCTATTCAGACACATTCTTTTCTACTGTTCTCTACTGAGTAGTTGTGGTAAACTTTGTCTAAAACCCTTCATCATTCTTGGGTGCATCTGTATGGCAGAGTGAGCCTCTGCATTACTCTGGTTGTACTGGTACGTGAAATAGTCTGTTGTATGGCTGAATCTGCTAATTTTTGAGTAACACTGCAGTGTGTTAGATATTCAACTATTCTATGTCTTAATACAAAAGTTGCAGACAGATATTTAAACAAATATAATCTCTCAGTAAACACCGTATTATTTTTAACCTAGAGTATTCTGTACTGGTTTTCGTGCTTGGAAGCTGAGATTATTTGGGTTAGCCCAGTTCTGCTCAGTGATGGAAGAAACACACTCTTACAACATGCTGCATGTTATGGACTTAAAGTCGCAGTGGTTACTATCACATGATGGTAATGCATTGTTAGTTCCTCATGAAGTTCAACAAGGCCAAGTACAGGGTCCTGCGCTTGGGCCAGGGCAGTCCCAAACACAAATACAGGCTAGGTAGGGAATGGATTGAGAGCAACGCTGAAGAGAAGGATTTGGCGGTGTTGATGGATGAGAAACTCAACACAAGAGATCTCTTGTGAAACCTCGCCTGGAGCCCTGTGTGCTACTCTGGAGTCCTCAGCACAGTAAGGACACCGATTTGTTAGAATGAGTCCAGAGGAGAGACATGAAGAGGATCAAAGGGCTGGTGTGCACCTGCCCCATGAGGACAGGCTGAGAGAGTTGGAGTTGTTCAGCCTGGAGAAGAGAAGTCTTTGGGGAGACCTTACAATAGCCTCCTAGTACCTAAAGGGGGCCTGCGGGAAAGCTGGGGAGGGGCTCCTTATCAGGAGTTCAGAGACAGGATGAGGGGTACTGGTTTTAAGCTTTTAAGCTGCAAGAGGGGAGATTTAGATTAGATCTTAGCAAGAAGTTCTTTACTGGTGAGGGTGGTGAGGCACTGGAGCAGGTTGCTCAGATGAGTTGCGGATACACCATCCCTGGAGGTGATCAAAACTAGGTTGTATGAACCTGATCCAGTAGAACGTGTTCCAACCCCTGGCAGGGGGGTTGGAACTGAATGGTCTTTATGGTCCGTTATGACCCAAACCATTCTATGATTCTATGGAAGGATAATCAAGAAATCTTGGTTCAATGTAATGTCCATGGTTTCAATGGAATAAATCTTCTGCGAATAAGAAATTCTACATGAGCGTAACTGGACAGAAGACCAAAATAAGGGTTGAAATGGAGAAATCTTTCAGTCGGATGAGGAAAAGTTTGAAAGCTTATTTTTTTTTTTTTTTTAAAATCTTGGTTTAAGCTGTTGAAGATAGACATATTTGCGTGGCAGACTTAGGGTTGTTTTAAAATTTATAAAGGCCTTAGCCTTGTTTTGAAACGTGTGAATTCAGGTTAATTTGCCTCTTCATACTGAACATGGGCTGTAATTCTAAAGATTGAACTGCGGAAACTATGGAAGTATAAGTAATCTTATGGAACGGCTTTGTTCCTGCACTCTCAGTGAATGGTCAGGAGTGTTAGAATACGGTGTGTAGAGCTGATCTAATTTAATATACCATCTTTAGTGTATCTTTTCTGATTTAGTCAGCAGCCCATTAAAATGAGATACAGGCCTTAATTAGATATTTTTCCATGCAGTTCTCAGGCTTTACCCTTCCAGCATGAAAGTGTGCTGTTAATTAAGATAAGCTCCTTTTACCTAACAAGCCTTAAATCTTTTCTAAGTTGAAGCCCTTAAACAGAACAAGTTGGAAATTGTTTTTTTAAACTGTTAAATAATCCTGGATTCTGCTGAAATTAGTGAGGGTGTTGAATTTATGTAGCACAATTGAAATACAGTTTCCTTCTTTTTGGTTGGCTAAATATGAATTTAAGAATAAGATCTTAGGCACGAACATATAAACATCCAAGTTAGATGTTCTACTTCCACACTGTCTTATCTTGGAATTCAGTGCTATACTTGTAAATTCTGTGGCCCTGAATTCTTCTTTAGTATTAAACATGTCAAGTCTTACGAAGAAACAAAGGAAGACACAAGTCTCTGTCCCTGGTTCCCTAATAACTTCCAAGCCTGTTAAAGAAGAAAAAAAAACAAAGCTCTTTCTCTTCCCAAAGTTATTTTTGACAAAATAATATTTAATAATTAATTGACATTTACAAGATAAGTACCAGAAAGCCACATTTCCTGAAATCTGCTGAGATTGAAGCCATGAGCTGAATTAACCTTTGCCAGGTCGCCTTGCAAAGTGGTTTTTGTTGCCTTTCTGGCCAAGATTTGTGATTTGGCTTGAGAGAAAGAAGATAATAAGAGTAGGGTTATTTTGCAAAACTGAGAGAGCTGGATTTTTCATCATTAATACATATCTGGAAAAATTTGATTGCGATCTGGTTTTGGACCAAAGCTTGCAATTTTTCAATAATCTGGGCCTAAACCCTCTTAACCTGCCCAGTTTGGCATTGCTTAAATTCCTTTTAGTTTTTTTGGGTTCTATAAATAGTTGATTACTGAGCACATTTCTGCTCACCAACCCTCTTCCTCTTCTATAAATTGTTCCATCAAGAAATGAAGGCTCTGTTGTGCCCTAGAGAGGATTGTACTTCAGAACACAAAGAAGATATTTTACTAAAGCTATTCTCTAGAGCCATGGGAGAACTGAATTTGCTACTTCCCCCTAGATTTGAATAAATTCAATTCATTCATCTCATCTGGTGTTTTACGTGCAATATTACCACTTTAGAAGCTGCAGTTTCAATTCAACCTGTTTTACAACTTCAAGTGCTTCGTATTTTCGCCGTTTTATTTTACATGAAAGAAATATTAAAATTTGTGTTGTGTTGGTAGAAAAAATTGATAGATTCGCTATCTGACTGTCAAAAGCACCGTGTTCCCCTAAAGTTTTTTCATTGTCACTCACTAAACAGGAGATGCCAGTCTACTTACACCCAAACAAATGTCTCATCAAAGGTAATTGCAGCTGCTGTATAAACCACGTTTCATCTGTATTTCTCTCTTGTCTAAAGGTGAGCAAACAAAAATTAAAGTTGACATCAACACAATAAACAGAGCTTATGTGAACAGTAACAGACTCTGCAGTCATGAATCATCCATAGCCATTGTTACTCAACTACAGTAAAATGCAGTTGCTGTAGTTAGAATCACACAATAGTTTAAGTTGGAAAAGACCTTTAAGATCATTGAGTCCAACCCTTAACCTAGCATTGTGAAGGCCAACGTTAAACTCTGTCCCTAAGCACCATAACTACATGTTTTTCAAATACCTCCAGGAATGGTGACTCCACCACCTCTCTGCGCAGCCTGTTGTGGTGCTTGACAAGGCTTTTGGTGAGGAGATGTTTCCTAATATCCAGTCTAAACCTCCCCTGGCACAATTTTGGCCTTGAACAAGTCCAGGGCCGAGTCAAAAAATTACTTTGGATTCTTTATCATAGTAATGCCCAAGGAGTGCAGTTGACAAGGGGAGCAGTAGGAAGTAGTTACTTCCTTAATGATACTATGATAACAAAGCAGAAAATCTTAATGTTGAAATGTGTTTTATGTAGGAGGGTGTTGACTTTATAGAGTGTGAGGGAAAAAGTGGAGGGGAGAGTGACTGGCTTAAAGTAATGGAGAAAAATAAAATACGGGCTTATGTGAAAACATGAAGGGGTGAGAGGGTTGGAACAAAGATTTAGAATAGGTTGGTTGGAAGTCCAGTCAGCCCTGTAAGAAATTTAAATGATGAGGAGTTGAGATGTTTGTCTGGATGCTCTCTTTGCGTTGGATGATACATTTCCCCACGACAGCTCTTCAAGAGGGCAGAGATCACCTGTAGCCTGGAGGTCTCAGAATGTAAACTGCCATGCGCCATATTGTCATAAATTCAGAATACCTCTGGATATGCCTCTTGAACTTTACTTCTGCGAATTCTTGCATGGATTGTTTTTGTCTCTTAATTAGAACATAGGAGGCAGGTTAAGACATGGGGTTTAGATCAAAGACCACTCATTTCAGGTCCTTTATTTGTTTGTTTCTCAATCTTTGTACATTTTTACTACTCTTGCTGTTGATGTTCTGACAATCAAGAGTTGCTGCTATGGTCAAGTGGAGGATATTTCAGCACCAAGAGTTAAGTGTGTAGTTTATCAGCCCTCTGCAGGCTTGCTCAGTATCATTAGACTTAGTTCACAACAATGAACTGCCTTTTTTCAGTACTCAACCTCCCCATTCGCTCTTTGAATTTGATCTGAATGTCCCATTTAAAATTTGTTTTCATCTCCTCTGCAGGAGATCGTACAATGAATCAAAATCCACCTGAAATGAGGGTACATCGACCAGGCCTGAATCAGAAGCCCTGTAGCATGTTGGGAGTCATGCTGTGCTTCAGCTAATAAACCCTTTCTTTCAACAGTGCTTATTTTATTGATAGCACGATACTTGTTTGACTACATGTCTTCCAGTTCCTGACTGACTCATGTTCCCTCATCCCAGGTTCTGGACAGAGTGAGCAGAAACGTATTTATGAAAAAAAGCTGTGAGTAAGATTTACAAGATCTATTTTCCCTTCAAGTGCAGTAAATCTTACTCTGCAAAACAGGAATTCTTTCAGAATGACTTACCCGAAAATGTGGGAGAGACTTGCTTTCTGTTGTAAGTGGAGACTCTTACAAGCATTTGATATTTAGATTTCCATTACAATAGAAATTATGGATATTATATTAGCTTCATGGCCAAATATATTTTCATACTTCATCCTCTCAAAGATTTATGCAGTATTTTCAACAATTTAATTAAAGAGTATTGATAAACATGGAATTTTGCCATACTCATTTTAACTAGTATCATCACAACAATTTTAACTTAACCTGAAGAGTGGAATTGGCTGAGGGGAAGGCAGCTGCTCTGGTGGGAAAACATGATGGCAGAAACTGCAATGTAGCAGAGAAGAGTATTGGGGAGACTAAGTGAAAGGGCAAATCTGATTATCTGGAAGGTTCTCCAGTGCCTGCATAAACTGATCCAGTGAAGATGTTTAAGTGCTTTTGAAAGCATAATCAAGATTTTAATTCAACCTATATGAATGAGAATTTAAATGCAGAGAGTTTCATACAGGTGCTGTCTTACTACAGTTAACAGTAACCTGCCTTAAGGGTGTTAATGTTCCTGACACAACAAAGTAATGCTATGCGAATAGCATGAAAGAGAATTTTATTCAAGTCTTTAGATCTATGCACAGAAGAAAATGTTACGCAATATCAGATTATACTTTCAGTGTAATGGATATCGTGTATCGAACAGCTGGAGAAAAGCTAGAAGTGTATTCAGAGTAATTTTATCGATTTGGGTTATTCTTTTCTGTAAAGCAAAATTCTGAATACAAGAAATAGATGGAATCATGATGTTTATTTCATTCTGTAACTCCTGCTATTTCATGTGTTTCAAAATCCTATTGCTACTTAGTATGACACAAAGGTGTCCTCAATTGAGATTCTATACTTTTTGCTCAGTAGCTTTACATTTGTGAGTCATTCCGCATAAGTTTGGTAAAATCCATGGCTGCATTTTCATTTTTAGCTAGATACTCAAATCTTCATCCTGTTAAATGTGCTATAATACAACCAATAATCTAAGAACTTGCTTGAACAATTTTTGTTCTACCGTAATTGAACTTGTACAGTTTCATAGGTGTTTTAGCAATGCTGAGTCTTTAATGTGCAATTTTCCAGCTTGCCTTTCTTTTAATGCTTAATTCACCCTTTTTTCCTCCATTTCCTCTCTTTATCCTTGTAGATTTTGTTTTATGACTCCGTACTAGGATCTCTTCATCCTTACCCTCACAGCTGTTAGTTTATAACTTTAGAGCCTAGTAAATAGCATAGTAGGTAAATCACATACCAAATAAATGCTGCTTGTCTCTTATTTACTTTTTCGTTATCTCTTTGCTTCTTGTTTTGCCCTTGAAAATAGAGAGGAGACACTTTTTTATATCTCTGGAAAGCTGCTTTCTGCTGGAAATATTTTTTCTAACTTCTGATCGATTTAGTTAGAAATGTAAGTTTACATGCAGCATTGTGAGCTCACCTTATATTTCCTTTGACTTTGATCCCACTAATGATGTTGTATTACTGTTATAAATCTTGCCCTGAAACAATAGCAGTTGTCCTAGCTCAAAAAATCATTCTGATTTGATAGACTTATCCAAATAAGCTTGTGAACAGTCATTTGGGATAAAAATGATGTGTTCGTTGGAGAAGTGGTTTGGAGGGAGGAGGCACACTCACCAAATTGTGGTGACTAGAACAGTTAATCCATAAATGTAATACCACTGTCGATGCTGTGCAGAAAATGCATCCAAATCATCTTTCTTCACATCCAAATATGCCTGTTGAGGCTTGAATTTCATTACTGGCTAGTGGTAGCAAACAAAGTCTCCATTCTAGTTATATTAGTTTTTGTAGCTGCTGCTCTTAGCACTTCTTTGTGATTCTTGTCTAGAGCCAAATACCATTAACCTCTTTGAATATATGGAAAAGCATATGGATAAGAAAGGGTAATTTTGTTTTTTTTCCCTCTCTTTTAGCATTTTGTTCTGATCACTTCAGTTTACGTCTTACATTATGAAATGGCCAAGTTCAAAATTTAATGATCTAGAAATTTGCTGCTGAAGTTGGTTTCAATATCATGTTACATTTTTCCTTAAATGTTGCTCATCCTTCATATGATCTCTTCTTGCAAAATGGTTGATGGAACTTCTTGAATTCCATGAATTTTATCAATTTAGTCTTTTTCTGTTGTCTTTTAACCACAGGCACTCAGTGCACAAATAGTGGAGAATAGATTTCTGAAGGCTGAAATAAACACTCTACCGTATGCAGAACATTCTTAGCAGCATAACTTTAAAATTGCTCAGTTTGTATTGTGTTTTTTTAAATATGTAGATCAGTTCTTTTTCTCTAAACTTGAGAATAAATAAATCTGCAAGAAAGTTCAGTTTCTCAATTTTTTCAAATAACGTTCTGTAACACTCTTGATTTCTGCATCAGAGGCACAGATCATAGTTATGCTTGGAGGTTTGTTCTTGATTTTAGGCAACTAGCCAAAGGAACTAAAAAGCATCTTCGTAAAGAAGTAGAATCTTTAGGCTGCAGATCTTCTGTCTAGCTAAAAGAGGCATTCTTAATATCTGCCTTGCCCAAGAGTATGAGAATGAGAATTTGGTAATTTATCACTGTGGGGACTTGAAAGGAGTAGGTCAAGTGTGATAGTTTCCCTCAGAAGAAGTTGGAAACACGGAATGTGATATCTGTAATTGATGCCAAGCCATTTTTGAAAGGGTGCAATCCGAATCCACTTCAGCAACTTCGTTTCACCTAGCGAAGTGACTGGATACTCATCACAGCAAGCTCCACGTGCACTGTTTGTGGCTTAAAACAGGTCTTAATGTCATAGTTTCCAAATTTTCAGGACAGTCTCTTGGACTAGTATTCTTATTGAGAGATTATTTTAGAGAATTCTGATTTATTTGTTTGTTTGTTTAAGGCTTTCTACCACTGTGAGTGAAAACAGACATAACATTCCAAGTTTTAATGCAGCTTTATATCATAATATAGTACTAAGACTGACATTGTGCTTACTTTATAAATCTTCAGTGTTAAAGGCTGATTCTTTATTAGGGTGAGAAGGACAAATTTGGCTTTAAATGCCTTAAATTTCCAGGAAATGACGATTATCTAAAATTGTCAGAAGTATGTAAGAGGAAAATCCTAGTACAAGAGTTTTTAATATTGTGTTACATGGAGTGGAGCCAAGGTATAACTCATATTCTCTTGGCCATTTTATGAAACTGGTGTCTATACATTGACATTAAATGCTATTGTTGCTGTATGTTGCAGTGACTGAGAATGTGCGAGAGGAAAGACAGTTGATGAAAATAATTCTTATATTAAGACAGGAAGTGCAGGAATTTGGAGGTTCTGATCAAATAGAGTGTAATTTCCTAGATTTTTTTTTATGATTGCTCTAGACCTGATTTTCTTTAGTTGTAAAAACAAAACATTGAATTTCTGATTTTACTGAGTTTAAATAAAACAAAAATCTTCTTTGGTGGTAAAGTTGTACCAAAAAGTATTACTGCTACTATTACTGTGTAAAAATTAATCCTTTCACTGATGCATGTTGTTTATGCCTGGAATATATTATATGCCACATGACCTAGAGATCTGTAGTTTGACGACGTATTGTTATAAACATTACTGTTAGATGAGTTGGCTGTACATCAACTGTCTATAACTATTAAGTACAGTGAATGTAATATATCATTCTCTGCAATTATATTTGTAGAAATGGAGAACTCATAATGACTGACTAATTTTAAACCTGGGACTTTTAAAATGTATTATTGATTTAGTTGAAATAGGTCTGAGCAAGAGGAAAAGACAAATGGCAAGAAGGAATTAAAATGCATGTTTTTTAATAAAGCAATTCTCAGGAGCAAGGAGGCTTCTAGATTAGTTCATGGCAGTAGCTAGTTTATATAAATTTTCATAGAAAATAGAGTCACAGAATCGTTTAGGTTGGAAAAAAACTTTAGGATAATCAAGTCCAACCCTTAACACTGTCAAGTCCATCAATAAACCGTGTCCCTAAATACCACATCTACATATCTTTTAAACACCTCCAGGGATGGTAACTCAGCCAATTCCCTAAGGTACCTGCTCCATTGCTTGACAACAGTGAAGAAATTTTCCTAGTATCCAACCTAAACCTCCCATGGCATAATTTGAGGCCATTTCCTCTCTTCATATCACTTGTTACTTGGAAGAAGAGACCAACACCCACCTTTCTGCAACCTCCTTTCAAGTAATTGTAGAGTGATAAGGTCTTCCCCCAGCCTGCTTTTGTCCAGACTAAACAACCCCAGTTCCCTCAGCTGCTGTCATAACACTTGCGCTCCAGACCCATCAACAGCTTCGTTACCGTCTCTGGACACACATTTTACTAAGTTTGCTTTCAGTTGTGTGGGATCTTTGAGTAAAATAATTAGCAAACTCAGCAGTACATTTCAAGTAGTATACAAGTACCATTATTACATTTAAGGCATTCTGTAAAACTCCACTCATTTATTGTTAGATGCTATGCAAATGCAATAATAGATATTTTTTTACTGTTGCTGCTATTTGGTGTAGTGGCTGACAGTCCAGATCAATGAGTGAGTGACTTGACCAAGATGACACAAGGTGTAAAATTAGGAATATTTTCTGTATAACCACCAAATTTTTCTTCTCGTGACTAGGGTGAGAAACACGTGATGTAGTCCTGTTTCTTAAGAATCTTTAAAAAGATATATAAAATCCGACATTGTTTACTGCTGGAGATTTTCTGCCAGAGCAGAGCATCTTGATACTTTTTCCAAAAACCGTTTCTGGATTTTCTCCCTTGTCCAATACTTGTTTCATATGGGTAATTATCTGTGTCTATTTGTTTTAATTCTTCCATGTTAATTTCCATTGCACCTTATATATTTTTCTATTTACTTGGTCAGCACAGTACTGTGGTCAATCCAAATGCTCTCCCTAAGTTTGTTACCTCCTGCTCCAGTTTAGAATAGAGTAGCTACAAATGGAGAGGAACGGTGAGGGGAGCTGGAGAATAAGCCCTATGAGGAGAAACTGAGGGAATTGGGGTTGTTTAGTTTAGAGAAGAGGAGGCTGAGGGAAGGCCTCATCACTATTTACAACTACCTGAAAGGAGGTTGTGACGGTGTGGGTGCTGCTCTCTTCTTGCAAGTGATGAGCGACAGGACGAGAGGGAATGGCTGCAAGTTGCACCAGGGCAGGTTTAGACTGGACATTAGGAAGAATTTCTTCACTGAGAGAGTGGTTGGGGATTGGAACGGGTTGCCCAGGGAGGTGGTGGAGTCTCCATCCCTGGAGGTGTTTAAAAGATGGGTAGATGAGTTTCTTAGGGATATGGTTTAGTAGGGAGACAGGCACAGTTGGACTTGATGATCTCAGAGGTCTCTTCCACAGTATCACAGTATCACAAGGTTGGAAAAGACCTCTGAGATCATCTAGTCCAGCCTATGACCCAACACTAGCACCCACTCATCATTTAAACCGTGGCACTCAGCACCTCATCCAATCTGTTTTTAAACACCTCCAGGGACAATGACTCCACCACCTCCATGGGCAGCACATTCCAATGGCCAATCACCCTTTCAGTGAAAAATTTTTTCCTAATATCAAGCCTAAACCTCCCCTGACAAGCTTGAGACCATGTCCTCTTGTTCTGTCACTGGTCACCCGAGAGAAGAGACCAATCCCTGCCTGCCTACAACCTCCTTTTAGGTAGTTATAGAGAGCAATAAGGTCTCCCCTGAGCCTCCTCTTCTCCAGGCTAAACAACTGAAGCTCCCTCAGTCACTCTTCATAGGGCTTGTGCTCCAGTCCCTTCACCATATTTGTTGCTCTCCTCTGGACACACTCCAGCATCTCAACATCTCTCTTGAACTGAGGGGCCCAGAACTGGACACAGTACTCAAGGTGCGTCCTGACCAGTGTCGAGTATAAGGGGATGATAATTTCTCTAGATCCGCTGACCACACCATTCCTGATGCAGGCCAGGGTACCATTGGCCCTCTTGGCCACTTGGGCACACTTCCGGCTCATTTTGAGTTTCCTGTCCACCATCACTCCCGAGTCTCATTCCACTTGACTACTCTCCAGTCATTCTGTCCCCAGCCTATAGTTCTGCATGGCGTTCTTGTGTCCAAAGTGTAGAACCCAGCACTTGGACTTGTTAAACTTCATCCCATTGGAATTAGCCCGTCTCTCCAGTCTGTCAGGGTCCCTCTGTAGGGCCCTCCTACCCTCCAGCAGATCGACACTTCCTCCCAGCTTGGTATCGTCTGCGAACTTGCTAATGATGGACTCAATCCCCTCATCCAGATCATCAACAAAGATGTTAAACAGGACCGGGCCCAACACCGAGCCCTGGGGGACACCACTAGTGACCTTCCAACCTTATGATTCCATGATTCTATGATTCTGTGATTCTATGAAATGAGCTGAAATACAAAAAAGATGGAATGTTATCCAGATGTTATAAATCTCTTCTTGTAGCCTTGGTGGAAAAAAAACTACTGATGATCCATCTAATCTGATCCTGATGCATTTATCTCAGTGGTTCCAGCATCAAACCGAGAATTCTGAGCTGAAATGCTTTTGAAAGTCATCCAATTTTACGAAAGGTTTTCAGTGGCAGAAAACTTTGTACATCCACCTGGCAGTTACTTTAATAGTGGTGTGCCTGTGTCATTCAAGAGTGCATTTTACCATTAGTTTTAATTTGTCCACTGTCGGTGTTCACCGTTGGGTTTTGAAGCAAGTAAAGGGCTTCCTCTCCTAGGTATTTGTTCTTTACTTATTGAATGTGTGCTCATGTGAGACCAATTATTTTTGAAATTTTATTTTGAACTTTTGCGTATGGCAGAGATGTCAAATTCAGAAGAAGGGAGAACACCACCTTCCCAGCGTTATTATACAGCTCAGTGATGATTTCCCAAAAAGGTGCTGCTTTTGCTATTCAGTCTGTATCTCTCCAAAGTTTTAAAGTTTTACAAATTCTAATGAACGTCTTTTCATGTTATGATTTTGAAACTAACCTTTTGGATTCCTTTGTGGTGGGACTGTCTTACAACTATGCTTTTCTACTACGAAAGAAGTAAAATACTTCGATTGAATCATAACTGTTCTTTGTATTTGGTATCCAAGTGTGAGTTATCTCCCAGTCTAGATAGAATGAAATTGGAATGTTAGGTGATTGTAAGATCTTTAACTGAAAAACTAATAAAAATAATTTAATTGTATTATCATGTACTATGCCACTCATGTTCTAAGTCAGTGAGTATTGCTCAGAGTGCTTGTCGTTCAACTTAAGAGAAGTCAGTTGAGAAAAAGAAGTCCCCAAATTTGAGCATTAGAAACTTGTATTTAGCTGAATAATAACTTTAATTCTTATTTCTGCAGAGGAAAAAAACCCCAAAAATACACAACCCAAAACCTCCAAATCCCCAGATGTTAAGCTCTGCTTACCTTACTTGTTTTGTGAAAGTCACTTGCTTTGGTAAGTTCCCATTTGTGAAAGATAACTTCTGTGGGTATGAGTCACAGATAACAGTAGAATCACAGAATCACAAAATCGTTTAGGTTGGAAAAGACATTTAAGATCATCAGTTTCAACCATAAATCTAATACTGCCAACTCCACCACTAAATCACGTTCCTAAGCACCACATCTACATGTCTTTTAAATACCTCTAGGGATGATGACTCGACCACTTCCCTGGGCATCTTGTTCCAGTGCTTGACAGCCCTGTCAGTGAAGTAACATTTCCTAATATCCAATCTAAACCTCCTCTGGCACAAACGAGGCCACTTTCTCTCATCCTGTCACTGGTTACTTGGGAGGAGAGCCTAACCTCCTCCTGGCTTCAGCCTCCTTTCTGGGAGCTGTAGAAACTGATAAGGTCTCCTCTCAGCCTCCTCTTTCCATATTAAACAATCTCAGTTCCCTCAGCCGCTTCTCATAGCATTTGTGCTCCAGATCTTTCCTCAGCTTCAATTTAATATTTTGCTTTGTGGGAAAAACACGTTTTGCATTCTGGACAAAGTTATTTCTCTAAGCTCTGTTTTATGGTGATATCCAGCCCATTCCAGGGAGGAATGTACAGGAAATTATACCAGAAGGACAGCGTGACAGCAGTAACCTGCAGTCACTCCATTTGTCCTTTGTAACAGGGAAGAACTCTCAATTATTGCTACTGTTCAGTAACAGAAGAAATGGCCCAGATCAGTTCTGATACTTGTAGAGTGTCTCCCAAGAGACATATGGGATAACAAGGGCCATGTCACTCATGTAGAAGCATCTTCCTCCACTTCTGTATCTACACGTCTCTGTGATTTCAGATATGCATAACACTGCCTTATCCTTTCAGTTAGTATTTTCCTCCTTTGTAACTCTGTCACGTGTCTAGGTGTTTCTAGAATCCTCTCTGCTAGGTAGATCAATGCTTTTACAATTGATCTGTTTGAAGCTTTTCTGCCTTTTGTTTTTGGGTTTTTTTTTGGTCTCTTTTCGTGTCTCATAGTATTTTCTGCTCACTGAAATGCTTTGCCATGTACAGAACCCTGGCTTTCTTTTTTGGGATCCTGGCCATCTGTTCAGTACCTTGTACTAGCCTAATGTGTGAAAGTTAGTAAGATTCAGCTCATATTCTCTTTTCCTCATTTGTTCATCTTACAGTCTTTCCATCTTAATCAGAAAGAAAATCATACTGTATGAACATTAGGCTTTTTAAGGAGACGTATGAATATGTAAAAATATCAGATGGGAATAGAAGTCAGTCTATAATTGAGATTGTAGTGCATTTTTGTTTTACATCTTAATTTTTGGCTTCCTTTTTAGGTTCAACAGAAAAATCTTCTTATTTCAAAATAGTCATGGTGTGTGTGTTTTAGACTACAACATAATGAGGCCATACAGTTTCGAGTTCAAGATTCAGTTTTCTCATATAATTGAATGTAGTCAAGTGTGAGTTGGTTGGGAGTCACTTAGATAGTAGGTGAACATAAATTTACTGTTACAAGTTCAGGTTCAAGGTCTGGTTGGGTAGGACTCTGAGCAACCTGATCTGGTTGAAGATGTCCCAGCTCCCTGCAGGAGGGTTGCTCCCTTCCAACCCAAACCTTCAAAAGAGAAAGTGTTTCTTCGGATCTCAGGAAAGGGAGGAGACTGCTTGGTTATGTGTCAGTATGCTTTCCTGGTAGACAAGCTGAAATTTGCAAATGTGGAACTTGCTTTTGGAAGTGGAAACTTTCATGTCAGAGTGTTAGGAAAACAATGGGAAATGTAAACTGTAACCTTGCTTTCTGAGGTAAGAAAAGGGTTGAAGCTAAAAAGAAAAGTTCAGAATCATAGAATGGTTTGGGTTGGAAGGGACCTTAAAGATGATCCAATTCCAACACCCCTGCCGTGGCCAGGGACACCTTCCATTGGATCAGGTTGCTTAAAGCCTCATCCAAACTGGCCTTGAAAATGCTGCAAGAAAAGGAATACTGCAAAAAAAGAATACTAAAAGAAAGGGACTATTACTCCTTGGCACTCAAATGGTTTAAGTATAAACCAAACTGGTATAGTGAAATACTTCTTGAAAATTTTGTCAGCCACGCTGAAGTGTTGGCCTTGGACTAACACAGATAAATGTGATGGATTGGCACAGGACATCTCACAGCACTACTTCTCAACTGTGTTTCACAGTTTCTCTAACATCTTATTTATTTATTTATTTCCCTGCCGTATCCTTCCTTTAGAGGAAGGTACATTTTATTTTGATCATTTAGTTCCTACATTTAAATGATTTATTGCTTCACATTTGTGTGACCATCTGTTTGGTCTTACTATTTTTCTGACCATTAAATAAGCCTGGAATTCTAGCACATCATACAGTATAAACTGAAATTGTTCATACTTCTGTGTCTTTGTAACTAGCTTGCTTTTTTTTTTCTATTTTATTGCTAGTTTATGAATTGGGAAAACCTTGAAGAATAGAAGCATACTTTAAGAAGAGTTTTCCATATTATCCTCCTTTTAACTGGAAATGCATTTCCTTGCAGTTTTGGCTGTTCAGGGCTCTGTTTGATTTGAAAGCAATTAAATATAGTCAATTCAGTTTTAGAGTTGCTTTCTGGGTTTCTCTGTAGCGTTTGTACTTGGGGAGTAGGTTCTGAACAGGAGTGGCTGTCGTTGCAGAGAATATCAAATATAGAGCATGAGAAGCACTGGTTCCTGGAAGCTGAGGTTATCTGCGGAATTCTGAACTTAAAGGAATATGTATTAAGTAAAGTTTACTATTCAATGAATTTTATGGTGAAGACATGAAGGGATATCTGTACATCTTCAAAGAATAGTTTTTTTCTATACTATATGCTGCATTTCTATAATACTTACAGAATCAATTGGGTTGGAAAAGACCTCCGAGATCATCAAGTCCAACGCTTGGTCCAACTCCAGTCTGATTACTAGATCATGACACTCAGTGCCACATCCAATCTCAGTTTAAAAACCTCCAGGGATGGTGAATCCACCACTTCCCTGAGCAGGCCATTCCAATGCCTAATTACTTCTTTTTCAAGAAGAAAACAGGGACCAAAATTGACAGATAGGAAGAATAAGAAAGGGTTATCTGGTTATTGTCATAAAAATTGGGTTATAGCTTGTTTTGCTCCATATTTGATTCTAGTGCAAACATGGTTCATAATTTGAGGAATGCTTTATCTGTGCTGAAGCAAGGATGCACCTTTGTCATTGATCAACAGTGTTAGGACAATGCCTCTCATCTGCTCCTCGTCTCCATCTCAGATGCTGTTTTGCTTTAGGCAGGTTAACCCTCCCCTCCCCGAATCATAGTATGGTTTGTGTCTGAAGAGATGTTAAAGATCATTCAGTTCCTATCCACTTGCCAAGGGCAGGGACACTTTTCACTGGATCAGGTTGCCCAAAGTCTCATCCAACCTGACCTTGAAAACCTCCAGGGATGGGACATCCACGACCTCTCTGGGCAACCTGTTCCAATGCCTTACCACCCTCATAGTCAAAAAAATCTTCCTGATATCTAATCTAAATCTTCCCTCTTTCAGCTGAAAACCATTCCCCCTCATCCTATCCCTGCACTCCATGATAAAGAGCCCCTCCCCAGCTTTCCTGTAGCTCCTTTAAGTACTGGAAGGCTCCTTGGAGTCTTTTCTTCTCTAGGATAAACAACTCTCAGCTGTCCTCGTATGGGAGGTGCTCCAGAAGTGAAATACTTCAATCCATTTTGTATGCAGGGTACACCTCAGTGATTCAAGTGTTTGTAAGATCAATCATACAGAAATGCAACAACACAGTTTGCAGTACAAAAACCCAAAGAAAACAAGGCTTCATGGGCCTTGTACAGTAAGTATATTTTGGTACAATGCTTAGGTGTATACTGAAGAGATTTGGACCAGCTGAGTTGTGGAGGTTTATTAATGGAGGCTGCCTAGTTAGTAAGCTGAGATTGTTATTGATGTAATCTTCATGTTATCTTCCTTTGTCCCTTCTTTATTTTCATATAATTATGTAATGAAAATTGTGGTGCTAAGTGTGTATGAGTGTTTTTAGTGTTCTAATAAGTGGTTCTGAGTCAAATAAGCTACAAACAACTTGGAAATCGCATTAATTAATTCAGCAGTATGAAAAAAATTAAATTGATTAATGCCAGTTAAAGTTCTGTACAGGTAGATTGCTTTAAGAAAAGAGAAACATAACTTGGTTTTATAAATGAAACTGAAGATATTTCAGTCTTACTTGATTTATATTTAGAAAAAAGCCCACTGTGACTGTTCTACTACTTTCAGCTGTCATTTTTGTCAGTTCTTAATATACTACTTTCTAAACAAGTTTAAAAATTCGTTCATTTAAAATTGAAAGTTGGTTGCTGCAGTTTCTGTTTAACACATGCTTGAAAATGTGCTGCTTCTGAAGATGCTTACTTAGGTGAAAGCTTAATTCAAGCATTTGAATGTGTTTACTTTTAGAAGTCTATTTCGATTGTCAACCTAACCATGTCTTCTAGAGATCTGTTTTGAATATGGAATAAAAAAAATCATTATTTGTTTCTACTGATTAATAGTTTACATGCATAGTTATATATAATTGCAGAAAGATTAGTCTCAGTGTCTGCTGAGAAGTCCTATGAATCCTTATATTGTAGGAGTTCTGCGAGCTAAGTTTTTACACTGTGGTTTTGTGTTGAATGTTCTAATTAGGAAAGCTTACATGGTACATAGGAGTTGGGATGTGACAATTTGAATGAAGCTCCTCTCCTGTTGAGGAGGAATTTCTTGTTGCAACAAGATATCAACACCTTAGTATGTGAATAGGCTTGTAGTAAGGGTAGTTGCTTGGAGTAATGCAGATTGAATCAAGCAGGAGATGGATTTTGAGTAGATTTTCCCTTATTGTAAAAGTGTACTTCATCAGGGTTTACTTGGCCAATTATCATAAATATTTCTGGGGACAGTAGAAGACCCATTGACTTAACACAGTTATTTTGGATCAAGACTAATTTTAAATACCCTACTGATCCTGATTCGGGGCAGTATTGTTTGGAAGGAGGACCCTCTTACACTGTAGTGTGGGCCGCTCCATGCCATTTTTCATCCAAAAACTTCAAAGTGCTGGATAAGAAAAAATTGAAAGACGTTTTTCAGAATAAAACAGTGTGTTCTTACAGTTGTATTATCATCTTTCAGCATTTATCAAGTGATCAGCATTCCTGTGGCTTTTTTCACAAGTACGTGAAAAAGTCTAGAGAACATATGGTGCTACTTACATTCTGCATCACAATGATTGCTATGGAAAACATAAGTAAAAAAAGTGAAATTAATTGAATTTACAGGTTCTAATTTATCAAGGAATATGAGTAGTTGCATTACTGAGTCATATTCACTGCCTAGGAGCTGCATTGCACAAATGAGAACGGTATCTGCCAGTTCAACTGTAGGTCTGATACTAGGCAGAAGAACCTAGACAGCTCAGGGATTACGAGAAAACATATCAACGACATGTATTTATCTGTCTTTCTATCTGTTTAGAAGGCATCATTTATAGAATCAGACTCGTTGGAAGGCATCTCTGGAGATCATCCAGTCCAATCCTCTTGCTCAAGCAGGGCACTTAGAGCTGGTTGCCCAGGACTATGTTCAGATGGCTTTTGAATATCTCCAAGGATGGAGACTCCATAACCTTTCTGGGCAACTTTGCCAGGGCTCAGTCACGCTTACGGTAAAAAATGTTTCCTGATATTCAGATGGAACCTTTTGTGCTTCAGTTTGTGCCCACTGCCTCTGATCATGGCACTGGGCACCACTGAAAAGAGCCTGGCTTCATCCTCTTTCCATGTGTTCCCTCACGTGTCAAAACTTATGGATGTAACTGACAATGGCATGGCAACAGGAAAGTGTGGATGAAGTACAAGAGTAAAAAAATCTGATACCTGTGACTACAGGTTTTGTTGAAGTAATTCTCACCTGTGTGCAAACCCAGAGTCACAAAAAGTAGAGTCCACAGGTGTCATGTTGTAAGGAGGTGCCACCTTTTGTTGTGCTCAAAATGTTTTGTGGGCAAAGAGAAAATACACGTTACAGATCTAAGCCAGTAATTTAGTATTAGGACCATTGACAGTTAAGCATTGGTAATCCATACGTATTCATTACAGAAAGAATAAAAATAATATAGTTCAAACTGTTACACATTCACCTTTAGCACCAAGAAAAGAGGTAGAAAAGATGTTCACCATACTGCTGCTCCTCTGAATGTAGGGTTGGTCTCTTCCAAGTGCTGGTGAACTGCCAGCTACTGATGTCCTCTGCTGGGAGGAGCGTGGTGTAGACGTTTTCTTCTCTAGGATACATGGTTGAAGTCCTTTCTGTATGTTTGCTACCATGTTTTTACATGTTCTTCTTTCTTCATCAATCTACATCTCTGTTTTACCCGAAATCACTACATGTGGTGACTTTTATGCATGGTAGGTATTGCTCATTTTCTTTGTGACCCCCCAAATAGTGTTTTTGTCCAGCTCTGTATCGACATTTCTTTATCTGACAGATGGTGCGTTATTTACAGCCTTTGGGATTTCCAGTATCAAACATGATTCCCATCTCTTATCATAACATGCCTGTACTTTTCTGGGCTATGATCCCGCTCTTAAAGCATCCGTCATCATGCAAGGCCTGTATTTCTTTACACTACATCATCATCTTATTCGTAAATATTTCATTCTACATAGAGAAACTGGTTCTTATACTATCTGTATAACACTGTGGTTGTACCAACAAAAGTAAAGCAATAAGACATAGTACCCTGATTGATCAGACAAATTGTGGCAGCTGAACCTCATAAAATGAAATTGCAACCAGGTCAAGAAAGGTTCAGGACAAGTCCTGAGGCCTTGTAAACTCAATGCAACAGAAATAGTTTCTGTCCCGTTACTGTCTTGGAAAACATGGTGTTACATGACTGGCTGGCTTAGATGAGACAAAGTTTGTTTTTGGTTATTAGAACACAAGAGAGGTGGACATGAGTTCTGGTCACTTCTCTAATGAATGTTCATTCAAGTGACTAGAAAATGATTCTGTGGCACTGTACAATATTAATTTAAGAGAATGGAATCATAGAATGTCCTGGGTTACTAATTCCTTCAGAAAGATTGGTTCTTTTTTCCCTCTAGTTTATCAGATAGTTGGGTATGATCATTGTTGTCAGAAATAGCTTATGTTACCCTTGAAAATCAAAACTGGTATCTTTGGGATTGAACTGCTTTCTAGTAAACTGAACAATGGCAAATTTATTAATCATTTGAGTTATGGAACGAAAACTTCATCAGGAATTATTGACCTGCGTAATACAATGAGAATAATTCTACTTACTGGATGTGGAATCAGAGTTGTTTCTTGCAGTGAACGTTTCAGAAGCAGTGGATTTTGCGCAGCCTTTCGCATTTTGTAAAGCAAATAGCATGCCTGCTGGAACTTCTTACCTAAAATGGAATGTAACGATGTCTTCCACAGGAAAAGAGGGAATAGTTGTTCCCTTTAGGCATCCCAACTGTTTTTTCCTACATATTATTACTGCTTTGAAGGAAAATGGTAGCATCTGAAGTAATAATTAATGTTTTACACATGTGATTCCTTGCAGATATGTTTAATAATAGAAGAGATATTGGACTTAAAATTGAAGTGGTATTAATGATTGTAAGCACTGATGATTTGAATCCATTTTCTAACTCATTGGGCACACAATCTGCTTCATATAAAGTTGAGACATGATTACTCCTATTGAAAAACGGAAAGAAACATGGTATTATGTGGTATCTTTTTATTCTAGAATGAAGGAGAGACTGAAATCTACTTGTAATTTTTGTTCGATGTCTGTCTTTCTTTAATGTAACAGTTTCTGGATGAATTGTGCTGTCTGAATTTCCAGTCAGGTATTACTTTTACAGCACATCTTTGTTGAGGAGAAAATGCTACCAGTTATTACATGATATTTCCCTAGATGGTCCTCTGTTCTAGATGCGCAGTATACTGTAGTCTTGTCACTTGCTTTATTGTGGGAAGGGCTGAAGGGTGAATAATGATGGGAATATTTGTTGTGAGGTTGTGGAAGGGGAAAAAGTAAAGGTCAACACCAATATCAGAAATGTTTCTTCCGTGTTGCTGTCTTCATCAAAGTGACAGAATTTGGCTTATTGCTTCTATAAGCTGTTAAAAAAGATAAAATACATAATAAGCTAGGGAAGTCTATTTGAATTTTTCATATGTGAATACAGCAAGCTGTTCAATACACTTTATACTTGACATTCTGATTTATCTTCACTAAGTTTATTTATCTGCCACCACTTTAAAAATGAAAGCAATGGTAATTTTAGCAACAGAACTTGGAAAACAAGGTTCAGCGATGTTTGTGCTTGCATAGCTGGCTTTTAGAGGCCAAATTCCAGGGAAAAGCAAATAAAAAGCATACCCTTCCGTTTATCTCATTCTTGAGATCACGCTGTTTATTTCCATCAATGACAACTTTTATTATTTTATAACAGTATTCTGAACGACTTAGTGGTTAAAGTCCCCTGTGTTCCTAATGCACATGTAAGTTTGCAAGAAGAACAGGCAGACTGGAAATTTTGAATCATTCGTGATCATAGGGAAACATTTCTGTCCTCCCTTTCAGATAAAACTTAAGACAAGAGGAGTGGGTTAATGTAGGTTAATGGATGAGAAGAGGTAGTTGGAGAAGCCTAAACTGTATTATTTATTTAAAATGTGTAAGAGTATAAATAGTCACCAGATGGCACTGTGAGTGAAATTTAAACCAGGCAACCATAAATATAGTCAGCTAGATCTTGGAATAAATGTTAGTTTTCTCTGAAGTTGTTATATCCAAGTGTTGTGTGTGGTTTTTTTTCCTGTGTTGGACTTTAACTGTGCCTTTTCTTAGCTTCAGTAGCTAGTGTTTAGGAACTGCTGGTTTATCCAAGCAAACACATTTACGGAAATTGTGCCATCTAATTGAGCTTGCTAATGATTACTTTTAGACTTAAAGATTTATACAGGAATAGAGTCATAAAGTAATGGTCACAGTATTCGGCTTAACTTTGTGGCACAAGTTGTTGTAGCGAGGTGAGCGTTGGTCTCTTCTCCCAAGTGACAATTGGTAGGACAGGAGGAGATGGCCTCAAGTTGTGCCAGGGGAGGTTCAGATTAGGTATCAGTCACCATCCCTGGAGGTGTTTAAAAGACAGGTAGATAAGTGCTCAGGGATTTGGTTTAGTAGTGGAGTGGTATGGTTGCACTTGAAGATCTGAAAGATTTTTTCCAACCAAATGATTCTGTGGTTCTAACTGAACTCTTATCAAACCTTTTACCACCCTTGGAATGAAAGTAATTTTGTAGTAGACTCTGAAGTTAAGTGGAACAAAAATTACTTTCTTTTGCAGAGAGGTTTCATCTATTTTTTGGTTTATTTGTAAGAATCAATTACCTAAATGATGTTTTGAAAGAGCGCTACCAGTCAAGCTCTTGCTTGTCTAATGGCTTGTTTTTTCATCAACTTTTCTGTTTGAAAAAATATCTAACCAGATCTGGTATCACTTTCTTTTAGTCCTAGACACCAAACTTTGGCTGAGTAAAAATCTTAATGGCAGTAATGTCTGGCAGATATGCAGAAATCTTAGAGAGAGATGGAGACGTACTGTCAGTATTTAATTAAATTTTTGGAAGGTGAGAGTTGTAATGTATACTCTGTGTTCTAATTCCTGTGTGATAAATCTAGAGAAAAGTTTGGAAGTCTTTCAACTTTAAAGAAAGAATGGCTGTGTAGTTGATAACGAAATTATCTGAGTGGAAATGTTAATTCTCTTTTTCTTGCAGCCTAAGTTCACTTCCATGATCAAATTGATCCATGTGCTTTATGAAAACAAGAGCTTAATTTCCTTGCCAGAATATTAAAATCTCACACTATATAGTTTACTTTTTCAAGATATGTTTTATTCAGCCAACTACATTCTTTTAACAAAAATAAGGCTTCAAGAGAAACACAACCAGTAGAAGTTGTTCTGTTTAAATTGTTGTTCATCCTTAAGTAATCTTCAAGAAGACTGGATAGTGTCATATAAACCTGCCTTAAAATGTGCTTTCATTTTGGTTGGGAGAACGTTTTCTTTCCTAGTGTCTTGTTTTCACTTGCATTTGGAAGTGCACATCACAGGTCTTCCTTTACTGCTGAAGAACCCAAATTCAGTGCACCTTAAACTATAATTTCTTATTTTTGAGGTAGACAATACCTGTTAAAACCCTGTTAATGAAATTCATACACACATGCACACTTCAAATATAAAATTAAGTACTTCTCTTACACCATATTGCTTCAGGCAACAGTATGGGCTGGATGCTGACTGGCTAGATAACAGCTTTGCAGGAAGGAACTGAGTGGACAACAGGTTGATCTGCAGTCAGAAATGGGTGTGCCTTTGCAGTGAAGGCCATCTCCATGCTGGGCTGTACCTGGAAGAATGTAGTTAACAGGTTGACAGATGTGATTCTTGCCCTCCGTTCAGCACTCTAGAGATACGTCTGGGCAGAGACATGGACATGTTGGAGTGAGTCAGTAGAGGACCACCATGCTAGTTAAGGCATTGGAGTCTATGACATATGTGAAGGCTTATATGATTCTGTGTCTATTTTATGACTTATGAGAGAGCTGGGTTTCTGCTGTCTTAGAGATCGCTAAGGGAGTTCTATGATGGGAGGGTGTAGAGAGGACAGAGGCAGATTCATATCCAAAGTGCAAAGTAAAAAAGTAAACACAGAATCACAGAATGGCTGAGGTTGGCAAGCACCTATGGAGGTCACCCAGTCCAACCCTCCTGTTCAAGCAGGGTCATCTAGAACCAGTTGCCCAGGACCAGGTCTAGACAGCTTTTGAATATCTGCAAGGATGGAGGCTCCACAATGTCTCTGGGCAACCTGTGCCACTGATCAGTTAGACTCACAGTAAAAAAGTGGTCCTTGATGTTTAGACCTTCCTGGGTTTCAGCGTGAGCCCATTGCCTCTTGTCCTGTCACTGGGCAGCACCCAAGTAATAAGCAATAGGCAAAACCTGCAACATAAGAAATTGCAGTCAAATATTAGGAAGATTCAAGTTCACAAGGAGGGCACTCAAAAAATGATTGCTCAGAGATGTTTTAGAATTTTCATCTTCAGTATTTGACTCAATGAAGCCTTAAGCAACCTACTGTAACTTAGCCCTGCTTTGAGCAGAGAGTTGCTCTAGATAACCTCCAGAGATTCCTTCTCAACTAAAATATTCTGATACATGACATTACTTACTCTGCAAGCACATCTTTGTTTGTGAAGACCGTCATCATTTGTACCAATTTTTTTAACAGCCACATTTTCCAGTGTACAGTTGCTTATCAGGAAATTGGCAGCCTGTATTTTTATTTGATGCAAACATTTCCCTGAATAACAAAGGAAACTTCTTTTGTTTTCATCAGCTGACCTAGCTGTCCACAATGGTATTACTGGACTGTTGTGATCTGCGATCCGAAGGATTTTGACTGAAGATGATAGAAATAACTAACAGTTGCAAGTGAAAGATGTCTCCTTTTGAGAATATGTCTCTGAATTTATGACTACTGAATTTAGAAATCTGTTTTCAGACAGTTTTCCTTTATTCATGTTGAATGGTGGCTCATACAGTTGTTAGTAACAACTGTGCAACTGTCGTTTCATGGTTTCAGTTATATGGAAGTAGATTAGAATGAAGCTGAGCTCCAGCAGTTCAGATAGATGATTTGTGTGCTGTTGATTGCCATGTGTTCTTTCTTTTTTTTTTTTTGCCTTGTAAAATGATTTTTCATTCTACCCTTGCTTCACGTACTTCGAATTCCAGGCATTGCTTCATGTTTTATAGCAGCCTTTTCAAGATTTTTACTGTTGTACTTTTATTTATAGTGTTACAGGGAGGAGGGAGGTCAAAAAATGTCACTCTGTCTGTCTCCTGTGTGCCACAGATGTTCGTTTTCAGCTTCATGCAGAAAAAAATTGAAATACTCTCTGTGTATGTGACAAAGTGTTTTTGAGGACAAGCGTTCAAATGCAATATTGTTAAGCTATTTTTAGCCAACTGCTGTCCCTATAGTGCTGTTTAAAGATTCAGCTCAGGCTGCTAATAGATATATTTATAACCATTCTGTCAACTGCCACAGCATGAGTGCTGTTACAGATGATAATTCTATTCTTGGAAGTAGTGCCATGGTTACCATTCCCCTTGCTACTCAAATAGAAGCTATACATCTGTATACACTTAGTAACATTCTAATATACTAACACGTTTTTACACTGCAAGAAAGAACAAGGCTAGATGTCCCATTAAAAGAAATAATGCATGCAGCAAAGCACAGGAAGGAATTAAAATCAGTGTGTTTACTTGTTTAAGAAAATGCAGTACCTTCTTTAGTGTTACGTATTCTGAATTCTGAGTGTGGAAGAAACTGTAAGGGGTTTTAACTGCATTTGATTGGCATTATTCTTAATGTATGGAGTTTGACATTATTGGTTTTTGTTTCATGTCAGATTGCTGATGTATATACACTTAAGTACAGTATGAGTTTGTGTAGACATGCTGTTTGTGCTGTAGAGTCATCATGCCTGATGAGCGTTGTGTTGAGCCTTCTAAGAAATCGAGAATTATACTAAATTAGAGATTCATCTGCTTAAAGGTGAAATTTGATATAAGGATCATATAATCATAGAATCACAGAATCATAGAATGGTTTCATTTGGAAGGAACGTTAAAACCTATCCAGTTCCACTCCCCCTGCCATGGGCAGGGACACTTTCCACTGGGTCAGGTTGATAAAAGCCTCATCCAACCTGGTCTTGAACAAACACCTCCAGGGATGGAGCATCCATAGCTTCTCTGGGCAACAGCCCTCCAGTGAGACTTTTCTTCCTACTATTTTATCTAAATCTCCCCTCTTTCTGCTTAAAACTGTTACCTCATGTCCTATCCCTGCACTCCCTGATAAAGAGCCCCTCCCCACCTTTCCTGTAGCCCCTTTAAGTACTGGAAGGCTCCCCAGAGCCTTCTCTAGGCTAAAAAAACCCAACTCTTTCAGCCTGTCAAGTTTACATTTGTTGTCTTGTGCTTCCAGCAAGCGTATATGGGAAACTATGGCATTGAATGACTGCCTGGCATCACAACAAACGCCTGGTTGTTTTCCAAGGCTGGGAATTGTGTAGAAGCCTTGGATACTCCTCCATTTGGACCTAAAATCCAAGTGATCCAAGGTTCAGCAGCTTTCTTAGTCTTTGAGTCTTTTGGGCAAATCTTTGCTGAGACTCAACGGCTTTATTTGATTTTTGACTGAGGAGGCTTTATGTGAGTGTGACTGGAGTGATGAAATTAGGTCCCCTGTTTGAAAAAAATGTTTCTAGTGGTGGCACTGTAACCAAGGTCTGGGTTTTTATATGTATTCTTTGGTTTTGCTGTTAGGTTTGCAGGGCATTAGGCTGCAGGGCCATAAGCAGCAGTAAAGGGGTCTGAATAACGTTAATGATACAGGTTTTGGGATAACGTGCTGTCATCCACCATGCTGCGAAGGAGATGACCTGTTCTTATTTTACTCTGTTGCTTCTATGGCATTGGGAAAAGTGTGCTATAAACTGTGGGCAGCAGCAGTTAATTTTTTTTTTGCCTTTAAATTCATTTGGTACAGGTCAAAAAAAAAAGAATCTTGACTTCTGTACAACTCCTGTAACCATAAAAAGGTCAATATGTTTTTTAGTACCTTGTCATTGTCATTGAATGTATCAGTTTTCTTCTAGACTTTGACATGAAATACAGATCATGCCTGCTTGAAAAACTTTGTATTTCTAGGAAGGTTTGTGGAAAGATTACTGTTTTGAAGGGGAGAGAATCAGTATTACTGATTTCTTTTTTTGTGGGAATTACCAGGCAAAGTTTTAAAATAGTCAAAAAGGAAGTTTGTTTTCGTAAAATCTATAACTTAAATTAAAATCACAGAATGATAGAATAATTAAGGTTGGAAAAGACCTCTAAGGTCATCAAGCCCAACTGTCAGCCCAACACCACCATCACTAAGTGCCATGTCTATGTTGCTGCTAAATATTAGGGAAGCCAGAAGAATAGACATGTTCAACATGGAACAAGAGAAATGGAGAACTGGATTTAATAGGTAGCTGTTGTGTTATCAATTTGATGTTTGTGCTAAAACCTTTTGTTGCTGGATTCTAAGACTAAATGAGAGTGATAATCATTTTGTTGCCTTGTTTGTCACTTTCCTCCTTAAACAGATACTGCTGTCCATTGTAGGACACAGAGATATATGAATGTCTGGTTTCTTCCGGTGAGATAAGCCCTGCATTGAGAAAAAGAGCAACAGGACTCCAAATAGCCAAAGGATTTTGTTACAAAATTGAGATAGTCACAAGTCATTAGTATATCAGAAAGCATCTTATTGATGTATCTAAACTAGAAAAGCCAAGTTTGTTTGGTTTGGCTGCTCAGATGAAATTTTCTGGTTTTAAGGTTTTTTATACTTCTTACTGGTCTATTAAATGGATTTTGTCAAAACTAATGAATTTACTAAATAGCTTTTTAAAGAAGATAATGTACTGGCTCGTTACTTAGTAATTTTACTTTTTACACAGTTTTCAGTACAGCTGTCAAAAAACTTTGAGGTAATGCAGGTGATTTTACGTAGATGGCTTATCTGTTTTACTAGTGTTCTTGTGGGTAACTGTTGTCATCATCAGTGTAGGCAAGTAGTCTGTGCCTTGTAGTTGTGAAGGTAGTGAGGAATGAAGAAATGTGAATCCAGAATCTTTCAATAGGTTTGCTCAATTTTTGTTCCAGAAATGTGAATCATAGTGCACTTTGTCTTTTTAGTATATTATTGGAATTGCGATGTTCCTGATTGTATCTATAAAGGAAGTGGATACCCAGAATGTATTATGAGTGTGAAATACTTCAGGCAAACTTGTGTTATAAGAAGATTGGAATCCAGTTTGAGATGGACTGAACATGGCTTGGTGAATATCTACTCCTTAGAAGTAGTGTGTCGTTTCTGGAATGTTCAAGAGGCTTAGGTGTTGAGTATGGTGTTGTGTAAAAATCAAAAGTGCAAATAGAATCTTATATCTTGATCTTGCACTTGTCTTCAGATTGAGAAAGAAGGAGAAGGAAAAATGTCATGCCAGTGTTTATTAGTCATTCTGCTTCTGTGAAAAGAAAAAGTGATTGATTGGAAGAGTTTTTACATAGTGTATATCTTAAAACATGTTACATCTGTGAGATTTGCTGCTCTTAATCGTGTGGTGCTATCAAAGGTATCTTATGTATTACAATAAAGATGACTGTGATGAAAGCTCCTCGTCTTCCAAAAGTGCCTAAAATCTAGGTATTAGAGGATATGCTGCAAAATGAAGGGTCTGTAGGGCTGTAATTCCTGAACTGCTGAGGCTTTTTAAGGTGAGACCGGAATATTAATGTTAGATTTATTAATGCAGCAGCAATACGTGTTTGAATGATCAAAATAAACTTTATTGGACAATAAAGATTTCACTGCATTGGTTGTTGGCTTGTCATGCCCAGAATTCTGGATATATATGCCTACATAAACTACTGGATATATATGCAACTCTCTGTGTATTTGTGTGTATGTTTATATTTGTATATGTATGTCCCTAGAAACAAGTGGGACAGCTTGATGTTTGGTCCTGGGCATGTGTAGCAAAAGATAGGGTAGATGAGGCTGTAAGCAACCTATGGAAAGTGTCCCTGCACATGGCAAAGGAATGGGAACTGGATAGTCTTTTGGGTCCCTTCCAACCTAAACCATTCTATGATTCTGTGGTTCTATGTCTGAAGATTAAGTTATGGTAAAAGACACAAATTTGTAAAGATGATGTGAAAAAATGCGTTGGTAAAGAGGAGAACTTTGAAGGAAAGAATGACTTTTTTTGTTGAATAACCTTCCATACATGGCATCCAGATATGATTTTTGAAATGATGCAGTTTCTTTTTTTGAAGTCTGATGAAGTATATGGTGTTTTTCATATTGAAGGGACAAAAGCAGATTTGAGATTGGCAACTCAAGAAGTTTCCTGATGACCGGAAGAAGTTAATGTTGTACCCATCTAAGGAAAAGATAAGGAGGCAGATTCAGGGTTGCATTGGTTACTCAGCCTCATAGCAGTTGGAGCCTTTTCCAAACTCATGAAAGACAAGAACATAAGTGAGCAATGTGGACTTACCAGCCTCAGCTCATTCATTTCATGTGAATGAAATGGCCAGTTCTTTGATGATGCTGTGGCTGATATTGGCTATTATTGACAATCCAGATGGTGAAACAGAAAGCACGCTGAGCAAATTTGTGGGTGATACAGTGTTGGATAGATACTGTAAGTGGTAGAGTCCAAGAGTACCGTGGGAAGCTTGAGATTGAGGCTAATAGGAATTTCAGAAGTTCAGCAAGGACAGATGCAAAGTTATTCTGACCATAGAATCATCTGGTTGGAAAAGACCTCTGAGATCATCAAGTCCAACAGTACCTGTCCCCTTACTAAAAAATCATATCCTTAAGAAATTCAAGTACCTGCGTTTTAAACACCTCCAGGGATGGTGACTCAACCATCTTCCTGGGCAGCCCGTTCCAATGCCTGACCTCCCTCTCAGTGAAGAAATTTTTCCTGATGTCTAGTCTCAGCCTCCCCTGGTGCAACTTGAGGCCATCTCCTCTCGTCCTTTCATCTGTCTCTTGCGAGAAGAGAACAGCACCCGTCTCTCTACAATCTCCTTTCAGGTAGTTGTTGACAGTGATGAGATCTCCCTTCAGCCTCCTCTTCTCTAAGCTAAACAACCCCAGTTCCCTCAGCTGCTCCTCACAGGACTTGTTCTCCAGCCCCTTCACCAGTCTCGTTGCTCTTCCCTGGACGTGCTCCAACCCCTCAATGTCCTTCTTGTGCTGAAGGGCCCAAAACCAAACACAGTACTCAAGGTGCGGCCTCACCAGTGCTCAGTACAGGGGCACAGTCACTTCCCTGGTGCTGCTGGCCACAATGTTTCTTATACAGACCAAGATGCTATTGGCCTTCTTGACCACCTGGGCACACTGCGGGCTCATATTCAGCCGGCTGTCAACCAACACCCCCAGGTCCTTCTCTGCCAGGGAGCTCTCCAGCCAGTCTTCCCCAATGATCCTTGTAGTCACAGTGGATGCAAAGTTTAATATGAGCCAAGGGTTCACCTTCACTGAAAGTAAGGGGCAGGGCTTTGAGCAACCTGGTCTAGTGGAAGATGTCTCTGCCCATTGCAGGATGGTTGGTACTGGATGATCTTTAAGGTCCTGTCCAACTGAAACCAGTCTATGATTCTGTGACAGCTGTTTATGATTTTATGTATTATGGAGTATTATGAAGTTCTTTGTGGACGTAAAACAAGTTTGATCAGTGTTAACTCCTCAAACAAGATTTTATCTGCTCCCTCTTAACATGCAGAAAACCCACTGGTTTTATTGCTTAATAATATTTTATTAATAATGGGAGATATCAAGCTGTGTTCAATTTCACTGGCTATAGGAGATGGTTGCCAAATTTTCACATTAACTTAGTGTTTGGCAGAACTGTGATTCCCTTTTTATTATCTCTCAGACAGCTTAGTTGTTTGAAGCAGTTATTTCTTCTCTTCTAGAAGTTTTTCTGTGGAATTTTTTATATTCCCGCCAACCTTGCCTTTTATGTGAGACTGTAAAGGAGGTTGCAACAGATTGGTTTGCAGTTTCATCAATATGCTGCTAATATTCATTTTCACGTGTCCATTTAATGAAACACAGATGGTCAGTTTTTTTTCGATGATCAGTGTGTGACTGAAATTGAGTTTTGGCTTAGAGCTTGTTGGCTGAAACTCATCCGAAGTGAAGCAGATGACAGTGGTTGACTAAGAGGAAAAGATAAGAAGGTAGGATTTTATTTCTTCAAGAAGATGTAGCTGCATTGAGTTGTTAAGACATATGATGCTTGGCTTAGGTTGTTGTTTTTTTGCTTTTTAATGTTAATTTAAAATGTAGCTTCTTTGATTTTACTTTACTGACGAGGTGCTGGCTTTAGCTGATAATATCAAATATAATTTTTCTGGCTTTGTCTTCAAATGTACAGAACTCCAATTACCAAGAGTGTATCTGTGATATGACATGTACCTTCCTTTGTTTAGTGTTCTGCATAGAACACATTATATATAGCTATTTAGAAAGAGTGTTACCTTGCAAAATGGTTTTTATTTCTGTTTGGAATCTGAAAACCAACTTTGTTTGCATCTGTGTATCTCTGTTTCCAGTTTTCTTCACTGAGAAAAGATAGAATTCTTGATATCTAGTTTATAGATTGAGCTGCTGTCATCTTCATCTTCTGCTTAACATATTAATTACTTTCAAATTAAGAAATAATAATTTCCATAAATCAGTTATCAACCAGCATGCATGGTAGACAGCAGTGTTCATATCCATGTTGTACTGAGATGTTCTGGTAAGTGTAGGATTTTGTTAGCAATTAAACAATTAAATGCCTCCAAGTCTTAAGCAAATACCTGGGAGAACTCTCGTATTTGAATTAAGATTTAAAAGAGAGATGAAGTTATAGAAAATAAAATATTGTTTTCTCTTTGAAAACATTACTAACTTTATAAGACATATCCAATTCCATTTATTGGAGCTGCACGTCAAGAATTCCACCCATGTGTGCATATAAATCCTAAATTTTCATGTGACTCTTACTTAAATTTATTTTATATGTACTTACACAATGTAGAAATTTAATTTGCAAAATATTCCTTGACAGGCATTATCTAGTGCCTGTGGTGGTAGTGTGTGATCTGTTTAAAAACTGATGTATAGCATGCAAAATTATGAAGACAATTCTAACTTCTAAGAAAAATCTTTTTAGTTAAAAAAAAAATCTTTTTCTGGACTTGCTTATTTAGAGATATGTCCCATACCTAAAAAAAACCCCAACATTGAGTAATGTCTGCTGTATTTTAGCATTGGATGGAAATTGTAGAGTGCTGTGAGGAGCTGAAAAGGAACAACACAGCTGGGCAGACAGGTTGCAGAGAAGTGACATGGACAGCCATTGTGTGCTAAGCAGTTGTATTTTGCCTACTTGGCTGTAGATGGGAGAGCTTCTATTCCGTGTTTCCATCAACTATGAAAGAAATAGAATAGGAGTCTTTTGGATAAGAGAAAGATGTTCACTGTGAAGGAGTGAAGTGGCCTCCACAGTTCTTTTCTTTGTTCTTTTTGCTGTAGCAGTAAAGGCTTGTGATACTGTGGTTTTACAGGAGATTAACAGCAGCTGTTTATCTTTAATTGTAGCTATAACTTATGTTGATATCTGATAGCAAATATGTAACAAACGTGAATTTTGAAAGCTTCACTATGTGGAAAGAAAAAAGTTTTCGTCCGATTTGCTGCTTTGTTTTTTCTTCTTTTTTTTTCCCCTTTCCCTTAAAGAAAATATCGGTGGTTAGAAAAGGGCATCCTTTTTGTCTCTCTCTTTCAAAAAAAGACTCTTTAAAGAATTTTTTACTTCTGTTTTTATTCTATAATCTGCAGAATCACAGACTAGTATTTCTATTTATCATGGCCCTGCTTTTAAGTCTTGATCATAACTCTTCTTCCAAAGGATCAAGTTCTGTGATTACTGAATGCTGTGGGGCAAGTTAAAACCTCTAAGACCCAGTCTTTGGACAAGAGTCAGGAGGAATATCGTTCTCCCCCTGCAGATATGGACCATGCTTGATGTTCTGCCTAATATCACAATCGCATAACTTTGTCCTGATTTGCTAAAGAAGATTGATGGACTATGAGGTCAGATTTCTTTGAGGTCACAAGTTAACTTAATGGCTGTCTTGAAACTTTTTTCTGTACATCTTCTGATAGTGACATTTAAATTTTGACATCCATATCTTCTCTTCCAGAAACCTTCACTTCCCTGCTATGTTTTTTTTTCTAGCAAAACTTGTCACTGTTACATTGCAAGAGAAATCCTGCAAATGATTGGTTATCCCATTGTCCCATTCTTTATAGTTTCAAGAAGCTATCATTAGCAAGTTCTTGTTTGACTGAAAATTTGTGGCCAGCTCAGCATCTGTCTGGCCCATTGATAGTTAAGAGAAGATAATTGCTGCCAGGCTCCGCATAAGGACCCATCATGTTTTTCAGACTGTCAGTTTTAGAATCATTACTGGTGATACTGCTGATGAAAACTGAATGCTCTGTTATGAGAAAAAGGAGTGAGCTTCTTCATAAAGCTGTGAGTCATAAGTATAAAGAACTAATTTTTATGGGCTTAATATAAGGACATCCATCTTTTCTCTTGATAAAAGAGCAGCAGAGAATACTCCAGTCAAAAGCGCTGTGTCAGCAGATCAGTGCAAAACGTATTTGTATTACCAAGGAAAAAGCAATACATCTGACAGACATCAACAGTACTTTTTGAAGCAGACAGAATTTCCTACAAAGTTAGAGAAAGTAGCCCTGTCCAACATCTGTGTCAAGAAATCATCCCTTTCACACTCCAGAAATCTTCTGAATTTCTTGTGTCCTGCCATGTTATCTTCCTAGGGAATGCTGCAAGTTTTTTTCCTCTATTTGAAGAATCATTGAGTCACAGAATTGTTTAGGTTGGAAAAGATCTTTAATATCATCAAGTCCAACCGTAAACCTAACAGTGCCAAGCCCAATACTTAGCCGTGTCCCTAAGCACCACATCTGCATGTATTTTAAATACCTCCAGGGACTCAACCACTTCCCTGGACATCCTGTTCCCGTGTTTGACAGTCCTGTCAGTGAAGTATCTTTTCCTAATATCCAATCCAAACCCTCTCTGGCACAACTTGAAGCCATTTCTTCTCGTCCTATTACTTGTTACTTTTTGGCACTCCCATTCTGGACACAAAGCAAAAGTTTTCCAACTATGTGCACAGTTGAAATTCAATAAAACTGTTGTGTTACAGACATATACTGGGATATCTAAAGCAGTCCCACAGAGAGATGTGGGACTTACCATCTTGTGAGTTAAGGAAGCCCTTAAGTAATTTCCTTTAAACGTAAGTAATTAGTTGCAGTAACAGATGACTTACGTGTGTAAACAGTGCTATAGGATGAGTTTATACTGAACAATAGGAGAAGATGTGGGAGGCTCCACACAGAAGTCGAAGATTTCCAGTTTAAGGATTATAATCTAGTTAGTGTGGGAAATAATTTTTAGCAAGCATGATATACAATAGTTTGTCAATTCTCTTTTCTTTCTGATTGGTTTTCTAGATTGAAAAAGAATGTATATACATATGTATATATGTGCAGATATCTATACATGCACGTATATATAAACTTTAAACGGTCTTATTTGTAGGACTTGGTATATCTAAGAACATTGGGAAAATCCCATTTAAATGCTATTTTCTAGTTATTTTTTTTCAAAGAAAGCTTACATGGGCTGTTGCTATAACAGAAAGTGGTAAACTTGAAAGAAGTAATAGTCCGTTTTCTCAGTTTGCAAAGGCAAACCCAGGACTAAGTACATGTACTGTGTGTTATTTACAGGCTATTATCTTCCTTGACTCTTTTTTCATACTAAGTTTTGGGGATCACTAAAATGATTCCGTTCTTAAATCATGCGTAAAATAAAGCTGAAATTGACTATGATTTTGAGAAGTCATATACTGCATTCTCTTGGAAAACTTTCTGGAATTTCTAAAGATCAGCTTTTCAGAAAAGCAAACATTCAAGCCTCAGCATGGAGATTCAACTTCTACTTGTGTTTAAAATTTCATATAGCAGACTTTCTGGTTGTTACCTCCTGGCTATGTGATGTGATTCTTACCAGGTTGCTGGGCTACAAAAAAAAGAAATTCTTTATTGTCGTCATGTTTCTTTTTTATGAATGATTTGACTTTCCCCTGTCAGTTATCCTTTATCTTCAGTCTTGTCTGAGTAACTTCATTTTCTGAAAGTTAACCGCATGTTTTTCAGACAGTGTTTCTCTCTAGAGGTGGTAACATGGTGCACTGGTAGACAGAAAGGCTGTTGATTATACTTTTTCCTATAGTAACCAAGGCATCCTCGAGCTGGTGGAATGTCATAAGCAAAGAGGTGAAAAAGCATGGCACCTGCAGGGAGGAACAGACAGGACAGATAAACCCAGACTGACCAACAGAGTATTTCATCCCATTTAAGTCATATTTAGTATAAAACTGAGGGATCACAAGGTTCACTCTATCGTCTTTAATGGCCAATGTTAAGTGAGGACCTCGTCTGTCTTTTTGCCCTTGATCCTGGATCCAGACATTCCTGAATCCATTTCCCTCCTGCTACTGATCTTTTCCCATGCCTGCTGTGCAGCGTCTGTGCTGACGTAGTCATTGGGAGCTATGTGTGAAATTTCCTATCTGTATATATTTTATTATTTTAATATTAATAGTATTTTCTTCATTATTATTATTATTTCATTAAAGTTGTATTAGTCTTAGTTTTCCAACACACAAGTCTTTTTCCTCTCATTTCCTTTTCCCTGGGGTGCAGGGAAGGGAATTGGGAGTCCAGCTGCTTGGTTTTAGCTGCCAAGTTAGGTTGGGCCAGGGCTAAACCACAACACTTTAAAGAAGGTTACTGAAATAAGGGTCTGAATAACATGTGAGAATACCTGTACTTATGAAAGCTCCATTTCCCCAGATGTTGTGTCCCTAATACTGGCAACGAGTAATGTAAGTTATCAAGGAAATAATATGGAAAGATGGAATAAAAAATGTGATTGTTTTCTGCTCCACTTTTTCAACACTCAGCATTTACTTGGTTACTGGCTTCATTAAGCTGAGGGTGTAGCTGATCCATCTTGATTAAAACCTGCCATTTAGGCATTTTTTACGTGAATTTTTCAAATCTCTTTCTGAGTTTATGACCTCTTGCTGAAACTGCTTTTTGTTTTGTATGTGTAGAATTTGTTTTCTACCAAATAATTATACCAATTAGGCTCTTTTTTTGACTCTCAGAATTGTAGCTAAATCATTCCACATTCATGTTCTGCACAATTTTTATTATTTGATAGACTGCATTCACGTTGCATTTCAGTGGTGTCTCTACCTGAAGAGTCTCAAGTCTATTCAGTCTCTCCTTTTGAACTTGGTAACAACTTAGCAGCTGTTTTCAGAGAGCTACCAACAGTGATCAAGTTGCAAATTATAACCAGTGATGGTGTTTAAATACTTAATATGTTATTATGTCAACATATATTTAGTAAAACTATATTTAGTGAAACAGGTTACTGTATTGCACAGCATCTGATGAGACAGGACCATCTTGACCCCGATGGTCATAGTTCCCTGTGCTGTGTTAACATTACTGTGTTCTGCTTAGGTGATGCAAAAAAGTAAAAGTAGTATATTCTTCAAATCTAAAATAGACTCACCAGAAAAAAACCTCCGTATTTTTTTGTGCTCAGAATTCTCTGTAAGGAAGGTTATTTTATAACCTAATTGAAAATAAAGAAAATCACAGGGAAGAGTAAAAATTGCTTCTTGCTTAACTGTTCTTACATTTGCGAGCATTGCTCTACCTTTTAACAGTATTTGTTTGCCCACGTTATTCGTAACGGTGATAATAGTAGCACCTTTTTTTTGCAAGAAAGACTTGAGGGAGAAATGTTGTGCTTGTCAGTGAATGATAAATGCATCAAATAAAGGTTAATTTGTGATTCACAAAACAGCTGAAAGCACAGATGAATGCGCCGTGGAGACTAAGTTTAAAGCACGATCAGAGCTGACCTTAATTGCTGGTAGAAACAGTGAAAATGCAGGTTTTTAGGATACGTATTAGTAAGATAACAAGTTTCTTGTCATGTACAATACTTAAAAAGCTTTGGTATCTTTTGCATGAAGAGTAATATCTTTACTCTCATTTTTGGGAACTTTTTGTGTAGGAATGATTAGAAAAGTATGAGTTACATTGCTGTAGATATTTATTAACAGCATTATTATACTGCATCATCTTGATATAGCAATTACTGATTACAATTCTGTAATTATTTTCCCACTGTTTAGATTTTGGTAATAAATTAATAGGTAAGGCAAGCATTTGTATCCTCAGACTGCTCAGAGTGATAATTCATTACCCCTTAAAGATTAAAACAATAGTGGTTTTTTTTTTTGTTTGATGAGAAAAATGTGCTTGCTGGTTATGGTGGTTGCGTTAGGTGTTCACTGACCGAAAGTTGTAGAATTGGTACTTAATGTAGTCAGTGGCATTAGATTATTCTGTTTAACTTTTGGATTTATGAGTTGCTTCCTGGCTCCTTGGCCTTAAGAATGTTCAGCATAGTAATGCATTCAAAGGTTCAAACTTGAGAAATTGCAGATTCCGTCACAAACAGTAGAATACTGGCTTGGGGACAGCGTTACTACAAAATTATTCTCATTATAATTTACTCTGACTGTCTTCTTTCTTCTAATTAAGAAGGAAGGTTATCTGTTCTGTAGCTGCCAAACTGCGGCTGATATCTGAAAGTCAGTAAAACCTAAGTTATTTTAGTATTCCTAGTTAACAAAAAGTGAATGTACTGTTCTTTTATGTGTATGCCATTAAAATAAATTAGCTTCAGTTAATAATACTGCTTTATGATAAGGTTTTTTATCAGAACCTTTTAAAAGAACTTTCTGTTCTTCCTGAAGAGAAAGTAGATTTCTAGGAGAAAGTAGGATTAGAGTTACCTTATACTCAGTTTCTTTACTGACTTCTGAAATAAGTACTCCAGCTCAAGTTCATAAATTTTCCTGTCCCCTTTTCTACAAGAGATGCAAAACAGAGCACAGAAGTAGAACTGGAAGGGACTTTAGGAGAACATCTGGTATCTGTCTTGCGTCCTGGTTAGGTTCAGAGAAGTGATGCCTTGGCCATTCTGGAAGAAGACCATAGAATCATAAGAATTGTTTGGGTTGGAAGGGACCTTAAAGTTCATTCAGTTCTAACCCCTCTGCCACAGGCAGGGACACCTTCCACTACATCAGGCTGCTCAAGGCCCCATCCAGCCTGGCCTTGAACACTTCCAGGGAGGAAGCATCCACGACTTCTCTGGGCAGCCTGTGCCAGTGGCTCACCATCCTCACAATGAAAAATTTCTTCATAATCTCTCACCTAAATCTCCCCTCTTGCAGCTTTAAACCGCTGCCCCTCATCCTGTCCCTGCACTTGCTGATAAAGAGCTCCTCTCCCTTTCCTGTAGCCCCCTTTCAGTACTAGAAGGCTGCTCTAAGGTCTCTCGAGCCTTCTCTTCTTTAGGCTGAACAACTCTCTCAGCCTGTTTGTATATGGGAGGTCCTCCAGCTGTCTCATCAGCTTTGTGTCCTTCCTCTGGCCTTGCTTTAACAGATCCTTGTCCTTCCTGTGCTGAGGACTCTACAAATGAAGATGGAAGATCTGGTGATGGAAATTGCACGATCCATAGATGTTGGTAGCTAAGGTCCGGTGACCGGAAGATAACACAGGCTTATATAGCCAAGGTTTACGACGTCACTTCCGTATGCTTACATCATCAACTAAACACCATTGGCTACTGGGAGAGGGGCCCTATCTTTCCGTACATCACGAGATCTTCCGGTCGCCGGACCTTAGCTACCAACACATATTTAATCATATCTAGGTATTTCTATTGCTGAAAGCCACAGAAAACTTTTCCCTTTTTCTGTGCTACCTCACCTTTTCATATTTTTTCTATGCCTAGTGGAAAGTGTTCCTGTCCTCTACGCATCAAACTTTTAATTACCTAAAAATTATTTGATTTTTTTAATGATACCTATTTGAGTCTTAGGAGAAACAACTCTAAATAGGAAAGAGCTAGAGGTTTAATTCGAAACTGAATCACTAGTTCATTTGTTGACATTGGGAGTGACATCTACCACTGTTTCAGGGAAAATCCTATTCTAGATGATGATCCTCTTCCATATCTGGTTCATGATGATCCTCTTCCATGTCTGGTTCAGCATGGCTAGATCGATTATTTGGAGCGGAGAACGTTTCAATTAGAGTCACCAAACTGTTCCATATGGTAAAGAGGTTGTATCAAGGTGGATGCTGGTCTCTTCTCCCAAGTAACAAGTGACGGGATGAGAGGAAATAGACTTAAGTTGCACCAGGGAGGGTTTGATTTAGATTGGATATTAGAAAAAAATTCTTTGTTGCAAGAGCGGTGAAGGATTGGAACAGGCTCCCAGGGAAGTGGTGGAGTCTCCTCCCCTGGAGGAGTTCAAAAAGCATGTAGACGTGTCACTTCAGGACATGGTTTAGTAGGCACAGTGGTGTTGGGGTGATGGTTGAACTTGATGATCTTAGACATCTTTTCCAACCTTAATGATTTCATTATTCTATGAAGACAAAACTGCATTTTAAAAACCAACCCTATAACTAAAACCAGTGATCCATATAGGAAGCAGACTCAGACTACTTCCATAGATTAAAAAACCTTAAATGAGCACCTGGCATTCTGTAGATCTATGTTTGGTTTGTTGAATTTTGAATGTCAGAATGACTTTGATTGTAAGTTGAATAATAACGTGCAGTTGTGTGCTTTTTTTTGTCATCAGCTGTTGGGTGTAATGATCTCACTCGTGAAACTATGACAAACTTATTTTAGCAACAGTAGAATTCTTAACAAATCTGCAATTATGATATTCCTTTTAAAAAGGCTTTTAAGCAGTGCTTGGAGTAAGAAAAAAGGTCGGTGTGCACTATTAGCATACAGGTTGCGAAAGTATGGACAAACTCTTTGTTCATCTGTGATACACAGTTTAAAATGCCTTTACTTTCTTGGATGCCTTGTAGTTGTAATTTATTTTAAGGCTTTATTCAAAAGGACTTCTTTTTTTTGGCTTTTATAGGCCTTACGTCAGAAGGGTCACAAAGCAGTAAAACAATTGAGAAAATAAATGCGTGTTATATTTATTGGAGCTTAGGAAAAAAAATGTAATTTTCTTCTCCCCTTACATTTTTTAAATTGCTTCACCAAACTGCAAGAGGTAGGAAACTGTGAAATATTCGGCCTAAAAATGATGATAGACATTATTAATTACCTAACAGAGCAGTACGTAATGCTGACGTATGCAGTATTTGACAAAAAATACACTCTATATGTTTGAACTAATCTGCGCAGTAGCTGTATTGATTACAGAAACTCAATTCAACATAGAGTCCTTTGAATAAATAGTTTGGCCTTTAATATATGGATTAATTATTCATAAATTCTATTTCATTCAGTGCTCTTGTTAAACTTCTATGGTCAATTTCAATTGCATTATTCTATTACAATTCATAAAGCTTCACAACTAAACAGGAATAGGATGAGGGGTAGTGGTTTTGAATTGAAAGAGGGGAGAATTACATTGGATATTAGGAAGAAGTTCTGCGCTATGAGGGTGGGGAGGCACTGGCACTGGCACAGGTTGCCCAGATGAGTCATGGATGCTTCATCCCTGGAGGTGTTCATGGCCAGGTTGGATGAGGCTGTGAGCAACCTGATGCAGTGGAAGTTGTCTCTGCCCGTGGCAGAGTATTGGAACTGGATGATCGTTAAGGTCCCTTCCAACCCAAACCATGCTATGATTCTAGGATTCATTCTGTGATATGAAATTGGGCAATACGTTCTCCTACTTTTCTTTCTCTTTCTTTTCTCTTCCTTTAGCTCTGAAAATCCTAGATATTGTTTAAAAGAAATGTTGAATGCATTGATTATTATATACAGTGGTTCCCTGCAGGGATGAAGATGCCTAACATGAATATATTGGTTGGCTATACTGATAGTTTCTACTCCCAATACTCTGAGCAAGGCCAAGTTAACAGTGTATACTGAAAATCTTTGAAGGTGCGGGGATTATTTTATTTATATGTGGTATATATGGTTATGAAATTTATTTTTACTAGTTGTTAAATATGTAATACACACTGAGGAGTATTTCTATTATTTTTGATAAGAATTGGCATATTGATGGAGACATCTTAATACAAAGAAGACTGAATTTTTCAAAATTTGAAGTAGCAGAGTGATATACAAGGGCTGGTTATTCAGTTTGTCTCAGCAGATATCTTATTAAGCTGTCACCTTGGATAGAATATATTAAATGATTTATTGCAAATTAAAACATCTTTTCATAATTACTATTAAAGTTATAATTAATTTAGAAGGCATTGTAACCTCCAAACCAAAATGTATCTTTGTAAGTCTGGAGTTTTTAAGTCGCAAAGGTTTTTAGATTAAGAGCAGATTTTTTTTATATTGAGGATGGAATATAGAGTAAAATATTCTTGAGCTTGAAGTCTCTTGATGCATTTGAGAAAGTATGAAGGAAAGCCTTTTTGTGACGGCTTTGCCTTCTTGATGTTTTCCTGCAAGGAGGAAAGATCACAGAATCATAGAATGATTTGGATTGGAAGGGATCACGAAGGTCATCCCCTGCAGCGTGGGAGATCAACCAGATCAGGTTGCTCAGAGCCCCATCCAACCTGACGGTGAAAGTTTACAGGCATGGGGCATTTACCACTGGGTTCCAGTCTTTCACCACCCTCAGTGGAAAAAATGTCATCCTAATATCTAGTCTAAACTTCTCCTCTTTTAGTTTAAAACAGTTGCCCCTTGTTCTATTCCTACAGACCCTGATAAAAAACTTTTGCCATCTTTCTTATGTCTCTTTTAAGTATTGAAAGGCTACAAGAAGGTCTCTTCACAGTCTTCTCTTTTCCAAGCTGAACAACCCCCAACTCTCTCTGCCTCTACTCATAGGGAAAGTGTTCCAGGCTTTTGATCATGGTCACCTCCTCTGGACATGCTACAACAGGTCCATGTCTTTCCTGTATTGAGGAATCCAGAGCTGAACGCAGTATTGCAGCTGGAGTCTCACCAGGGCAGAGTAGAGGGGCAGAATCACCTCCCTTGACCTGCTGGCAATGCTTTTTTTGATGCAACCCAGGACACGTAATACAACTTTAATATAATATAAAAAGGATAGTGTAATACAACTTGTGATGTCAGAATTCTCCAGGTGTAGCCAGTAAGATTAGTATCTCTACATAGCTTTGAGTCTAAGGTATGTATTTTGTGCGGGTGTAAATCCTTTTACATGATGTTAGGCACTTTTTGTCTGGGATCATATGAAGGCACATGATGTTGCCCTGTAAAGTCTTTAGGGTTGTTTGCAGTTGTTGTCCTGAACTTCAGCAGTCATCTAGTCCACCTGTCAGGTTCCGATATTCTTGTTCATAATTACCCAAGATAACTTAGAAAACCAGATAACTTCTTTCTGTTTCACTACGTCTGCATTATGTGCACGGTAATATCAGTGTAGCTTTCATTAGATTTTCAGATATAAATTGGTGATAGCTTGTCGGTTTCTAAGAACACATTAGGTTTAGAAGACTCAGCTACAATATTGTACTCACAATTCATGTTATTGATTAGAGTTTTCTTTTTCTAGTTGCTGAAATAATCAGGTACATGGTTATTACCACAAAGCAGCAAAAAGTGTTTAAATTACACATATAACAAATGGAAGCTTTCTTCAGATTCTAGTTGTACTATAGAAAAATTCAAATTTTGATTAAGCAAGCTGTGAATAGAAAGTATCTAAATTCACATTTGTAATATAGACTTTAGTACACCATGAAGTGCTCAAGGCTGGAGCCTTTTTTTAGCCAAGGTAGCGTATACAGACAATGCCTAGCCCATGTTCTTTCTAATTGGATGTGTGGTATATGTGAGAGAGTGGGGGGTTTGTCATGAGCTTTGTAATTCTTCAATTTCATTGACTTTTGATGGAGCATTCTGTTGATTCTCTGCAAGAAGCCTGTTTGCTTTAGCTATCTGAATATTTTCCACAGGACCTTTCTTTGGGTTATTTTATTTTCTAGATCCATAGAATGGTTTGCGTTGGAAGGGAACTTAATGATTGTGCAGTTCCAACCCCCTGTCATAGTCAAAGACACCTCCCACTGGATCAGGTTGCTCAAGGCCTCATCCAACCTGGCCTTGAACGCTTACAGGGAGGGGCCAGCCATGAGTTTTCTGGACAACCTCTGCCAGGGCCTCACCACTCTGACAGTAAAAAAATTCTTCGTAATATCTAAGCTACATCTCACCTCTTTCAGTTTAAAACCGTTACCCCTTGTTCTATCCCTGCACTTGCTGGTAGAGAACCCCTCCCCAGCTTTCCTGTGGGCCCCATTTAAGTACTGGAAGGCTGCTATAAGGTCTCCACAGAGTTTTCTCTTCTCTGAGCTAAACAACCCCAGCTCTCTGAGCCTGGCCTCTTAGTCAAAATGTTCCAACCCTGTGTTTTTGAGACCCTATTTATTTATTGTTCTTTCTCTTTTGTTTTAGCCTAGTGGCTTATGTTGCTCTCCTATTCTTTAATGTGATAGTTGTCTCTGAGCCATAACTGTGAAGAAACTTCCTTTCTGTGAGTGTTCTTGGGGCCTTTTACTTTATTTTTCTTTCAGTTTTATCCTCCTGACAGTTTGTGTTGGTGGCTCTTTTGAGAGAGGACTAATTGGGAGTATACTGATATTAAATTATCAAATTAAACTACAGTTTTTGGAGCCAATGTTTATTGGCTATGAGTTTGCTTAACAAAAGCATAAAACCCCCACTGTCCAGATCTTGGTTTTGTCTCAATATTGTATAATGTCTCTTAATCTTTTAAGATGCTCATTGACTTTGTCATGCAGTATCTCTCCAGAGACTTGGAGGCAGGTGTAATGCTTCAAAACTAATGTTCTGGCCAATTTTTTTAGCTTTCTAGTGGATTGTTTTGGGTTTCTGAGGCTACACATTAACATAGTGCTTCTAGTGCACGACTGCTCAGTACTGCTTGGCTTTGGCCTGTATAACGCTGCTTTAGGCTGTGAATTCTACAGTGAAAAGTGCTATGTCACAATTCAGCAAACTTAAATAGGTTTGGGATGCAGTTTTCTCTAGGAGTTTGCATTTTCATAGATGTGAAAGGTGGAGTAAACACCAGGTTTAAAGCACAGAATTGGCTATGGAAAAGCTAATCAGACTGTTGCTTTCAAGGCAAGTGCTTTTTAAATAGCATGTCAGCATGGGAACATTAATTTGATAAGTGATGTAATTAGATACTTTTTCAGTAGCCTGCTTAGTGATTAACTGTTATTAACTGATTATTACATTAATAATATGGCAGGTATTGCTTTCATTGCGTGAATTTTAAATTTCCTAGCCATGTTGGACTAGAAGCATCAGTCATAAAAACCTTGTGAAGTTGCATATGGGGCAGAAGAGGATGAGGTTCTGGAATTCTCTTATGCCTTTATCCAAGCTCACTGACAAACACAAAGCCATTTTTCACAGAGTCCACAGATTTGTGAGTTGGAGTAGTTGATTTTTGAAGTCATGTTTTTGGTATGAAGGTGAGCACCTGAAGCACAATCGTTTTGCTTTCTTGTAAATACCCTGCCAGAACAGAAGAGCTCCTTTGAGAAACTGAAGGAAGCACTGTGAAAGTCATCTTTCCTATGTGGTGCATTGGAGCATTTTATGAGTCTCAGATGAATGAATTGCATTCAAAACAAATAAAGCATTAACATGTCTTTTTAAAATGGCTGTAATAAAAATGTAAAATGCTTATACGAGGAGATATCAGACTGCAGAGCAATATGTTTCACTGTCATGCTGCGAATGTTTAATGTAACTTGTTAGAAATGTTAAGGGGGACCTAACAAATACATTTAATTTTTTTTGTAGTCTTCCTCTTTAGCTCCTACTTTTACAAGTCAGTTTTGTATGCCATGATTAAAATGTATTGTTTTTTATTTATGTGTTATTGAAGAGTATGACGGAATAAGGTGTTACTTATGGAAAATACAGGTGAATTGACTGAAGGAAAAGGTAAATCTCATTTTTAATGAAGAACGAGCTGACTAGTCAAGTTTAAAAATAGAGTAGTTTTAGTGAAGTCCTTGAAAAGATGGCTTTTATGTGTGTCATCTCAAATAGGAGTGGTAGAGTATATGTTTGAGGTGCATCAAGAGTAGAATATTAGTCACAAAACAGAGTGATAATCTCTTGCTAGTAAAGGAAACCAACCTCTTGAATCATTACATTAGGTTTTAATTTATTCTGAAAGGTAACACTATTCACTCTTAGTGTTTCAAAGTGTGCAATATATCTATAAATATACTCAGGGATAAGTATATAAACTTCTCAGAGAGGTCTTGAGAAGCTTTTTAAGCAGAATCATTATGGTTTGAATAACAGGTGTAGTTGTATGTCAAGTACTGCAACACTGTTTCAGTGGTTATGTGTATTTTTAAGACAAGTGATAGGTTATTTTAGTAGGATAAATACCACCAAAGGCAATGCAAGATGTATCTCAAAAGTGATCTTAAATAAATGAATTTACTCTCTTCTTATTTTCCTGATGCACTTCCTATACTTTTTCAGATAGTCTATGAAATGGCTGGTATCTTAAGAATTGTAGCTTCAGTGCTAAACTTACCTGTTATAGTTCATAAAGAGAATTTTGTTATTTTGTTTTTGTTCTTGCCTTTTCCCTCTTAATTCCAAAATCCTTGCTTTTCTCCATTTTTTAAACAATGAAAACATCCTTGTTCTACTCCAATGTCTTGATACGTGCAGTTGATTTGAACTTACCAACTTGTGTCAAAACTGTCAGTAATATGAAAATATCACTTTCTATTTTTTCCTTCTGAAGGTTTTTTTAACGTGTGAAATTTTGCCTTTGATTTTACAGATTTCACTCTTTGAAGAAATTAACAAATCTGTTGTATTTTTTTTATATTACCTAATAAGTTCTAAGCAGATGTGTTGCTTTGACTTCCCCTGTTTTTAATGTTATTTAGGTAACGTTCTCATTCTTGTGCCTGATGAAAGTGTATTTTTTATTTTTTTTGTAGTATTTCTCCTGTGCTTGTAATATTCCTTGTGTTGTATTGAATATGTAGAAGGATCTTATTTTCCACTGTCTTGTGTCTGAAAACAGAGGTTATGCACATGTAATAGGGCTTTCTTTGGCCAAAGTGAAGAAAGTGTTTACATTTAACAGGAAGATAGCATTCGTTGGTAAATATAGGCTGTGAAAGGAGCCACTGTCTAAACTAAACACCTCCCCTATGAAGAGAGGCTGGGAGAGTTTGGGTCGTTGAGCTTGGAGAAGAGAAGGCTCCGAGTTTTATAGCCTTTCAGTACTTAAAGGAGACTTTATAAGAAAGATGGAGTAACTTTTTAGCAGGGCCTGTAGCAATAGAACAAGGGGTAATGGTTTTAAACTAAAAGAGGAGAAGTTTAGACTAGATATTAGGAAGAAATTTTTCATGCTGATGGTAGTGAAGTACTGGCACAGGTTGCCCAGAGAGGTGGTAGATGGCCCAGCCCTGGAAACCTACATGGTCAGGCTGGATGGGGCTCTGAGCAATCTGATCTGGTTGAAGAAGTACCTGCTCGTGCAGGGGGGTTGGACTAGATGATCTTCATGGTCCCTTTCCAACCCAGACTGTTCTATGATTGTATGATTCTAAACTTTGGGTTTCGTGTGATAATGAATGCAGTCCACAGCATGTGCATGTGAGTGGTACTACAGTGTATTTTTCAGCAGTATTTTCAAAAAATTTGCCTTACCTCTCCATTGTATTTGGTATCTAACACTAAGTTGCTTTGCTGAAATTTCAGATTGTCTACCAATCTATTGCTGTTTATCTCAGTGGCCTTCTTGTTCCTTATGTTCTGATCTAAGAGCTAAGGTGTAGTGCAGTTTGTTTTGATGACTCTTAGGCATTTGAAATTACCAGAGTAGTTAGTTGGAATATAATTATCCAAATGAAATTTGGACAAAACATGAACGTTAGCACTTCTTTGCTTGTAAAAACTATCAGATTTTAAGAATGGGGCCAGAGTTCCAGTTTTATGTATCATCAGAAGTATAATCCTTTAAGCAGTGCACCTGGGTCAGGGCAATCCCAAACACAATTACAGGTTGGGCAGAGAATGGATTGAGAGCAGCCCTGAAGAGAAGGACTGGTGGATGAGAAGCTCAACATGAACCAGCAATGTGTGCTTGCAGGCCAGAAAGCCAATATATCCCGGGCTGCATCTAAAGGAATGTGACCTACAATCTGAGGGAGCAGATTCTGACCCACTACTCTGCTCTCATGAGACCTCACCTGAAGTGCTGCTTTCAGTTCTGGAGTCCTCAGCACAGGACGGACATGGATCTGTTAGAGCAAGTCCACAGGACGCCAAGAAGATGATTAGAGTGCAGGAGCACCTCCCATACAAGGACAGGCAGAGAGAGTTGTGCTTTTTGGCCTAGAGAAGAAAAGGCTCCAGGGAGAATTTCTAGCAGCCTTCCAGTATTTATAGGGGGCCTACAGGAAAGCTGGGAAGGGGCTGTTTATAAGGGAATGGAGTGACAGGACAAGGGGAAACGGTTTTAAACTGAAAGAGGGGAGATGCATGTTAGATACTAGAGAGAAATATTTTCCTATGAGGATGGTGAGGACCCAGCACAGGTTGGCCAGAGAAGTCATGGATACTCCCTCCCTGGAGGTATTCAAGGCCAGGTTGGATGAGGCTTTGAGCAACTTGGTCCAGTGGGAGGTGTCCCTGCCCATGTCTGGAGGGTTGGAAATTGGATGATCTTTAAGATTCCTTCAAACCCGAACTGTTCTGTGATTCTATGATTCAAATACTGTACTAGGACAGAAAGTCAGTGCTTTGTTCCTAAAGAAAGAGTATTTCGTTCTCAAAGTTATACGTTTTCCTTTCTTTAGACTGCATTATAGACTTTAAAATTATATACTCATTTTTTCCACAACTTGTATTCAACTTTAAAATCATTCTGTAATTGGCCCCTTTATATTTTCCTTTCTGCTTCCCACAAACTTCTATGTGCCACGCACAAAGCCATCCTTCTTAATAAAATCTAGAATACGACTAGTTCCTTTAGTTTTTGGAACTGGTAAGGGTGAGTGCAATGTAAGTAGCACATGTATTATGCTTCACTACCTATATTTAACTCAGATTCAATTTTTCTGACAAGCTGCTTGCATTTAGACCAAGTCAGCAGTTCTCCATGATGACGCATGGGCTGGGCAGACGAATAAATAATCTGAAAAGACAGAAAATAGAGGATTCAATGGCAATATGTCAGGAAAGACAATTTAAAGTAAATATTGAAAGCAATATTATTTTTGATTTTAATCTCTTGGTTTGACATCTACAAAGTGCTGAATGCTTGAGTTTTTTGGTTACACAGCTATAATGACTGGAATAGGCAATGGTGTTGAAGATAAATATTTAGTTCTATACAGTCTTTACAAAGTACAGTAACATATTTTTTAACAAAACATTAAGATTCTACATGCAGTATTTTATTTATTAGCCTTTTTGAGTTCCTATTATGAGTCTCAATTAGAAGTTTTGTGGCTAGTTTTTCTGGTTATTTCTATGCACTTTATTAATAAGTACACAGCTATCAATAATTGCTTAAAATTATGACGTTGAATGAATTTAATTCATAAATACGAAAAAATTAGGGGAGAAGGGAGTTCACATTAGAGCATTATTGACTATCTGAATGCAGTTTTTTGTAGGCCATTATAAGAGAAAAGAGAAAAGTATCTTTTTGGGATCTATTAAGAAGGAAATTTGAATGAAAGTTATGATTTATAGGCAATTCCAGTGTGGCTGCCAGACACACCCCCAGCTCCTGCCCTTGCAACAGAATGGTTAGAGAATAAGATATAAAAGCTTATGGGTGGAGATAAGGATGGTAATTAGGTATGGTAATGGGCAGAACGAAGAGTGAACATTGCTGGGGGTGGAATAATTGTGGGGAAACTTTGGTTGTTGTAAATCATTGCAGGTACAAGGTCTGGTATTTTATTTTGTGTGTAAATTGTCCACCCTTGTCTCAGTTATGATTATGTTTCTTTGATTTTGGTCCAGTGCAGGCCCTTCTGTGGGCTGCAGTCCTTCAGGGACAACCTGCTTCCACCTGGACTCTCAACAGCCGCAGCTCCTGCAGGAAATATCCCGCCTCCCAGGCTGCAGAGTGGGTCTCTGCTCCAGCAGAGTCTCACTAGGGCTGCAGGGGATCTCTGCTCTGGGCTGCAGCACCTCCTGCCCCCCTCCTCCTTCGGTCTAGGGCTCCTTCTACTCCTGCTCCCTCCTTGGCTTCCTTCTCCTCTGCCTGTGCCACATTTGGTCTTTTCATAAACCTGTTTTCTCCCCAGTACTCCCAGCTTAGTTGAGGGGCTCAGCTGTGTCCTGTGGTGGGGCTGTTGGAGCCAACTGGGACCCAGGCTCTCCCCACAGAGGCTGCCCAGCAGCTCCTGCTGCCAACATTTGGGCATGGACACCACCTACATCCAGTAAACAGAAAAAAAAATGTAAAAAATTTCATTCAAGAAATAACTTCCACCACAAACGTAGATGCTCCTTTCCCACCCATTGTTGGTCAATCTTTTGTCAGATCTTCCTGATAAAATTCCTTAGACTTGCAGGTTTAGCAGTCAGCAATGGTGAAAGAACAGATGCTTTGTGTGGTGATGTAGTGAAAAAAGGTCTGAGAGCTCTACTGAATGTGTGTGTAATTAAGATCTGAAATTATTGCTATGCAAAACACTTATTACACCATCCATCATGATCATTCAAAGGAACTGCTATTTTAATAGCAGAACCAAATTTTACTTTGTGTAGCTGTGAATTTAATGAGCGATTTGCTGTTAAAATATTTGGAAAATTTGAAGGGAGAACATTTGCGGGTCCTATTTTGAGTATAGGGCTTTTTACAACAAAGAAGTTTTGTCTTTTAAAGATACATTTTTTAAGTACCACACAGAAAATCAAACTACAGTCCTTTTTCCTATGGCTACTGCTGTCCTCCGTGTGGAGCTGTGTAGCTACCACAGTACCTAGCTGAATCCTTTTGAGTAGTTCTATATGTTAAAACGTTTGACACCAACTTCTTAGTTTGATTGAAGTAGAAGCAAACATTCCACATCTATAGATAAACCAACAACCTGGAACTTTGCATGCATGAATTGTCTGTCACATCTCTTATGTTTTGACTGATGCAATAGCACTTCAGAGTGCAGGCAGATTAGTGAGATCCATTAATAATGAGTTCAAATAGATTAAGTTAATCCTGAATTTATTACCTATCACATAGATGACTGCAGGACAGTTATTCCAGAACTGAAGAACACTCACTGTGTTGTGGGATAAGGAAGTCTTTTAGACAAATCTGCAGATATTTGAACTTTAAAGTCCGGTACCATACTGTACCAGACCATTCTCTTTAATGTAATTATAAAATCCAGAACATCACTTTACAAATGTTGTTAACATAATTTAAAGTTTCTGAATATTTCCTCTGCATTACAATAGTGGGCATTTCAGGGACTGCAGTTTTTTGATGGTGCTATAGTGCTATGAATTAGGGAAAATTTTAAGCAAATCACATTAATAAATCAAAATATCACTGACTAATACTGAATTTCTTTGTTAATAGCCACAATAAATAACACAGAATTCCAAGCATTAGGCAGGCTATGAATTTTGGGTACAGTAGTAAGAGATAATTCCAGCTGTTCTCCTGTGGATTGAATGGATGCTGCACTGGGACATGAGACAGACTAAATTTGCAGACAAGTCTGTTTTGTGGAGCAGTTGACTAGAAAGCTGATGAAAGTCACTCCCTGACAATTTCCTGGGGAGCATGTAAGAGCTAGTTCGGGCGAGGTGATTCTTCCCCTCTACTCTGCCCTTGTGAGACCTCACCTGGAGTCCTACATTTAGCTCTGGAGTCCTCAGCAGAGGAAGAACATGGATCTGTTAGAGCAAGTCCAGAGGAGGCCATGAAAAATGATCAGAGGGCTGGTGCACTTCCCATATGAGGACAGGCTGAGAGTTGGGCTTGTTTAGGCAGGAGAAGAGGAAGGCTCCAGGGATTCCAGGGAGACCTTACAGCAGCCTTCCAGTACTTAAAGGGGGCCTTTAAGAAAGCTGGGGAGAGGCTTTTTATCAGGGAGTGCAGGGATAGGACAAGGCGTAACTGTTTTGAGCTGAAAAAGAGGAAATTTAGATTAGATCTTAGGAAAAAATTGTTTACTATGAGGGCAGTGTGACACTAACACAGGTTTTCCAGACAAGTTGTGGATGCCCCATCACTGGAGGGGTTCAAGGCCAGGCTGGATCAGGCTTTGAGCAACCTGATCCAGTGGAAGGTGTCACTGCCCATGACAGTGTGGTTAGAACTGACTAACTTTAAGGTCACTTCCAAACCAAACTATTCTAAGATTTTCTGTTTCTGTAAAAATGTGGGACTGAAGTGCCACCTTGTAATAATGATTTTTATATGCTTGGATACAGCAACAACAGCAGTGAAATCATGCACACCTTCTTAAAGCTACTTAAAGCAAATATTTGTGAAAATGAGAGAAGTTGAAAGGAACAGTAACAGCAGTTCAGAGTTAAATCTTGGTAGATAGCATGGAAACCTTTTGAGGACACCCTGTCAGAATCACAGAACAAAAATATTTCCGTGGGAAGAGGTTTTTACCAATCAAGAATGCCTTGAGAAGTAGGCAAAAGAAACTGGCATGTCTAAAGAGTATGGCAAAAGAACACATTAATTACAAAATGACATCTTGAGAAACCTGATCTATTGGAACGTCTCCTTGCTTATGGCAAAGGGGTTAGAACTGGATGATCTTTAAGGTCCTTTCCAACCCAAACCATTCTATGATTCTATGATCTTTCAAAAGTTCCCTGAAAATATTTTTGTTAGGATCCAAATTTATGTGGAAAACAATGTGGTTCAAATAAACAAAAGGAATATTACTGCCAACAAGAGCACCTCTGTAAACTAAAGTGTTGTAATGGTTAAGTTGTAAACTGCTGTTTGGCACCTCCTACTTCCAAACGTCTTTGTACTTGAGGACTGATTGATAGGTGTCAAATGTGATGCCAGTACTTTCTGAGAATTCCAGATCTAGGATGCTGTGTACTGTTAAGCCTGATGTCTCTGTTGGACACTGGTAGAAATTGCAATACAGACTCAGTGGACTCATGAGTATGCCTGAAATACTGGGGGACAAGGCTTTTAATTTTCTTTTAAAGTCCGTGCTTCACAGTCCATATGCTCCACATACCGGAGTTCTTTGAAGATGTGAAGAAACAGTTGAAGGAGAGAGATGATGAAAGTTTTTCTGGATTCAGACACACATTGAATGTCAGAGAAAATACGTTCAGTGGGGGTTGCTAAATACATGGAAATCATCTTTGTTTCATGGAATCTCATACTAAATTGTGACTGAGAGAGAGGGTTGGGAAGTATTTTGTGTTCTTGCTCTTTTCTCTAGGCTTCCTGTTTTGGTTACTCCATATGGTCACTTTTCGGAATATGAACTTATAACAACATTTCTCTGTCAACTGTACTGTTGGTTAAATCTTATCTTAGTTATAAGACTCTTTGCTTTTAGATTAAATTAGTGAAGCTTGGTAAATTCAGATGAGCAGATGTCCATCTAGTGAAAGTGCTGGACATGCTGCATAATGGTCTTGTTTAACTGAAAGAAAGAGGAGTAAATGAGCATTAAAAACACAGTGTTAAATGTTGTTTAAGAAGATTGTACAATCATAGAATGGTTTGGGCTGGAAGAGGCCTTGAAGATCATCCAGTTCCACCCCCCTGCCATGGGCACAGACAGTTTCCACTAGATCAGGTTGCAAAGATGCATTGTAGCAAGTACTGAGAGATAGGCAGGAGCTGGATCTTCTGGTGCAAAAGGTTTGAAGTAAAAAGAACCTACTTTTTTACATTATTGTACTGTTTATTAACTTTTTAGATGTGGATTTGTATTAGAACTGTTAGTGCAAACCAAGTTTTGTTTTTGTTTCATATTTATGTGTTCATGCAACATTTCAAAATGTGAGAGTGCATGTAATGTAGCATTATACTTTCGAGAGAATCAGTGAAAACATACAGCTGCTTCTAGCACTTTTGGTTGTTTAAGTTTGTATGATAAACTCCATCATAAGGAAAATGTCTAAAATCCCTGATCATCCTCTTTCCAATTAACACACTTCAGCTGTATGTAGTGGTGGCCTTTCTTTATAATTTTTTACTAGTGTACAAAAAAGTAGAAGAATTTCATTTGTAATAATCAGCAGAAAGGGAGAAGAAAGTCTGAGACATCTGAGTAATGTGGACAGAGGGTGAGTAGCATATAGCTACCAATACGTCTGCTCTGTAGAACAACATTTTTCCTTGACGTCATTCATAAAGCTGTCATACCCACTCCACAATAGACAGCTACTTCCCTCTACAAATTTTACAATGTCTTGCAGGCTTATTTGACAGAGCACATGACAAGTCTATCAAAACTGGGAATTTCCAGTGACAAAATTCAAGACAAATGGCAATCCGGTAAATGGAAAAGGTGGAATTTATATATGTCAACAGGAACCCAATTTTTTCCTTAATTTTTATGAGTCTTGTTAGCATTGTTCCTTCTCATTTTTTTTAATTATAAGATTTGAAATATTAAAGTGAGAAACATGAAAATGCTGTCTAGCTGTGCCATGCTTTTATATAATCTTACCTGAACATTTTCTTATAGACTCATAGAACTGTTAAGGTTGGAAAAGACCTCTAAGATCATCAAGTCCAACCATCAACACAATATCAACATGTCTACTGAACCATGGCCTGAAGTGCTATGTTCTACACCTTTTTTTGAACACCTCCAGTGATGAGGACTCCACCACTTCCCTGGGCAGCCTGTTCCAAAGTTTCACGACTCTTTCAGTAAAGAATTTTTCCCTAATATCCAACTTAAACCTCCCCTGACACAATTTGAAGCCACTTGTGAGACGAGACCAGCACCCATCTCTCTACAACCTCCTTTCAATGAATTGTAGAGAGCAATAAGGTCTCCACTCAGCCTCCTCTTCTCCAGGATAAACAGTTCCAGTTCCCTCAATGGCTCCTTATAACACTTGTGCTCCAGACCCTTCACCAGCCTCATTTCCCTTATCTGGACGCGCTCCAGCACCTCAATGTCTTTCTTGTACTGAGGGGCCCAAAACTGAACACAGGATTCCATGAGTGGCCTCACCAGCCCTGAAAATAGGGTACAATCACTTCCCTACTCCTGATGGCCACTCCATTTTTGATCCAAGCCAGGATGCTGTTGGCCTTCTTGGTCTCCTGAGCAACTGTTGACCAGCACCCCAGATGCCTTTCTACTGGGCAGCTTTCCATCCCTTATCCTAGGGTGTTTCAGGGGGTTGTTGTAACCAAAGTGCAAAACCTGTCCCTCATTGAATCTCATACAATTGTCCTCAGCCTATTGATCCAGCCTGACCTTATACTTGCTTTATGTCATTTATTCGGAAAGAATTAGACTAGAGCAAAATTAAGAAATCAACTTAAAAAAACCCTTTTTCTTGTTTTTTTTTTTTACCTTGAAATGTTAGAGGCTTGTGGTCAGTGAACCACATGGCTGAAATGTGACCTGCAGACTTTTGCGTGCAGACGAAATCAGTTGAGTTCTTCTACTTGAACAGTTGCTCTAATGAAGCCAACTGAAAAAGAGCAGAGAAGCAAAAGGCGATGATGGGCATGGAGTCTGTAAATCAAGCACAAAGGCTGCACTGCAATGCCTGAGGGCCTGAACAATTTATTTTTATTAAATGAGGATATATTTAGAATGGTACGGACTGTCATCCGTGGTACTTTCTTCGTGTAAAGTGGTTAGGTGGTAGCACACATCAATTATAATACTTAAAAATCTATAGTGATTCACCTGTGTTCTACGGCCTAACACAAATGTATTCAGGTAAAAGTAGCTTTAGGCTATGTTGCTTTGCAAGGGTATGGGTAGGTAGCAGAGATGAGGTCCTTGCTGCTGCTTGCTGGGTTTTTCTGAACCTTCTGGAGAGGGAAAAATTTTTCCTTCTGGGGAAGCAGGTCAGAAAACTTGAAAGGGAAAGAAATTTGCCAGTGAGGGGTGAGAAAGGGGAGAAAGGAATGGCTGAAAGGATGGGAACTCTGGCATCAGAAGCCTAGAATTCAACAGCTGGGGAGACTCATGGGAATAGCAAAAATCAGATCATCAGCTTGCTTTGGAGTGTATCTACATTAGTAAGTGTTGTGGCCAAAAAATGCTGATTATAGAAATGAAACAGCTGTTGGTAAGGATAGGATGTCTGTGCTACCACTGCTTTTAAGGATGGATGGGGGATTTCATTTTATACTGTCTCTGATTGGATATTATGGACTTAAATGCCTGGTAGAGGATGGAGTGCACGTTCCGATTTAGTATCATATAATTATTTCTGTTCGAAGGATCTCCAGAGATCATCTGGTCCAACACACCTGGTCAAAGTATGATCAGCTGGAGCAGGTTACTCGAGGCCATGTCCAGTCCAATTTTGAGTATGTCCAGAATGGACACTTCACAAGCTGTTTAAGCAACCTGTTCTAGCACTATATATGCTAACAATACTAAAGCTTGCCTCTAGTACTTCTGTTTTAACCCACTGGGAAGAGCCTGGCTTTATCTTCTTTGCTCCCTCCCATTGGGTGTTTATACACATGGATAAGATCTCCCTGAGTCTTCTCTTCTCCAGGCAGAACACTCCAAGCTCTCTCAACCTCCTTGTGTCATGCATGCTCAAATTCTTCAGCCATCTTCATGACCCTGAGTTTGCTTCAGTATGCCCATATCTCTCCAGTACTGGGGAGCCCAGCATTGGACACAGCACTCCTGGTGGGTCTCAGCAGTGTTGAGTGGAGGGGAAAGGTTGCTGACCTGTAAGTAGGAGATTGACAACAAAAGGATCTTCCTGATCCAGACAAACCAAATCCTGAAAATGCACCCATAAAGACCAACAGTGGATTGTGCAGAGGTCACATGATGTCACTGAGGTGGACCAGTACAAAACGTGAAAGAGTATAGGAGACAGGGGGAACTTATTTACAAAGCTTTTCAAATTCTGTTCTGTATCTTTTTATTTTATTTTTTTTTTTTACAATGACACCTATTCTCTGAAAGTTATAGCTGCTAAGGGGAACCAGAAGTCTAGATAAATGTGTCTCAAAGTTTTGGCTGACTTGAGGTCCCATTGTAATTTTGTGGTTAATTTTATCCTGTTGTATTTTAAACCTGGATATTATCTTTTTAATATTTTGTGCCTAGTGTAGTTACCTTGACACGATTGTAGTACCAAATACTTGGAATTTTACATGTAACTCTAATAACTCACATTTTTCAGAAGTCATTTGAATTTCTTGTCTGCTTTGGAAAAGTTAATTTCCCTTTATATAGATGCTTTTTTTCTCTGATATGAATTGAGTACAGATAGGTTGCCTTTGGCAGATGTTTACAAATCAGCCCTCAAGCAGAGTTCTTAAGGGGAATATACACTTTTCCTATATTAAAGCTGCGAGGCTTATATATTTAAACTGAGTTCTTAAGTATCTTTATTTCAATAGGAAAAAGCTACCCTCATGTTACCTGGTAAAAATAGATCGTAAGTTGCCAGACAGATTGTTTACCATTTGGTGTGATAAAATTAAAATGTTAGAGATGGACAAGAACAACTCGATTCTTTATAATCTTATTATTTTTTAAAGCAAGGTGTGACACTTGTCATTTAAATGCAAGAATATGTAGTCAACTGTTTGTTCTTCATTGTCTCTTGACTTTGAAAGCAAGCTTTGACTTATTTATCTTCTGTTAAAGAAAGTATAATACAAGTTTACTGGTAAATAGTCCTCAGGTTTTAAATGTTACAGTTCTGAACTGTATTCAGTAAAAACCTACATGTGATAGAACATGGATGTGTAGTACTCAGTGTTCATAAATTATCCAGGTAAGCAACTAAAAGGGATGAGTCTATGAATCAGAAGGGAACACATTTTTTAGCAAATAAGCAATTGAATCATCACCTGATTTTGATATTTTAGCTTAATAACAGGGAACAGACACAGGAGAACTTCTGAATGGCTGAAATTATGTATTTTGGTACTTTAAATGACGAGCAGATCTAATTTTCACGTAATTACTTCTGCCTTTTAAGAAAACCCCTAAAACCCCCAACAAAATAACGAGAATTTTTTTTAAAGCTCCATCATTCAGTAAATCTATACCCCAAATCACTGTTCTATCACAATTCTTTCAATTGCCTTTTCTTCTTTTTTTTTTTTTTTTTGTCTCAGAACCTTCTATTATGTACAGATTCACCAAGAATAGGATACTGGCTTTCTTTTGAATATTGAGTAATTGAATGCAATCATACAAAAAATTATTCCTGACTTTTAGCCAGTGTTGCTGCAATAACTGGGAAGGACTTCACCTGTTTGCTTCCTTGGAGCACAGTGTCCTCATCTGCTGTGGGAATTGAGTGTGTAACACATGATAGAGTGGGTCAGGATTCTCTTTAGTTCTACATATGGCATGGGCCTTAAGTCCTGCAGACTTAGATTACTTTCGGAACTGCTCAAAATAGGCTTTAGTTAGTGGTTACTTAGAATATTCTTCTTTAGGCGCAATAATTAATTGTAGGCTCTCGGGTGTATTTTATACATTTTCAGAAGTACAGGATGGTGTCCCACCATTTGGTTTAATGTTAATCCATATGAATTTCATGGCATTGCATGCAGCAGTATTGTCATTCGAGTGTCAAATGGGATGGACAGATGTTTTGACTATTGTTATCAAGTGATGATATTAATTTGGTTTTATGTGTTTTAACATTATGCATAAAGCCTGTCTTTTGGTGTAATGATTAATAAAATATCTGTAAAAAAAGCCAGAATTCTACGAAGATTTGCAAGGAGGAGTTTATAAACTATTATCATGGAATCATAGAATGGTTTGGATCAGAAAGGACCTTAAAGATCATCCAGTTTCAACCCCCCTGCCGTGGGCAGAGACACCTCCTACTGAATCGGGTTGCTCAAAGCCTCATTCAGCTTGGCCTTGAGCACCTCCAGGGATGGGGCCTCTGTGACTTCTCTGGGTTACGTGTGCCAGTGTCTTGTCACCCTCGCAGTCAAAAATTTCTTCCTATTGGAACTAAATCTCCCCTCTTTCAGCATGAAAACATCCCCCCTCATCCTATCCCTGCACTCCCTGATAAAGATCCCCTCCCCAGCTTTCCTGTACACTCCCTTTAAGTACTGTTCATTTTACAGAACTGACTACCTTTACAGTAGTTACATCTATTTTCAATACTGTTAAACTTGAAAAAGATACTTTTAATTTCAAGATAAAATATGCGCATTGTGATGATATTTAGCAATAAGCCATGAAACATTTATTCTAAGTATTCTAATTCTGTAAGAGTAGAGGATGTCAATGCTTTTTCTAACTAGAAACTAGACAGGGTTATTGAGTTGAAACTTTCAATAAATATACACAAATAGGGTTCTGTGGAGAAGAAACTTCAGGATTGGTGCATGTTCTCAGTTCATGCCTCTTTTTTCTTTTCACTAGAGAAAAAAAGTGGCTTGTTTCCTTTTTTACAAAAACGTCATTCATTTTTAAGTAAGCTGAACACAAAATCTACCTACACATCAGTATTAAGGGAAAGAATGATTGTTCAGTGTGTATTTGAAATAGTTTTTCCCTGTAAACTGCTAATACTTAGCACTCTTTTTCCAGTTATCTGATTTGGGTTGTTTTTTCCCATAGCGCCCTCATTTCTATAGAGCTTAATGAATGGTCAGATGGAATTCACAAATGCAGGATGGTTTTGGCTTAGGATTTAATTGAGTATGAGTAACAGTTGATAAATTCATGATTATTTGTCTGTTTTCAACCTCTGAAGATATGAGTCACTGTTTGGGAGTTTCCTGCTGCATATTTATGAAGTTCTCTGAGTGAGCTGACTCAGTGTGTTTTTTAAAGAAGAATTTGTCATCCTTTTAAATGAATGCTAACCACTTAAATTGGAAATCAATTTAGCATCCCTAATAAAATCAAAATAGTGATTTAAAGATGAGGCACCAATGCCATATATCTGTATATCTATGTATAGTATTTCATAGAATCTCAGAATGTCTGAAGTTGGATGGGACCCATAAAGATCATCGAAGCCAACTCCCTGCCCTTCACAGGTCTAAAACTAAACCATATGGTTAAAAACATCATCTAGATGCTCCTGGAATATGTAGAGATTTGTATTTGTGTATAAAATATGTATATAGATATGTTTCAAAAATCTTTTAAATTTAATGATTTGTTTAGGTAGTCCAACGCTGGGAGTTCCTAAGGAGTAGGTCACCTTACCTTATCTCAGTCTCCCTTCTTTCAGCTTAAAACCATTACCCCTCATCCTATTCCTGCAGTCCCTGATCAAGAGCTCCTCTTAAGCTTTCCTGTAGACCCCTTTGAATGACTTCCATGACTTTTGGGAGTGTTTTGTTGGATGATGAAAAATGAAAAGTAACATATATTAAGCCATTTTTAAAAAGTTATTTTTTATAGGATATTCTGCTTCTTTTAGAGTATAACTGATCTACGTGAAGAATACAGATGTGTAAGTATTGGCAGCTTGAAAACAATGATGGTCCAAGTATTGTCCAAATTGTGAGATCATGCTCAGAAATCAGTAACAAATGCATACAGCAGTCTTGTCTGAGATAACAGTGTTCAAATTGTCAGAGAAAATATTTTGTGATGCCTTTCATCTGCTTTAAGACCTTTGTCTCTAAAATTTGTCTGTTTTCATTGTAAAACCACAATTTAAAATGTATTCTCAGCCTTCAGGAATCTTTGGTGCCAGTGGGGTTGGAGCGGGCTATGGTGCTGGAGCTCACTGGCATGGATCATGTTTACCTTGCTGAATTATGACAAAGTGGGACCAGTGAAGAGAGGAAATGAATTTTAGTGTCATCTCTCTTTCTGATTCATATCTGCAATTATCTTCCAGTGTTTACTGAAGGACTAAATCCAAATTCCCTATATTGAGGGAAATCATTTGAGGAAATCACATACATTGAGTTTATTCAGAGAACTGTATGTTGTAATAATGTGAGTGAATGCTTGGTTGCTTGGTATATTTGCTTTGAGATAGAATGTGCAGTGAAAGAAAGAAGATATGTTAGAATGCATCACCTTCTGTAACTCTAGGACCTGATTTCTAGCAAAACTGTTCGACAAATTTCATTTCTGAAGCGTTAATCCCTGAAAACTAATTTCACTATTTTTATTCTGGTAGTTTTTCATCATAGTAAGGAGTAGGATTTTGTAGCATTCATTCCATAGAAAGCTCATTAAGTCAGTGGTAAATTTATGTCAATAACTGATTTTGAGAATGATTATGCTGTTAGAGTCTCTGTTTCTAAGTAGGAGCTGAAAAAATCTGAAGTACTCCCTCTTCAGTATTTATATGTTTATGGCTATGCTGAATAAACATATCTATTGATTAAGTTGTTCAAGCATTCCTGTTTTAAAAGCTCATTCTTCACTTCCTCCTGCTTTTGAACAGTCACTTAATTGGGCTTATCCCTCCTAATCATGGAATTCCTGGAAAAAATGAGAATTGTTTAACAAAGGAACACCAAAAAGCTTTCATTTAGAAATCTGATCGTTCAGTTTCAAGATCTTTTGTGTGTTATAGTCGATTATTTTCTGATTTGCTGGATGCATTATTTCTTTTTAAGGTACTTCAGCTGGTGTAAAGGGGATTTTGTTTTACCTTTTGAGATTGTGGGTGTAATTTTTGTTTGGTGTACAATGCAGCAATATTATGAATAAAAAGCATGAATAGTGAATGGAGATGGGTTCCTTAGGAGACCATTTTGAACAGTGAATGGATCTGAGATCTTCAGGGAGCTATTTGTACTTTCTGTGTGTCGTTTGTATGGATGGATTTGTGTGTTGTAAAAGAGAGATTGTAAATTTTGCTTACTTGAGTAATGGTGATGGTCTTGGACCTGCGTTGGACTGTATGCCCATAGGGGAATGCATGTGACTTTGTCTGGGATATAATCTTCAGATTCTCTGGTCTTCTAAAAGTTTGTAAAGTTTGAAAAGTTAAGGTTTTATTTTATTGGAGAAGCAGGGTAATCAATACAATTACTCTACTTATATAATTAGTAAATACGATAAAAGCAGCAGTTAGTAATAATAAGTTACATAAGGTTACATACATTTGAATACTGTTAAAATGATTTTCCTGTGAAAGGCAGTCATGGTAAGCAAATTTGTCAGTATTCTTTGAAGCATATGCTGAGCTCGTGAACAAAGGGAAAATCGTAAATGTTGCTTACTTGATTCCTAAAACACTTCCAAAAGGAAACAAATATGCTGTGAGAGAAAAGTGAAGGTCCCATCATGAGTCAAGAGCTGCTTAAAGGCTCATTTACTCAGTGAAGGGTGGGCTTCAGCCAAATTCATCAGGATCTCTATTTATACCTGTCCCATTCAGCATGCTCATAAAGGGTCTAGGTATTAGGGTGATTAGGTTTGTGTCAAAGTTTATCAAGGGCAGCATACAGGAAACCTGTTTTTAACAATTACAGGCTGATGCTATCGTAGTGGTGGGTTATTGAAATTCGAGATGAAGATCAGCATTGATCTACCTGTGCCTTGTAAAGGAGCGTGCATGATGAAAATGCAGCCTTATTTCATCATACACAGTGATGGGCACTGAATTAACCATTGCCATTCAGGATAGAGATCTTGGAGGTAGGAGACATTCTACAAAGATGCTAATTTAATTTGTAGTGGCAATGCAAAAGGACAGCAGAATATTAGGCATAACAAAATGAAAGAATAGGGAGCAAAGCAAAAAGTTTTTTCCGTTTTTATCCCACTTGTGTGGGGTTTCATCCCCTTCTCTCACGAAGGGCATGGTACAAGGGAACAAAGAAAGGATGGACCAGAGCTGAGGAAGTGTGAAACAGTGCAAAAGTGTTCGTCCTGAAAAAATAAAGCTGAATAACTTCATTGTGTTATCCAGAACCTTCAGGATTGCCTATGAGCTTATTCAGGCTTGATGGTATTGCTTTGATTCCCTTTCTAGGTGGGAGCATTGGATAGGAAAACTTGCACTCACACATTGATAACTTAAGCATTGTAATACAGTTTTCTAAAATTCTCATTTGCTAACTTGAAGTACATACTGAAAGTTAATACTTGACTGCTGAGTTTGCACTAGCAATATGTGGTGGATGGCAAGCAAAAAAAGCAGTGTGTTTGCTCTTTCAAAATTGGCAGATGACATGTACTTCTAGATGAGTAGTAACATTGGTCCTTGTTAGGCTGGGGAGTCACTTGGTTTTGATTTATTCCTGATGTTCTTTCTGGGGTTGTGATTGCTTTTATTCTGTCTTGTTATTTCATTTATGTTTTTGTGTCATTTGGGGTGTTTATGCTGGACACATGTTCTTTGCACCATTATGCCCATAAGTTGGTTTTGTCCACCTCTCATGGGTATGTTCTTTAATTGAGAAGATACCTGCCAGAAGATACCTTTGCTCTTGGCGACCCTGCCTACCAGGGTGTAATGAACGGGTTTCAGTGAGGAAATACATTCAGCGATGCTTCTTCACAGCAGCCAACGTGTTACATGGCCACTGCTGGGAGAACCCGTCTAAGTTGTTGTTAGAGAAATTTCCCCTTTGAAGGATTTGTGCATATATGGTTTGTCCATTAACATCTATCCCTACCTTTACTCTCCTTTTTTACCTTCCTCCTTCAGAATCAGGGCAGGACTTCAGATTAGGAGAAGTTATTGAGGAGCGTGTGATGACTTGTCCCTCCATTCCTTCAAATCCTCAAACAATAGCACAGGGAAGAAATGGAGCTTAAGGTGCGGTCCAGAGGAAGACCATAAAAATGATCTGAGGGCTGGAGCACCTCCCATACAAGGACAGGCTGAGAGAACTGTGGTTGTTCAGCCTGGAGAAGAGAAGTCTCCGGGGAGACCTTAGAGGAGCCTTCCAGTACTTAAAAAGGACCTACAAGAAAGCTGGGGACAGGCATTTTAGCAAGACCTGTTGTGATAGGTCAAGAAGGTACTGTTTTAAAATAAGGGAGGGGAGATTTAGATAGGATATGAGGAAGAAATTTTTCACAACGAAGGTAGTGGAACACTGGAACAGGTTGCCCAGGGAGGCAGTGGAGGCCCCAGCCCTGGCAATATTCAAGCTCAGATTGTATGGGGCTCTGAGCAACCTGATCTGGTTAAAGATGTCCCTGCTCCAGCAGGGGTGTGGAACTGGATGACCTGTAAATGTCCCTTCCTACTCAAAGCATTCTATGATTCTATGAACAGAAAGCAGAGCTGTCTGATTTTGTAGCACACCTATTTTTGCAATTCAGTGTCAGTAGACAGAAAACTCTCGATGGGAACATTCCACATGAAAATTATTGTTTTTAAATTATTTTTAATCTGTTATCTCTATCCTAGGCAAGAATGAGATTCTGTGATAGCTATGATCGGCAGTGCTTCTCTCTAAATTGACAGAGGTAAAACCTTTGGGGCAGTTAGGAACATGTATCAGCCACTTGGGCTTTCGACTGCAGCAGTACTACCCTGGAGGCCTGGATGCAATTTACCTTTAATTAAAGGAAGCAGAATTCCGTATTTTGTATTGCAAGAAGAAGTATGTGTTACATTTTCTGACTGTTTCCAGAGGGGAACTGAGCTCTAGGAGGCAATACTGTCCAAAGGAATAAAGCTGTGTGCTCCTATCTTTTGGAAGTAGCAACTTGTGTTCTAGCTAAAAAATGCACACAAAATAACTTGTGAATATTTGGCTGCGATAGCCAACTAGAAAGTGCATGGCTTAGCGCGAGATTAATACTCTGCAGTAGAAGATTGCTGGATATTTTATTTTGTCTGTCAATCTGTTTTTTTAGAATGACCTTTGATTCACCCTGTTCATTAATGCAGAATGGCTATAGCACACTTGCCTTTAAACTTAATATTATTCTGCTCACATCTCCATTCTCATTATAAACACAGCTATTTTTAGCTAGCACAGATTCAGAATATGCCTTGTAAGCTTAAGGGGGATTTATTGAGCTCCTGTGTGTATTCACTAGAGATTCCTTGTTGAAGCTTACTGATTTAGAATTGGGGAGGAGTAAAACGTGCTATTTAATTCCCGGCATATGCCTGCAGGAGCTATATTTAGCTTCAGCTACTTGTCATTGCCATTGTGCTATTTTTACAAAGGGATGCAGCAGTTTCACTGTTCGGGGGCTTAACTAGACATAAACGTAGATGGGTAAGCTGCATAAACACTGGTGTACTGCAGAAATGCTGCTGCCAGTCAGTTTGTGTGCTGTAGGTGTACTTGAGTAAAACGGCCTTAGAGCATGAGCACATAGGCAGCTTGTTCAGGTTGTGCAAATTCACCTGATGATTAACACATGTGCTAAACATGCTATTGAATTTTGCTTTAGATTGATAAGGTAGTTTAACAGGAATAACAGTTTGGGTTTTGTTTGTATTTGTACGTAAAAAGCTCTGACTCTACTGCAGTGGCACAGTTTATTTCATTGCTTTATCAGTTATTAAGAATTTTATCATGGCTTTTCTAGTTGCCATGTATGTTTTTAATGGAATAGAGAGGAGAAAAAATTAGTGTGGAATGCTTGCTGCGGTTTGGTCCTAGAGGGTGATTACATATGCACAACAAGATGATTACATATGCATGTCCTTTTTATAATGCATATATCAGGGCTCTTGCTTTCAGTTACTATACAATTTGGAGCTTTAAGGAACAATATCTACTGGGAAAGGTCTCCTTTTCCTATTTGGGGAAAATTAGGAATTCTATCTTGATTAAGTATGCCAGTAGATTTAGATTTTCCTTATGATTTGCATTCATAAAAATGTTTAGATTCCTTCTATCCTTTCTTGGCTTTCTAATTCCTCCTTTCAACCAGAGAATTAAATAATTAAAAAGGAAAAAGATAGTTATGTCATTATATAAACACAGAAAACCTGAAGTGTGTTTTGTGTATCAGAAAACCAGAGAAGTTGGCCATAAGCGAAAATGCTAATATTCTCCAGTGAGGGCTGGAGTATCTTTCTGCAAAGTTGCAGGATAGCACTCATTCCATCAATTATTTCCATGTAAAAATTCAATTCAGATTGAGGTTTTGATGAACCTCGATATAGTGTTTTCTACATGTACAAACATTTAATGTGTGGTTGTTCAAGTATTCCACTTCTGATCTTCAGTCCTTGGTGCAGACCTTTCTTGGGGAGCCTAAGATTTGTGACAAATAGTAAAGATACTGGGGAAGACTAATTTGTTTTCGGGTTTGGAATAATGCTCAGCCTGAAATAAACCTTGTGAGGTAAAGACTTTCAGGTCTCCTTATCTCAGATGAGGTATTCCACTTCTCCTCCCAAATCTCCTGTCAGTACTGGTATTTCAAGTAAAGAAATGTCTAAGTGTTTGAGGGAATGATGTGAATCCCTGCATAGAAGAAACACTGAAGATACTGGCCTGCATGTCCCCATGGTCTGAGTTCTGCTGTAAAAGACCAGACCAAAGAATCATTGCTAAGAAGTGTCTGTAGGTCAGAAGCCGTAACATATGTCGTAAGAGATTTCAGATTTCAGCAATGCTGTGCTTTCCTTAGCTCTTATCAAAAGGCAGTAACAGAAACAAAGTGCAACTGACACTTAGTTGGGGGCATTTTTCTATTAGATTGAACTTTTTTGTCCTCCCAAGCAGAATTATAGGATCTCTAGCTAGACAGCAGATTATCTGGTTTTCCTTTTTTTTGATGGAAGGAGGGGAGGGTTGCATTTTTTGTTTTTCCTCCTGACCACAGTTGGGCAGGAGGTTATTCAGTTTATGTACATAAGGGCACCTGTTATTTCTCCCAACACTGCTCTTAAGCCTCATGTTTTTATACAGAATTTATCCTTTAAGCCTGTTTCTTATACAGATTGTCCTCTGTCAGGATACCATGTGGAATCATAGACTGTAGGCTCAGTGATGGGAGAAAGAAGCAAAAATCAGAGGTATTTGTCTTTTGTTAGAGTATTGTAAATTAAAACTCAAGCAAGTGCTTATTTAATGTTGGTAACCAAATGAATACACAGGCAGAGATGTGTGCATTTCTAAATGCCACAACTGATTTTTTTTATGAGAACAACTTTAAACATAGACGCAGTCTTTGCTTTCACAAATCACTCCAGGGACTGAAAGCTTGATGTATTTGAGTCCCATCTTCCTTGGTTTCAGCCACGTAGGATCTCCATTTCCCTCCCAATGGTCACATTCTGGTCATTCCTTTAAAAAAAGGTTCAAATGTGTTCTGTGTACTCCATTTCTCCATGAACTGTGTTGTTGGAGCAGCATATCCCACATGCTTGGTTTCGGAAGCTTGCAGTTGCCAAGACTGGACCTTTTTGGATCTGGTCCAGTAATGCTTACAACAGGTAGTTTTGATGGTAAAGATTAGAAATGGAAACATGGAGCCATGTATAGAAAGGATAAAAAATGTAATCCGACTAGGGCAAAATTCTCTATACCATTCTGATAACTAGGTACTGTGCTGTTGGGGATAATCCATGAATGAAGATGAGCGAATAGGACTGGCCTGAAGCAACAAGGAGCAGAAGAGGACTTAAATGCACTGTTTGGAAATGTGCTCTGTGGCCTGAAGCATCACAGAGGTCCTGCTGGGGCTGTGGGAGTAAGACAACCCTGAGGAAAGCTCAGCCTCATGGCCCAGAAGCAGCGAGGAAGCTATGGAAGGGCAGAGGCCTGGAGATGCAGCCAGCTCTGCGTTGTTGCATACATGGAGCTGAGGCTGTGGGGTGTGGTCTGTGTCAGCAGTGTTGGCAGTCTGAACATGCTTTTGGCTGGCCATCTCTTTGCTGTTAATAACATATTTGTTGCCAGGGTTACCTGCTGCGGTTGAAAAGAATGTGATTCATTTGAAAAACTTGTTTTTGTTACTGCCTGATAACTTGATTAGCTACAGTTAGGCAGCTGAAATTCATAGAATCACAGAATGGTTTGGGTTGAGGACCTTAAAGATCATCCAGTTCCAACCCCCATACCTTGGGCAGGGACACCTTCCATTAGATCAAGTTGCTCAAAGTCTCATCCAACCTGGCCTTGAACACTTCCAGGGACGGGGCATCCATAACTTCTCTGGGTAACCTGTGCCTGTGCCTCACCTCCCTCACAGGAAAAAAGTTCTTCCTAATATCTAATCTAAATCTCCCCTCTTTCAGCTTAAAACCATTCTCCCTCATCCTATCACAGAATCATCTGGTTGGAAAAGACCTCTGAGCTCGTGGAGTCCAACCTTATCTGTCCACTTACTAAACCATGTCCCCGAGAAATTAATCTACCCATCTTTTAAACACCTCCAAGGATGACGACTCAACCGCCTCTCTGGGCAGCTGTTCTAGTGCCTGACCACCCTTTCAGTGAAGAAATTTTTCCTAATGTCTAATCTGAACCTCTCCTACACTTCCTGATAAAGAGCTGCTCCCCAGCTTTCCATCCCCAATTTGTTACTCAGTCCTCAAAGCTCTTGAAAGAAGGTAAGCATGGCACCCAGTAGAAGAAATTGAGAAATGAGCTTTACAAAGAGAGATTCACTGATGCCTTTTACAAGATGGAATTGATGAACGTTTTTATTTCTGACTATTACTGATGAATATCACTGGTTGCCCATCATAGTTGAATGTGGAAGTGGAATATTCAGGGAAGGAGGGGGAAGAAGGAGGGAAGCAGAGAGAATTAAACAAAATCGGGGTTTATAGTCTATTTAAGGAAAGAACCCCAACCAAATAAGCGAGAAAGCAAAAGGCATCCAATGAGAAATATGAGGGGACTAAAAGTCAGAAAGACTGGCTAAACACTCACGAATGCATGGAGCATATTCTGCTGATGCTGGTTTGTGTGAGAAGTAGATTAGCAGCATGGTGTGATTTGGGAAGCAAGCATGTTTACTGTTGGGAAAGAATTTTTTTTTTTTATTAAAATGAAGGTAAATTTGAAGATCTAGGATAAGTTATTTTTCACATTTCAAGCCTTAATCCCAGGAGAAATTGTACTCATTAGTAAGAATTGTTTTCTGTAAGCAATTCAGAAACAATTAGGTAGGTGCAAAAATAATTGTAATTTTTAACCATCAACTTTAAGGCAGTGTTATCTCAGTTTAGAATAAAAATTACTAGTTGAAATAAGAAGTATTAGAATCTGTGTATTTTTCCCAGAAAAAAAACAGTCTATTCTAGTAGCATAGAATTCTATAGTCTTGGAACTGATGAATTCTTCTAAGGTGTTTTGAGATGCTGCTTGATTGTGGAAAATTTTCTCTTGGGGGATGTTGTTGAGATGCTTCACAATGTGGTGGTGGGTGGGAGAGCGCTCTGGTGAGTCAGCTGGGTGAGGCAGAGTTTTGTAGCCCTATTTGTGTAGCTTCTGCACCTGGGAGACATGCAGTCTGTCATTGTCATGGAGAAGAATTTATGCTTTTGGATTGACCAATGCTGCATGAAAATGTTGCAGTTCTTGATGCATTGTGTTGGTTTCCTGGCAGTACTTCTCTACTGTGATGGTTTTACCAGGATTCAAGATGTTATAATGGATGATTCCATTTGCTGACCACTGAACAGTGACCATAGCCTTCTTTGGATGCAATTTTCATTTGGGAAAGTGTTGTGGTGCTCCACCTCTGTCCAGCCACTGTGCAGAATGATATAAGCTGTTGTATAGAATCCAGTTTCCATCACAATGTGGTCAAGAAATGAATCAATTTTGTTGTGCAAAAGATGTGCAGAGCAGACTGTAATAGCGATTTTTTGGGGGATTTTTGCAGCTCATGCAGCACCCATTTGTTGAGCTTTTTTGATTTTCCAGTTTGTTGCAAATGTCAAATGACTGTTGAATGGTCAACATTTATTTCTTCTGCAACCTCTTCGTTTGTTTGGTCTAAGTCCACTTCAATGATGGCCCTCAACTGATTGTTGTCTATCACAGGACACCTGAAACCCTCCTTCATCTTCAAGGCTCTCATTTCCGTGATGGAATTTTTGGAACCAGTGCCAAGTTGTATGTTTGTTGGTGGTCCACTGACCAAATGCAGTTTCTGCTGCTTTACATCCCCTTTATGAACTCATGCAGCAAAATTGCTTGAATTTGCTTTTTTCCATCTTTAATTTGGCAGTGTAATGTAAAAAAGAATAAACAGTGAATACAAAGCTATTAGCATAAATAAGTAGAGCTTTAAAATGGTAAACTACATGATCACAGTTAAATAAAAGTAATCCAAAATAAACATCACTGTTTAAAATGAAAAAAACCCAACAATTATTTTTGCAGTAGCCTAATAAAATGGAAAGATTATATTCTGAATAAATACATTTTTAGTCTGGTTTTCAAGCTGCCTTTTTTTTTTTTTTAATATTGTATCTTAATGAGGAGCCTGCAATAGTATATTCTGGTATTTCTGCACAGTTATTATAGTCAGTATCTGCAAAGTCTCAGGAGCAAACTGCTTGTAGCTAAGTGCTGGCATTTTGCGTTGTAATAAATGTTGAGATCTTGGTGTAATTTTTAGTATGCTAAGGGAATTTAGAAATGACCTGAAAATGCAAAGTATGTGACCCTGTCTTACAGAGTATGATTTTTAAATTTAATTATGGAAAACACTGGTAATAAATATTCCAAAAATTAGTGTTCCAGTTTGGAAAAAAAATTGAGGGCAGAATCTTGCTTTGCTGTCTGAAACACAAAATGCAGCATATGTGGTGATGCAATACTGGAAGAAGAAATATTATAAAACAGAATCTTCTGTTTTTCCAGTAGCAAGATAAGCACAGGGATAAAATCAGGATTATTGCTAGTAAAATTGCTTAGGAATAAAGAAACAAGGAGTAAAGAAACAAATCTACTGAGCAGAATAGATGATGTAAGAATTAGATCCAGGAGCTTCTGACCTGAACTGTTTCCAACTTTGTAAATTTTACAAACCCAAAAATTTAGATGCATGAAATTATTTTCCAGCACTGGGGAGGAAAGTACATGAACATTGTATGGATTGTTTACTCATTAACAACAGATCAATATAAATTTGAGTGTCCTGACTACTAATTCACTTACCTTATGTATCATTCTCATTGTTGGTAGTTTCTTTGTTGATTGTATCTAATGTTTCTGTTTGGTAATTATTCCTTTTTATTCAAATAAAACTACTCTTTTAAGGCACAAGAAGGACATTGATCTGTTAGATTGACCCCAGAGAAGGGCCATGAGGATGATCAGAGGGCTGGAGGACCTCCAATATGAGAACAGGCCAAGAGACTTGGGGTTGTTCAGCCTGGAGAAGAGAAGGCTGTGGGGACACCTTGGAGCAGCCTCCCAGTATTTATAGGGGGTCTACAGGAAGGCTGGGGAGGGACTCTTTGTCAGGGAATGGAGTGATAGGACAAGGGGTAATGGGTTTAAGCTGAAAGAGGGGAGATCGGATATTAGGAAGAATTTTTTTACTATGAGGGTGGTGAGGCACTGGCACAGGTTGCCCAGAGAAGTCATGGATGCCCCATCCCTGGAGGTGTTCAAGGGCAGGCTGGCTGAGGCTTTGAGCAGCCTGATGCAGTGGAAGATGTCTCTGCCTTTGCCAGGAAGGTTGGGACTGGATGATCTTTAACATCCTTTCCAATCTAAATCTTTCTATGGAATGTTTTCTGTATCTTGAGAGATTTTTTCTTAAAAAAATAGTCTGAGAGTTGCTAATATTAAATTAAGCCTATATTTTGTGTTTTTCTGTGAAATATTTTTTGTCCTTTACCTGCACATAATGATTACATCTCTGCTGGTGGATTCTTATATCTTTGAGTTATAGTTACCTTGACGTACTTTCTTGGTCCAAACTAATTAGTGTTCTTTGCTACCTATAACATTTAACACTTTTTGGGAGAAAAGCTTCTTGACTCTTGCAGTCACTCAACTCCCTTACTTGAGAACAAGCTTACAGAAAGGATTGAGCACTATTCCCAGCACAAGAAATTGTGCTTCATCACTGCTCTTTTCCCTTTCATTGTGTTTCTTGTGTCATTGGCTGTTTTGGGGACATCTGTTCTCAATCAGGAATGTTCCAACTTCCGTGTAAGTAGCAATATTCTGGAGAATTATATGGAAATACTCTTTAGATTTTACTCTATTTCTGAGTAGGAAGTACTACAGTAGTAGTTCAGTAGAAATAATTGATGTGAGTTGTAATTTATTTGTTTAACTAGCAGTTAAATTTAGTGTATGAAAGTATTGCTGTTCAGAGAGAGGCTGTGCTGAGGGATCAGCAGAAGGGTAGGAAGTGTTGTAATGTAGTTAGGAAACATTAATGCCCAATGTTCTGCTTTTCTTTAGTGGCACAGTGTTATTCAAATATCCATTATTTTTTAGTTTTGCTTTTAATCCTATTATGAAAGTGAATATGGAAATGATTTCTGTGAACAGACTGGAAAGAATGGTTTTTTTTAATAAAAACCTGGTACCTACTTTGAGCAGAAAATGTGTTTGAGGACGAAATGTGTGAAAGAAACCAAACTGGTAATTTTTAACAGTTCATCTGTAAAATAATGCTTGTCGGTACAGTAGGTGGCATTAATGTCAGGTGCTGTTGGTTAAGAGTCTGATAATGTGGAACTTACACACAGAAACACTTTTATTTGCTTTTCTTCATCAATAGAAGAGAGGACTGATGAAATAGTAAACACTGTATCAAGCCAAAGTCATGGTAAGAGTTATACAATTTATACATATTTTCAGTATTGAGTTTCCAGATGCAACTCTGCTTAAAACCAAAATCCTTCTGCCTTAGCCTGTAGATATTCTGAATTCTAGATGCGTTCAGTTAACAGTAGACTTCTTTTCATGGCTGCCTGCCCTGAGAGGCCAGTGTACTCTGTCCTTCCTTCCTTTTCTTTTTTATGGATCAGGCAGAATGGTGTTTGTAGTGCCACCCTGCTCTTTCCTTTTGGTCCACAGTGATCCAGTTTGGAGAAATGTAATTAATTCTATTGATATCTGTAAAGATGAACAGTTTGCAGCTCATTCGGTTGTTTCTGTAGGTTTGACAAGGCCACTGGATAAGTATACAACAGCATTTGGACTGTTCTCTGCAGGTGCTGTGGAAGACAGTGGTAAATTGTTTTAAATTGGAGCTTTGTAAGTTTATGGAAGTGTAGGATTTTTTTTGTTCTATCCTAGAGATAGAAAATCAATCTTTCATATTGGGTGTAGAGTCCTTTCCGAGGAATCTGTGCGTAGAGGGGTTTAAAGAAGATTGAATTTGGCTTTTTTAACATTCTGCTCATATAATGTGAATCCTAAACAATAAAACCTTCTCTGATCACCTGAAGGCTCCTCAAAAAATTATTTTCTTCAGTCGTTCTTCCCTCCTGCACGTATGTCTACAGTCCTGATGTAAACTTTGCCAGATGTTTTATCTTTGCGCATATGTGTACATTCTTAGGAACCTTGCAAAATATCACGGCCAGAGAAAGAATATAGGTTTGGATGTTCTGCAGTTCTCAGAGATATTCAAAATCTCATGTTCTGCATATTAAATATCCCCAGTTAGATCTTACATTTTGGGTGGGAAGAGGTGTCCTGTTATCTGGATCAATGGAAGGCTGTTAGGTTTTCTTGTCCCTGTTCTCTAGCGTGGGGTGTGTGACACACACAGAGTCATCAACAAGTTTTCTTTGACAATTTCCTCACTAGAGCAAGATTCTGGTGAAACCCTTAAGCTGTCCTGCTCATCAACGGCATCTAGTGGTTGTATTTTGTAGCCTCTATCTGGGGATTTTTCATTTGGAATTGGATGTTAGGAAACCTTTTGCATCTGGAGACATAATGCTCCATGACCTTTGGCACTAACGTTTATTACATGTTTACCAGTAATTATATGCGAGTGGGCTTAATAAGGCAACCTTGTGCCATGGGCCCGTGTAGAATTAACCATGGATCCATACTACAGTTCCTTTCCCAAGCAGGATGCTGAGTATTGCAGCAATAACACAGAACATATATGGCTAGGGTTTTCATAGATTTCCTAATTGAAATAGAAGTCCATTCTCACATTCCGATGTAAGTAGTGTCACATCCCTGTGCTAGTGGAGTCTGGCTCTGATTTTATTAAATGGTCCAGCTGGTTAATTAGAATGAAGTATGCTTTGAATGCGTTTGCGCTTTTTTATTTTTGTATTTAATATTGATTAGCTCTTCTGACATAGCATAAAACTGAGTTCATTAACTACAAATTAGGGATTGACATAAACAGAGTAGGCGAGTATGTCCAGCGTTCCCAGTGAAGGTTTTTATTTTATTTGTATTATGAGGTGACTCTTATGAATTTTAATCAAACTGAATTAGGATTTAGAGTTTGCCCACTTTTCTTAAAAGCAAGCTGGAAATAGGCACAACATTTAAGTGTGCACATGGAGTGAAGCATTAAACTCTTGATCTTGGTACGCTTTAAATCACTGCCTTGTGGTTATTTTAAGAAATTGATTGTAGCTGTGTTTCTGTTCCTTCAGCCAGACTTAGAAACAGAATGGTAGCAAGTATAAATGTGTTCTGTAAGCTCGAAAATCCTTAGATTGTTCCTTAGAGCTTATGGAAAATATTAACGGGGTTCATAAAATCTTTGTAAATCTTCAGTTGAGAGGGAGAGAACTTTTAACTGTCTGAAGATGGGTGACAGCTGACATATAATTCGTTTCCTGGATAAGGTTGCTGGCTTGAAGTTTGTGGTTTTAGTGTTTTGGGTTGTTTTTTTTCTTTAATAAGGAATAAGCTAGAAGCTACTCAAAGGGGAGGTAAGCTTTGTTTCTAGATGTTTTTAAGAAAAGGATGTCTGTCTAGACATAGGCTTCAGCATAATGTGGTCATGTCCATGTTAGGATAGAGGTCTGACTCTGCCTCTCTCCTTGACCTGGGATTTGGCAATAGCAACTGCCTGAGGACTAGAATAAAAGCTGAGAAAGAATCCTGTAACACTTCTCAAATTCTTGCATTGCTTCCAGCAAATTGTATTTCAGGAATGTAATAAAAGTAGAAGTGGTGTATAGTCCCTTTGGGTGAATCAAATGTTTGTTCTGAGCTTGAACACGGATGATAACATGGGGTTTGGTATGCTGGGAATATTCCCACATGCTATTCATTAAGGAAAAAGACACAAAGACGAAAATTTCATGACAGAAGTAAAGGCTCAGCATTACTGAGAGTAATGAGTGCGTAACACTAATGCTAGAGAATCATTCTCATTTTTAATATTTGCTAACCAATCATGTTCTATAAAATGAATGCCAAAGAAAGACAAGGTTAATGCACCAGATCTAGTCAACAATGATGTGTTAACCTGTTAGTTAATAAAGATGAGCCTATGTATACTTAGAGTGACTTGTTCAGAGACCAGATGCCCTTAGTTTTGTATAATCCTTATCTGTCCAGCCTGAAAAACTTTAAAGGTTTTCCATTTGATTAAGAAGGTAAAGAAAGCCTGAATATTTTTCCAGAGTATGAAAGAGCGTATGATTTAATAAACCCAAAACTCTTCTAAGGAAAAGTAAGCACTTCATTTTTCTTTTGTTAAATGTGATACAGAGAGGAATTACGTAAAGGCAAGTTCAGTTGTTGTTCAGTACTTTATAGTTTTTGAAAGGATTTGGGAATAAAAACCAACAGTTTTTCCTAAGATGCAGTTTTTCCTAAGATGCAGTCATTTGTTAGATTACCTTTTTTTCCTGAGAGAATAGAGTAGATGGGCTAAGAAAGCAAATTCTTGAGGGCATAGAAACTTCTTGGTAAATCACTTCTGTGTTCTAATTTAACTGAGCTTGTGAAATGCGCAGAAATGAAACATAGCTAATAATTAATTTACTTTTAATTCTCTAGACACTGGAAGCCATCTTGAATTTTAAGTACTCTGGTGGACCAGGACACGTTGAAGGATATTACCGGAACCTTTCACTAGGCCTTCATGTAGAAGTAGAACCGTCTGTTTTCTTTACACGTGTTAGTACCCTTCCAGCAACAAGGTAAGCCTTGCTTTGACTTGTGTGTATTTGACTCATTGTCTCTATTCCATTGGCTGTAACTAAAAGAACACACTGGAAACTTTCATTATCATCAGCAACCGGTAGGTAAAGAATTTTGCACACAAGTTTTCAAAATTCCTCATCTAGGAGTTTAGCATCCTTTAACTGCAGGCTATGATTAAAGCAGTCTGTGTGCTGAGGTTCAAAATTTTTTGCATGGTGGTTTCTTTTACCACTGACAGGATATATCCTGTTTGTTGTAAAATTTGGTGGCTTCTTTCTATATCTTTTGGCTGTTGTGGTGTGTTGTGCATTACATTGTTTTCTGTTTGTCTGACAGAATCTTACCCAAAATGTATGTGTAAATGGTTATCTGTGGATGTGAGGAGTAAATTGTATTCATTCTCTCCTTTATTATCATAGAATATTATCATGGAATCTAACATTATCATAGAACTGTTAAGGTTGGAAAAGACCTGTAAGATCGTCCAAGTCCAACTGTCAGCCCAACGCCATAGTGTCTGCTAAACCATGTCCGAAGTGCCATATTTGCATGCTTCTTGAACATCTTCAGGGGACGAGACTCCACTTTGTGCTTGCTGTCTCTTATAAGCCACAGAGCAGTTTCATGTGTTGTAGTAAGTTTTAAAAATTATGGCAACACATGATGGTAGTCGAATGTGATAATCACCAAAACCTGATTGCCTAAAAATCATCAGCCACTGAGTGCGATAAATTTTAATAATTTTTTTTTTGCTAAAATTGTGTTTATTTGCTGCTAAATACACAGTTCCTATTCGGTATGTTTTGTTAATTTTATATTGCTTTACTTACTACTTAAGCAAAGCAGCTTTTTCAAAAATTAATTCTGTAAGTTAGTGGTTGTGCTGATCCTTAATCATCAATTTTTATTAATGTAAGTTCACCTATGCTGCTGGTTAAATAGTCTACAGTCTTTAAATATTTGGGATGTATTCAAACTCTGGTAGTTCATAGGTGGCCTTTGAATACCTGTAAATCTAATGATAAATAAATGAGCTTGGGTTTGTTGGGAAGAAAGAAGACTGAGAGTGGACTTTGTTTCAGTGCGGAAGTACTTCTGAGGTGTAAATATCAAGGAGAAGGAAATAATCTTTTAGATGAAGGATGAAGTTAGTCGAAAAAAATGTTACAACTTGGAAAGAAATATGCTTTTATTAAAAATCCCTTTGTGATAATCAGGGGACTTGAGTTTTTGACTACATGAATGGCACTGCAAGAGGACAGCTATCTGTTTCACAGCAGTTAATACAAAATATAATGACCTTTATGTATAGCAAGGGAATTTTAGGTTAGGCAAAGATAATGAAACGCAAATAGTTTTTGTAAAAACTGTTTAAAAATGAGATGAACAAAGTTGTTTTAAAGTAGATTTTGTCCTTTATTATAAAAGAGACCTAAATCCATATGGCTTTGTTGGTAAGCAAGTTTGTCAAGCATTTAGCTGCTTGAAAGTGTAGCAAAATAGGCATCATTTTATTCTTTTAGAAGTTGCTCTTGTAAAGTAAAACTAGTGTTACTTGCAAATTCAGAACATAGTATCCGGAACAGCTGTTTGCAAAATCCCAGGAATCTTATTAATGATGATCAGAATTTCATCCCTGCAATGACAGATTCTTAGACTTTTGTTTTCAGGGTTTAATAAGTGATTTCTATTCAGCAACCTGAAAGTACCACAGCATATACTTTAAATAGCTTTCAAAAAGATTCATTATACAGGTAAAAATCCTCAGTTTGCATTTATTATTTGTGTGCATAGTCCCCTTCATTCTGTGTCAAAAATGTCTGTCTATCTAGACTTTTAAATGGACATCAGGACTGCTCTTTGGTTCACTGCAATTACTTTCCCATAGTCATGGAGCAGCTTGGACCTACAAACATTTCATAAAAGCTTCCAATACAACATGATGCTTTCATTTGTAACTCTCCTGTTGGTAAGCTGGTGTTTTATGCTGGGTTTCCTCAGCTGTGTTTGTTTAAGCCAAGGTTATTCTACCCCTGCCTTCTCAATCTGTTCTCAGGAATTTGCTATGTGAGGAAAGTATTTAATCCTAAAATCTTTAAAAATAGATGGAGGTGCTAATTCAAAGGTAGAGTTTCTGTGTTGTTCAGCTGTGTACAGCTTCAGAAGTGTTGTAGCAGCAGACACTATAAATAGTGGCTCCAGTTCAGCCAAAGGCTTCAGCTCATGTTGTACGCATTTGCTTGATTCTTTGCCTGTTCATACTGATCAGCTTTTCAGTCAATGGAAACTTTATTTAAGTGATTTACTGATTGAAGGTGTAGTTTAACATGTGACTGCTTTTAATTAGGGTGCAAAAAGCTTTACTGAGTTGGGGGAAAATACTGCAATATTTAAATTTCTTTTGGAAATGTTTTATTGCAAGACCTGTCAAAAGGCCATTTACATCTTTTTTATACATTAGGTATAGATATGTTAGGTATATATTTTCTGCTAAGTCCTGAATGCATTTTGGTGTCAAGTGCTAATTATCTCTTCCTGTTTGTTCCATGCTGTTGGCTTTAGTGATCAGAAACACCATATCTTTACTCTTGTGCTTCCCTCTGTTGATTCTCTGTTAGAAGAAGTCACATGTCATTCGAAATTATAGTTTAGAATGAAAAATAGCAGAAATATATCATCTTCCAATCTGCTAAGGATAAATATTTATCACTAAGTGAAACAAAATTTGTTTTTTGTTGAGCATCTCTGCCAATATCTGAGACTCAATGACAGCAAATGATAAGTCAAATTTTGTATTTTTACTTGCTCTGTTAAAATCTTGAATCTGATTTTCGTTTGATTTACAGTTGAGATTTTGTTGCTTAAATTCCATCTGAGGCGCTGAGCTATTTTTGTTCAGTCATTATGAGAAACTATATTTTATAATTTACCTTCTCAGCTGTCATTTCAGAATGAAAGTTATCATTGCTTTCATTTTCTGGATTCAATTTTCCCCCCTTCTTTTATGTTTTTGTTGGTTTTATTTTACATTTTACCTCAAAGAAAGTAAGAAACAATAGCTTACAGCTGCTGGGCTTAAAAAGTCAGAGCAAAATAAAAAAACTCGGAGCATTGATTCTTCCCTTAGGCTTTTACTGAAAAAAACCCAGAAAAAATGTTAATGAAATTACTTCCCCTCCCCCAATTGGAACATAAAGATTATGGTTTATCTAAAAGTCTTTCAGACTTAATTGGTATTTCTTTTATTTCTTTTATTTAGCTGCTTGAGCAGATATGCATGGGAAGTATGACTGAAACAGCTGGGGATTTTGGTTTGTGTTTCTAAATATCCACCCAAAGTTATATGTTCCACTCATGCACAGTTTTCTGCTTTTTAGAGAGAGTTTTCATTAACTGTATCTTCTGTTTTTCTTATGGTGTGTTTAGTCCTGACAAGAGGTCCTCTTAACTTTTATCTGTGCTGGCCTGTAGAGGCATCATGGTTAGCGTGATGCAGCCCTTAACACGCTGCAGTGCCTAATCTGTCGCTTAATTCTGATTCAGATAACAGCTCTCCTGTCAGAAGAGATGATGTTCTTTCAGTAAATGGGTGTAATCTGCTCCAAGGTTTTTCACTGGGTATGTCAAGCGATGCTCATTCAGCTGCCTGCATCCAAAAAGACTGGCAGAACAAGCTTGTGCTGGGAAATAGTTTGCCTCTGATCGTGGTGCCTGTAATCTTTGATTATGCTTGTTTGTGCTTGCCCAGAGATGGTTGTCCCATGATGGACAATCAAGAATGTAGATGTTTAAAGCAGCTCAGATATAGGGTATAAGAGAGAATGAGTTAATATTGAAAGTTTTCCCACTCTCACCTACAGCTCACTGCCCTGCAGAGCTGACGTTTTGAAAGACTTCAGGGATCTACCTGTTTGACTGTCTGTTTGGCATAAAATGCAGAGAAATCTATACAGTAAAATTGTGTTTGTTGTCCTCTGTAATCGAGCATACCGTGTTAATTGATTCCTTATCATCTTATCCCCAAAGCTACTGGTGTGATTCCAAGTCTCAAAATGGAGAAAGACTCTTCTAGTTTGGTGGTTGAAGAGCAACCTGTTTAGTTTGGAGGAAGGCTAAGACATTGCCTGTTTAAAATGAATGGCTGTTTCTACATGGAGAAAATAATTAGTATTAAATTCACTAGTTTGTTAATGAAAAGTACAATAGAAACCAGACAAATTGAACTGCAAATAAAGCTCTCATTTTCATCAATCATAATTATTAGCTGTTGTGAAAATCTTGATTTAATAACCATTTTTTAATGTTCTCATGACTGGATGTTTTTTTAGAATATATTCTTTATCCATACACACACCACTGAGCTCAGTATAGATTGTACTGAGTGGGAACCCGTGAACCATGGGAGGTTACATCCAATAGTTAAATCATCTTGCTAACCTTAAACTTTGCTAACTCTGCCATAATTTTGCAGTGGGTTCATGGAAAAGCAGCAAAAAGTAGTTTACAGATTGAGTGAATTGATTTTTGAGATCAAAATGTTAAATATGTACCGTTTGGCACATGAAGACGTGAGAACATAAATCTGGAAACATTTATAGATGTGCTGGGAATATTTAGCTTAATTGAAAATGTTTACAACTTGGAGAAGTCAGATGAGGACAGTTCTTGGAATATGTGAAAAGCCATTTTAACAGTAAGATAGATAACCTGACTTAATCATCTGAAGTTAGTCTCAAAAGCTTCATTTTCAGAGAATTTAATAAAAATTAAATTGGATTAAAGAAACCCTATTGAAAACCCAGTAGCACCAACAAAGATGGTCTGTTTTGCTGTGTTATTCTTTGTGTTTGTCAGTGGATTTTGGAGAATAGGGTTGTCACCTCTCACACCCTTGCCAGTTGTCATTTCCAGTGCTTTACTTGTCTATCTGACATCTCGTTTTGACTAGGGATGGTGCATGTGCCTGTTTGAAGAAAGCAGAAAAGGAGCAAATAAAAGCATGGATGTGAAAACACTCCATGATTTCAGCTGATGGGGAAACAACTGAGTCAGGATGTAGATAACCTGCCAACCCCCACTGAGCATTTCATGTTTAAACTGACTTAAATCTAAGCTAGACACAGTGCTGCGGTAAGATTATTCACTGAAATGAGCTGTCATTAAAGCGTGGCAGCTGTGCTTGGTTTTTAATACTGTGTTAAATGTTACTGAAGAATATCCTCTGTTGTCATTTCAGAGTAGATTGATATAGTAATCGTAATACCCTTGAAAGAAATTTCTAGATTACAGTATAATTGTCTCTTGCTTTAAGTTTCCATGGCCTCAATTTTGTCACTCTTTTTGGAATCGTAACTGTCATTGTAAGATTTTTCAAATGCAACATGATTCATCATGTCACTAGCTTTTGTTGATGTTACATCCTTAATTCTGCAGTAGAGGATAACAGAAATTAATTTATACAATAAATCTTAAAGACTCTATTGAATTAACTCAATTTTCAAGAAAAGATTAAAAATTCTTAGTTTTCAGTGTTTGAAGTGAGTATCGACTTAATTTTGCATGTTCTTTTGGGACCTTCAGATTATGAATCACCCAAGTGAAAATAATTTCTTTGTACTTCCAATTTTTGCATGTACAACCTTGGAATGTATAGATTTTTGTGTTACTTGTAAAAGAAAATCCTCAACATGAAATTTATGTCAGATTGTTCTAAAGGAAACATCATGGACAAATAAGGAAGATCACTGAACTGGAAAATATTTGCACATTGTGATTATTAGTATTCTTCCACTTAGGCTCTGAAACTATTTGTTTGACCCAGGCTTATTTAATTTCCATTAGTAGACACAATGACAGATGTAAAGAAGAGCAAAACCCTTTCAAGAGCTTTTGTTCTTTGTCCTAGTGTCTGTATACAGCCTAGTAAAGCTTTCATTCATCTTCATTTAACTTGGAATTTCAACATAATGCAATAATTTATATATCATTCCTTTCAGAAAAGACAGAGATTGTGTTTGTGGTGTCTGCTGGGTTTTTTTTCTGGATAATTTATATTTTATTTCCCAGGGAAATGAAATTTAGCTGATCACTTTAACTGTTTTCCCTTCTCCTCTAGATTTTAACTAATTTCAGCCAGCTGTATAGCAAAAAGTTAAATATATTCCTGCAGATTGGTAAATGGACAGAGAAGAGAGATCTTAATTTATGTCCCAGTGAGGAAAGGCAGAAGCCTGAGCTCAGCAGTTATAATACTTACTTGCTCTGCTCCCTGTGCCAGTTGGCTTTGGATGAACTCAGGGCCAGCCAAAACCATTGCTCTGCCTACTGTGGTTGCTGCACGGCTGAAGGAGCTGTGGGTGATTTGAGAGGTGCATGATGAGGAGACAGGAATTTGGATATATGGGAATTGAATTCTTGTGGTGTGGTAGAGTAATTTTGCCCTGTATTTTCCAGAATAATCCTTCCTTCCAGTACTTAAAGGGGGCCTACAGAAAAGCTGGGGAGGGGCTCTTTATCAGGAAATGCAGGGATAGGACAAGGGGTAATGGTTTTAAGCTGAAAGAGGGGAGATATGAAGACATTTTTTCCTGTGAGGGTGGTGGAGCACTAACACAGGTTACCCAGAGGAGTTGTGGGTGCCCTGTCCCTGGTGGTGTTCAAAGTCAGGTTGGTTGAGGCTCTGAGCAGCCTGATACAGTGGAAGATTTCCCTGCCCACAGCAGGAGGGTTGGAGCTGGATGATCTTTAAGGTCCCTTCCAACCCAAACCATTCTATGTTTCTATGATAATCCATGAAGAGTGGGTTATTTGGGTTTTGGAGGAATGAGGAGCTACACTAATTCATATTGTTTTCTTAAATGCTGTAAGTCCATAAGTATGTGGAATAAAACTAGATGTTGTAATTTTGTGTGTGCTAATGTGTGATGATACCATGCTATCTCAATAGATGTTCCAGAGGAAAAAAAATGCACAAAGTCAAACAACGAAACACAAACTGACTTGTTTTAGATGTTTTTGACCCAAGCTTTAAAAAGGAGCTAGTGACAGCAAAATGTCTAAAAAACCTGGGAAGCTGTTGATGACCCTGAAAGTTATGTGAAATCTTGAAAAGATGGTTTTCTCTGTCTTCTCCAAGGATGAATGTTAGCTAACATCTACTTTGCCCAGGGAACTAGTGGAGACCCCATCCCTGGGCACTTTCAAGGTCAGATTGGATGGGGCTCCGAGCAACCTGATCTACTTAAAGATGTGCCTGCTCCTCCAGGGGGGTTGGACTGGAAGCCACGTAAAAGTCCCTTCCAGCCTAAAACGTTCTGTGAATCTGTGAGTCTGTGGTTAACACAACTTGACTCAACGTAGTGGATTTTTTTTTTTCCCAGTAACTCATTCTGTACCTTCCTCCCCAACCCACTGAATATTTAGTGTGAACTATTATATGGTGGTAGGTGGTTTGGAGAAGTGAAAACAAATTGGATAAGTGTGGGATAATCTTTTCCAGTTCCAGGAAGCAGTGTCTTCTGACTGGTATTTCCCAGCCAAAAATTTCAGTATCATGATTTATAATTTGATCATTTTTAGAGCCATTTATTATTTTGAGTGTTTTATGGTTTTTATAAGCTTACACACTTCTTGAAAATAAAACTAATTTACCTAATAGAGAGGCCAGGGTTAATGGTCTCAGATTTACTCAATTGCAACTAATTTACCTAATATGGAGGCAAGGGTTAATGGTCTCAGATGTACTCAATTGCATTAAAATCCTTAAAACAATATGATTTTGAAATTCTTTGGTACAGAGCTTACTTTAAGCAACAAATTGCTGACTGGACTCATGTAGTAGTTCAGCAAATTCATAATGGTGTTCCTTTATCACACTGGCATGATTATGATTTGCTTCTCAAATCTCATTTACTGACACTTTGAGATAGGTTCTATAATTCATGTCTTACAAAGGATGGCCTGCTGTAAGTTCACCTCTCGTGAAAATTGATAGAAGATTTGACTTTCTTGCTAATTCTTTGTTTTCCTGGAACTTTCATTTCCACCCAGATCATAACTGAGCATCATCAGTTCTACACAGTCCTATTAAGAAAAAAAATCTTAGTTTCAGACCTTTAGCAAATTGGTATTTAACAAATTGAGGGTTCCATATTTCCTTTTTAACTTTATTATGGTGTTACATCTAATTTTCCAGAGCTTATACTTTGTCTTGGTTTCTATACATGGATGCAGCTTTCAGGATTTGAATCTTACTGTTTTAATTCAAATACTTTCGCACCCTTTAACTGTGTTTGTTATTCATTGCCCTAACAGCCTCTTTGATACTGTCCTATATTTACTCTGAACATCTAATGCAATCTTTTTCTACAGTTGTAATATTATCTTCAGTCTTTTTGTACCCATATCTTATTCTTCTGTGTTTTCAAATTCTTGTAATAATTCTTTAACTTTGATCAGGGTTTGTGGGATAGGACAAGGAGGAGTGGGTTTAAGCTGAAAGAGGGGAGGTTTAGATGAGGTATTAGGAATATTTTTTTTCCTGTGAGGATGCTGAGGCACTGGCACAGGTTTTCCGGAGAAGTCATGAATGCCCCATCCCTGGAGGTGTTCAAAATCAGGCTGGATGAGGCTCTAAGCAACCTGATTCAGTGGAAAGTGTCCCTACCCATGGCAGGGAGCATTGGAACTGGATGATCTTTAAGATCCCTTGTAACGTGAACCATTCTATGATTTTACTTATTTTAGTTAAAAATTTCCCTGGAGAATTAACTTAAAATTGACAGGGAAAGAATTTCCCCTGTGCTGTTTGAAGAGAATTAAATAAATGTCATGATGATGAATAATTTTCACTGCATAGTCCAAGAGTTCATATTCAGGAATTTTTAGTGCTAGTGATGGTGTTTGGTCCTGAAGGGCTGCTGCCTGTATGGGTCCTTTATATATATGACATGAGTTGTTTTATTTACAGAACGTGGTTCTGCTGCCAAAAGATGTTGTACAATGCTTGAGTGTTGTTTCAGACAATTGTTTAGCTTTGCTAAACAAAGAAATTCCTTCCATGTTGAATTTTGTAAATGTAGTTTACACTTGAAGTCTCTCTTGCAGTTCATAAACTCTTATCTACAGTTCATAAACTCTTATCTACAGGAGATGCAGAAGTTGCTGTGTCTTTTCAGGTCTTGTCCCATTCTCCCAATGATGAGGTGGAAGCCAGGCATTTTTCCCCTCTTTCTTTTTCTTTCCTTACTGGTAACAGCATAGCTACTGAATAGAGTACTACTCTTCCAGTTATTTCTTTGTTGTGAGCTGTTAAGAAAGGGAGTTTAAGAGCTACAGCTCCTTGTTTGTTCTGAATTCTTGAGTTTTGACATATTTGCTTCAGGCACTCAGCTACCTTCGTGCATTCTTCTCTATATTCAGTATTGATTGGGGTTTTACCCAAAGAGAGTGAAAACTCTTAAAATATATATAAAAAAGCCTCCACTCCAACTTTTGATTTTTACTTTTTCTATGAGATGCTACTGTCCGAAAGCAATGCCTCCTTGTCATTTAGTGCATGGTTGCAAGTGACATTGCTATCACCTTTGTGACTGGAACATTAACGTCCTGTGCTTATCCTATGAGTGTTCCTGTCTCAAGGTTTTGCAAGGTTGCAACACAGTTCCTCATGTATATCCTCTGAAAATGATGCCTTGATTTTTTGGAAGAGAGTTATATTATGAACCAGACAGCCTCTTTATAAAGTAGAAGAGCAGCTCTTAAACTCTTGCACCTCTCAATTAATTAATTGCCTTTGGAATAGCTGATGTTTGAGTTTAATTGCAAATTATTGTGCAATAGGATAAATGTAATTAGTTGCCTGAGACATGCAACTGTGTCTTACTTAGTTTGAACAGGCATATTGCTGGAAGAATGACTGAGATGACTCTCACCTTACCAATACATTTCTCTTCCTTCCTCTTTGGAGTGATTCTGATTTCACATTTACTCTCTCTCCAGTTAATGCTAAGTGATGGGTTCTAGTTCTGACATCAAATACAAGTCACTTTTCCCTTCTCATTGATTTTGATAGCAATTATATGGGATGAGATGGTCCATAATCTTTATAGGACGGATACACTAGTTTATACTGTAATTCACAATGATAAGTCACTTAATTTTGTTATATGTGCATTTAAATTTCAAAGCCATTGATAGCTGAAGTTAAATTGTAGTGATGCTTAAGGCTAATATTCTCTGTTCTTAAGTAGCTTCTTAGGAAGTCTTGAATTTCACAGTACACTGAAGAAACATTGTTTCAGCTGTATGATTTTATTTGGCATTTTGATATGTGCTTCTGAAATTTTTCTGTGTGTGTTAGATTCGCAAATGTGACGCCCATCAACAAGAAGGGCCAGAAGGAGGATCTGGGGAACTACAGGCCTGTCAGGCTGACCTCAGTGCTGTGAAAGCTTATGGACTATATCATCTTGAGTGTCATCAGGTGGCATGTAGAGTATATTCAAGGGATCAGGCTCAGTACACATGAGTTTAGGAAAGGCAAGTCCTGCTTGACTAACCTGATCTCCTTCTACGACAAGGAGACCTGCTTAGTGGATGAGGGAAAGCCTGTGGATGTTGTCTACATAGACTTCAGTAAAGACTTTGACATCACCTTCCCACAGTGTTCTCCTAGAGAAGCTGGGGCCTCATGGCTTGGGCTGATGTACTCTTTGTTGGATAAAAAACTGGCTGGATGGCCAAGCCCAGAGAGTTGTGGTGAATGGAGTTAAATCCAGTTGGTATCTGGTCACAAGTGGCATTCTCCAAGGCTCAGTATTGGGGCTGGTTCTGTTTAATATCCTTATCAGTGATCTGGATGGGTGGTTTGAGTACTTCCTCAGTGAGTTTGCAGACAACACCAATCCGGCTAGGAGTGTTGATCTGCTTGAGAGTTGGAAGGCTCTACAGAGGGATCTGGACAGGTGGATCAGTGGCTGAGGTCAGCTGCCTGGGGTCAACAAGGCTCAGTGTGAGATCCTGCCCTTCGGTCACAACAACCCTGTGCAATGCTACAGGCTTGGGAAGAGCGGCTGTAAAACTGCCTGGTGGAAAAGAGGATGTTGGTGGACAGCAGCTGAATATGAGCCAGGAGTGTGCCCAGATGACGAAGAAGGCACGCAGCATCCTGGCATGGATCGGAAATGGTGTGGTCAGTGGGACCAGAGAAGTGAATATGCCCTGTGCTCGACACTGGTGAGGCTGCACTGCAGTTTTGGGCTCTTCACTACATGAAAGACTGCTGCAGCATGTCCAGAGGAGGGCAAGGGTCCGGGGAATGAGTGCTATGAGAGGCAGTTGAGGGAACTGGCATTTTTTTGGACTGGAGAAAAGGAGGCTGAGGGGATACCTCATTGCTCTATACAACTACCTGAAAGGAGGTTGTAGCGAGACATGTGCCAGTCTCTTCTCCCAGGTAGCAAATGATAAGATGAGATGAGATGAGATGAGATGAAAAGGCTTCAAATTGTGCCAGAAGATGTTTAGTTTGGGTATTAGGAAATATTACTTCACCAAAAGGGTTGTCAAGTACTGAGACAGGATGTCCAGTGAAGTGGTGAAGTGAACATCCCTGGGCGTATTTAAAAGATGTGTAAATATGGCCCTTAGGTACATAGTTTAGTGGTAGAGTTGGCAGTGTTATGTTTACAGTTGGACTTGATGATCTTAAAGGTCTTTTCCAACCTAAACAATACTGTGATACTGTGATATTATTCAGTCCTGCTATTTGTGCTCAGTTTCATGTGGAAGAAAATTTATACATAAGAATAAAAATTTACAATAAAAGTTTCTTCTCTGTAGCTTTGTCAGTATTTCCTAAGGTTACCAGAAAAGAAGTTGGTGTATTTATATTGAGTGCTTCTAGAGAAGTTTGGATTTGAAGGACAGTAGCTGACAAAAACAACGTTTTCTGTGAGAGGTGCCTGTGTTTGTCTTTTTTTTCAGAAGACAGATTGAATTGTGTCTCTGAGTAGTTGGTGTAATGAAAAAGTACTCTAGTTTCCCACTTGATTTGGTCTGTATATAAACTAGCTATCCTAGTAAATCGAATTACTCCCTGGGATGGGGAAGGATTTAAAGTTTTGATTGTAAATTTAAAGAATTATGGAGTCATAGAATTCTTTAGGTTGGAAGGGACCTTAATGATCATCCAGTTCCTACCTGATGCCATAGGGGGTTTCTTAAAAAGAGAATGTCAAGCTAATTTGAAATAATAAAACTGTTTCATGTGAATGCTTGAAGAACTGAAAAAAATCTGTGGCTTCTTCTATAGTAGTAAATCTGAAAGCTACAGAGTGACAATATATACAGGTCATCAAATGTGATGGGGCTTAATATCGTGCAGGTCGTAATAGTCATGTCTTTAGGATATGTACTTCTGTCTAATTTTAGTGAAAAAAAATGCTTATATAAAAGTAATTTTTAAATGAATAGTAAAATAGTATGATACTCCTATAATTGGAGTAGAGTGTAGAACATATGTATGTGAATGTGTGTCTGTTTATGCATATGTATTTATATTTTTGTTTAAATATTAATTACAACATATGTATAATAGTTCTATGGTGTTATTGAAATTGTGTTCTGTTTTCTGCCCATGAACAGCGCTCGACAATGCCATCTGCTTCTCGATGTCTTCAATTCTACAGAACATGAGTTGACCATCAGTGCTAGGAATAATGAAGATCTAATTCTGCATGCTGGGGAATGTCAGCGGTAAGTGCGTGGAGTGTTTAAAGGGTCCTGGTTTTAACCCCATTATTTATTTATACACAGCTGATGATGTTTGGAGCCTGTTTTTCTTCTTAAACATCATACTCATGTCAAAGAATATAAGAGCTTTACTTTCTTTAATGTGTTTCACTGAGTTGTAGCAATATCTCAAGTGAGTGTGTTTTGGCTATCAATCTAGTAGTGCTCAAAATAACAAAATATAAAGTAGTTGTTTCTGAGGTGTACAGCTCATTTAACTTACTTTTGTAGAATGATTTAATACAATTTTTATGTCCTCTGAATGTAATTCTGATGTTAAAACCTCTTGTCCTTTCCCAGTTTTAAATAGTCTTTTCTTCAAGTGGTTCCCCAAGTTTTTGTAGAAAGGAAACTGCATGAAAGAACAGTAGAACTGATGAAAAAGCAGTCAGAATCTCTGAAGTTGTTTATCACAGTGATTTGGCATTCAACAGGTTGTTCTGAAATGGAAGAATACAGCAGGCAGCTCTTGGAGGGGAATTGTGTTATGTATGTTAAAAAAAAACCTGTTACCACTAGCAGTGATTTTAATTTACTGAAAAACTTAGGTATGGTAATTATTGTGTTTCTTACTTGATCATTAAAATTAAATTTGGTGACAACCCTCATTTATACGTAAATCACTTCATAATTTACAGTAATAAATGTTATCTCATTATGTGCCCCAGGATATCTCATTTCATACAACATACCCTGCATTGCCTTTACATTTCTATTCTGTGCACAGTGTGTCTGGCATTCGGGAGCAGCAAATGTTGTCTGTGAAAGATTTATCATGGTGATGGTCTCAGTAGATCAATCCTCTCATCTGTCCTTGTGGTACAACACAACTGAGTTATTAAAGGCTTTCATGTATATGAGATTCCACAGCTGATGTTCATAGATGTAACAACTTTTGGTATTAGATTTTTCAGATTGTTTTGGCCTTGATGTGAAGACCATAGGGATTAAAGCTTTGGCCTAACCAGGAATAGGACTGGAGCAAGGAGTTAAGAAATGGAGAACAAACAGGACCAACATAAAAGCAGGATGGAAAAACAGGGTAAAATGGTGTCAGTCATGGAGGAGCTGTGAAAGCTCTCTTAATTGTTCTGGCATCTTCCACACCAGAGAGGATATCCGCTCCTCCAGATGCTGGAATGAAATCTGAATTTTTTTTTGAGAGCTGTGTTTCCTTGAGAATTGTGAGTAGCCCTGAGTCTTCTGAACAGGTTTGTCACTGGTACAGGTCACCATGAATGAGGAAGTAATTTTGTTGTTAATTCAAATGTCAGAGGCTTTTGTGCAAGATTTACAAGTTCCTACAAATACTGCAGTTCCATGGGGAGGCTGATGCAAAATAACAGAGTGGAATATTTGCCATCTTTTTTTTTTAATTAAGAGTTGAATAAAGAAAAAAATAGGATAAAGAAACACTACAGAAGCAAAATCAAAACTCGGAAGTTAAGAACTGCTAAGCTTCTTGCTGGGTTGGCAGTTCCTGCCTTTTAGCAGGGTTGTAGGTTTAAATGAGTGAGTTTACTTACATATATTGTTGCAAATGTGTAATTCAGATTGCTTAAAGAACCGCTGTTCAAGGTATTGGCAAAAGTAGTTTTAATATAATGTAAGAGTGCAACTTGACAAGGTTTGATGGCAAGGTTCCCTTTGTTACTGTATGGCACGATTATTTGAAGAGTGATTCTAAACTATCAAGGTACAAAATCAAAGTTACCAAGGCAGAAAATCAGAGTTACCAGGGCACAAATTTAAAGTTACCAAGGCAAAATCATAGGTACCATATTGCAAGGTTATGTGCAATATCAGTCATTTACCAAAAATATGCTGTCAGTAAAAAATCTCTCTGCCTCGAGGAGCAACCTTAAGAGATGTTGCAGCTCAGTAGGAGATCTCCACCATGCAGCCAGGCTGCTTAGCTGGGAGAGCTCAAAGAAGGCTCACTTATGCTGTCATATTTATGGATTAAGTGTTTGGCTTGTAGTCAGGTTACCTGTGTTACGAATTACATGTGTTATGACCCAGCCCCAAACAACCTGCTTGGCAGGATGGCAGAGGGGTAGATTTCTTCTGAATATTTGTGTGGCAGTCCAGTGTGGTGACAAATCACTCCAGGGGTCTACTCAAAATTCCAATATTTACTTGGAACACAGTCGAAATTACATCTCTTTACTTTGAACTCAGAGTTATAACTCAGATTCTAGCCTGTACTTTGAGCTCAGCCAAAGTAACAAACAGTTTAAAACAAGAACTTTCATATAACCAAATTCACCCAGAAGTGCCAAGGGAAAATTGAGGTAGATTTAAGGAAAAAATAAGGCAAAGAGAAAGAAAGAAGAGGAGCAGCAGAAAAAGAAGTATATAACATAAAAATAATCACCAGGCAAATGAAATCCAATGAAGGTTTTCTTAGGAAATGTGGTTCATAGGGCGGAGGGCACGCACATGTGCTTCTTGGCAGGTATTGTTTATAGAGGAGCTCCATCCCCTACTGGAATACGAAGAGTGGTCTCACCATGCCTGCGCCAATTGTCTGTGTGGAAAGTTCTCAAACTGGGGCATGCACAGAAGTTCCTTCAGAGAAGTTCTTGAATTGGGGCTGGAAGTTCCTTTTGCCCACAGCTTGCTTTGTTTCTTGTGAGTCTTGATAAGTGAGTCTTGGAAAAAACACCCTCTGTTCATGTGTTAATCACATGATTGGTGTTAGAAGCTCATATGCACTGATCCTCACTGTGTCATTCTACTCCGTTGTGGGTTTCAAAGAATGAATTGAAATTGGATGAGTTCTTGGCCCATTGATGGCTTAGTCCTTTACCTGCTTTGGAGCCTGCACCAAACTACTGCTGGTCTAGTTAAGGAGTCCAGTGCATCCATCACACAGATCTGCTGGAATAAGCGTGTTATTTTTCTTAAAGTCAGCAGAAGTGTTGGTATTTTTCTCAGTTTTGGGAAGTGAACTATTGCGTGTTGACTGCACCTATTTTTATATGCTTCTTGTTAAATTCTAATGAGTGAAGAATAATTAAAGAAACAATTATTATTTTAATTTTTATACCTCTCATCACACAGTATGGTATTTCATCATTGGAAAGTAAAGTATTTTTTAAAAGCCCTTTGTGAACCTACTGTTAATGAGAACCATTGACTGCTGCGCAATTATATTATTTAAATGCGTTGATTAGTTGAGCTGTGATGCCTGTGATGTGGTACGCTGCAGTTTCACCAGTGTTAGTTAACAATGCACATACAGATTGAAAACATTTTTACATAAGTCCTCTTTCAAAGGGTGTGAGAATTAAAAACTCTGCCCCGTTTCAAACCATGAGTTCCCTTAATAAATTTATTGTCTGTGTGTAAGTAAATCATGACTGTTATTTCTCATAGCTGCCAAGTCAGTGTTTAATTTGTGCGTTTGTTTATGACAAAGATGTTGTCTGTATGAGAGATTAATGATTTTTTCCTTACATTGCTGTTACAGTTTATGTTTTAAAGACAAAGCTGCTATGACTAAGGCTTTGCATGCTGTCATCAGGATAAAATAAAATTTCACAGCATTTTCCATGGATCTTCATGTTAAATCCATAGTAAGCTGGAAGTTTCTGAGATACCTTCAAGTCAAATTAAAAAATATCAAAGATTGTGTTAACTAAGACATGAAAATCACATGCAGTTTTCAGGGCAACGGTTTTTATTTTATCTTTTATTTGACTTTTTTTTTTTAACAAATGGCCAAATCAATCTTTAAATACACCACATAATTTTGGGTGAATAATTATTTAGTCTCAATGAAGAATTTGGAAAGGAAATGTTTGTTTGGGTATGGAAGGATGATATATCTAGCACTGGTCAGATCCAGTTCTAGAGTTCATAAGTATTTCAAATCAAATCACTTTGCAAAATTTGGAGATGTTACAGGAAGAATCTGCAAAAGTTTTAGGCTAGCAAAATAATAAACAGAAAAATAGAATAAAAAGCAATAGAAGGAACAATAAAGAGAAATTTAAGTTTTGGACTTATTTAAGGTTAGAACGATGAAGGAATTCCTTCGCTGAAAGGGACATGCTTCCCGTGAAAAGGTAGTCCAGATGCTTTTTGAGGTCCTTTGTAACTTTGGCACTTCTGTAATTCTGAGTTTGGCCTCTCTTCTTTTAGTAAAGTCCAAGTTAGAAATCTAGAAGTATGAAGTGAAATGATGATAGACAAGCACAAGGTAAAAAAGGTGCCACATGGATGAGCACAGACAAATAGGGAAGTGTGTATCTGCAGCTCTACTAATATAGCTGTCATGGCCCAGATTTCTGTAAGACTTGCTTTAGGGTATAATTCAAGGTATAAATTCAAGGTAGACTGCAAATGTTGTTATTGCAGAGGTTATTTCATAATTCTTATCTAGCTGAAGACGGCACTGCCTAAGGCAGGATAGGCAAGGGAGCTGTGCTGTGCTATGCTGTGTGTCTGGATGGAGTGGCGTTGCAGAAAATAAGTATCACTTGCATGCTGCTGTGCTGCAGACGTGAGCCTTCGTGGCCAACTGCCAGGTTAGCACTTCTTGGAGCAAGGGGTAACCTCCAGAGGTCCCGTCCAACTTACAGTATTTTTGTTTTGAAAATCACAGAATTGTAGAACCATTAATGTTGGGGAACACCGCTAAGATCATCAAGTGTAACCATCAGCCGACACTACCATGCATACAGAACCACGTCTCGAAGTGCCATGTCTACACGTTCTTTGAACACCTCCAGGGATGGTGACTCCACCACTTCTCTGGGCAGCCTGTTCCAATGCTTCCCCGCTCTTTCAATAAAATCTACCTACTCATTGACAAACTGGCTTGTTCTTCCCAGTGCCAACAGTGTTAAAGGCACACGCCCATGTGAATTGATTCTTCTGTCACTTTCTTCTGCCCTCCAAAATTCTTGTCATTCCAGCATTTGTCCCGTTCTGTCATTCTTCTTCCACCCTCCGAGGATGAATCCCTTTCTTCAGCCTTTCTTCCTTTATTTTACTGCTGTTACAGATGGCATAGTCTTGGCGTTCAGACTCATCTGTTACTTCAAGCAGCATGTTCTTTGGGGTAGCATGTATTTGCACAATCCTCCTTCATAGGTACAATTAGATTAATTCGTTTTTATATTGATTCACCTCTAAAACCTCGTGCCTTATATGTTCATGTAATTGATGAAAAAATGCCATTGACTTTTTTTTTTCTTGATAAACTCCTCTAATATATTATTTAGAGACTTGGAAATAGGGAACAAAGGGTATCTGGATGTGTAGAACCTTTAGAGGTTGTAGGTTCAAATGATGAAGATAACTGAATAGTTTTAGTTCATTTTCTAATTAACCATAATCTGTATTTTCGAGGGAAAAGCTACCTAACAAATTTCAGGACATTTTTGTTCATGCTGCAAGTAAAAGAGTGACTATTTGGGTATAGCTCCAGACCACAACTAGTTTGGTTGATATCTGTAGATAAGTAGATTAATTTAGCCTGCAGCACTGTCTGTATTTAGGAGCACTTGCTGTGTTTTGCAGCTGTGGTGACATGGTGTCTGCATTAATGGGATGAAAGAAGATTGTCTTGAGTGGCTGCCAGTTACATCTGCTTTAATGGCCAAAGAATTTATTAAAGGTACACTCTGGCTTTGCACTGATTTGGCTTTCTGCCTGCTCTCTGATGTTCTGTAAAAGATCATGATGGTACGGCGTAGTTTTTGTGAAGTTGGAAATGAAAATATCCCATTCCTATTAATTTATTTTAGAGGTTCAAAAGTATAATTAAAATAGCTATTATATGAGTCTTTCCTTCAAAGAGAACAGTCATTTAAAATTAGTGCTTCAGCAGCTTCAATTTATTCACTAGTCTTGTCATCCATTTGCTTCTTCCTTCATTAACTGGGAACAAAAGCTAAAACAATAGCAATCTGAAAAGACCACTGAAAGGCGTTATGTAAATGCTGTAGTATATAAAGCTGGCTTTTTTATGACATTTTCATTTTGCAGTTATAATTATGTCTCCAGAAGTTGGTTTGAAGTGGAATCTTTTGTTTTCTGTATTTTTTTCTCCTGATGCTACTATAGTAACTGGGATCATAGGCAAAGGGTTGAAGCCTTCTTTGGAATAATGCAAGGATTTCTAGATTCTAAAGAAAAAAAAACCAAACAATATTCTACTTAGTTGGAATACAATGTATGATTTGCCCTACAGAAGTGTAAAATCTTGGCAGGGAATGGGGTGATGTTAAATCCATAATCTTTCCTCTTTGGCCACTTTGTCTTTCCATGCCAGCCCACTCTTTTTTATACCTGGATCTTCTCAAGGAAGAGTTTTACCCATGTTAGCTTGGTATGCTGAGTCCACAATGCAGCATTTGAAGCACACTGCCTTCCTCAGTTTTTGAATATGCATCCTGTTTCTGATTTATTTTTTTAGTTGACAACTGGAATAAAAATGAAGAATTCTGCTCTAGGGTTGGGTTTTTAAAGAATAATAGAGAGTTCTCTAATAAGATCATCAGAATTGTTTCATTTTCTGACTGTCGTAAGCACTGTTACTTGAGGGAGAGGAGCTCTAAATCTGAATCCTGCAGTACTTTGATTTCTGTCTTATAGGGTAGGTGTGTTTAAAACCTCCGTATAGACACTTTTTAAATTGCTCCTTGTCTTATGTGGTGCTTTCAGGCTGTGAAAGATCCCGACATTATGGAAACATTCCAGATTTAATATGTTGAATCATAAGTGAGTACCCTCAGGGAAGAGAAGGATTTATAATAAAGAAGGTTAATTACGGGTTTATTTCATGGGTTTTTTTTTTTGTGTACGTCTGTATTGGATAAGTGAGCAGAATCAGGAAAGAGTAAGTGTGGTTTTATGTGTGGAAGCTGTAGCTCTTAAACGCATTGAAGTTCTGTTAAGGAGCTCACAATCTTCTGGGTAAGGAGGATCTAATTAATATATTTATAGACAAATGTCAGAGTTCCCCAATAAAGGCTTATAGAGAATCCAAGCTGCTGTGGGATAAGAAGGGAAAGTTATTAATTGGTTAAGAGAAAGGTGAGAGAAGTGAATAATCACTTGCAGAGATAGAGTCATCTTCATTGGAGCCCTTCAGGGATCTGGGCTGGGCCCTAAGCTGCTCAGCCACTTTGGAAACTGTGTAGGAAAAAGAATGAGCAGCAGGCTGGGAAGGTCCCCGATAGTAAATCTGGGCTGTAAAGGAGGAAGCTGACTGCGAGGAATTACAGATGGACAAAATGATGGACTGGCAGGTGAACTTCAGTTTTAATAAATCTGAAGTGATGAACAGGATGATACTTGAACGCTAAGTTGAAAGGAGGTGCTAGGAAGAAAATATCTCCAAAAGGGAACCAGATTTCAAAGCACAATATAGATGCTGTTACAGTTGAGGGGATAAAAAAAGAACATAAAAGAAAGCACACATTGTTAATGGAATGAATTATAAAACTGTTACAAATTTAATAGCTTGAGATGATTAGTAGTGTATTTTTTATTTTTCTTTCAATTATGGGATTACAGTTTTGCTGTTGGGTATAGCTGTTGGTAAGGTGGTTAAATGGAAACTGCTTTATCAATTCTTATCTTCACCAACTGACCTGACTGTTTTTGGAGCATTCCCAGGCATTCAATTGACTCAGGAAATGCAGCTCTAAGTAGAGGTGCTGGTAATGGTTTGGGGCCTCTTTATGTGAGGTTATTTGGAAATGGAATAGAGATTTTCTCACTGATAACAGGTGCTCTTTTGGATTCTTCAGATAGTCTTAAGATATTACTCTGTTCCCCAGTTGCTTATTTTCCCGTTCCTTTTAGACTCTTCTTCCCAAAGAACTGTGCTGTTGCCAGTCAGCTAGTTGTGGGTCTGTCCACCTCATGTAGAGGGGAAAACAGTGGACAAGGACAAGCAGGAACAGCAACCTTTGCCTTAATATTTTTTAAATCAGCTAGAAGCATTTTGAATTACATGGCAAAATTAAAAATTATAGTCTGGGTAAATTCAGGTGTGTATTGAAGCTAGATATACTCAGTATAACAGAATCATGGAATCATGCAATGGTTTGGGTTGGAGGGGACCTTAATGATCATAGGATCATAGAATCATATAATTGTCTGGGTTGGAAGAGACCTCCAAGATCATCAAGTCCAACCCTTAATCCAACACTATCATGATTACTAGATCATGGCACTAAGTGCCACATCCAGTCTTATTTTAAAAACCTCCAGGGATGGTGAATCCACCACCTCTCTGGGCAGGCCATTCCAATGCCTGATTATTCGCTCTGTGAAGAACTTTTTTCTGATATCCAGCCTAAACCTTCCCTGGCAGAGTCTAACCTTGTGCCCTCTTGTTCTGTTGCTGGCTGCCTGGGAGAAGAGACCGACCCCCACCTGTCTATAACTTCCTTTCAGATAGTTGTAAAGAGTGATGAGGTCACCCCTGAGCCTCCTCTTCTCCAGGCTAAACAACCCCAGCTCCCTCAGCCTCTCTTCATAGGACTTGTGCTCAAGTCCCTTCACCAGTTTTGTTGCTCTTCTCTGGACCCACTCCAGCACCTCAATATCTTTCTTGAACTGGGGGGACCAGAGCTGAACACAATACTCAAGGTGTGGCCTCACCAACGCCGAGTACAGGGGAAGGATCACTTCCCTCATCCTGCTGGCCACGCTATTCTTGATACAGGCCAGGATGCCATTGGCCTTCTTGGCCACCTGGGCACACTGCTGGCTCCTATTTAGCCTCCTATCAATCAGTACCCCCAGGTCCCTTTCCACCTGACTGCTCTCCAACCACTCTGTCCCCAGCCTGTAGTGCTGCATGGGGTTGTTGTGGCCAAAGTGCAGGACCTGGCACTTGGCCTTGTTGAACTTCATTCGGTTGGACTCAGCCCATCTCTCCAGCCTATCAAGGTCCATCTGCAGAGCCGTCCTGCCTTCCAGCAGGTTGACACTCCCTCCCATCTTGGTGTCATCCACAAATTTACTTACGATAGACTCAATCTCCTCATCTAAATCATTGATGAAGATGTTAAACAGAACTGGACCCAACACTAATCCCTGTGGGACACCACTGGTGACCGGCCGCCAGCTGGACGCAGCCCCGTTCACCAGCACTCTTTGGGCTCGGCCATCCAGCCAGTTCTTAACCCAGCTGAGAGTGCACCTGTCCAAGCCATGAGCTACCAATTTATCCAAGAGTATACCATGTGAGACAGTGTCAAAGGCTTTGCGGAAGTCCAGATAGACTGCATCCACAGGCTTCCCTTCATCCACCAAGCAGCTTACCTGGTCATAAAAGGAAATCAGGTTGGTCAGACAGGACCTGCCCCTCACAAAGCCATGCTGGCTGGGTCGGATCCCATGTCCATCCTGAAGGTACTGTGTGATTGCACTCAGGATGATCTATTCCATAATCTTGCCAGGTACTGAGGTCAGGCTGACGTGCCTATAGTTGCTCGGGTCCTCCTTGCAGCCCTTTTTGTGAATTGGTGTGACGTTTGCCAACTTCCAATCATCTGGGACCTCCCCAGAGAGTCAGGACTGTTGGTAGATGATGGAGAGTGGCTCAGCAAGCTCTTCTGCCAACTCCCTCATTACCCTAGGATGGAATCCATCAGGTCCCATAGATCATCAAGCTCTATCCTCCTGCCATGGGCAGGAACACCTTCCACTGGATAGGGTTCCTCGAAACCTCATCCTACCTGGCCTTGAACTCCTCCAGGGATGGGGCATCCAAAACTTCTTTGGGCAAACTGTGCCTTCAACATCCTCAGTCAAAAAATTCTTCCGAATATCTCATCTATTTCTCCCCTCTTCCAGCTTCCATTATTCCTCATCCTATCTCTGCACTCCCTGATAAAAAGCCCCTCCCCAGCTTTCCTGTAGGCCCTCTTTAAGTACTGGAAGGTTGCTATTTGGTTTCTGCAAAGCAGTGTCTTCTCTATACTAAACAACCCCAACTCTCTCAGCCTGTCCTCATATGAGAGGTGCTCCAGACCTCTCATCATCTTTCTGACCCTCCTCTGGTCTCTTTAACAGATCAATGTCTTTCGTATGGTGAGGACTCCAGAATGCAGTACTCCAGCTGAGGTCTCAGGAGAGCAGAGTAGAAAGGCAGGTTTATGTGGCTACATGTCTTTAATACAATTGAAATAGGTTTTCCTCTTGCTGTACATATCTCCAGAAACTATTTTTTGGAAAGAAACTTCTGAGTCATTGCTTGCGTGATGAAATCTTTCTCTCTAAATCACTCCTGCTGTAACAGTTTACTAGGTCATCTGTATTTTTCCTCAAGTGTTTATTCATTGTCTCTTCTTTGAGTTTGAAATGAAATATATTTCATCTCCACAGAACACATAGCAGACTATTAATTCTGTTAATAGTTGCTGTGAAACGTGTGGTAAATTCCCAGCCATGGATGTATCTCACTAAAATGTTTTCCTTTGACAAATGAGGACCTGAATTTTAAATTTAAATTTTACTGACCACCAGATTTTCCTTCCAGGGTTACTTATCAGGGCATCTTTGTTCTCAGCCCCATCTTTTTTTATCAGAATGGTGTTAATGTGTTGTGCATCTCTGGGTGAGTTGGTGGAGCTTTCACAGATTCAAGGAGATCTAACACCTCCTAATACCAGTGCGAAAGCTTGGCTGCTAAATTACTAAGACCACATTTAACCTATTTAAATCACAAGTTACCATTGATCTGTTTTTTGCAGTGTTCTGTGAATGCTTGGGGTTTAGGAGATGCATTATTTAAAGATTTTAGTATTTCATTTCCAGTGTTTTAAAGGAGAGAAGCTGCCTCTTTGGGATTGATAAAGGTAACAAAATGCAGTTTAGTAATAATTTATTGATAATAATTTCTGAGCTCATAAAGAAGATCCTTCTAGTAGAATTCTTCTACTACATGAAGATTCAGTTTGGTATGAACAAAAATGTGCTTGATCAAGATGAAACTTCACATGGTAAGAGGAGAAAGTTTTAGTGAACTCTATCTTCATCGACAGTGAGTGTAGGAGCAGTGAAGGACGCTGCTTATAAACAAGGTGTATCCCTGTGGTTCTGGCATGGTTGAATTGCCACTTTCAGCTGGACCATGTTTTGAGAGTGGCAGTAGTTTTGAACAAACCTTTCCATTCACATGTGTATTTTGAAATCGTAGAGCCATAGAATAATTGGGATTGGAAAGGATGTATAAAGATCAGCTATTCCAACTCCCTGCCATGGGCAGGGTCATCTTACACTAGATTATATTGCTCAAAGCTCTGTCCAACCTGACACTGAACACTTCCAGTGATGGGGCATCCACAGTTTCTCTGGGAAATCTGTTGCACAGTCTCACCATCTTATTATAATAAATTTCTTTCTTTTGTCCAATCTAAATCGATCATCTTGCAGTTGCCCTTGTCCTGTCACTACAGGCCTTGGTAAAAAATCTTTCTTCGTCTTTCTTCTAAGCCACCATTAAGTACTGAAAGTCCACAGTCAGGTCTCCCTGGAGCCTTTTCTTCTTCAGGCTGAACAACCCCAACTCTCTCAGTATGTCTTCATAGGAGAGGTGTTCCAGCCCTAAGATAATTTATTTTGTAAAAAGTAAGGAAATCATGGGTATAGTCTGTAAATCTTACCTGCTCAATTTGAATAAAGCTGATGCCCTGACAGTTCAGTGACTGAAGAAGAAAAAGAAAATGCAAAATTAGAAAAATACACATTTTAAAGCTACTTGTGTAGCAATTTACTTTCCTGCTGCTCTTTGGAAGAAGGGGGCAGGGAAGAAAACAATGTCTTTAAATAGCCTGTCGGGCTGCTGCTGCATCTACTTCCTTGTGTGACAGATACTGCATTTCTCATTAATGGTACCTTGCGAGTGCCTGTGGTTGCCATAGTAACTATCTCTGAGCCTTATACCTTAAATTTATCCTGACAAAGGTTATTGTGGCAATTCCTACTAATTGGCATTTTTTGCTGCGGCTATTTTTAACTCACCCCCCCTCCTCCTCTATTTAAGTTACAGATCCTAAATGGAATGAATTGGCAGAATGGTTATGGGTGAGAAAATGCTTTACAGGGCAGGACTAATTGGCAACTACACTCTACGTTTTGTTCATTAGTGCTTTTTCAGAAAAGTCTAGATCATAACTTTCAGCGGTAACTAAAATGTTATCTGTTTTTGTCCTTCAGATGGTTTGATGTGAGATGCTCTTGAGACTTGGTTTTGTTTCATGCAGCCTGCTACTATTGTTTATTACTCAGTATCAGTCATGTTGTTTATTACAAGACATTACTAGCAGCAGAGATATCAGGAAATACGCCATTTCCTGAAGAGCTGAAAAGCTAATTTAACGTAAGTCTCTGATAAACAGAAGATTGCACAATGAGGAGAGTGTGCCTTGTGCTATATTAGCACCTGGGACAGGTGCTATATTAGTACAAATGCAGTTACGTGGCATGTGCTGGTACAGCAGGTTGAATTAAAAAGTTACACATAGGCTGATGATATCATTGTTTAATTTCCTGTAGGTGTTTTAGAGGAGTATTGGTATAACATTTTCAGTTCCTAAGAACTCTCAAATTTATTTGCTTGATTGACTTGAATTAAATTTTTCAGACTCAGGACTGAGACAGCAAAACAGTGGTTCGAGGAGCAGTCCCAGAGTGTTAATTTCATGGGTACAGAGCAGCAGAGAAGAAAAGTTATAGGTAGAATGGGGGGACTGTCAAGCACTGTATCTTTTGATAGTGTGGTCTGCTGAACAGCAAAAAATGTGACTGCAGCTATGGTAAGGTACCAAATATAGCCATAAAGAAGGCAACGTGATAGGAGTAAACCAAACCATGATATTAGAGGAAGGGAAAGGGCAGAGGGTTCTCAACTTTTCAGTAAGGTGAAGGATATCGCCGCACACTCAACCCACAGTTTTACACTTCGGCAGTTTCTACATGGCAGAGGTCACCCAAAGGTGCACCCAGCAGTCATTTGATGCTCTTCTTTCTTTTCAAACATTTAAGAAGAGCTCTTAAAACTTCATAGTCTTTAAACATTGAGCTTTCTTATTTTAATGTATTTATTTCAATCCTGATGTAGAGCAGCATTGAAGTTTGGGGCACAGCAAACTTAAAAGACCTAAGAAATGTTTATTCACAGTTGATGGCTTCTGAAGGATGATGCATTCGGTTGCTTTGAAGGAGGAGTACATCAGCTAGGAGCAGTTTGATTTTTCTTTCCATGGTTTGTCAGAAGGAGCTTGCAGGCACTGTAAATTGCTGTCTGGGAATGGAAGCTTGAGGGATGGGGGTGGGGAAGGGAGATTTTGGAATTATATACATTCTCAAGGGCTATTCCAGAGTATGTTTCATTCAGTATTGTTTTTTTATGATGTACAACTTTGACCAGTAGCCTCTTTTTCAATATAAAAAGCAAATGGAAAGCTCTGGAAGATTGCCATTGGCTTTCTGCATGTTTTATTCTTCTCCTTCGACTTGAAAGATAAGATGGAGAACAACTCTATGCTAAGTAGATAGAGAGGATTTATATCTTGTTTACAGTAAGGCTGCCTTTCATATAATTAAAATTAAGTTAACAGAGTTTAGTGGGATGTGGAATTGGTATTTTGTCGCTCTGAAGCCAATTCAGTGTGCTTCTGTGGAAACGTCATTCTTATGTATTTGGTACTAATATTAATAATATATAAGAATATATTAACATTAATATAAAATAAATATTATTAGCAGACCTTATAGCAGGCTTCTGCTACTTAAAGGGAGCTTACAGGAAAGATAGAGAGAGGCTCTTTATCAGCGAGTGCAGGGACAGGATGAGGGGTAATGGTTTTAAGCTGTAAGAAGAGAGATTTAGACTAGATATTAGGAAGAAATTTTTGCTGTGAGGGTGGTGAGGCGCTGGATCAGGTTGCCCAGAGAAGTCATGGGTACCCCATCCCTGGGAGTGTTTAAGGCCAGGTTGGATGAGGCTTTGAGCAACCTGATCCAGTAGGAGGTGTCCCTGCCCATGGTGGGAGGGTTGAAACTAGACGATCTTTATAAGGTCCCTTCCAACTATGATTATTTTTTATATATACAATATATATAATATAAAATGCCAAGATTTTCCTGGATTCTTCCCTTGGTATGTCTGAACAGGAACAGAATTCAGAACTGTTATTTGCCTGTTATTCGAAACTGCAGTGATTTAATGTAACAGGTAGTGAACCAAAATAACGTCTGCCTTGTGTGTTTTTCCATCTGTATGCTTAAGTATGCTGTAAAAGAGGTGTGTGTTTTCATTTGGGACCTGAGAGACAGAATGGTAAATGATTTTCTGGCTGTTACTCAGCAGAAAGTGCTAAGAGCAGAAACACAATCTGGATTTCCTGTAGCCATTGCTGTCAAGTGCTGAATTCACTGCCCTGGCAGCAGCTGAACACATACTGTGTACCTGAAGATAGATACACATGCGGCGATACCAAGAGCAGGGATGTGTAAAGAGCAGCTTGAAGATTTTCAGATTTTACTTTAAATACATCAACAATAGTGGATGGTTTGCAGTCATGTAGAAGATTCCAGCATTGAGAAAGACAAGCTGTTTTTTCCTGGGGTCAGTTCTGGAAATGCCGAAGTTAAATATAGATTGAAGAATACAGCATTCACGTGTTTTTATAATTTTTCAAGCTGTTGAGGTATTTAAATTTAAATGTTAAAAAGCAAATTACACTTGCTGCATAAAAGAATTCAGAGCTGAACACCTACTGAAGAGCTTTCTTCTTTTTTGACTTTTCTATTATGTTGACCATTAACTATAATTTTTGTTTCATCTCTATTCAGGAATGTTATGTCTTTGTTTTGTTTATAAAGTCATTGACAATGGAAAGTCTTTTTCCTGTGTATGTGTTCTCCCTGGCACAAAATGATTCTGATCAGTAGTTGAGATTTATACTTGTTGCTGTTACAACTCTATGACATATGAATACAATTTATGAATAACTCCCCATAACGGATTTGTGAAAGCTCAGGAGTGTAATTATCTAATAAAATCTTCAACAAAAATTGATTTGTTTTGAGTGACATTAAATTTTATCTCCATGCATTGAAATATAAATCATAAGCTCCTGACAGCCTGAGCTATTCGAAGGTTTTTCTTTGTTTTAATAATGACAATAGATATAGTTTAAATACTCAGGATGTTCACTTAAGACAATTTTGGTTTGCATATGAATGGTCCATCAAAAATATCAATGAAGTATGTTTTCACAGAATTGTTTAGGTTGGAATGGACATCTTGAGTTCTGGAAGGGTCCCCTAGGGCAAGAGTACAGGTTTGTGTCTAGTCAGCTTTTGAATGTCTCCATGGATGAAGATTCTACAGTCTCTCTGGATAATCTGTTTCAGTGTTTCACTATCCTCATAGTCAAACTGAATTTCGTGTTTTACTGCATCCAGTGCTTCTACGGTCGCTGGGCTCTATGGAAAAGAGTCTGGCACTCTTGTCTTCTTTTAATTTCACATATTTAGACACACTGATGAGATCCCTCCTGAGCCTTCCTTTCTCCAGGCTAAAAGGATTCCAGCTCTCTCAGCCTTTCCTCATATCAAAAATGCTTCATTCCCTTAGTTGTTTTAGTGACCCCATGTTGGACTCACTCCACTGAGATAATTGGTTTGTACTGAGTAGCTCAGCACTGGATCCAGCACTCCAGATATGTCTCAGCAATTCTGCGCAGGATCACCTCCTTCAACCTGTGAGCAACACCTACTTCAGTCAAGAATGCTATTGACCTTTTTTTGCAACCTGGCACATTATTGCCTTCTTGTCAGCTTGTCTGTTAAGAAACCTTCTCTGCTTTCCACTTATTTGATCCCCAGCATATATTGGTGCCTGGGATTATTCTTTCCCATGTGCTGGACTTAGCATTTCTTCTTGTTCAACTTTATGAGATTCCACTCAGTCCATTTCTCCAGGCTTTTCAGGTGCCTCTGAATGGCAGTGCCAACCCCTAAGTGTATCAGCCACTCCCTCCAGTTTTCTATTCTGTGTGTTCAGTTTTGGGCTCCTCACTACAGGAAAGACATTGAGGGGCTGGAGCATGTCCAGAGTGGGGCAACAAAGCTGATGAAGGGTCTGGGGCCTGAGTGTTACGAAGAGCGACTGAGGGAACTGGGGTTGTTTAGCTTAGAGAAGACAAGGCTGAGTGAGGCCTTATAGCCTCTACAATTCCCTAAAAAGAGGTTGTAGCGAGGTGAGTGTTGGTCTTTTCTCCCAGGTAACAAGTGATAGGCTAAGAGGAAATGGTCTCAGGTTGTGCCAGGAGTGGTTTATACTGCATATTAGGAAAAGTTTTTTTACTGAAAGAGTGTTGATGCATTGTAACAGGCTGCCCAGGGATGTGGTGAAGACTCTGTCACTGGAATATTTAAACGATGGTTTAAATGTGTTCAAGGTGGCGTTCGAGGACATGGTTTAGTGGTGAACTTGGCAGTGTTAGGTTTACACATGTGATTTGAACACTATGATTTTGTTTTCATTGTCAGAACTTGGAATCTACTGGTTAAGGTGAGGTTTGGTGCTCTGTCTGACCTTCCCATGCTCCCTTTTTTAATCTGTTTTTCTAACAAAACAAGTGTGATGCGGTTGCTTTTTATGTTCTGTTGTTAAGAAGTTTTGAATTCAACGTAAATTGAAGACTAGAGGTCTTGAAGATAGATTTAGTTCTTTAAAATTCTGTCAAAATCATTGATGGGTAGAGGGGAAAGTGGAAAATCCTTGTCCCATTCTGAGAAAAACAGGCAGAATTTAGTGAATGTATATTTGATTTGACGCCTGGAGTTTTTGGTGGTTTGGCAGGGAACATGGAGAAATCAAACCTGAGGTTAGAGGATGAAGAAGAGTCAAAGAACTCAAATCCTTATGAAATAGACTTTATTGTTCTTACTGCTCATGAAATACTTTGACTGAAAGTAATGTTCTGTCGAATTTCTCAACATGAAGGATTTTGACCAATACTTCCTGTGCTGATTTTATGCTTTTTTTAAAAGAGATTCTGAGTTTGTATCTGCTCCTGAGGTAACTTGTTATATTGTCTTTAAGGAATATAGTAACTTGACAAAGAACAGAATCCTAGTATTAGGTGTACTCTTTCTGTTAAGGACTGAGTTTTCCAAGACATGATTCTTTTAAGCTGCCTTCTGCTCCTGTGTGTTTGAAGAGCAGTTTTAGAAGTCCAGGCATTTATCTCTGCTTGTGATGGGACTCAGTCCTGACTGTTGAGAGGAGTAGGAAGGTTCCCCCCAGAAGAGCTGATAAGCGAGTTGTGTAGGATGCTGAAAGTCCTCCCTTAACTGACAATGATCCAAGAAATACAGTGCTGAATAAAATTTGCTTCTTCTAGGGTTCAGCCTAATGACTTTTTGCCCCTTATTTTTAAAATCTCACTCTTTATAAAATATTTTTAAAAGAATTTTTTTGATTGATTTATTTTGAATTTTTTGCCTTTCAAAGATAAAAAATAGATCCAATATTATATTCAATTTATTCAAGCTGTTCTTTATCATGTTTAAAGATGACTTTGTTGATGTTTTTGGTTGGCCATGAAATCTACCTGGTCTTTTTTGCCTAGATCGGAAAAAACAAAAGAATCTTCCCCTTGGTTTCATGGTATAATTTCCCCTATCTCATTCATGGGTTTTCTTTACCCTGACAGACAGCTCACTGTTGTTGAGTATCTAACAGGAATTTTTTTGTGATCAGATCTTCTCAAAAATCTGTATTGACATCTCCATTTTTATTGGTGTGCTCTCTGCGATTCACTTCAATCCATTCACATTTAATCCACTGCTGTGCCAGCAGTGTGCCCAGGTGCCCAGAGTCTTGGCCTCTATCAAAAACAGTGTGGCCAGCAGGATAAGGGAGGTGATTGTACCCCTGTACTCGACACTGGTGAGGCCATACCTCGAGTACTGTGTTCAGTTCTGGGCCCCTCAGTGTGAGAAGGACATTGAGGTGTTGAAGCATGTCCAGAGAAGGGCGATGAGGCTGGTGAAGGGGCTGGAGAACAAGTCCTATGAGGAATGGCTGAGAGAACTGGGGTTGTTTAGCTTGGAGAAGAGGAGGCCGAGGGGAGACCTCATTGCTGTCTACAATTGCCTGAAAGGAGGCTGTGGCAGAGCAAGTGTTGATCTCTTAAGTGACAGGTGATAGGACAAGGGGAGGATAAGTTGCACCAGGGGAGATTCAGACTGGATATTAGGAAGAATTTATTTACCAAAAGGATGATCAGGCACTGGAATGGCTGCCCATGGAGGTGGTTGAGTCACAATCCCTGGAGGTGTTTTGAAAATGGGTAGATGAGTTTTTGAGGGACGTGGTTTAGCGATTGATGGGTGTGATTGGACTCTATTTCCAAGGTCTTTTCCAACTGGAAGAGTCTATGATTCTATGATTCTGTTCAGGTCTGACCTGTGTCAGAGATTGGTGCCTCACATGTTTTGTATTTTTATATATATATTTATATATATATAAAAATATAAAATTATATATATATTTTTATATATATATAAAAATATATATATATATTCACAACTGTGTTTTTCACACCGGAAGCTTTTGGAATTTTTCATCAGGTTTATCCGTTAACTTCCCTAGCCTTTATTTGAGGAATATTGGAAATACTATGGAAAATCAGGAGTTACTTGTTAATTTCAGAGTTTTCTTTTAGTGGTATATGGTAATAATGAAATAATTAGAGATTCTTAACTCAGAGGTTACTTTATTAAATTTAAGTACATTTGTAATATTAAAATGAAGACTGTGCTTGCGATTGATGCCCGAGACCAAAGGTTATTATTAGTGTTTTAGCTCTTTTTAGGTTCTAATAGATATCCTGTGCCTCAGTACTGTGAAAGTAATATTTAATTTTGGTTTAAGTTGTTTTGTACCTTTTTTTGCTTTGTTTTATTGAAGGAAAATTCCTAAAAGCTTATGTCCACCTAGGCATGAAACTGAATAGATGCTGATCAAGGGTAAAATACATGGATCTAAAAGAAGTTAACAGGTTTTCAAAATCACTTTATTTTATTAGGAGGTATTTGTGTTGCATCCAAATACAAGCTAAGCCTTATGGGTGGGATATTCGAGGAAGCACAAGCAAGGAAAGTATATTTTCCTCTAGTGATAGTGACATAATATTTTCATGTATAGCGTTACAGAGTACCAGAGTGTTTGGTTCTGCACACCCATTTCTGAAACAGAAGCATAGCATAATAGAATGGTTTGGGTTGGAAGGGAGCAGAAGATCATCCAGTTCCAACCCCCCTGCCGTGGTCAGGGACACCTCCCACTGGATCAGTTGCTGAAAACCCCATCCGACCGGGTCTTGAACACTTCCAGGGGCATCCATGACTTCTCTGGGCAACCTGTTCCAGTGCCTCACCATCCTCATAGTGCAAATTTTTTTCCTAATATCTAATTTAGATTTTCCCTCTTTCAGTTTAAAGCGATTCCCCCTTGCCCAATCAAAACATATCCTTGTAAAAAGTCCCCTGCAATTAACCTGTGCAGCTAATTTGCTTTAATGTAATCCTACTAGCAGTCTAAAAATGACTTCATCTCTGTTCTCCGTCATGGGCAAGTTGTTCCATCGTTCTACATGGTTAATGTATTTGATCAGCATATAATGGTTGGGTACCTACTTTTCCCACAGGAGGCATCGCTGCTTTTTTGTCAACATTTCGATAAGATATCCTCATAACTAATATTTTCCAGATGTGGCTTCCTCACAACCTCAGCACGTTCAGGAGGCTTGGACTAGATGACATGTAAAGGTCCCTTCTAGCCCAAAGCGTTCTATGATTCCAGTCATGCATGGCATATATACTTGTTTGAGGGCCTCTGAGTAGGTGAATCACAGTCATGACTTTGCTATCATGGATCATGAGTTTCCATACAGCACAAGTTCATTGAGAGGGTATGTAATGGTTTTGCAACTGTTTGTTATATCTGAGTACTTATGTCAATATTACTACCATGCTAGCAAATATCATATAATGTAAAATAGTTTCAGATATAAGACATTATAGTAATAATCTTTTTTAATACTTTTTCCTTATTTGGGTGTGGAGTACTGTGGGAATGTTCAAACTGAAATGGTAGAAATTGTAGGAATTATTCCGGGAACATGGGATTCTGTTTATCGCATTACAAAATTTTAACCCAACGGGGTATTTTTTGTTGTACTTCAGTTAAAATTATTGCATATATAGTGCAAAGTAGAGCTGAAGAAGATAGAATGTCAGTTTTTGTCATCTCTTAGGTGTGGAACATGCCCCTGTACCAGTGTTCTTGGGCACCTTTAGAAATTTAATGTATGTTAGGGTCGTAGTTCATGTTCCGAAGAGGTTCTGCAGTCCTGATCTTTATACCATCTTTTAGTGAAAAGTTCAGACTTGGTACTTCCACTGCATGTCTGAAGAAAATGACCTTGTCAGGTCCAATTAAATACTGATTTAGCCATAATGCTGTCTTGTTACTGAAACCAGTAGGAAATTACTTCGGTAGAATTTGGTGCACAAGGTTTTCTAAATATACTGAAAAATGAACATGCTGAGAGCTAATCATTTGGTAATTCATAATTTTTGAAGTCTTGTTCAGATCATACAAATGAAATCTATTCACATTTAAGTGTAGTGTCTAATAGGTTTACAAAGGAGTAATGATTTTGCCTAGAAATAATAATCATCTGCAGGATTTTAAAATAATTTAAAGTGAATAATACCTATTATGACAGCATTTGGTTGCTGATATGACTTTTTTTTAAGTTGATTTTTACTGTTACAAACATATTTCATTGCACTTTTTAAATGTTTTTTTCTTGCTTCTGCTAAAAAAGTCCAACAACTTTCCAGACCCAATCTTCTTCTCCTAGTGTTTAAAGCAAAACTAATTATTGTCAAAGGTCTTAGATAATGTGCAGAACTTGCCGATAAAGAAATGTTATATAACCAAGGAGAAACTTTTCTTCACTTTTCAGAAACAGTTTGAGAAAATAGTTAACATGCCCAAGATAAAAAGCAGAAATATGCTCAGCCAAACCTCTCTAACAAGCAACACTAGAGCTTTTACTGTTAATAAACTGCTTTTTTACTAGCTAGGTGAGGAATGAGGGTACAGAACTGCCTTCGGCCAGTAAGTGAATAATGCCCTATATTGAGAAATTCCAAGTAGACAATGAGATCTTTAGGGTATTGGTTTTGGCTAATGGATTAAAGTTGCACTAAACCAAATTTTTCAGACAGTAAAAAGTAATTAAGCAAGTGCCTGATCGAAAAAAAATGTTCAGGACTGATGTGGCTTGAAGCTTAGAAAATCAGAGAATCTAAATGATATACAAACTTAGGAATAAGATGTTTCCACGTCCAGAAGTGAGGCTGAAGGCAGGAGACTGGGAGGTTCGTGCTAAAAGCTGTAGTCGTGCAACAAGACCAAGGGCAGAGCTTTGTGAAGGTTGGATAATTGGATCTGAAGTGGAAAATGAAAGTGAAGCTCAACAACCCAGACATAAAAGCATGGTAAAATCCAAAGTTGCCACAAATTAGGCATGTTCTAATAGGAATAAACTGTTGTTTTCTTGATTGCAATGTAAATAAAAAGCCGCAAGGGTCAGCTGTGTCAAACACAGCACAAGTATTACAGAAGATAATGACGCAGAAGTTTAGACTTGATCTTTATGAGATGTTTGCAATCCTTACTAAGACTGTGAAATTGAAGATGCAAGGATTAGGCTGGAGAGGATAAAAAATTGATCTCAGGAAATGAATTTGAAAGTTTGGATAACATATTTAAGTCATTTCAGGTTTAGGCATTGAGGTTGTGTTTGAGGATGGAGAAGATAAAGAGCTGGTATTTCTTAGAATGGAAAGAAACTTATAAGGAAGCAATTTAAAAATATGAAACTGTAGAATGAAAAAATGAGTGAAAGAAGTGAGAATATAGGAGTCTTCTTCTTATCTTATCACTCTCTACAGCTACCTGAAAGGAGGTTGTAGTGAGGTGCGTGCTGGTCTCTTCTCCAGTCATAGGATGAGAAGAAATGGCCTCAAGTTGCACCAGGGAAGGTTTAGACTGGATTTTAGGAAATTTTACTTCACTGAAAGGGTTGTCAAATACTGGAACAGGCTGTCCAGGGAAGTGATTGAGTCACCATCCATGGAGGTATTTAAAAGATGTGTAGACGTGGCACTCAGGGACATCCTTCAGTGATGAACTTGACAGTGTTAGGATAATGGTTGGGCTTAATGATCTTAAAGATCTTTTCCAACCTAAGTGATTCTACGATTCTACACAACAAGGAGGTTACTGTTACTGAAATAGCAAAAGTCCATCCGAGGAGAGAAGGGTTCAAGAATGAAGAGTTAAACACAACACCCTTATTTCATAGTGCTTGTTAGTAAGGAGGAGAACCAAGAGGAGAATTATGGTGATAACCTCTTCAGTTCTTAATGATAAAATTATCCTCTCCTCTCTGACGTGCACTAGAAGGCTGTGCTTTGTCTACATGGTTTGTGTTAATCTACCTTCTTAGGTTCTGTGTTCCTCAGGATAAGTCTGAGTCATCTTCAAGATCTTGGTCTGCTACAGCAATAAAACATCTTTCTTGTCTGTAAAATACAGGTTTGGTTTTGAGCAGTGTGCCAGAAGAGCAATTATATTTGACAGTTTCAATATTTTGTTTTCACACCATGCCCCATTTTGAATTGCGTCAGTCAAGGTAAAGGAAAGGTTTGCTCCTATGGAAATTATTGTCTGTAAGACATGATAGTCTTTATTATGCTGCTCAGCAAATTTGTATATTTTTCTTTAGCTTTGTCTTCAGAGTGCAAAAAATCAGTTTCATTTTTGGTATGATTAAAAAAAGGAAGTATCAATAAAGAATTAAATGGTCGTAAGTCAGATAAGGCCTGATTGTGATGAAGAGTTGAATTAGTTTTCTACCTTTTTTTTTCCAGCAAAAAAACTTGCAGCTTGCCAGCTTGCACTCATCAGTAGTAATGGATTTAAAATAACTTGTTTTGAACATACTGGCAAAATCCCAAAAGTGATTGTTGTCAATGTCCTTGTGATACTAGAGTCAGATATGTGCTTAAGTCTCAAAAAGAGGACGTGAGAATAAGCAGTTTACAATTCTGGTCTGTAAATGGATGGAACACACTGAACATACTATTTTGAGTTCATGTAACTGCTTTATAAGCACTGCATGTTGATCTGTTGCATTATAATTAGCAATCGGAGAGAATAATCAAAGAGACTTCTTTTTTTCTGAGTCTAGCAGAAAGTCATCCCTAAACCCCAATTTAGGAAGGACTATGTTGCATCCTGAATCTTAGTGGTTCAGGATGCTTCCAGGAGATGAATGATAGTGAGCTTGGACGCACTAACTTCTATGACCTCCTCAAATAAAAATGGAATAGACCTTCTATTGTTACAGCAGATTCTTCATCTATGTGAAGTTTAATGATACGTGTTTCACCTGAGCTGTCTCGGTGTATTATATTTGATTAGGACTCTCTGAACCAGCACCTTTCTCTTTGTGTGGTCAAACTTAGCAGTTCAGGAGATTCCCTTTAGAACTGTTTCCTATTTATTGAGTACTCCGTAAATAATGTGCTTTATTGATACAAAATGTTGATGAATAAATTGACAACCTTAAACACTGTAGTAATTAAAAGCCTCATAAAATGTAATACCACAATCGTTGTGATGATTTAGCTTTACTGTTTCTCATTAGATTAAGTTCAGAGTTTACGTTGAAAGGTACTTGGTCATTTGGAACAACATACCTGTACAAGTTTTCTTGTCTTCCTATTATCTGTTTATTTGTCCCCACTAAAGTGCTAAATTCTGCAGACTGTGTTCATCAGATGTACCTACTGGGCTGTACTCAGGTGTTGACATGTAATCTGTATTACATCTGCCTTATTTCAATTCTGGGTTTATTCACTAGGCATGTATTAAGAAAAGCATGATAAAATTCTTTCAGGGTTGCCTTTTGCGTCTTGTACCCCTCCTCAGTCTCCCAATTCACCAGCGTAACCCCTATTTTCTTTTTCCTCTTAACCTCCTCCCCACCTCAAATGAACAGATTTCTGAAGCAAAAGAAGATTTTCCTTCCTTCCCTTCAGGTAATGTTTTGTGTAGATGTTGAGAGTGACTGGAGGTTGGAGATTTCCTTACAGATAATTCATTTTTGTGAAATTAATTGAAACAACATTATGAAATGAATGTACAAAGAAACTTTATTTTCCTGAGGGCAGAGATAACGAGCAGGAGATGATCCTGCAGATTCTTGTGTGCATTTCTCTTCTGCTGTGCTAACAAGTTTTCTGAGCTAACTATGCCTTATGCAAGCAATCTTTCAAGTACTTGAATGTAAAAAAGAAAGCTAACCCAGCTCTGCGTAGCTTCACCTGATAAACAGAAATGCTGTCCTTTTACAGACAACGTAAATGTTCCTGTTAGAGTAATCTTATAAGTGCTTTTTCTGGGAGAAGGCGTTCAGCCCCTTAAATGGTTCAGAATATTTTATTTATTATCAATTGATTTTTCGCCATTGCTTTCTAATTATTTCTGAGACATAACCTGGAATCGGGAACTATTAGGGGATAGATATTATGGAATAACTTTCAGACTGACTCTTTGCCCTTCCAGTCTTCCTCCTCCTTCCTTTGAAGACAGAATTGATAATTTTAGAGTAAGGTTACAGAATCACATGCGCAATCACAGACTGCACGGAAGCTGCAAACCATTTCCTGTGTTTGACCACCCTCACAGTAAGAAAGGTTTCTACTCTGTCTAGCTGGAATTTCCTGTATTTTGATTTGTGGCCATTGTCTCACATCCTGTCACTGGACGCCACTGAGAAGAGCAGGGAATCCTTGTCCTCCCTACGAAGTATTTATTCACATTGAGAAGATCCTACTGAGCCTTCTCTTCTCTGGGTTCCAGCTTCCTCAGCCTCTCTTTGTATGACAGATACTCTCATCTTTTAATCACCCTCATGATCCTGGCATGGATTTGCTCCTGTATATCCATGTCTTGAACTTGGCAGTGTTAGGTTTATGGTTGGACATGATGATCTTGAAGGTCTTTTCCCTCTAAATTATTCTGTACTTCTATCTCACTTAAACTGGGGAGCCCAGCATTGTTCACCTTGTGTCTCACCAGTGCTGAGCAGAGAGGAAGGATCCCCTTATTTGACCTACTGGCAGTACTCTACTGAATGTGGCCTGGGATATTAGATCGCACTTTCTCGCCACCTTCAAAGTAAAAAATTCCTTCCTAATATCTAATCTAAATCACCCCTCTTTCAGTTGAAAACTGTTACCTGTTGTCCTATCACTACACTGTCTAATGTATACCACTAGCCTTCTTTGCTACAAGAATGCATTTCCTGGCACGTGTGTAACTTATCCACCAGGGGCCCTTTCTGCAGAGCCACTTTCCAGACCATCAACGGCAGCCTCTACTGGTGGCTGCCATTATTCCTCTCCTGGGGCAGGACTTTGCATTACATGATATATTATTACAGCTGGAAGGTGGACTCTCTGACCCTGGAGAATCTTTCCAGCTATAGGTTTTAATTAGACTAAAGAGAAAAATAATGATTATACCTGCTTTATTAATTGTTTTTTAGTAAGAGTTTAAATTCAGCCTGTAACTTAAGTATTTTCTCCATTGATATTGGATGCAGTGGAACCTCAGAAAGGTGCATTTTTACATCTTGGGAAATAATGATGCAAAACATCTTTGTTTCAAAATGCTGCTATATTAACTTTAAAAAAGGAATCTAAAATTTGAGATCAGCTCCGTGGAGAACGGCCTATGGTGGATGAGAAGCTGGACATGAGCCAGCAACATGTGTGTACAGTCCAGAGGGCCAATCGTATCCTCGGCTGCATCAAAAAATTCCATGAGACGAAGAGGCCTCAACTTGCACTGGGGGAGGTTTAGATTGGATATTGGGAAATGTTTCTTTACTGAAAGAGTGGTGAAGCATTGGAACAGGCCGCCCAAGGAAGTAGTGGAGGAACCATCCTGGAGGTGTTCAAAAACCGAGTTGTCATGGCACTTTGGGGCATGGTTTAGTAGGCACAGTGGTATTGATCTGATGGTTGGACTTGATGATCTTAGACATCTTTACCAACCTTAATGATTCTATGCCTTTAAGTCTGAGACCCCATCATTATTGCTTTTTCCACTATATTTTTCAACTCTGAGAAGCATAAAGTATGCTAAAGCAGTGATTGTACTGTGTCTGATTTACCAGAAATTGGAGAAGAATCCATTAGAAGATCCACATGGACAACGTTTCTGATGCAGTGCACTGTACATGTTCTCTGTGTTCACAGTAGCGGGCAATGTTGGACTACACTGAATTGTTGAAAATGACTAGTTTATGCCTTAGTGCATCCCAAATATGTTTAGCTTTATTCTCCTTTACTGCATCATTAGTAAAGAGTAGAAAGGACATGCACCAAAGTTTAATTTCAGTTGGTAAGTTCAAATGAGTATGCTCTGAACACCAATGAAGTGGTTTGCTGATGGGAAATGCATACACAAGATCAATCCTACGTCTCAAGCCATTTTAGCCTGAGTATAACCAGGTGTAAGTTGACACAGAAAAGATGCGTAGAAATAGCTGTGAACCGGTGGCAACACCTTTGTGTTTGTCAGTAGTGTTTTCCTTATTGGAAGCTCTTTGTAGAACTTCAGTGCTTTGTTCCTACTGCTTCTGACCTTGTGGGTAGGTAGCTTAAAGTTATTTTTAGACTATTTGTGAGCATATTTATGTGACTCTTGACTTTAACTTTGAAAAGCCACAAAGCTTTTTTGTAAAATTGTTGGACAGTCGGTGGTCATGGCTCAGTAGTTAAAACTCAATTCTACTTTGCACTTAAAAATTGAGGTTTATCCTTTTAAGCCTTGTGCTGACTTAATGATTTCTAGCTGCCTTACTCTGGCTGCGGGGATTTGTCCCATAAAAAGAACGGTTATGGTTTGTCCTATGTATCATCTTTATGCTATCTTTTCCTGTTTTAATGGTATTCATTTCTGACATTGTAGATATGTTTGAAAAGCAATGTAGTTTCAGGGTAAAATGAAACCTCCGTTTGTATATATATGTGTGTGTAAATATATATTAAAAAGGCTAAGGTTTGAATGTACTGATTAGCAATTTAAACCAGACGATAAAAAAGATGCTGTAGTTATCCCCACATTAAGCACTACATTTTCCATTAGCTCAAACAAAGACTGATGTGTAAGGGGCTTTTTCACCATGCAGTGACTTCCCTTTTTTGTCTTCCTCTTTTTTTTTTTTCCCCCTGACAGGATGGAGGGAAGCTTGTCTTGGAATCTCATAAATTAGCTTTCTGCTTCTGCTCACATTATTTGATCAAAGTCTAGGATCTTCAGGTATTTTTCTGTTAATGAAAGCTGGCTGAGGAAATAATGCTTTATAGCATCTATATAAGTTCTCTTTGTATAGTTTGGGTTTGATACTTTTTTTTGTTGTTAAAATAAATACTTTTTTTTTTCTTTGAGTGATTGCCTCTTGTATGCATTCTAGCAAGGTCATGTACATTTCCAGCTGCTTGCCACCAAATACTTTAACTTCTGAACTGAATGAACTCATGCCCTTAAAATACATGAGTAACTCCTGAAGGAGACTTTATCTATCTGTTTCATTCTTAGCATGACATTGCAGCTGTGTTTTTCTAGTTTTTCTAGTTTCCTTGCTGTCCATTTTAGAGGGTTGCATTGCTTGTGTTCTAGTGCTTAGACAAAAATATTTGTAGGTGGTTTGCAGTTTTGGATGTCAACTTTGAAGCTGTTGCGCTTTAACGGTCTCACTTGTTTCAATCTCTTTCGACCTCTCAATCTCAATTGTTGGTGTTTGATCCCAAAGCATGTAGACTTTCTTTTCTTGATGTCCTCTTTTCAAAAGAAGAAGGTAGAATGTTTCAGAATACTCAGTCTTGAGGGAGGTCATAGAATCATAAAATTATGGAATCATTAAGGTTGGTAAAGACTTCTAAGATCATCCAGTCCAACCTTCAGCCTGTCTCCACCATGCCTACTAAATTATGTCCCGAAGTGCCATGTCTACACTTTTTTTGAACCATTCCAGGTCACTCTACTGCTTCCATGGGCAGCCTGTTACCTTTAACCACTCTAATTCCTAATATCCAATCTAAACCTCCTCTGGTGGAAATTGAGGTAATTTTCTCTTGTCCTATGACTTGTTACTTTGGAGAAGACCAACACCCAACTCACTACACCCTCCTTTCACGTAGCTGTAGAGGGTGATAAGTTCTCTCCTCAGCCTCCTCTTCTCCAGACTAAATTGCCCCAGTTCCCTCAGCCGCTCCACATAACATTTGTGCTCCAGACCCTTCACCAGCTTCATTGTCCTTCTCTGGACACAATCCAGCCCCTCAATGTCTTCTTTCTAGTGAGGGGCCCAAAACTGAATATAGTATTTGAAGAGTGGCCTCACCAGTGCCAAGTAAAGGGGTACAATAATTTCCCTACTCTTCCTGGCCACACTATTTCTGATGCTGTTGACCTTCTTGGATACTTGCACTCACTGCTGGCTCATGTTCAGCTGGCTGTCTACCAACAACCCCAGGTTCTTTTACACCAGGCAGCTTTCTAGCAACTCTTCTCCAAACCTGTAGCAGAATTACCTTCTCTGTTGTCTTATTGCCCTACAGGTATTTACAGCATGAGGTGGAGCAGGCCTCCGTTAAGCAGCCTTTATCAGCTACAACAGAAATTAAAAAAATAATCTTTGCTCTGGTGGTGCTTGTGGCTGTGTGCATTTCTGCTGCTGCTGCCTCACCGCAGCCTTCTGTCAGGTCACAATTTTCTTCAGTGAGCTCCATGTTCCAGGGAAAGCTTATTCTTTCCCTAGAGCTTCCACTGTATTTAAACTTCCAGAATTTCCCAAGAACATCTTGGAAACTTTTTCTTGGTCATGCAGTTACCATAATAGAAGTACATCATACATCTGCATTCTTGAGATACCTGGAATTATTCCTGTCTGTAAGATGTTCTTCACAGCATGTGTATTGTTACAGTCCGTGTACTGAATTAAGGCAAACCTGTGTCAGAGGCTGGTGAGATGAGCATATCCTGCAGCTTAGATACTATTTCGTAGAGACAAAGTGCTCTGCCAACAAGAATCCCCCTTGTGGAAGAGGTGGAGAGCAAGGCAATGCATTGCTTATTGAGTGCCTTTGAGGAGGCTTGAACTGACTTTACAAAAGCTGTGATTTGTTCTCTTATCCCCATAATCAAACTCTAGCAAGGATCTTTGTCTTTACAAGGGGATTGTCAATCTCCCTTACCTGCTTTTGCTGCAGTAACATCATCCGCTTGGCATCCCAGGTCTTTGTTAGGCAACAGCTGTTCTTATCTCCTCCATTGAATATAATGGGTATTTAAGCACCGATGTAGACAGCAGTACAGGTTTCCTTATTTTCAAGTAAATTCCATTGTTAGATCCCTTGTCAGTAAGAATTACCACTTTGCCTACTTACCTTACTCCATCCTTCTCAGGACCATTCCTCGTGAAAGTCTGCTTAGAAACACTACTCAATGTTTTCCCGATTAGGTATCCTCTCGTTTGAGAAGAGTGGAGCTTTACATCAACTGTTTTCTAGTAACAAAGAGACATAAAGGACAAAATGAATCTGAAATTCAGAAAATACGGAACAGTTTTTGTGGTTCAAGGTAAATATGTTAACTGCGGTTGAAATATAATTTGATCACTTCATATGAAACACTGGTTTGTTTCTATCCATCCTGTGGGGAGTGTGCTTTTCATATTTTGCCTTGTGTAATTATAATCAGTTTGTCAAAGGTCAAGACCACTATCAGTACAAGGATGTGTAGAGTGGGTTCTCTGTATTTCTAAGGCTGTTCGTGGAGGTCTCTGCACCAGTAGATACGTGCACTTCAAGATAAATGGAGTTATTTTTTTATCAGTATTTCTAGCAGCTGCAAAGATGCCTAGAGATGGCTGTGCTAACTAGAGTTAATTCGAGCCATGCTTTTTGTTTGATGGTGAGACATGGTCAGCATCTGCAAAAAGCAGCCTTTGATCTTCAGCCCTCACCCTGTTATGTTTTTTCCCTAGTTAGGACATAAAATCTGTGATGCATCTAATTAGTGCATTGGAGCTCTGAGCTCCTTTTATATCAGCAGTGATCATGTTGCAGGCCCTGATGGGTTCTGGTAGGACTCTGATAGGTAGTCAGGAAACTAGTGTAAAATGAAGCACAAAGAATTTTGATTTCTGGCTTCCGAATGAAAGAGCTAACATCCAAGGTAATTTCCTTTACTTGATTTTCAGCACTAAAAATGTCAGAGATTTCATTTGTGTTGGATACCAACAAGAGATTTGACTCTGTTGTGGGTGCTACACTGGCCCAAATCAGATGTGTTTCTAATTTAACAGATTTGTGTTTCTAATTCACTGGGTGTAGCTAATGATGGATGCTTTTCCCCAATTACAGTTCTTTAAAATTACCTTAGGAACAACACAGTCAAACTGATATAAAAATTGTATTTTCATGACTAAGTTTCCAAAGCTGCTGTTAAAAAATTCCCTCGAAGTTCAATCAAAAATGTATCATCTGGGAAGCATCTCTGCACTTAACAGAGTGGCTCACGGAGCTACAGTGGATTTACCTCAGATCAACTGGATGGATTTGCATTAATAACAGGAAAAGATGCAATTTGTCTCTTCTCAGTGTGGTGGCAAGACCAAAGGGTAATTTAACACAGAGCTTGATGGAGTTGGTTGCAAACTCTTTAAGACATACAGGTTACAAAGTCAGCAGACTTTTTCCTTTTACCAGTCCGATTTTTTATTTTTTAATTTAGTTTGGACACTGGGAGAAGCTGAAAGGGGTGTGGGGGAGTGCACTGTCTTTTGGGGGTCATTTTCCAGCAGCGTTAGGAGGGGTTATAGCTTGAGTGAAGTGTTACGTAAGGTGAAAAGGCTAAAGGCTGAGGAAGTAGCTTACATCACGTAGAAGAGTGTAACCAATACGTAAAGACTTGAGTGGACCAGGACATCATAAAAGAACATTCAGTTTTTGGTGAATAACTTTCCTTTTCTGTATTTATAAATATTTAAAATTGTTTAGCCACTGGAGTGGAAGAGCATGATAAAGGGTTTCATTTTGGACTATGTATAGAAAAGTTAACCGAATTGTAATTACTTGGCCAAGTTCTGACCTTCCTTTGCACTTCCTTCTCCTCTGGGCATAGCAAAGACTTTGGAAAAGCTTGTTATTGATAGTGATGAATGGGAAAAGATTATAGACATTAATAATCTGAGTGTGGGGATTAGAAGGCTGGAAGGGAGGAATTAAATGATAAATGAAAGACGTTTTATTTGGAGTCACTGACCCAATAAACCATACGAGAGTTTTTTTAGGATGTAAGTGCACATCAAACAAAGGACTGTTATCCCTCAAGTCAACTTAGTTTAAACAATGAGAATTTATGGGCAGGGCTAAAGTTCTGTCTAAAGATTTTTCTGTATTTTTAAGAAAACTTCAGTATTACAAAAATAATTTAAATTATTAATAGAATTGAGATGGAGAGTACATCGCTGCTTCACTAAAAGTACACAAAATATTTTTGTGCCTTGAGATCAGTAAACCTACACTTCACATCCTAAAGCTGTCACACAAAGAGAGAAACTAACTTTTCTAGAAAGGCTTATAACAATAAAAATCATGAAACAATCAAAATTTTCACAATTAGAAAAAGGAATACATTATTAAAGGCACTGAACTTTGTAAGAAATGGGAGTAAACAAATGCAGCAACATCTGTCGATTTAGTAACTATTTCACCATTATTAATTCCATCCATTTGGAAGTCTTTAGAGGGTTTTGTTATTTCTTATGTATTTGATATCATTCATTGTTGTAAGTGTTGTTGTAGCTGCTTGATCACACCTTTCTGTTTTGGATCCTGACATGAATGTAACATATTAACTACACTTTCCTTTCTGAATTCAGTTTAGATTTATCCTTAGGCATTACACTCAACAGTGTATATTATTCTCATGCACTGAAGGGGAAAAGCGAATGTAAAATGAAGTGAAAGGTGAAAGTTAAGAAGGTCAGAAACATTAAAGAGAGGAGAGCACATGCATCATGCTTGGAGCTGTGAGCTGAGATTGTGTTTTCCATTTGAATTTAGACTAAGTGCTAAAGTAAACATAGAAAGTGGAATTTGTGTTAATTCACTGAGATTTTTTAAAATATCCATACACTTAAATAATAGGCTCTGCTGTGTTCTGTAAATAATGCTCTAAACTGCTTCTTATTAATGTATTTTGTATTACTTATGAGCAACCTTCACCCCATCTCAACCTACAGAACACTGCCATGCCCAAAGGTGTCAGGGAAAATAGATCCACCATACTTCACCAATATTTCTTTTTTTCCCCTCAAGGCATTGGTTAAAAGTATATCTTCAGCTAAACCTGTGCCTTATTTGGCTGTCACTTATTTTCTTTTCTTCTGAATACCCAGTGACTTGAGTAGGACAAGATGTAACTAACGATATCCAGAGTCATGAGCTCTTTAGTATGTAATAGCAAATTTAAAGAAAGTAAGTTACAGTCGTTAGTGAGCACTGATATAATGGTGGCAAAAGGCAATAAGTGCATATACACAGGCTTTAATTCATAGAATCATTGTATCATAGAATGGTTTAGGTTGCAAGAGACCTTAAAGATCATCCAGTTCTAACTCCCCTGCCGTGGACAGGGACACCTTCCACTGGATCAGGTTGCTCAAAGCCTGATCCAGCCTGGCCTTGAAACATCTCCAGCGATGGGGCATCTATGACTTCTTTGGGCAATCTGTGCCAGTGTCTCACTGCCCTCACAGTAAATCATTTCTTCCTAATCTCTAATCTAAATCTCCCCTCTTTCAGGTTAAAACCATTCCCCCTCATCCTATGCCTTCACTACCTGATAAAAAGCCCCTCCCCAGCTTTTCTGTGGGCCCCCTTTAAGTACTGGAAGGTTGCTATAAGGTCCCCCAGAGCTTTCTCTTCTCTAGGCTAAACAAGCCCAACTCTCTCAGCCTGTTCTCTTAGGGGAGTTGCTCTGGGTTATGGAGCCATTATTGAGTACTGTTATAATAGTGACAACAGGCAATAAGTACATATACACAGGCTTTAACTGTGGAATTTAAACTAGATAAGTAATATTTTTATGTTGGTGCTCCTTGTTTTTTTTCCCAGGCTATGTGTATTCAAGTCAACTTCTTCATTGTATTCTCTCTTATGTGGTGATGCTAGGTCTCCTTCTCTGGAAAGAGACACTCATCTGTAATTCTGAAGGAAAGCTTCTTGTCTTTTATCTGGCATTAGCTGAACTCCTGCACAATGATACTTTCAAGCACACAGTGACATTAGACAATTGGTTATGTCTGTACTACTTGTCCTGAAAACATGCTCACCAAAACAAGTCCTGTTTTTTGTCTTTCGTATTGTCTCTTGCTGTTCTCAGTGCTGCCATCAACTACACAAATTCACTTATTTTTGATCCCTTGTGCACAGAAATTGATTTATACAAATAATTAGCATTTTAAAAGAATTTTTCAAAGTTGTTCATTCTTTTGATGTAAACTGTTTTTTTTTTTCCGTACCCACTTTAAACAATGTGGCTTTTTCATTTTGTGCATTTCCATACTATTCGATTGAGAATCACTTTATTTCCTTTCCGAGTCTTCCATTTTAGTTTGTGTACATGTATGAAATGGACAATAAACTCATATTTCCAATAATGAAATACTGATAATGATTTAACCAGGATTTCTAAGCCTGCTTCACAAATATATCCCAATAGGACAGGAACTTTCTCAGGACAGAAGGTCACACACTTGCTATTGAATTGGTATTATCTAAAGAAATATAACAAAAAAAGAAATAGATAAAAAATGTTTTATTGGAAATTACTTGAAGGAAAGTACTGATTTGGCTTAGGGTATACAGGTTGTCCCATGTTTATGAAACTATTTGGTCTCCTTTGTTTGGTGAGCAGTTGCAGAATTAATTCAGTTCCAAAGGCAATTTGTGCTTAGAGCTGTTAATCCATATCTGACATTCTGACGATCATCTAGATGAGCAGTTATGGGTTTAACAAAATTCTGTTGTATTGTTCTCAAAATAGGGGGGTGAGGATGCCTTACTTTTTCATGGGTTTAGACAATTTTCAGAAAGGAAGATTGTAGAAGAACACCATGGGGTGAGGTACGTGTTGCTTTTCCTGCTCTTCTAGTTTGTCTAGCCCTGTAGAGTCGCTTGTGTCTGCCTTCTGGAGTACATTTTCAGCCTGTGTTCCAGCTCCTAAAGTAGCTGCCAGGGGCTGGACCAAAGCGCCTATGCAGTGGCACATGGACAGGGCTCCTGCCACTCATGAGGTGCAACAAGCAATATTTTGCCACAATGGACAGATTGGCTAGAGATGAAGAGCCTAAAGGCTTGGAAATGAGAACTGTTTGCACTGCTTTTCCCCTGTCACACACTGCATTATTCTTTCTGATGATGTATGTGATTACAAGAAAAAATTACCTCTGCTTATTGTCACTCACATTACAATTGGCAGTTAAGGTGGGGATTTGATTTAGTGGTTTCCTGCATGGTAGGATAGTGTATGGATTTCTGTAAAAGGAAGTCCAAATGAAAAAAATATGTGTAGGTATAAATTGGAAGGATATTGCAGAAAAAAAAAGAAAAAAAAGAAAAAGAAAACTAGTCTTCTGTGACTTTTGTCATTAGAGTCTTGTATATTTAGGAAGGAAGGCAGCTATTTAGCCCATTTCCTACCACCTGGAAGTAGCTTGATTGACAATTAAGAAAACTGCTCTTTTTAGTAATATCAAAACTCTTTAAGTGCTATTTTAAGTGACGTGTCATGCAGTGTGTCATGTGCTGATTGAAGTCAGGTTTTGTCCTTCTAAGGAAATGATTCTAACATAGTCTAGTCAAAGAATTTAATTTAATTACGTGTGTAATACAACTTTCTGCCTTTTACTTAATTGGTCTCGCCTACGTTGTTTCTGCCTATTAGATGATAATTTAGCAATTTCCAATTTGTATATCCCTGAGGGAGGCTCAGTGGGAATAAATGGTAGTAAAATATCTCGGCAGCTTTGTTTCCTGATACAGTGCTTGATGGCATCTCTATTAGTTGTATGGGAGAGGAGAGATGGAGAATAGTAAGCAATGAAAAGGGAAATGTTTTGTATAAAAAGCTTATTTTCAGAACAAAGCAGATTGTGTAATCTTTGCTTAGTATGTTTACGGTATTGTTTGCTTAATATAGGATATATATAAATCCAATTTTAGTAATATGTTTCCAGTTTTAATATTAACCCTGTAATCCATTTACACCTGTGCCATTGAATAAATCAAAGCAAACTAGCAGTTGAGAAGCCCTTGAGATGGGAAGGTTTATAAAACTGCTCCACAATTCTGGGGTACAGTTTGTCAAGTAGCACTAGCCTGTGATTCCAGGGTACTCTGACTCTGGGATTTGCTATGTTACATTGCTCTTCATAGATGACAAAGAAATTTTGGGTTTTTTTGTAGACTATTAAATTGTCCTAATGCTGTCTGTGTGTGAATATATATCCCTCTCTCTGTACTTGTCTGGGGGTTTTGGCTTCTTCACAGGAACTGGCAACCAGGTGGGATGTGATGGTGATCTGTATACAAGTCAATTTCAACTCTCATAAGCTGGAAATGAACGTATATTGATTGTTTTCTTCACTAAAGGTGGAGAAGACGACTGATTCTTAAATAAGAATTCAGTTTTAAATCTAGATATACCTACATATGTTTTCATTAGTCAGCAAAATCTAGTCAATTATTGGAAAATGTATGTGATTTTCATAAAAGATATCTCAAATCATTGTTTTCTATTTTGGTAACTTTGTATTTTACATTGCAGTTTACATTTACATTGCAGTTACAAAAGGAAAAATTGTCTTGCAGAAATTTAGATAGCATCATCCTCTGAGCTTTTATTATCTATAAAGGAATACTATAAAGAAAAATAAATTAATAGAATTTTGGGAAAAACTTTTTTTATTCCATACAATTTAGATTTAGATGAATAGAAAAAACTTTATAAATTGCTAGGTTGAAATGAAACTCTGAAAACAACCCGCACCCTCAGAATTTATATATTTTAAAACCCTACAAAAACTTCTAAATAATACCAAGGATTTTTTTTTTTTATTTGAAATAATTGCTTGTCAGTTTATGAAGCATCACAGTATCACAGTGTCATAAGGTTGGAAAGGACCTCTGAGATCATCAAGTCCAACCTATAACCCAACACTAACACCAACACCCATACTAACACCAACCATCATCTAGACCATGGCACTCAGTGCCTCATCCAGTCTCCCCTTAAACACCTCCAGGGTCGGCGACTCCACCACCTCCCTGGGCAGCCCATTCCAATGGCCAATCACCCTTTCAGTGAAGAACTTTTTCCTAACATCAAGCCTAAACTTTCCCTGATGAAGCTTGAGTCCATGCCCTCTAGTTCTGTCACTGGTCACCCGAGAGAAGAGACCAACCCCTGCCTGCCTACAACCTCCTTTTAGGTAGTTGTAGAGAGCAATGAGGTCTCCCCTGAGCCTCCTCTTCTTTAGACTAAAGAGCCCCAACTCCCTCAGTTGCTCCTCGTAGGGCTTGTGCTCCAGCCCCTTCACCATCTTCACCATCTTTGTTGCCCTCTTCTGAACACATTCCAGTATCCTAACATCTTTCCCAAACTGGGGGGCCCAGAACTGGACACGATATTCAAGATGAGGCCTGACCAGTGCCGAGTACAGGGGGACAATAACGTCTCTGGTCCTGCTCACTACACTATTCCTGATGCAGGCCAGAGTGCCATTGGCCTTCTTGGCCACCTGGGCACACTGCTGGCTCATGTTGAGCTTCCTGTCCACCAGCACTCCCAGGTCCTTTTCTGCCTGACTACTCTCCAGCCACTCTGTCCCCAGTCTGTAGCTCTGCATAGGATTGTTGTGTCCAAAATGAAGTACCCGACATTTGGACTTATTAAACATCATCCCATTAGAATCAGCCTATCTCTCCAATCTGTCCAGGTCCCTCTGCAGGGCCATCCTACCCTCTAGCAGATCAACTCTTCCTCCCAGCTTGGTATCATCTGCAAACTTGCTGATGATGGACTCAATCCCCTCATCCAGATCATCAGTAAAGATATTAAACAGGACGGGACCCAACACCGATCCCTGTGGGGCACCACTGGTGACCGGCCGCCAACTGGATGAAACACCATTGACCACCACTCTCTGGGCTCGGCCATCCAGCCAATTCCTAACCCAGCACAGAGTGCTCCCATCTAAGCCACGGGCTGCCAGCTTCCCTAGGAGTCTACTGTGGGAGACAGTGTTAAAGGCCTTGCTAAAGTCCAGGTATACCACATCCACAGTCTTCCTCTCATCCACCAGGCGAGTCACATGGTCTTAAAAGGAGATCAGGTTGGTCAGGCAGGACCTACCCCTCCTAAACCCATGCTGGCTGTGCCTGATATCTTGGCAGACATGAGTGAAATACTTAGGCAGAAAATGACACAACTCCTTAATCCTGATAGGATATTCCTCATTTTAAGAGTACTTTCTCTTAAAAATCATGAAAATCTTGAAAAAGTTTAGTAGCATTCTTAAAACAATACCTTTTAACTGAAAGGTTGGATGGCTTGTTTTAAATTGTTCCTGAACTGGGGACTTCGTACTTGCCATGATTACAAAGGATTCTCTGGAAGTCTGTCAAAACAAGAAGTATCTTTCTCTTGGACACAATTGGTTCATATCTTGGAATCATAGAATGGTTTGGGGTCGGAAGTGACCTTAAAGATCATCCAATTCCAGCCCCCCTGCCATGGGCAGGGATTTTTTCCACTGCATCAGGTAGCTTGAAGCCCCATCCAACCTGGCCTTGAACACCTCGAGGGATGAGGCATCCACAATTTCTTTGTGCAACCTGTTCCAGTGCCTCATTACCCTCACAGAAAAAAATTTATTCTGAATATATAATCCAAAAATGTCCCTTCATTCAGATTAAAACTGTTCCACCATATCCTAACCCTACACACCCTGATAAAGACCGTCTCATAACTTGTAGTATTTGTAATGGCCCTTCCCCCCACTTCCTCCAAATGTAGCGGAGAAATTCTTTCTTATATAAGAAATCTTTGTATATGAAAATGATAAGAAATGTTGTGACACCAGAATTCCTGATTTTACCTTTGAGTTCTTCTATGCTAGCTGCACGTTCTGCAAAAGCTTCCCAAGCAAGTCTTTGCCCACAGGTGAAATTTTCCTTTCTAAAATTTGAACTCCTATGTTCAAACTGGTTTTGAGCTATAGGAAAGAAAAGGAAAGATTCCTTTGATCAAATTTGATTTCAACAGGGTTTTTAAATTTGATTTAGTTCTTTGAAGAAGATTGTGTCGCTGCCTGGACGTGGGGCAGGTATGCAAACAGGGCTGCACTATCAAGGATCCATATATAATGTGAAGTCTATACCACTCTTATTGACTGAAATAGGTTAATATGACAGGAAACTGCTCCAAAACGAGATTTTTTAATGATTACAGATTATCTAGCTGTAGTGTTCAGACCTGAGGCTGGCAGCTTCACTACCCTTCCCCTTGGCAGCTCAAGGCACTCTGAATAAGAGGGCACATTGCAGGGCAGTTATTTCATAAGATGTGGCAATTTCCAAATAGGAGATTCGTAGAACAGAGTCATTGAGTTATAGAATCATAGAGATTGGAAAAGGCTTCTAAGGTCATCAAGTCCAATCATCACCCCAACACCACCGTGCCTACTAAGCCATAAGCCGAAGTGCCAGATGTACACATTTTGTAAAGTCCTTTAGGACTCAGCCACTTCCCTGGGCAGCATCTTTCAGTGCTTCACCATTCTTTCTGTAAAGAATTTATTCATATTATCCAATCTAAACCTCCCCTGGTGCAACTTGAGTCCATTTCCTCTTGTGCCATCAGTTGTTACTTAGGTCAAGAGAGCAAAACTTGCCTTGCTACAACCTCTGGGTTTTTGCCCAGGGAGGTTGTTGAGTCACCATCCCTGGAGGTGTTTAAAAAACAGGTAGATGAGTTTTTGAAGGGACATGGTTTAGCAGATGATGGGTGTGGTTGAACTCGATCACAAAGGTCTTTTCTGGCTGGAAGAGTCTGTGATTCTGTGATTCCTTTCAGGTAGTTGTAGAGGGCTATTTATAGTCTTTCCTCTGCCTGCTCTTCTCCAGACTAAACTACCCCAGTTCCCAGGTTACAGCAGTTGAATTTAGGCTAAAATAGCAAGGTATTTTGGAGCTGTGCTCATGTTTTGATATACTAATCAGGCAAATCAGACAACTAATGCAACACAGCTATATGTGGGGCAAAATGTGCAAAAGTGAATAATATAAACATGATGAGATACAAGTAAAGACAACCCAAGCTTTACATATTGCTGAAGTTGGATCCAGAACTGCCAAAGCTGAGTATAATTAGCAACAGAAGCATGGCCTTGGTTTATTAACAGTTGTTTCCTAGGCAGAAGGGGAGTGCTTTGAGGCTATCACATTAACATCTGTTAAGGATCCAACTGTTGATGAGGACCGGTAAGACCAGCATGGTCTTTCAGGCTGCTGCACTGCTCAGTGGGAGAGTTTGTTTTCTGAAAATAGCTTGTTTCTGGGCATGCTTCTAAGTACACATGTAGGTGTTATTGGTGGAGGAAGCACTAATTAACTTTCTCATGCTTTCAGGGTTTTGTGGGAAAAATATTATTTAGGTGAAAAATTTATGTGATGAGAGAGGTGTGTATAATTTTTATTAATGGTTCCAAACATTTGACTGCTGTGGAACCTGTACGCCTCCTCAGGTGAAGCTTACTCATTGGAAGCTAAGATGTAGGGAGTATGATGAAAGCTTCTTGAGCCCCAACTCACGTTTGTGAACATTATTCCTGGTAATAGCTTCAAAATAACACTCTATAGGTCAAAACACATGGACTACGTTGCTACAGTGGGAGATATTCACTGTTGTACTGATGCTTTGGTTTCTTAAACTGATTATGTCCTGATTGTTTCCCAACTTTCCTCTTTGTCAGGCTTGCTTAAATGTAGTGTCACTCACAAAATTTGCTTCTGGGACTTGAGGGTCTATAATAAAAGTAGTGCACCTTAAATACTGCACTCAGTTTTGCACCCCTCAGTACAGGAAAGACATTGAGCTGCTGGAACATGTCCAGAGGAGAGCAATGAAGCTACTGAAGGGTCTGTAGAACAAATCTTACAAGGAGTGACTGAGGTAACTGATATTGTTTAGTCTGGAGAAGAGGAGGCTGAGGGGAAGACCTTATCAATTGCTACAACTACCTGAGAGGACGCTGCAGCGAGGTGAGTGATGGTCTCTTCTCCCAAGTAACTAGTGATGAGAGGAAATGGCCTCAAGTTGTGCCATAGGAGGTTTAGACAGGATTAGAGACAATTTCTTTACTGAAAGAGTGGTGAGCAGGCTGCCCAGGGAAGTGGAAGTGTTGAAAAAAACATGTAGATGTGGCACTTGGGGACATGGTTTCGTAGCGTGGTAGTGTTGGGCTGACGGTTGATGGTCTTAGAGTTCTTTTCCAACTTTATTGATTCTATCATTCTGTTGTTCTATGATGTCGTTCTACCTAAAGAATCAATGAAGCATTGACAAAGTAAACGTTTTCAAGTCTGTGGGCTTTACTGATTTGAATACAAGACTCTTCAAGGAACTAAGCAAGCAGCACTCTGAACAGCTATTGTTTTCTTTAAGAAATACAGAAAATGTGAAGGTCACTTGGGATAGAAGTATAAAACTTGTACACCTAGGAAGGGAAATTGTTTAGGAAAACAGTGACTTGGAAAAGAATTTGGCTAACACAGTAAATCATCTGAAGGGGAACTGCGACAAGCGAGGAGAACCATGCAATAGACTCTATATGAGTGGTAGAGCAAGTTCTGGTTTATTGCGAAGCTCATTCACGACTACACCATAGCCCATGTCTACTAAGTTATGTCTACTTATCTAACAATCATTGGCTTGTCTAACAATCATTTCCCCTTACATACCCTTGTCTTATAATCTTTAGTTTGGCTCCAAAAGCCCTATAATCACTAACTTAACTCTAAAAGTTATACCATCATGCCCCTCTTCAAAGCTCTAAGGTTACATTAGCATGTTCCTCCTACTTTCTCCTCCTACTTGTTCCTCCTACTTGGAGCTACTGCTATATGCTCGGGTCCCGGTCTCACTCTGGCCTGCTTCCTCAAGTTGTTTATCTGTTACAAGGTCTTCTTGACCTTATCTTGGGGATTTTCTCACTGCCTCCCTCTTTGTAGCATGACTCAGCAAAATCCTCAGTACTTTTTATCACAGCTCAGCTCAGTTGATTTTTGCCAGAGCCAATTCACAGAGCTCCTCCTTTGAGCCATGTCCATGCTCCCGCAACCATTCTCCAACAAGGAACTACTACAGTGTTCTGGGAAAACAGCAGTTATCTTTGTTCATAAAAAAGTATAGAAGAAAGTAGATTGTAAATTAATAGTTCATGATGAATTTAAAGTCTAGTTGTGTTTTTAAGTGACAGTCCATGGCAAAAATCTGTGTACTTGCACACTGAGCTTTCGTCCATCCTATCATTTTACCCAAAGCATGTTTGAAACACTTCCTTTATGAAAAGGTTGTATGTAAAGTTCTGTATCTCTTCTTTTCCTCTTGTATAGTCATGGAGATGGACTGCTTCATACATGAGTGATTTCTCAGTTTTGAGCACTGTTTAGTTTCGGGTACCCTGAGTTTGGTTTTGACTAGGATCTTGGTATCTTCTCTGAAGATTATCTTTTACATTGTGTTTGTTATGTTATGGTTGTATTCCTTTAAAAGAGGAGCTTTGCGGTCAATTGCATGATTTACTGGGGATTTTTAAGCTTTATCTCAGAAGAGAAAGTGGATTGATACTCCAGGTTTACCATGCACAAGAGGCAATGAGAACTCTCAGACAGTCTTGGTGTCCCACATAAGTCGTACACAGCCCCATGTCCACATGTACCATACTGCTGTGCCTTGTGACCAGCGATGATGTGACCAGTGTTGGACAAGACACAGACCATGCAGTGATCTGGTGGTGGTTCCTGACCACAGTGCTCCCTTACTAGTGTTTCTGCTTTCTTAGGAGTGTTCCAAAAGCAGAGGAACTTGGCGTTTTTGTCTCATGTTCCTTAATGACACTGAAACAAGTTGTCCAGAGAAGTCATGGAAGTTCCATCCGTGTTGGTTTTCAAGAGCTGCTTGGATGAGGCTTTGAGCAGCCTGGGCCAGTGAAAGGTGTTCCTGCCCATAGCAGGGGATTTGGAACTGCTGGATGATCTTTAAGGTCCTTTCCAACCCAAATCATTCTAGGATTCTGTGATTCTATAATAAAAAGATGTGTGCAGAGTCAGATTAGGGTTGGAACAGGTGAGTACCTGGTTCCTTCACTTGAGGCTACCTGGAAAAGATCCTCTGAATGTAATAAGATGCTTGCCTCATTCCGCTGTAGTTTTTTTTATTATTTGGGGTGGTCGGTCTTCTCAATCTTTTTTTGAGAAGATTCTCAATTTTTTCCTGAGAAGATCGAGAGCGTTGAAATAATGACTAAGCATGACTGTAGAATGATTATTTTTTTTGTCTCGTTTGTTGTATCTGGCACAAAATTCCATGTTTTTATACTATGTAAATTTTCTTTTTAACTTCATGCCATATAAAGGCAATATTGAATAATACAAATGGGCAACTGATTATGAACATTAACATTTCGAAATTTATTTCTCTGATATTTACCATTCTGCTGAGAAAGGTAGGAGGTACAGTATGGCATTATTTTGGATAATGACAGGATTACAATCTTTATGTAGTTCAGCTGCAGTAAACAAAAGGAGAGTATTCAACTCCATCTTCAAGTATTATTGTGCTTAGGCTTTTCTAGATTTCCTAATGGAGTGAATGACTATTGGTTATTAGTCTCATATCCCCTGTAGAAATTGGTGTGGTTATAGAGTAAACTACTACCATTATTGTTATTATTATTTTAAATTTCTTATTTCTTCAAGTAGCTCACAGTTTTACTGCATGGTGATTGACATAGAAGTCCAAATCATTTAAATAAGCAAGTGAAAAAGATGTAATTTGAAGCTAATTGTTATCTCTATTTCCAGTTTATGGTTTTCAGATTTGGAGTGAGGAATTAAAAAGCCAGATTCTCAGTGTGCATAATATAATCTCATTTAAACCATGGATTTATGTAGTGAACACTGTTCCATTTTCAAGTATTACATTATATACAGATGAACTATTCTTTCCTAGTTTAACTTTTTATCGTCTGAAATGGTGTGGATCAGATAAGCATAAGCTGTTGAATTTTACAGACTTCAGCACTATAGTTGGAATTTTATCTCCTCTTCAATTATTTTAAATAAATAATTAAGTTCTAAATGCAATTTTTTTAATTAATTGACCTTTCTAAGATTAATGAAAAGATTTATCTTTTGCTCTGCATAGTTCAGATATTAAAGCAATCCTTTTTCTTTATGAAATCAGTTTTAGGCCAGGAGGAGATATCATTACTTATGGATCACTTGAGCTACATATTTTTACAGTTGTATTTTATAGTGGTGAATGAAATATAGATTACACTTGTAGAGCAGTGAAGTAATTAGAAGTAAACACAAGATATATGTTAATTGGGGTGGCTTTACTGTCCCTTTTCACCTAGTGATACATACGTATTTATCTCGTAAGAAATTTGATTCTTGAGGTACCTCTCTGCCTATAAATTGTTGCACACTGGGGTGTCACTACCATATTTTTATCAGCTGCAGATCTTGTATTTGAGGTAGAATTGTTTGTATCTGAATCTTGATGTTTAAAAATGTTATTACTGAGATTGAACAAAGGAAGAATCAGGTGAAGCTTCTTTTCTTAAAGTAGGCACGTCTGTATGCATTTTCTTTTCCTCTTGAAAATGGAAACAAGAATATCATCCTCACTTCTAGCTCCTCCTGAAGTATAAAGTAATTGACTTTACAGGGACTATATACATAAACATTTTGCATAATTAGTGTGCATGGTCCAGCTCTCTGTCCCTACTGTCTACTTCATAGAAGAATGGAGGATGAACAGGAAGCATAATATTGAATAAAGTCTCCAACTGCCTCCTTTCAGCTTCATTATGGAAACAGCTTGTAAACTCATCTTTGGATGATAGTATTTAAAGAGGTAGTTAGGCATGAGGAAGAGTTTTTGAGTTCCTGTTACATCATTTCTTCCTAAGATAATTGGATAAGGACTGTCTCAGGATTTTATTCCAACCTAAGCAGCAGTATTATGCTTATTTAATGAAAGATAAAATCTAGTTACGTTAACCAGATTGCTGCTTTTCTTTTAATACCGTGCCTGCTTTCAACCCTGTTTTATTTGGAGGATGTCACGTATTTAATTTCACTTCATAGATTCATCCTCTTATACGAGATGATGACATCTGAAGAGCTGAGATGCATCCCTGCGGGATAGGTTATGCGTGAGACTGGCCTGCTTTCCTGCCAGGACCATGAGCAGGAGTGTATAACACTAAGACAATACTCCCTTAGTGAATTTTTCACCTATTAATTTTATTTGCTGCTTGCCACTTCTGTGAAACTGTCGGTGTTGCTTAATTTTAACTGGCACTTCTTTAGTGCAAGGCACATCATCATGATGACATTCAAAGGAATTTTCTTTCCTTAATATTAAGTCCTTTCTGTTTTGTGTTTTGTTGTTGATGCAGAGTAAAGTTGAAACTCATTTGATGAGAAGTGGTGAAATTAACTGCCTGGTGTCTTTTGTAATTCTATACTCTGACTTTAATAGGGCTTTAGGGCTTTATGTAAGTGCTGCACCATCAGAAGATTTGTAATTTTTATTCCTGTAAGTCATCCTGACAGGTGACGTGAGGTGATATCATGCAAACATATCATCAGCATTGCCTATGAACTGACCTTTTAGTCTTCATTCACTTCACTTGTATTTGAATAATTTGCATCCCTCTAACAATGCTTGGTTGTCTGAGTAGCTGTCACAACAGCTTGGGCTTGTTTCATGACAAAACCCAGTAGTTTCAAAACAGGATTTTTTCATTATTCATGAAACCTGTGGTTACTCCATCCCTCTTCCCGCACAAGCAAGGTTAGCCAGAGAGAAACAAAACCTCTCTTGCATTTGCAGGATTGACTAATAAATATTTTTACATAATGCAGTGTTTTTATACAAATATCTCATGATTTATTGAAAACTTTTCTTCTAGGAAATTTGGATAGCAACTCATGAAGCAAAGAAGGTTAAAATGAAATGCTAGTCTCTTTTTCTGGAGCAAGTGTATGTTTAAATATCCACATTTTAAGATCTTTTATGTTTTCCCTCATATGTAATTACCGTGAAGGCCAAGGTACGGTATATAGTTACCCTTGCACAATGAGCCATCATTATCTTAGCCGTTTGTAATAAATTGAATGTCTCTTTCAGCCTGAATTGTCTTTTTTTTCCTACTACTTTTCTATAGATTCTCATATATCTCAACAAACAAGGAGAAATTTGTGGAGAAAAGAAATGCAGAGAACTCTTGACAAGAAACATAGATTGTAAACTGACTGTAGACAGGAGTGGAGGCCTGTACGGTTAAAATATGTTTCATTTTCATTATTTTGATGCACAACAAAGAGACAAAGTTGGGTGATGATCAAGAGGTTGCGTTTCATTGCCTTCTACTTCGTTTAGGATGAAACCCATGTGATCCGTACAAATCACTTGAGAATTGAAAAATCCTTTTTTTACTGATTATTTTAACCCAATGGCTGGTTTATCCATTTTCTCCTTCAGACAACTTGCTTCAGGATTTGTCCATCTGTTCATTAATATCTCACTATTGAAATGCATCGTTGGGAGATGGGAAAAAATCAGTGTATGAAAAATAAGGCAAAAAAGCTGTATTTGTGTAGGGGTAACTTTTTAAGTATGAGTGACTGATTTAGGTTACGGTATTTAATTTTTTTATTTTGATTTTTGTGTAAAGCCTTCTGATTTACTACACATTCCATAGGCTGAGAAATAAATACTGAAGCAACATTATTGATAAAAAATGCAGAGACAGAACTCAATACAACTATTTTTAGCAGAAGAGGAAGCTGAATAAAAACCCATATATGTTTAAGAAAAAGAGCTAGGGTTTAATTTTATCATGCTTTAATTTTAGTGCAGCTGTTGGTTTAAAAAAAATTTAGTTTATCTCTGTTGCTTTCTTTTATTCTGCCTATAGCTGTATTTGTCATATTGTTTTGTGTAACTTTTTTCTCTCCATAGTTCTGTTTTACTCAGACCTCTTCACTTTCCAACTGGCAGGTTTTCCATACCTTAGAGCTTTGTAAAAGTTATTTCAAACAGAAACTGTTAGGGAGTGCAGGATAGGACAAGGGGTAACAGTTTTAAGCTGAAAGGGGAGATTTAAATTAGAGATTAGGAAGAAATGTTTTCCTGTGAGGGTGATGAGGCACTGGCACAAGTTGCCCAGAGAAGTTTAGATGCCTCATAGCTGGAGGTGTTCAAGGCCAGGTTGGATGAGGCTTTGAGCAACCTTGGTGGGAGGTGTCCTTGCCCATGGCAGGGGAGTTGGAACTGGATGATCTTTAAGGTCTGTTCTGACCCAAACCATTCTATGATTAAGAGTAATCCAGGCTGTATTCCTGAAGCTGATGTGGATTTACTGTAGACTGTTGGGGAAAAAAGTGCTTACATGCATATTTAATTTCCAGAAAAAAGTTACCATATTGTCTATAATGATCCATTAACAGAAGAATTACATATTAAATAATGGTAGGCAGGCATGTTTTTCTCTATACCATTCACTTAGAAAATTGAGGCACAATAATTACATGAGAGCAGTTTCCCAGGTCTGCTGGGGGATGAATTCAGATTCGAAGATAATTTGTTGACAAAATATGACTATAGGTAACTAGGTGTGAGCATCTATGTGAGAATTTAAGCAGCACTGTGTATATAATCAAAATCAAGTACTGGGTTTGCATCTGCTCATGAGTGATGAAGTAATCATAGAATGGTTTGTGTCAGAAGGGACCTTAAAGATCATCTACTTCAGACCAAAAATGTTTTTCTAATGTTCTAGTTCTGTCTCTGTCTTCCACTTCAGTTGTCCAGGCAAAATCCAGGAAACCCAACTGGCATTTACCAAATCGAATCATACTTCATGCCAGTGAGAACTGATGTTGTTCATCGTGGTTTCAGGCCTGATATTTATTTTTTAAATCCACTCCACAGGTTGTATCTTGGTATTTTTCATTACCTTCTGTATTTCTGGCTCAATTCCTCCAGTTACTGTGCTACAGTTTTGTAGCTCATGTTGGCTTTTTTGTAAGCCCAGTACTTGATGATCTTCGCATGCAAATGAAGAACTCTTAATGATCGCTTGCTGAACTAAGAATAGCCCAAACAAAAACACTCCTTAGAGACGAATAGATTAATTCTTCTGCCTTTTTGATTTTTAAATGTGAAGATCAGCAAAGATGTGGTCAGTGGAAGAGGTAGCTTACTGAAACAGTAATTGTGCCACCTTTATCTCAGTGCTGTATTTGTTTTTTCAATGATGAAAGTAAATTTGGAACATTAACCGCTTCTCCCAAGATGTCAGGTTTTGCTTAGGGTGAGGCATGATGGGCCAGTTTGAATTCATCTTTCCACAATAAACTTCATAAACTCTAGATTATTCCTTGTTCTTGTAATTGCCATATATTTTTTTTTCCAGTTTCTTTTAGGCTCAAGATTCTCTTACATTTATGCTAATTGTAGAAAATCTCTTCTGGGGGGATTTCAAAGCTGTTTCTTGTTGACTTTTATTATTAGTGTTTTCCTTTTGGCAGCATATGTGGAATATGCTTTCCTCTTTATATGGTCAAATAGATAAAGGAATAATAGTAATCCTGTGGTTTTGTGAAATACTGTTCCTATACCCCTTCTTAGGTTGCAGTTGCATTTCATCATGAATAGTTTTCAAAGCTGTTGTCTTCCATTTTCCTTAAGTGCAAAGTCATCTCAAGAGCAATATATTTTAATTCTTCCCTAATTATTTTTCTATTTCAGACGATTCAGGAAGTTAAAGCTGATTTGGCAGCACAGTATATTAGATCTGCTACAACCACATTTCATGGGATGTGAGCTGGTCTAAATTCTCTTTTATATTAGATTAGTGATTCTAGTTTAACTTATGAGTATTTAGTATGCATTATAGTGTAATATATTTAATTTAATTTACTTTTATGCTTACTATACATTTAATAAAGCAATTATTTAACCATTTTCTACCAAGGAATTATACTACGATATTGAAATTAGTATTTCCTATAATTCATGAAGATACATTAAGCGCAATGGAATTTTTTTCTTAATGAAAAAGACAAGGCCACATTTAGGACCTAGTATTATGGTTATTTTGCGTTTCCTTATTGAGTTTTGTAAAGAAATTTTTAAAGGAAAATTTAGGAAGTTGGCTTGTAGAAACAATGAAGTGCACCTTACTTTGTAGGTATGTTACTCTTTGCTACAGGAGGCACTTTTGTGTATTGCATTTTGCTTCACTTATGTAGAAGTTGGGATTAAAAGGCTACTTTAAATAGTCTATTCATCAGCATTTGGCCCAGTCGATTCTTTTTTTTTCCAGCAAGTCTTAAGCACACCAGAAATATTTACGAACCAAAAGGGAAGGCGGATGATCCTCTGCAGAACAACAATAAGGTCAACCAGTTGAAACTGCAAAACGCATCTTTTGTATCACTCACAAAGGCTTTAAGGTGTTGATTGATGACTTTCTACTTAAATCTTACCATACTTAATAGACTTTGACTTCTGTTTTCAGTAGCGTAAGTCTTCTGGCTTGTATACCGTTGGTATACAGACTTGATGACACCGAGGAAAATATACTCGTATTGTAGTGCTTGGTTTCATGGTGGTCTGCATTTTCTGCAGAAGTAATATCTGTAAAATTGTTATAGTAAAACCCTGGATTTTTTCTCTTTCTTTTCCTTTTGCTACAGTATGGCTATCCAAGTTGACAAGTTCAATTTTGAGAGCTTCCCAGAATCCCCTGCTGATGGGACACAGTTTGCGAATACAAAGCAGCTGGAAGAAGAAAGGCAACAAGCGAAAGGTCTGGAGATTAACAGCAAGCTGGATATTTGCTGGAAAATTATATCCTTTCATAAATACTTGCTTTAAAAATATTTAAATAGATGCCCTATGACACATTTTATTTTATAATTCAGCTCACTTCATAGCAGTGTTACTGAAGAGTAATTAGAACTATGAAGTTTATCATAATTATAGATTGCTTAAGGTTAATTGTGCTGTATATTATTGGGTCTTACTATAGTGGCTTTTTCTGAGTCATTGAGCCTGCCAAAAACCATGCGTGTTTTTCACAACTTTTAGGGAACAGAGGGAAGTCTAGTTAGGATTGATGAAAAGCAGTTTTATAGGGTCAGATTTTTCTGTTCTCCCCCACACCAAGTAACTGAATCAGAAAGAAATACATGAAGCTGGATTTAGAGAGTTTTCATATATTTAATTAAATTTAAGAAAATCAGAAACTATTAAAATAATTTATTTTCAAGTTCTTTTGACAGATTTAGTAATATATTTAATCTTGGGTAGCCTTTTTAAGGCTTAGAAAGGACTTGCGTGATGACTTAGTCATCCTAAATATAAAATCCCCATAATCATTCTAAATGCACTAAAACATTGTCTTCTGATTCTTAATAAGAAATCACATTCATTTTAGAGTCAAACTGCTGGTGTTACTGTAAATTTCATAATTTCCATAAAAAAATCTTGTACTTGTCTTGTCAAAACCACATTTTTTCATTATTTTCATCAGGGAAATGTTCTGTGCAGCCAACAGCTCCCCAAGCTGTGTGTTGATAACTCAGCATTTTCCAAAAGACTTATATTTTTCACTCAGATCATCCTCAAATTTGTGTGATAGCGGGTGGCAGGAAATGAGAGAAGAGTGGAAATCAAATCATGGTTTATCTTTAAAGAGGTCTTTTTGTACTTTTAATTGTACTTCTATCTAGTGGTCTCAAATGTTTTCTCATTACTAATTATTAAATAGCTGCATGGGATTAGTCAAAGGCAAGACTTGAGACATAAATAACATTTCTAGTGCCTGATTCTGTCCAGGCTTCCTAAGCAACATTTCAGAAAGAATTCCATTAATTCAAAAGGATCAATATTTAACCAAAACTCACTTAGGAAATTTCTGTGTTGCGGAAAGATGTAAATATTCTTTGATAGCATATTTCATGTGGTAGAATTGAATGCACAGTTGTTAATAATTTTGTCAGAGTGTAAAATCCTCATTCATTTCTGTTGCTGAGCAACACTGTTTACATCCATTATGTGTTCTGTATTTATACCCAGTTTTAATACCAAAACTGTCATGGCTGACCTGTAAGTCAGTACTTTAGAAAACCAATTGAACAAAGCATGAATTCTGTGTATTAAGTGCAGTGCATGCACTATAGAATCATAGAATGGTTTGCGTTGGAAGGGACCTTAAAGATCATCCAGTTCCAACCCTCTGCCATGGGCTGGGTCACTGGATCAGGTTACTCAAAGGCTCATCCAGCCTGGCCATGAACACCTCTAGGTATAGGGCATCCGTGCCTTCTCTGGACAATTTGTTCCAGTGCCTCATCACCCTTACATTATAACATTTCTTCTTCATATCTCATCTCATAGAAGATTTGTGAATGGTAAGACCATGTGATCTCTGCAGTGTCTACCATCTTTGAACTATTTCAAACTCTCCAGCTAATGTTACTCTGCTAACTATATGCACGAGAAGAGGAAGATACATTTTAGAGGACACAGTTCAGACAATTTTGTTATAATTAATCTTATGTTGTTTACAAGAGAAGGGCTATTTTGCATACAGTTCCTTAAATTCTTACTCTATTGGTTGATAACATATGAAACAATCAAATATACAAAGGCTTCAGGTTTTAAATATGTACATTACATTGACTGCAGTGAAAAGTTAGTTATATGGAACACCTGTGAGGCACAAAAATAGTTCACAAAGGATAAGGATTTCAGGCTGTATCTGTATCTGTATATTTTGAGGAGCATCAGAAGTATTTTCCAGCATGGTAAGTCCATTTTCCATGCCTTTATCCATTAAAATGTTCAGAGTTTGAAGCAGTGAGATTTTCCGTGCTTCATTTGTGAAAGTATTGTAAAACTTGATTGATTTTCATATACTTTTGGAGGGCAGAAGGCAGGAGGTAAAGACAGCACAGCATATTATTCAGTTCAGCCTTTGTCCATTTTTGATAGAATGAAAATTACTAGGAAAATAGGCTTTCTTATGAGAAAGCTTACTGCCATGCCATTTCAATTAAGAAAAAATCTGGAATAATGTATTTTAGCGTATCTTTGAGATTACAGGTTCATTGAGATCATTTAAAATCGAACATGCTGTCTTGTTTTTTTAGTATCTGTTAGATGACATCTGGTATCCGCTTAACAACTGGGGTTTGTTTTAACATAGGATTTGAACAGAGAGCACATGTACTATTAAGGTGGCTAATATTTTCAAATTATGCTTCTCTTTAGGTTTTCAGAATATTTTAGAACTATATTTATGTTTTACTTAAGGGTCTTGTATGCATTATGACTTGTGAATCAAGACTAAGTGTATTTTAATATTCTAGAGTGCTGTGTGTGTTGCTGCGTGCTCTAAGATTTTCAGCTTTGTATTGATAACTGATGCTTTGTACCTGACTTCTTTAAAATCTGAAGTTGAGAAGCATCATGTTCCTCATGTGGAAGATGAAGGGCAGATTAAACTTCTTTGCGGTCTTTACATGCTTTGGATTAGACCCACCAAAGATTATTACTCTTGAGAGTAATGCATTGAGTATTCAGAGTAAAACATTGATTTGTGCCATCTGCGTTTTGACTTCAGAAATAGAAATATGTTCAGAATTATTTCAGAGAATTTGGTCACATGCAAATGATCCACATTTTTAGAAGAATAAAGAAAGCTTTATTAGTGTTCAGGTGGCCAAAGTGTTTTTTTCACAGGAAGCACAGAAAGGTTTGGCTAGGGATTGCATCCAGAAGTACTTTATGCTTCACTTCTATATCTGTTTTAGTTTGTCATAACCCTTGCTGCTGGTTAGTGAACAGTCTTTCCCTGTCCCTCCAGCTCTGGATGCCTCTTGTCACCCTCCTTGTGAAGTAAGAAGCTACTTGGCAGCAGACTTGCTAGTCTAGTGAGTCTAGTCTAGAGCTTAATAACTTGCTGGATGGACCCCAAAGCCTGCAGAGCAGTGCAAGAAAGGGGAGACATAGGTGAGAGAAAGTGATGGGTTAGGATGACTGCATCTACCCTGAGGTGTGATGGAGGGCCTGTGTCGGATGCTTAAACCTGAACTTTTACATGGAGGAGGAATTAGAGGTCAGTGTGGAGTTGTAGAACTCTGTTGTCATTGAGATTTCAGAGATGTGATTGGTGGTTTGTGTGAACAGGGTGCACTGACAGGTCTGAGTTATTTAGGAATGTTGGACAGAGATGGTGGAGTGCAAAGGGAATAGGGAATTGTTAGGAACTAAACGATGGGCTGATTGAAAGCTTTTGGATCAAGAACAGAGGAGTCCAGCAGGGTCATGCATTTGTTATGAACCACCCAGTTGAGAAACGAAGCTGGTTATATTCTTCCTTTAACTGGAAGAAGTCTTCCAGTTGCCAGTTATGAGATATCTGAAATACTTTAAGGACATTTTTTTGTGTACAGGTACTGGATGGCTCGATTTGGCATGTGCTGTGTGGGATCTGCTACTTGAAAGTAATGAAGATACAGTTAGAGGGATGAAGTTTGATGTCAGCCTTGACTGCAGTCACCCCAAGATAGTGAAGTTTAGTATTCCGAGGTAAATGAGGAAGGCAAGTAGCAGGGTCATGACTCTATTTCGTGAGAGGAGACTTTGGGCAACTGTTAGGAAGGATTGCAAAGGAGGCTGCCCTTGGGAGTGGAGGGGTCCAGGAGAGCTGGTGGACCTCCAGGGGCAATCTTCTCAAAACCCAAAAGTTGCAACAGTCAATGAGGTACCTCTGACTCTTCAAGCAAGGCATATCAGGAGGTGACTGCAGTGAGCTGCAGCCAGGTAAATTTTGGTTAGGTACTAGGAAAAATCCTTTTCACAAGGGGGATGCTCAAATTGTAGAACAGGTTATCCGCAAGTGCTGTAAAATTGCTGTCTTTGAAGATACTAAAAAATTTTTGTCAAGGCCTTGTACAGCCTGAATGATAGAATTTCAATTAGTTTCCATGCTTTGAGCACAGGGTTGGACAGTGATTCTGGAATTGCCTTTCAATATTCTGTGATTTGTGCAACCACTTAGTGGAGTGGGTCAGAAACTGACTGTTGAAAACTAAACTCCTTTTTCTCCTTCTGTCTCCTGGTCTCCCCAGGTTTGATTGCAGCCGGAGATGTTTTCTAATGTACTGTCAAAGAATTCCTGTTTCAGCGAAAGGAGGCTATAATATTTTGAAGTAATTTTCTTCAAAATATTCAAAACCTGGTGTTAATAGTCTTTAAAAAATGAGATTACCAGTGCCGCCTTAAATATCATGTCCCATTTTTAACTTTTCTAATAGACACTTTTTCTTACTTCAGCATTAATTTTTGTGATTTATATGAAGCCTGTCCTGTTTGCATTTTCTTACATTTTTAAATTTGTATTCTGTGTCTCTTCTTCGGTTTTTACCTTTTCTATATCTAAACTTCATTGCAGCTTTTTTCCAAAGCCCATTTTCTTTCAGTCATACTGCTGATATTGTTCTGCAATATAGCTATGTTTTTCTCCATATGTGGGATCCAAAGCTGGAGGCAATACTTCAGGCGAGGTTTCTAATAGAACAAAAGCTGTACCTTCCAATTTTTGGATATTATTCTTGCTCTGACAACATTCTTGACTTCTTTTTCAAGTATCCCATGTCTGATTGTGGTTTTTTTTGCTTGTATTCCAGCATAACCGACTGAATAATTATTCCTAATTTCCATTTATAGATTTGTTGTTTTATTCCAGAGTGATACTTGCAAGTTCACTGTATTTCATATAAATCCTCTTCATAAGTTCCACTATCTTATTAGGTTTGTGAACAGTGCCATGTTTTCCAAATACATGAATTCTATGAATGGTTTCGTATTTTATTCTAAGTAGCCAATCAGAATTTTGAAATTGTTATGTATTGGACAGAACCTTGAGTCATCTTGTTTGATAAGCTGTGTGGGCTTGACAGCAAACCACTGATAACTGTTATTGAAATCTACTTTTCTGTTGGTCTATTGAGCTTTTGATGACTTCATCTTGATCATAATTATGAATCTTCAGTTATATGAATATTGTGTGCTGTAGAAATTCTGTACATCAGTAAATGTTTCCTTAGAAATACATAGTTAGCTAGAGCTTTATAATTCCTTGCAGCTTCTTCGCATCAACAATTGTTTGTAAAAGTACCTATTATTTAAGAAGCATGTAATTAGTTTTAATAATAAAGTAAGTCAATAATAATCAAACAGAAAGCTTGAAATATGACTAAGGCCACTGCTGTACGTAAACAGTGATCATTAATAATTTAAATTTGTTTTTCATTAGTATGATTTTTATTTATGAACATTCACTAATTTGTTTATGACTGTGTATTTATTTGCAAACGAGATGAGAAATATATTTAAAATAAGTCTTTAGGAAGGATGCAAGATGTGGAATGCTGCATGGCAGAGGAAAGAAAAAACATTAGTAGCTTATACGGTGGAATGGAAACCGTTTCTTGAAATGGGTTGTATTTTTAAGCAGTACGTTTTAGATAACATGCTGTGTTATAATTGCGTGTACCCAGCTACGCATTAGACAATTGAGATAACGTAAAATACCAGGATTTTCCTTGGGGAAATAACTGGTTCATTTGACTGTCATTCAGGTTTTCAGTATGAAACAGTTTGTATCATATACAATCTGTTGCTAAAGAAACGTGAAATAAAGGTGTCCACTGTGAAAAATTAGGTTTTGCTTTTTATTTTTTTTTAAACACCATCTGGATGTTTTGTATTCATTGCCTGTGAGGCCTTTGTTAAAACACTGCAAATGCAAATGTCTTGAACTGCCAAATGTGAATGGTTGCACTGGAAACTGGAAGTGAACTGTTCCAGTCCTGGCTGATATGTGTGTTGTTAGTAACAAAGATTTGATTGTTGGGAATGAGGCCTGGGTCAACAAAGGAATTTAAGAATCCAACCCCTACAGAAGAGCAGGTTTGTAATCACAGTGAGATTTCAGCAAAGTGTTTGTAGGTTTGGTTAAATACATAGATTCTACAAGGCCAAACTTTGGTAGTCTACACTTCTGTTTGTGCGATTACTTTTTCAATTACTTTTAAATTCTGAACCTTACACTTTCGTCTTTTATCAGGTTCAACTTTGAGCTAAGAATGTAAGGGTGTATTAGCAACTCTGATGTAACTGCTTTGCTTTCATTGTCCTCTAAGGACCTGTCTTAGAAAATAGGCAAACTCTTGAGTTAAATTCTCCTCTGTTTTTCGTCTGATGTTTCCTCTGACATTTGCTGCGTAGTTTGGTTTTCTTCTCCAAGGCCTTAAGTTTGCTACAATGTTCAGTTTGCATTTGCACTATAATGAGCAATTTTATATAATTGCCTGATACATAATCAGGAGACAAAGATCAGTGACATGAAATTCCATAGCATTTGTCTTTATTAAGAACGATTAGTCGATACCAACTATGTTGAGTCCCTTCCCACTTAAACCATTCTGTGTTTTCAGTGCCTTGAACTGGGGAAGCAAAACTGGACATAGTATTTAAGAAGCATGGGTATGTAATTTTTTTTGTTAGTTAATGTATTGCTATGCATACTTTTTGCACCCAGTCTAAGAAGTCGTTGGTTTCAGAAATAATCCGTAGCTGTGTTAAATTTGAAATTGCAAATTATATTTGCCAGACATGAGTCTGCTTTGATAGCATTTACCAGTGATAAAGTAGGGAGAATAGCCTATTTTATAGTCATTTTATAGTGGTATCCGAGAGATTATGCTTTCCATGGAGTTTTAAACACTAAAAATTTGCAATATTCCAGGCACCACTGTGAGCCAGTTGTAAGTAAATTACAGTTAAGTTAGTTTAACATTACAGTTAATGGCATCCACTCTCCTTTAAAAGTACTTTTAAATACTGCTTTTTTTATTAGTGTTTTCTCTCACTTATATTCCTTATATTAAAGATGTGATAACAGAATTATTTATCTGCTGTGTCTATGAAGTAATGCCGAGTATGTATTTTCTGTTCTGTTGTTTAGTTTATGGAAATTATTCTGTTGTGCTGGTGTCCTATGTCTTATTTTTCAGCAGCAATGTTATTCTAAGGTGGTATTCTGCTGCCTTCAATTTTCCAAATAGGTACCTTTCTTTAATGGTTTTTATGGCTTTCAGACTCTTTGGGGGTTGTGAATTCATAGAATCATAGAATGGTTTGTATTGGAAGGCACCTTAAAGGTAATCTTGTTCTTCTTTTGTAACCCTTTTAGGGAAAAAAAAGCTATTTAAGACATTTTTCAGGGCATAATGAGAATTATTAAAAAAAATAGAAATATGAGAATGTTATAGGCTGTATTGATTTTCCTCCTCTGTCATCTCCTTGATCTCTTGAGCTCAATCATTAATTGTTTGATCTCATTTTAATCTGAGGTTTCAAGACTTTTCTTCCTAGTAGAGAAGGCTGTAAAATTATGTCTAGTGTTAGAAATTAGTTATCTGCAGTACTTGTTAATTTCTTTTAAATGACACACATGAGAACTTTATCGGTCAGATGATGTGCCTTATTGCAGAGTTTCTTAGAAAAAGGACTGATCACATTTGGGAGCTGTTTGTAAAATCTTATATAGTCTTCTATTTTTTTTCAACATATTTCTGAGAAAAATAGTTCCAGTAGTTTTGGAATCGTTGGTTAAAACCTTAATGAAGCTTGCTAGGCCTTTAGCTTTTAATTATGGTGGGACACCACTTCACCTAGCATTGTTTTATTTGAAGATTATGAAGCTGGAAAAGGAGTGTTGTGAAACCTCAGAGAGGATCCTGCCTCTCTCATGAATTTTGTTTCTGTGTGATGATCCTGTTCCGCAAAAGCATGAACGGAGCTGTAATTTTGATAGAAGTTTGTGAGAGAAATTCCACTCTAAGTATACAGAAGCTCATATGCTGTACGTGGATCTGTGAAGGAGCCATGCTTACTCTACCTCCACTTCTTCCTCTCAGCCTAGTCAAAATAGAGGCTTATTGTGGTACAAAATTGTACCCAAGCCACTGAATGCAGCTTTGGCCAAATACAAGATGGTGCTGACATTTTCATGTGTTTCACCCAGGGAAGTAGTGGAATCACCACCCCTGGAGGCATTCAAAAAGTGTGTAGACGTGGCACTTCGGGACATGGTTTTGTAGGCACAGTGATACTGTGCTGATGGTTGGACTGAATGATCTTAGAGGTCAGTGCTTTTCTGAAATCAGGGAATTAGAAAAAGAAATCCAGTGCTCTTTGAGTTGCAAATGTATGTTCTGCCTGACCAACCTGATCTCCTTTTACGACCATGTGACTCGCCTGGTGGATGAGAGGAAGGCTGTGGATGTGGTATACCTGGACTTCAGTAAGGCCTTTGACACGGTCCCCCACAGTAGACTCCTAGGGAAGCTGGCAGCCCTTGGCCTAGATGGGAGCACTCTGTGCTGGGTTAGGAATTGGCTGGATGGCCGAGCCCAAAGAGTGATGGTGAATGGTGTTTCATCCAGTTGGCGGCCGGTCACCAGTGGTGTCCCCCAGGGATCGGTATTGGATCCCATCCTGTTTAATATCTTTATTGACGATTTGGATGAGGGGATTGAGTCCATCATCAGCAAATTTGCAGATGATACCAAGCTGGGAGGAAGGGTTAATCTGTTAGAGGGTAGGATGGCCCTACAGAGGGACCTGGACAGATTGGAGAGCTGGGCCGATCCTAATGGGATGATGTTTAATAAGTCCAAATGTCGGGTACTTCATTTTGGACACAACAATCCCACGCAGAGCTACAGACTGGGGACAGAGTGGCTGGAGAGTAGTCAGGCAGAAAAGGACCTGGGAGTGCTGGTTGACAGGAAGCTCAACATGAGCCAGCAGTGTGCCCAGGTGGCCAAGAAGGCCAATGGCATCCTGGCCTGCATCAGGAATAGTGTAGTGAGCAGGACCAGAGAAGATATCGTCCCCCTGTACTCGGCACTGGTCAGGCCTCACCTTGAATATTGTGTCCAGTTCTGGGCCCCCCAGTTTGGGAAAGATGTTAGGATACTGGAATGTGTTCAGAGGAGGGCAACGAAAATGGTGAAGGGGCTGGAGCACAAGCCCTATGAGGAGCGACTGAGGGAATTGGGGCTGTTTAGCCTGGAGAAGAGGAGGCTCAGGGGAGACCTCATTGCTCTCTACAACTACCTAAAAGGAGGTTGTAGTCGGGCAGGGGTTGGTCTCTTCTCTTGGGTGACCAGTGGCAGAACCAGAGGGCATGGACTGAAGCTTCGTCAGGGAAAGTTTAGACTTGATATGAGGAAAAAATTCTTCACTGAAAGGGTGATTGGCCATTGGAATGGGCTGCCCAGGGAGGTGGTGGAGTCACCGACCCTGGAGGTGTTTAAGGGGAGACTGGATGAGGCACTGAGTGCCATGGTTTAGATGATGGTTGGTGTTAGTGTTGGTATTAGTGTTAGGTTATAGGTTGGACTTGATGATCTCAGAGGTCCTTTCCAACCTTGTGATACTGTGATACTGTTCTCTTGATGGATGCATCACATAAAATTATTATTAGTGATTATTATTATTAATTTGTTTAAATGGATAATACTGTCTTTTATTACACTGGATATGCCTATACTTGTATTTTAGCGCTTGTGTAACTGGTTCGAAGGCCTTTAGAAATGGAGGTTCTGCTTTTCCTGAGTTTATTTAAGTGCTTCGCAGTCCTTAGAGTAAGAACAATTTCCTAATTTTCAATTGTTTCAGTCTGAGCTCGTTACTGAGCTCATACAGGAGTGAGTAGAAAGGGAAGTTTGCGGGTTATGTGCCTGTGTGATTCGGGTTTGATGTTTGCCTTCGATAACGACACTGTCACTGCATCGTTTAACATCCCCATACCTCCACAAAACTGGCACTGAGGCAGGATTCAAAGCTATCCTAGCTCACATTTGTTCTGTTTTATATTGCTCTACTAAATTTTATCCTTTTTGTTTTCAGATTGCTCTTAATTTGTCATTTTTAATTCTGATCCTGCACCACATAGTTGCAGGTTCTACATTTTTGCAGCTTTCAGACTTTTTCCCCCTTGTGTTTTTCTATGGTTCAGGTACATTTTACCTTTGCATCTTGATATTTAACACTCCTCAATGGAATTAATTTTTTATACTGTGAAGATGTCAACTGCTCTAATTATTATTGTTAGCCACTTTATGGGCTAAGAAACCAAGTATGTAACGTTAAACTTTAATGAATCTCTAGCTTGCAGTTTTTGATTTGCAATAGTAAAAGTTGCACGTATTACATACTCTTTTTCTTGCTTAAACAAAATTTTCCTTAATTCCATTTTACCCTTCCTTGAAGCGTGAAGGGGAAGCAAGTGTGGAAGGTGTTCTTAATCAGCTGGTCCTGGAGCATCTACAATTGGCTCCTCTCCAGTGGGGTGAGTACAGTTAAAATATATTGATGATCTTTTTAGAGGATATACTGCCTCGTAATTTTTAGTAGCATGAGAATGAAGTTTGCATTTACAGACAATCTGATACAGGAGAATTGTCTGAGAATTTCATTTTCCTTTAGATATTTTACTTAGCTGAATATCAACCTAAAATTGATATCTATTTTAGTTTAAGTATCATGTTCGGTGGTAGTAAATATGAAACCTGATTATGCACTTTTCCCTGTAATATGCAGTCCTACTTGTGTTGTGTGAAAGGTGGATGCTACTTAAATTTTCCCTTTGCATGACAGTATGTTTATAAAGTAATTTCTCTTACGTATTTTCATATGGAATTGTAGTGCACTTTGTGGTATATTTTTCATCATGATTTAAACATTTGCATTGGGTACAGAAAAAGTTGCATCTGTGTGTAGTGGGGAGGAACAATTCTTCTTAAGTTTGCATTTAGAATGATGTTCCAGCAATTAAATATTGAATTAATTTAATTTCAAAGAGTTATAATAATGTGACTTCTGTCTGAAATTCTTAACGAGGCTTGTTCAGAGGCTTCGGAGCATGGGATGTTTTATCTCAAACAGTTCTGTGTCAGTTACCAGTTTCAAAAAAAGGCCACAGTTCATCAGAAAAGTGTTCTCAAAGCTATTGCTTTTAAAGCAAATTTAATTCTATAGTCTTTATTTTCATTAATTTGATGACCTAAAGAGGGCCAATTTAAGGATCAATTATTCATCACTGTTGTTTGCATTAACTATTAAAATGCCACGCTCTAGTATTTGTGTACTCTTTCCAATGTTTGGGCTTTTCTTCAAGCATGTACACCATCCTCAAGTCATATGTTAAAACTTGTAAGCACTTTGATTATAAATGAGAAGCTTAAAAATAGTAATGGTTTAAAATGGTTTGTTATAAATGTTGAGCTTTAACCATAACTATCTGCCTCTGAAGTCATACTTATCTGGCCTCTGCTCTTCGAGGGATTCAAGGATAAGATAGCACTTGCTTGTATGATTGGCTTTGGCTATGATTGCCCTAGTCCTCACCAGTGAAACATGTGGTTTATGTCAGATCCGTGTTGCGAGCTCTTACAGGTTGCTTGACAGCCATTGTAATTTCGCAGAGTGGCACTGACCTTTAACAGCTTTCTAACCCGGGCTCTGTTTCCCTTGGCAGTTTTACATCGGAGATCACCTTAAGAATGAAAAGCATATTCTTTCTTTTCCCATTTCCTTGGTTTTCTTTTTTAAATTTTGTTTTCATGCTGAATTCCACTGTTTTCTTAGTAGAAGAGGCTTTCTGTCATAGGATTGTGTTGGGTATTCCTGCCTAATGGGTACTTTGATGCAGTCGCTGAAAAAGAGTAGCTCTGATTTACCATAAAATCTGATTGCTTGAGGAGTTGATAATTTCTCAGGTTGTTGCTTAATTCAATTGAAGAATACTTTTTACTTTAGTTTTCAGAATTTGTGAACACCAAACAAAACTCTGTGGTGCTCTCTTTTGAAGGACAAACTCTTGGTGATTTTCTGCTTTATATGGTAATTTTCCTGCATTAAAATAAGCAGGGAAAGGGATGTCAGATGCTTGCTTTGCCACAACTTATATATGATATATCCTTTTGGAAAATTCTAGTGGCAGAAAGTAGTGGTCTGTTGAAGAAGTTTATAGTTATGTCTACTCTTTCTTCAATCTAAAGTTAACTATTACCCATATCATCTGTTTTGTATAACACAAAAAGTATGTCTGTGTAGAAGCTGTAGTTCACTGTGGAGATCATTGTAGAGGAAATTTTGATTAAATATCTGATTTTACTTGAAAACAAAAGCAGAAAATGAAAACTAAAAACTATGGAGACATTTTAGTTTTCTTTTGATTAACCATAACTTCAAATTTTCAGCATTTGAGTCTTTGCTACTTGGTTGCAAAGTGTTGTAGCCAGGTAGCCCTACCTGCACTCATTATAAGGAGAGCTACTGAAGTCTCTCTAGAAAGTGTACCATGGCAATACAGGCTAATTTTGGTTTTATTCATGTGTGGGATGGAGGAAGAATTAAAAGATTTGTTTTTTTTCAGCTTGGTAGGTGGGAGTAATAAGGAATTGGTGGAATATCTGGACAATCAAGAGTGTGTGTGTGTGCGCACGTGTGCACACACATGTATTTAGACATTGTGACTTATGATCTTTCAGAATTTAAATTGTCTTTCAGTACCAGTATATATCTCCTACATAACTCTCATAGGTATGGAAAAGTGTTGTGTATTTCAAATCATTTAAGATGTAATGCAAGTTCTGTTTTCCCTGTGGTTTTTGAAGTGATTGACCTTAACTATTTTGTAAGGATCAACTCTTTTAGTGGTCGTTGTTTGTACTGAGTATCAGTAATGAGATAAACGTGTGCAGGCTATCTTAAAAGTTCTTAGACTGTTACAGTTCTCTTTCAGTAGAAATGTTAATATATATAATAAATAAGGCAATTGTTTAGAGATTTTCTTTTCTCATCCTGACTCATTCAATATTTTGATGACATTGATTAAAAAGGTACTTTAAAAATACTGTAATATTGTAATGTCAGCTGGATGTTTTTTACTCTTAATCATAGTATTTGTAACCACAGCTTTGCTTTTCTTGATCTTTCCTTTTATGTGTGTTAAGAATAACCTATGTTTTAATGTGAGAAGTTTACTACTAGCCATCATTGTAATATAATGTTTACATGTATTGGCTGAAAATTTGCCTTCACATTAAGTGGTAAAATTGATTCTGTGACTATTCAAGGCTTTTGCTGTATTGATGGTTACGTTGAACAGTTTGCTTTATTGTAAGTGCTCACAGTGAAACATGAATGAATACTTAACATGGTTTTGATTAAAAAAATGATGGACTATGGTTGAAATTTATAAAAGCTGGAACTCAAAATTTCTTTTTAAATTTGGCATATTTAATTCATGTTAGAGTTCATATTACATTTCTAAAATTATAGGAGCATATTGAAAATCATTTTTCATGTCAATTTGACAATCCTGGTTTTTTTCATTAAATGCCAGGTGAAGAGTAGAATTAAAAGTTTGTGGCATTGAAGTTTTGGTCTGAGGATAAGAAGTCAGCTCTGAAGGTTGTCAGATAGAGGGAGAAAAATGACAATGAACACTAAGTGTTATGATTTCATATAATTAAATGACTGGGGAGGGGAAAAGTATTTACAGCATGAGGAATCACGAGAAAGAAAATATGTCAAAGGGTAGAGGGAGAGTTCTTAATATGTTGTTAAAATTGATTTTAAGATTTAGGACATCTCTGTAAAATGAAGTTGTCTATTAGGAAGGTTAGTAAATCACACATAATTCAAAAACATAATCTTGCTCAACACTACCAAGTTCAATGTTCTCTAAAATTTATGACATATTTTCTTTTTACTGCTGGGCAACAAACCAAAAGTAGGAATAGATGTGGTTTTAAGGTGAATATATTAATACCATCAAATCAAGGAAACAGCCTGCAAAATTTAATGAGGAGAACCAAGGCTCTTCAAAGGCATATGTCATGCAAGCTCCTTGCTGAGATTTGAAAATGATCAGATGAAGGCATTTGTGGTTGCTGGCTGTGCAGTATTTTTCAATATTTACTTGATTTATGTTGCTGAGTTTTACAAGCAAGTAAAATTCCGAGATCGAACACTTATCAGTTTGGTGTTGCTCTTCTGCATCTCATAGCAAAATTATCATAAGTACAAATGCTATGCACAAAATGTTGTTATTGAACTTGAAATACACTGAGTTTGAAATAGACTTTCTTGATTGAATTTGGAATAGGCTGGACTCAGGATATTCCTACATTCAAATGAGAAGTACCTCATAAGCGAGAGGTTCTCAACCTTTTTCATGCTTTACACAAATTTCACAATAGAAACTTATTTTAAATTGTCCTATATAAAGCAAAAAAAACCCTTAACTTCCTTCAGTGCCTGCAATCTTTATATGTGTAAGGGTAAAGTTTTATTAGAGAAATTTGTTTCAGGAATTTAAATCTACAGGCTCCTAAAAGTACCAGATATTTTAATATATTGGGAAAATACTTCTCTTTCTCTATAAAAACTGAATAACTGAAATTCAATGGTTATGCATGAACTCTAAAGACAATATTTCTAGTAATATTCTAAGAAACATACACTTGTCAAGCTTCACTGTTGGAAAAATCTAGAAATAACTTTTTACTTTCATTAATTCTTTTGTTTCATTCACTCATTTCATTCATTCTTCACTTCTTCCTTCATAATAAATCTCAATCTCAAGACAATTTATAAAGTTTAAATTAAATGTGGATACCTTGTTTAGTAGGCACAGTGGTGTTGGGCTGATAGTTAGACTTAATGATCTTAGAGGTCTTTTGTGACCTTAATGATTCTATGATTCTATGACCTTTTCATAATGCAGAGCATTTCTTTTCCTAGGATGCGATTAAAGGGGAAACCAACAACACTGCTACTGAATGCTGTCCAGATTATAGTTGAGAAAACTGAGCGGTAGTAGCAGAAGTCTTAATTATTTACTTATAGGTAGAGTGTGCTACACATTTTGTTGTGGGTTCACAATAAATTGTGTCAGTATGTGCATCGGGTTGTATGTAGAGAAAATCCGAAAACTCAAAATTGAAGGATGGTTGGAACCAATAGTAGAGGTAGATTTTAAAAGTATTCTAAAGTACTTTATGAGCATGTGATTCATGACAGCTTGTTTGAAAATTATGTCTGGTTAAGTTGCACAAATCATTTTATGGAACCATTACTTTTAAAATAAATTACCTTAATGATTCGTTGTATATTTTAGAGAGCACCAAATCAGAATCAACTTTCACAATTTATCTGTTTCACGGATCTTAAAATTAATTACTGAAACTACTCATCCGTTTTATTTTGCATTTTTCAGTCTGACCTTAGACCGTAATTAAATTTTTCTTTCCACAATTTGTGATTAACTCTTAGGAATTGCAGTGATGTCAAGCAATCACATCCTAAATACAGAGGAAAGTATTTTAAAGTATCTTATCAGTGAGTGGATGAGGAAATGATACATCTCTAAGCCTGCGTTTTGGATGTCATCTTGACACCCTGACACCTTGTTGTCCCCAAGAACCTAGTTAGAAAAGCCAAATCTCTGCAGATGTGATCATTGTTAACAGTCTTGCTTTAGTCAAGGCAGTCCTAACATATTGCAGGTCCCCCATATTTAAAATTCCAAAGCTGTCTTGGATGTTTGTTCAAAGACTAGTTTTAATGGGGAACCATAAGGAAGAAGTTTTACTTTCTTTTTAAATAAACAAATCCCCCTAGGCCCTCCATAGGAGTCTGCAGATTATATAGAAGTAAGATTGGAAGTTAAAAAGTGATCGGCAGGGTATAGGAGGATTTGGCCTTTAAAATATTGTGAATGTTCTTCTGTTCATTCATAAAGCTAAAATATTATTTAATTATTTCTATTTTAGAATTACATTAATCTGGCCATTATCATCATTAGAAAGATGGAACTAAGGGTGTTAGGCAGAAAATCTCAAGAGTAAGCTATCTATATGGTAGAGAATCATAGTCTGATTCATAGGAAGACTGAAATCGAGAAACAATCTTGTGGTAAATGGATTTTACAAGTTAACAAACCTTTCTCATCCATATAGAAAAATCTTCAGGTTTTTTCATTTTTATTTTTAAGATTCAAGAGAGGTGGGAACACTTTCATATCTTAACAGCTTGTGTGCGGGCTGTTTTGGAGGATATTTTGGCAATGTCAAACAAGTGACATGCTTTAGCTACTGGGAAGTGTTATGAGACCGGGGTAGTACATTGAAAAAATGGTCTGACTTGATAAAACTAGGGCATCTGGCACATGAGTAATGTTCTTGCATGTCAAAACATGGTATTGTGTGGTGTATTTTGAGTCAGCTGTTGTTTCTAATTCCTACCGAAGCCTCAATTGCTCTAAACTGAGATGAAAACTTGTAGAGAAAGGCTTTCAGGCATAACTGGACCAACAGTGATTTCAAAGAAAAGATAAAGGTGCTAAGAATAAAGAGAGCACCCTAAAGTGAAAATAAGTTAACAAAACCTCTGCTGTAAAGACAGATAGCTTGAGACAGGTTAGGTGAAATCATAGAATCGTAGAATCCTCCAGTTGGAAAAGATCTTTGAAATCATTGAGTCTAATTGCACCCATCATTTGCTAAACTATGTCCTTCAAAAATTCATCTACCCGTTTTTTAAACACCTCCAGGGATGGTGACTCCCTGGGCAGCAGTTCCAGTGCCTGACCACCCTTTTGGTAAAGAAATTCTTCCTAATATCCAGTCTGAATCTCCCCTGGTGCAACTTACGGCCATTGGTTAATTCATATGAGATTTCTGAAAGAACTGATAGCTGAAACTGTAGATCCAACATTTCTAAGAAAGCAGTGAGAAGAGGTGAGATAGAAGATAGAGAATTAAGTAGTAATGGAGTTGTCTACATCTTGGTCTAGGACCAGTTTAACTAATGAGAATCATTAGTGATTTTTGCTTAAAAAAAGAAAATGAATGAAGGAAAGCAGATATGAAGAGGAGAAATAGACTCATAAGATACGCTAGTGGCTCAAAGATAAGCCCACCATCACTCCAAAAAGAGATCAGATTGCTACACAGAATCATGGTTTGGGTGAGACAGGACCTTCAAAGATCATCTACTTTAAAGCCCTGCCATGGGCAGGGACATCTAGGACACCAAGTTGCCTAAAGCCCCATCCAACCTGACCTTGAATGCTATCAGTGACAGGGCATCCACAGCTTTTCTGGTCAACCTGTTCCACTGTCTCACCATCTTCATTGTAGAGAATTACTTCCTTATGTCCAATGTCACATGTTCAATCTAAACCTACCCGTTTTCAGTTTAAAACCCTTGTTCTGTCACTACACATCTTGGTCAAAAGTCTCTGTATTTCTTATAAACTTTTGATAATATCATAAACCAAATTACCATAAATGAAATGGATGAAATGTAGTGCAGAATATATGTTATTTGTTCTGAGACTAGTAACATAGAAATCTGCTAGAAGTTCAGCTGTCTGAATTGTTCGGAATGCATTTGATTAAGCCTTATTCTGAACAAATGCTGTAATTCAGCTATAGAGAAAGGTATAGATGTCTTTTGGCCTAGTCTCTAATGAAACTTCCCATGTGAAACTTTGTATAGAAGAGCTCAAATCAAACCATAATAAGAAAAAGTAAAGTTTTGGAGGTGACCAAAGAATGAAGACTTATTGTTGGTTTTATGCTATGAAGATAATACACTCAGTAAAATTAGATTGATTCTCAAAAGCTGAGGAAATCTGGCAGGTGAGTTCTGTGTACACTATTTAGACATCTAATGCAGTCTCACTTGCTTTCTGTTGCAGTATCTCTGAGAGGCATTTCTTTAATTGAACAAAATCAAGGGTTGACTGATCTCCAGGAATCCATCAAAGGGCCAAGTCTCAAGGACGGAAAAAAAATGCTGACGTGGGACAGCCCAAGAGCATACTGAATAGAAACTGTCTGTTAGTAACTAGAATCCAGATTTTTTTTTTTTGAAGACCATTAAGCTGAAAGAGGATAGACTTATATTAGATATTAGGAAGAACTTTTTCCTTTGAGGGTGGTGAGCCACTGGCACAGGTTGCCCAGAGAACTCATGGATGCCCCATCCCTGAAAGTGTTCAAGGGCAAGTTGGATGGGGCTTTGAGCCACCTGACCCAGTGGAAGATGTCCCTGCCCATGGGTTGGGTCGAGATGATCTTTGAGGTCCATTCTGACCCAGACCATTCTATGCTTACATGATTAAGGTTTTCAACACAATGTTACAGCAGAAATACTGGCAGAGAGGAAAGTACCAAATAATGGTGTTTAATGGATATGAAAAGGAGAAAAAAACAGGACATTAGGGTAGGAGGAAAATTATCACATTCAAACTTGATTCGGGCACATGTGCCATAATATGTTTTGTTCTGTTGAGTGAGTGACTTTTTTCAATATTTCTTTTACAATACCATGGTATTTTTGAAGGAAATAAAAAGCTATGCATAGTTTATTTCTTTATAGGAATACTGCTTACGATATTTCAGTTAAGCTATAAGAGATGGTTGAGGAAAACTATAATGATGATAAATTGTTACACAGTTACTGAACATATTTAATTTTCTAGGTATCGTTAGAAGTAAATTGAATAATAGTTTAATTGAAGATCCAAATTAAAAAATGAAAAGCTATTGAAATAACTGAAAATGGGTTACCTTTTCAAACAGAGCTGTGAGGATAATTGTCAGGAAGGAGATTTAAAAGAAAAAATCTGTCTTGTAAAGCAGTTGGTGAAAAGTATTACTGAGTCTGCAGGGAAACAGATTTATATGACTTTGATGGACGCAGAAGATACCATTTGAATAAAAATGTAGAGGAATATGATTCTTCTTGTGGACAATTAAAAAAATTAAAAAAGGAAAAAGATCAGAAGATGTATGTATTAAAAAGAGATACAAGAAAGACACTTTCGTCAGGCAGGATTTTAATTGCCCATGAGTTAAACGAATTATACAGTTTAGTGTGTAGCGAATGAGAAATGGAAAATATGCTAATTGTAGTGGAAGAATATTCTGAATACCCTATGTAGGACAGGTTCAACATGTAATTGAATTGAGGCTGTGAGCAAGAAGGGAGACCTTATTCCAGAATGCATATGCTGATTTTTTCTTATCTGGCTCCTGACATTTTTCAGCTTTTGTTTTATTTCACTTTAAAAAATAATATGTATGCTTGTAACAGAACATTATGAATGTTGTATGTGAAGCAGTCTTTTCACTGACTACATTACACTTTGGATCAGAGTATTAGTAAAAAAGTGTTTCATTTGATTGGAGCATCACATCTTCTTTGTAGAAGTGCAGATGTACTCTGTTGTAGTTTAACATTTGTACTTAGCCAAGTTAAATGGAAAGTTTTCTATTCATTCTTATATTTTACTAAAAGCAAAATTTTCCAAGTGTTTGCGTATGTCTTCCCCACACCTCCATGTGTTTTGACTCATCAGTTAAGGTTTTTCACTCAACGTGACCTATTTACAACTACCTGAAAGGAGGTTGTAGTGAGGTGAGTGTTGGTCTCTTCTCCCAAGTGACAAGCGATAGGACGAGAGGAAATGGCTGCAAGTTGCACCAAGGCAAGTTTAGACTCACCATTAGAAAAAATTTCTTCATTGAAAGTGTTGCCAAGCACTGGAACAGGCTTCCCAGGGAGATGGTTGAGTCACCATTACTAGAGGTGTTTAAAAGACGGGTAGATGAGTTTCTCAGAGGTATGGTTTAGTAAGGGGACAGGGACGGCTGGACTCAATGATCTCAAAGGTCTTTTACAATCAGATGATTCTATGATTCTACTGTCAGTAGAATTTCTCGAGCAAGCAGATATTTTGAGGGGAAGGAAGTGGGTTTATTTTTCAGTGTTCATTCTGAAGTAGTCCTTTACTTTGACAAGGAATGAATTAACCGAGTATAAAGAACATTAATCCACCTCAATAAGCCCTGTAATACTGAAATTAATAGCTTCTAACTGTCAAAATCTCAACAGAACAAACACAGAGCAGAACACAGATTTGTTTGAGAAAACACAAGCTTTGACTGAAGTCCTCTCTCTTTCACATTGTCTCTTTTTCTCCTTTTTAATCTCTCTCGCTCTAAATTGGCAGGTAATTGTCTATTTTTTAGCGTAATAGATTTTTTTTTACCATCTTATTTTTCTCTATTTTCTTACCTTGTTCCTTCTTTTTGTTGTCTGTTTTGTAAAACAATGTCAGACTATAGTATTAAGCAATTGTAAAATTATTTCTTTTTTGAGAAGAAAAATTGTACAGTTTTAGGCCAGAAAGAAGTTAATTTCATTTGATTTGAATCATTAATTGATTTTATGTTACAAAGGAAGCCAGTCAAACAGAAAATCTTTCCTGAACTGTGTTCATGTACTTATTGATACTGTATGCTCAATACTGAACTTGAACTTCTTATTTTAGTATCTGTTTCCTTATTAAGCAGAAATTCAGGCTCACTTGAATAACATTTGTAATTACCTATGGATACATTAGGAAATGTTACAGAGTGGAACGGCTGTTTTTTTGCATCTTAGGGTATAAAAAAGGAGCTGAGTAAATGTGTCCTGTAGGATGGCTTAGCACAAAAGGGTTTTCATCAAATGATACTTGAGTTGTTTTCTGTCACTCATTACATTTAGTATAGTATCATGTGAAGTTGTGGCTCAATAATATCAGACATGTACAAAGCTGTTACAGAACTTCTATATCAAGGCCAGACAGATGAGATGAAATAAGGAAGACTCTTAATTAAAAATGTTGGTAGTATATAGAAAGGGGAAAATGTCTCGGCAGTGTCTGGAATTACAGAGAAATAATTGTTGCCTCATATGAAAACTTCAGGGAAGAAAAAAAGGCAGCAACAGCAGCAATCTCAATAATTAAAAGAAGTGTTAAGGGATAATTACATTTCTGTGCTTTGATAAACAGTCAGCTGTCAGTTAACTGAGTGAATGATGGGGTTAGGTTGTTCAAGCTAAAGGAAAAGCCCAGGTATTAAAAGTGTTGGAGACCGTAAATCAGAAACTTCAGAGCAGAAACTGGTGCCAGCAGCCCTAAATGGTTCTGTTTGGAGGTCTTCCAACAGTGCTCCCAGCTGTGGGAGCATTTAGTAAATTTGTTTTGGTGGGACATGATGTCTCTTGAGTCGGTTTTATGCTGCACACAAGTTCCAGACTCCAGCTGGAGCACTGCTGCATGAAGGGATCAGCAGCTCAGATCTGGCACAGCTTCTTGGCTTTGGCTTTGCCATACTCATAGCTCAGCCCAGTAGGCTGGGTAAAACATGACTTTGCATCTATACATTGGGCCACTTAGATTCAGAGCCCTTGTTGGAAAAGAGATATATTTGTAAAGCCCTCATTCTACCCAGAAACTTAGGCCCAGTTATAAAACAACCAAAACAGGAGCTGACCACATGGGGATGAGTGTCCACAGTGTCCTGTGTACGAGCTCCTTCATGGCATTTGACTCCCAGTAAACAGCATCAGCTCTTACTGTACTATCACAGTTTTTCCCATATATGCTTCACTTTTCTAGAAAGAGAACATACACTTATGAAATTGCCAATAATTGGTAGTGAAACAAAGACAATGAAAAATGAGTGAGAAACATAATCAAAGTTTTGAGATCTGGATGAAAATATGATCAGTAAACAGCTGTCAGTTGGAGTGAACATCCTGAACTTTGCCTGTTAAAGAAGTGACATGACCTCTTCTGGTTTCCTAGCGACTATAATATTGTGTAACTTGCTGGAGCAACCAGTGAGTTTCTGAACATCTGTTCCTAATGAAGGTATTAATCAACAGTGTGCTCACTGATCGCTATTTATGGACTATTTTTTATTAAACAGCTAGGCTGTATTTGAAGGAAATGATTTCTGTTTATGGATGCTTAATAGATAGTGATTTGTTTTGTCCACGTATTGTTTACATTAATCTCATAACATGAAATATACATCCCTAGGTTATTTAAATCAGTAGATTGTAGAAGGTGTCTCAATATAATTTTGTTTGGAGAGCCTTTTGTAAACTTATTGAGCTCCATCTGAGAACCTTGCTGTGAATAAGAATTTCAAGATTAAATTTATTTGTGACTCATTTCCAGCCCTTTTGTTCTCGTGTCAATATTGTTCTTTAGTTTAAATAGCTTTCCTCAGACTATCATGTTTGCCTTTTTTTTACTCCTGCTCTTTCTTTTGTGCATTTTAAGGCAGCAGTCAGGACTCCCTCTCTCAGTCTCCTTGATAGCATAGGGGTTTTTTTTATAGCCCACCTCGAAATTGTCTCAGTGGCCTCTCTCTGCATCTTTTGTAAAGTATGTTTTTTGTTTCCTTAGATCTGGATGACAAGAGGAGATCTTCAATAGCATTATTCCTGATGCAGATCCTTAATAATCTGTACCTTAATAAAGCAAATCTGTGCTTTTGTTTTCAGACTGTGTCTACGGTACTTTATTAATCACCAAAATTATAGTGAATATTTAGTATGTCAAACAACATGATGTAGGGTATTGAAACAGCATTGTCTCTCACACAAATGTTAGTTTGAAACTGGCAATGATGAGGTAAACCCAGATCATAAAATCTCATTTCAATGTTTATGTATTAAGATGAATGTAAATTTTGTGGGTGTCTGCTTACAACACAGTGGTTGCTGTCTCTCTAGGAGTAGCAGGATCTTGACTCTTTAAGGTGGAGAATAATGTAACCACTAATACAAAATAATTAAAACATCAAAATTTCAGAAGTTAATTTTGATTAAATTCCAAGTTTCAGGTACGCAACACCATGACCAATAGTGTAGTACAGTAGCATCAGATCTTCTTTCTATCTGAGCTGAATCCATATTGTTAAGAAGCAGCTGTAATATTTCAAATGGAGTACAATTTGTCCATTGTGAAGTTCCTGTGTTACTAGTTTTCTTTCATCACCTAAAATCTTTCTTAGCAAACAATAAGGAAGATGCTCCACATGAGTTTGGGAGTCATTTCTCAGAACAGCTGGAATGATGTTGTATGCAGCAGGTCTGTGACATTCCCCTGGCTATGCTGATGTTGCTATTTTCTGGAGGAAAGGCTCCTTCCTGCTGTCATTTGCCCTGATGCTGAGAAAACTGTCCATTTGTGACTGTGAACCCTGCACCTGGGTAGATGTCTAATAAGAAGTGAATTGATGCCTGCAGTTCGATCACTAAATGGTCAGATATATAAAAGCTCTTTTCCCTATTATCTAGTTTTGTATTCTGAGTGACAAAGTGATGTTTGTCTATCAAGGTAACTTGTATTGTCCTTATGAATGTAGAATCTAAGTTGTGTTTCTTGGAGTATATTGGTGTTGCTAGCTGGAAATTCAACTTGTTAGGAAACCTAGATATACAGATTAATGTTAAGTTTACATTAATTTTCATTATACAATAATTACTTTTTTTTTTTTTTTGCCACATGCATGCACAAAGTTAAAGTGTGTGGGGTGTCCATACCAAGATGTTGCCTCTGTTAAGGAGGGGCCCATGCTGGAGCAGGGAGAGGTTTGAGTAAGGAGGAGTAGACAAGAGGGGCTGTGGTTGACTGACTCCCCATACCCACCCCTGTGCCTCTTGCGGGAGAGGAGTTGTAGAGAAGGGATGAAGTTGGGAATTAGAAATGGACGAGAAGGTGTTTTAAGTTTTGACTTGGATTCTTGCCATCTAAATCTATTCAATTGGCGATAAATTTAATTTTCCCTAAGTCAAGACTGTTTCGCCTGTGACAGTGACTGGTAAGCTATATGCTTGTCTTTATCTCTACCCATGAGCTTTTTTTACCCTTTTAAATTCCCATGTCCTGTTGTAGAGAGAGTGTGAGGAAGCAGCTGGATGGGTACTTGGCAGCTGACCAAGGTCAACCCAGCACAGATTGTCACTTCAATATCTGGATATTCCCTTTCAATTATTGTCTTTTGGGCAGGTTGTAATGCAGTTTATGCAGTTCCTTGGAACCGGTGGTACTTGGACTTCTCTGCAAGAGTAGTAGGTACTTCACAGGGGTAAAAAATATGCTAGAATGGCACAAGACAAGAAATGAAAATGAGACAATATAGGATTGTTTACTTGTGAGAAATTGTTTGGGCTTTCTAGCTGTCATAGTACATAATTTTGGTAGAGGACTATTCAGAAAGCTGTGCATAATTCAGTCAAGCAGAAATGAGCAGAGGCAAACCAAGACTGTGACACATAGCGATATATGCCTGATAGGGGAAGCAGCTTGTAATAGAGGTTAGCGATGATATTCTGGAAGCTGTTTTTCAAAAGGTATGGTGGCAGACAATGACATTCTTCTGTTATTTTGAGAGAGTGAAAAAATCCAACTACTTAATCATCGTGCAGAGCTAACCTTCACAGGTTGACTTCTGTTCTCGTAATAAATTGTTTCTTAGGCAATATATTGTGTGAGATTAAGAACAACTCTGACATACTGTACAGCATCATTCTTAGTCCCTCTTGTTCTCCTTCGAAGTATCTTTTGTATTGTAGTGGTGCTGGTAACTTGATAATAATCCAGAGGTGTTACCTAGTTTATGTAAAATACCACAGGTGGTGTTTACCTCTATCTTTAAGCTGGACTTGCAGTCTGTGGAGCTGTTCATTTGCCATACAGGATGCCATAATAACCAGGAAACTATTAGTCAAATTAAGTTGGACAGTTCGGACGTTATGAGCACAGCAGAAAATTGTTACATATCTAAATTTGAAGATTTTAGAATGGTTTGGGTTGGAAGGGACCTAAAGCTCATTTAGTTCCCACCCCCTGCCATCAGCAGGCACACTTTCCACTAGATGAAGGGTCCAAAGCGTTATAGAAAACCAGAAAATTCATTTATCCCAGATGCTACATTTTATTTATATTTTGTTGTATGTAGATACTTACTAAAATGTTGCTCCGTTGGATTTTTGAAGCAGGTTGTTTATGCCTTAAGTTATCTCACATTATTTGAGTTTATTGTTCTAATTAGAAACTCGCTGTATTCTGTATGGATAGTGGATGTTTCTCAGTTACACAGATTCCAAGTGTGACCCTCAATTGTTCAGTTATTTCCATTTTTTCATGAAAGTTTACGCTAACAACATGCATATTCCCAGTATGCCAGTGTTCTGGATATCATTGGGAAGTACTGTTGAATAGCACTTTTTATACACAAACTTACAGTAATGAAGTCTTTAAACTTCTTTGGAAAGAAGCTTTGAATTACAATACTGTAGTGATGACTGCTGTGATTTACCTGACGTGCTAAAACCTAGAGAGGAGGCTACAGGAAGGGCTTTTTGGAGCTCTGAGGTCACACTGAAGAAACAGGAGATGTAAGTGCAAGTTCAGATGTTTTAAGTGCTAAAGTGGAATTGCCCTGAGCATTTCATTAGGAATTAAATTTGAATACACAGTATCTGACAATGAATACCAAATTAAAACTATCCTTCTATGCAGTAATTAGACAGTCCCTAATTGTCATTATTTGTATTCTGATGGGAAAGTAAATTTATTGAAGTTTGCAAACACTGAAATAAACATGAGTAAATATTCTACTCAGGAAAATTTTACTCAGATGTAATAATGTCTAGGTGAAAAGTCATTGGAGATTTTTTCTATTTTGAAACAAGGATTAAAATGAGTCCAAGTCATCTTAATGTTCATTAAGTAGCTCACTGCTGTTCCATCATAAATAATAAATGATATCATGGGAAGATTCATCGCTTGTTAGTGAAATTTGAATATCAGCAAGTAAGTTAATAGATACAAATAAAAAGCAAGCTAATGTCAGCATGAAATGTCTTTGAAACTTTCTAAAACTTGTATGGTGAAGATCAGGATTATTGGATACTTTCTACTGCCCAACAAAATTGAATTTACTGAGATTTACCTGTAGCTGTTCCCATTTTTTTCCATTCCCTTACCACATTCAAACTAGCTGTTATTGATAAGAATACAGAATATTTTATTTCTTGGGTTTAACTATAAAACTGGATGATTTTCAAACGTTCAGATAAGCTCATTCTATAAGATACTTAGGATGTCACAAAGAGCTGCATATTTGTGCCATTAAATTCCTGTTAACAGAGACACCTTGTTATGGAAGGGCATAGAATCGTTAAGGCTGAAAATATCTCTAAAGTCACCAAGTCCAACTGTGAGCCCAACACCACCGTGCCTACTAAACCATGTCCCAAAGGGTGACATCTACACATTTTATAAATAGATATAAATCAATTACCCAAAAACCTCAAACCCAACCCACCCCATACAACCCCACCAGAGATGTCTACCCCGTTTCTGGGGCCGAGTATCCGAGAACTTTTATGGGAAATCCTGTGAAGTGAAAAGGATGGTGCTGTCAGTCAAAACGTGTCTTTCATTGCCCTCTCTCCCCAGCCTCTCCTTTTCAGTCTCTTTCTGCCGTGTATGGAGGTCTCTTGCTGAAGCCATCTCAATGTTTGTGATTCTAAAGATGTGTAGATTAAAATATTGCAGGCTCTGTTGGATGCCTGAAAGCACCGATGACACTGGGAAATTTATACTTTACCCTGCTAATTGTTGGAAAATATGAGCCCTTGATTGGTATGCAATTAGAAGTGTAACATTCTGTTAAACATATCACACAACATATGGCATGTTAGTAGCAAATCCTCTAATTTGAAATGAAAAAAGTATGTAGTTCTGTACATTAGCAATTTTTGTAGGGAATCAAAATTTGTCATTTGTCTAAATGTCAGAGAGGGAAGAAGACATCCTTAGTTATTTTGGTAATCCAAATTTGGTTTATATTTGATAAAATTTCTGTTCTCTAACAAAAACCCTATAAAAAAGGAAAACTCAGAATATAATTAAACGTGCTATTAGTTCCAAGTAATCAAAACTATGCCTTTTATTACAAAAAAATCAAATTACCAAACCACATCTGCTTTAACTTAAACAAGTGAAAAATGCTGAAGTGAAAACATAATTGCAGAAACATAGGAAAAAAAGGTCAAGAGAATATAAGTGGAATTAATTGATAGAAATTCATGCATTGAAGGATGTGGTTCTGTTAGAGTGACTCCAGAGGAGGCCACAGAGGTAATCAGAGGACTGGAGCACCTCCCCTATGAGGACATTTTGAGAGAGTTGGGTGGTGTAGCCTAGAGCAGAGAAGATTCTGGTGAGACCTTATGGCAGCCTCCCAGTACTTAAAGGGGACCTATAGGAAAGATGGGAAGGGTTTTTTTATTAGGGAGTGCAGTGATAGGTTTGAAGCTGAAAGAGGAAAGATTGAGGTTAGGTATTAGGAAGAAATTTTTTACTGTGAGGATGGTGAAGCACTGGCATAAATTGTCCAGAGAAGTTGTGGATGCTCCATTCCTGGAGGTGTTCAAAGCCAGGATTGGATGGGGCTTTGAGCAACCGGATCCAGCAGGAGGTGTCCCTGCTCATGGCAGGGGGGTTGGAACTGGATGATCTTTAAGTCTCTTCCAACCCGAACTGTTCTATGGTTCTGTGATTTCAGTGCCATCTGTTAAAGGCTGAAGTCTTATTTGTATGGGCTCAGGGCTGACTAGTAATTATAAGACCTACTAGCTCATTTATATGGCTAATGGTAAAAACTGCTAACTGTAGGCATTATTTGTTGAAAGGTGACTTGGTAGTCCAAGCTAAGATGGGAGCAAGCGAACTGCTTCTGAGAATGAAATGGTTTCCTTTCACGGTGGTTACTGTGTGTCTTCAAGTGTGATCAGTCTTGGAGGGGGTTGAATTAATTGACTGATTGCACATACAGCACAGATTTTATCAGTGAAGTTGAAAAATCTTTGAATGCTTGAAATGCTTTGGTATTCAACAAGCTTGTTATTTCTAATATTTGTAGAGGGTCAATTTATCTCATGTTTGGCAGGTAATATTTGCCTTCTTCCTCAAAGTTTCTGACTTTCTAGTAAGTCTTTCACTGTTGCTGTGTTAGAATATCTCATCCCTTTAAAAATGTGCCTTATTTCATCATCACTGTTTACAACTACCTGAAGGAGGTTGTGACGGGGCGGGTGCTGCTCTCTTCTCGCAAATGACGAGTGACAGGACGAGAGGGAACGGCCGCAAGTTGCGCCAGGTCAGGTATAGACTGCACATTAGGAAGAATTTCTTCACTGAGAGAGTGGTCGGGGATTGGAACACATTGCCCAGGGAGGTGGTGGAATCTCCATCCCTAGAGGTGTTTAAAAGATGGGTAGATGAGTTTCTTAGGGATATGGCTTAGTAGGGAGGCAGGCATGGTTGGACTCGATCTCAGAGGTCTCTTCCAACCTTATGATTCTATGATTCTGATTTAATTGTCTCCAGTCCTTTTCCCGTGGTGTAGTATTTGTGAGACATCAGTCTAATGGTGTATTTGCCAATGTATCACAAAGTAATCTAGCACTGCCTTTATTAAGCATTTTTCTAGAAATAGTAAGAAGGATTCCCATTCTGCTTGTCTCCTCATTGTCCCTGCCTTTGTCACCCTCCTACTTCAGTCACCAAGAGTGACTCTTGCCGCAATATAGCTGAGCGCTGCAGAGCCATAGCTGAGTCTTATGAGAATTTGCGTCCCTGTGTTAAACTGGGCAGGAAAAAAATTTTTCAGCTTTACCAGATAACTGATCATTTATTATGCTCAAGTACTGACATCAGTTTTGTTGTGGCTTTGTACTTCATTTTGACATGGAATTATACAGTCAATTTGACATTGAACTGGAGAAGATGAGAATACTAGGAAGCTGATTCCTCAATCTATTTGTTTTATATCAAAAACAGCTCTCCAAAATGTTGCACTGGGGAGGAGGGAGTTTTTTTCATTCCGCTTTACTCACCAAATTATGCAGTTCCTTTGGAAATCTTGAATCTAGTAAATTTAAAATCAGCTTGTGCTAGAAAACCTGAGGTTTGGTATTGGTTGTTCCTGTTGTGTGTTGTAGCCACTAATCCTTTTAATGAAGAGCTTTTAGCACTGAAGAGATTCTATTTATAGTAAAGCCATTAGAGCATAAAGCTCCTCATTGCTATTCTGCAGCATGTTGCTGTAATGTTTGTCAGTGGAGAAAAGATATTTTTAGCTGCAGCATTGAAAACTGAGGCTGAAAGGTCAAGAATCCTCGCGGGGATATGTTCTGCTACATCAGTGCTATCACACAGCTGCTGTTTACTCTCTTATCATTCTTCAGTAATAAGAAGATTTCTTTATTGTGACACTAAAGGTATAAAGCATCAGAAGGATTTTGTGCGTGAAATGAATACTTGAGGAAGGATGATATATCCAATCTCATTAAATGTTCTACTTCTCCTTAAGTGAATGATTTAATTTTTCCAAAGACTATCTTGATACTTATTCCTCAAAAGATTCATTCTAGGAAAGTTTTTTATTAAACAGGATAAGACCTAATGCAAGCAAAAGGCAATCTGTTGAAATATGAAGAATTTTTAGTACACGCTATTCTGCCTGATATCTACACCATTCATTTTCTTAACAGCATACTGCATGAACGGAAGACATATTAACATGTAGTTTGCCAAAGAGAAAAGAGACTAGAGATGTCTATTGGTAATTTGAAGAGCAGAATTGTGGGTGCTGATGATTATATCTGCTACAGGACAGCTTGTAGCACACTGGATAGGTACTCAGCAAGCACAAAATATCATGTGGTCCTGTTGAAACAGGATATGATAGATGATATGTAAAAGGGAGAAGGGAGAAAGGAGGTGAAAAAGGAGATAATTATAGGAATACAAGGCTGCATATATAAGCTGAGTGTACAATGTTGAGGCTTCAGAAGGTTTTCTAATGTCTTTATGTAAAAATCAGGGGGAAAAGAGATTAATTGCCACATTGAGAAAATTAGGGCTGTATGATCAAAGGAAAGGCAGAGAAGAAATGGCCTGTTGACAGATGGCTTATAAAAATGAAAAGATTTTTCAGAGGATATGAGTTTGGAATTTTGCGCTCCTTGGGGGGCACGGGTACTATCATCATATTTTAATAATGATAAGCTTCTATGTAACCCTTTTATTCAGCAGACATTATGTAGCATAGGAAAAGTATGAGCAAAATGATACAGTGATAAGTACACTTTCTTCTCATGGAATAATGAAATTAATTGTACTTCTCTTTAGAATTTCTTCCAGATCTTGCTGCTAGAGGTTGTTCTTATCTTCTGACACATGGAGTCCATTATCACATTCCTTTTAAAACAGGTTCCTTCATATCAGGAAATTATTTCACTGCAACTCATTCTGCATACCCAAACAGTTTTTAACACCATCTTTTCCAAACTTTCTCTATAGGCAGTATTAGACTGAGTCCATATGATTATAACTGTTACATTGTCCTGTCTGCTAGAATTGTGCCAGGTAGCAGCACAGAGTGAACATTCATTAATAGGCAACTCCTGTCATCAGGATCTCAAACATTAATAAACAAACCACAAATCGAAGGATTGACAAAAAAGTGCTGGAGAAATGGAAGAAATCTCAATTCTACAATTATTTTATTTTGTAATGAAGAGGGAGTTAAGTAAATGGGACTTGACTTAAGGGAATGACAGAAAGGGAGAGTGTGGCTTTATGAAAAGACTAGACATAGCATCTTGTTCCTATCAAAACCAACAGATGTTGCTTAGTCCCATTATCTCTCATCTCTCTTTCTTGCGTGAAAGAAACTCCTGTGTTTCTGGCTCTGCCACCTCATGGCACAGTGACTCAGTTCAACTCACTGAAACGGCAGGAAAAAACCCCAGAAAATAAATCCCCAGATAGTACTTTATCTTTTTTGAGAGGGTCAGGTTTGGACATTGAATCAGTGTGCCTTGTAATGGGGCTGATGACTGCTGCGGTAAAGGAATAGTTGGCTCATGCAATGAGGAACCAGAAGTCAGCAGAAGGGGAGGGCAGGAGGGAGCCCAGTTTCTCATCATCCAAGGAAACATTATCAGCAGTTCAAGGGTAGTGATTCTTCCCCTGTATTCTGCTCTTGTGAGACCTCACCTGGAGTATTGTGTCCAGTGCTGGGATCCTCAACATAAAAAGCTACGAATCTGTTGGAGTGGGTCCAGAGGAGGACTGTGAAGATGATCAAAGGGATGGAGCATCTCTACTATGAGGGCAGGTTGGGAGAGCTGGGCTGCTTCAACCTGGAGAAGAGAAGGCATCGAGGGCCCCTGATAGTGGCCTTCCAGTACCTGGAGGGGACCTGCAGGATAGCTGGGGAGGGACTTTTTACAAGGGCTTGTAGTGATAGGACGAGGGGGAATGGCATTAAGCTGGAAGGGGGGAGATTTAGATTAGACATGAGGAAGAAATTCTTCACAATTAGAGTGGTGAGACAGGTTGCCCAGGGAGGTTATAGAGGCCTCCTCCCTGGAGGTGTTCCGTGCCAGGTTGGATGGAGTCTTCAGCAGCCTGGTCTAATGGGAAGTGTCCCTGCCTGTGGCAGGGGGGTTTGAACTGAGTGATCTTTAAGGTCCCTTCCAACCCAACCCATTCTATGATTCTCCTCCTCCTTGCTGAGGAAGGCCATGAGGAACAGGGATGATGAGTGGAGAGAGATGCAGTTGCGCAGGAGGAAACCTGCCTGAACATTCTCACATGGAAGAGAATGTCTTAAGAAGGGACTCTCAAAAGCTGTCCTGATGCCATTCTAAGGGCTTGGCCCATCCCTGTTCTGACTCTTCAAACCTGTGTCAGTATCTGCTCCTCATAGCTTCCGATCCTGTGGTGCCAGGGTATTTTTTTCTTTTTATTGATTTGTTATCTTGGAAAATAAGTGACTTGGAAAAAGGATACTCCCTGTGGCTTAACGCTGACTTGGGAGGTTGTTGCTCATACATGAGATATACATATACTATATGGAATGGAGGAATTTAATCTGAGTTCTTAACTTTATGGTGTGTGTGTATATAGATGTTTTCTTAATGGAAGAGAAAATTTCTGAACTTCAATGATGGATTTAGTGTAGTGGGAGAACTAGAAATTCCTGGGATTTTGTTGGCAGCACAAAGATTTCTTTCAAGAGAGAGAACAAAGGAGGGTTTTTTTGTGTTTTCTTTTTCTGTGTCTGCTAGACTACAGAAGGAATCAGCCGAGAATATGATAAAAAAATACGTAAACTCATAGTAAATATCTAAACAGCAAATTAGCCAGTTATTTGTTTATAGCTTTCATAACCTATAGAAATAGTCATAGTGTTTGTGGGGAGGAGTATGTTCTGTGTCACAGACTGATAAAATAGTGTTTAAATTGATTGTTGCTATTTTGTGTGAATGTGATTTTGTCTTCTAGAGTATTCTTGAAGTCCTGATGTACACTCCAGTTTTCCTCAACTTTCCTATTTAATCTTGATACTTTTTATACTCAATAGTATAAAGTACTTTCTTTGGCTGTTTAATTCTTATAGCAGCCTTCCAGTACTTAAACGGTGCCTACAGAAAAGCTGGGGAGGGGCTATTTATCAAGGAGTGCAGGGATAGGATGAGGTGTAATGGTTTTAAGGTGAAAGAGGGGAAGTTTAGATGAGATATTAGGAAGAAATATTTTCCTATGAGGATGGTGAGGCACTGGCACATGTTGGCAAGGGAAGTCGTGGATGCCCCATCCCTAGAATTGTTCAAGGCCAGGCTGGATGAGGCTTTGAGCAACATGATCCAGTGGAAAGTATCCCTGGCCATGGCAGGAGGCTTGGAAATAGGTGATCTTTGAGATCTCTTCCATACCAAACCATTCTATGATTCTGTGATTCAATTTAATTCTTATTTGGGCTTAAACCAAATGTAATTACTTCAGTGGTGGTGACTTTGTTGCAATTTTGCTATCAGTGTGCTGTCTTTTTTTTTTTTGTAATTGCATTTTTCCACAGTTAGCTGTTCACATACTACTTGTTGTATTAGCCAAGTGTTCTTGGGAGAAACAAAGGGGTTGTTCCTTTTTATTTACCATCGGTGGCTTTGATTAGTAAAAATGACAGCTCTTTTGGAATCTGCTGGGCTAATACTCCTGCTTGTTCATGCTCTGGCGTGAAGTTGAAGACTGGTGCATTTTGGTATCTATTGACATTCAGCTTTGCTGTAAATTTGTTAAATTCAATGCAAGTCAGTTACAAAACCTCTTTGCGTTCATTAAATTTTTCCCTGGGTCTCTTCCACATGCAGAGATATATTAAAAATAATTGCAAAGTAGACATGCCGGCCTTATATTGACATAGATTCAACAAACATACAACGATTGACAGTTGCCTTCTACTGGTTTCTTATTTTCTCTTTAAATACATAGTTTCTGTGAGAGAGTGGAAATGTCAGAGCTGTATCTGTAGAGAAGACAAAAATACTTGCCTGTAATTACTGTTCTCTGCAAATATTTTTTGTGAGAGAGGTTTTATGTGTTCTTTCTGCTGTATCTGAGACTTGTATATTCTTTTCTTAATTTGTTTGTTAACCCAGGGAAATTTTTATCTTCTTACTGTCACTTTTTGAGATTTGTTACATGATTGCCTCTGATTTGAAACTTGGCAAATTTTATGAAATATGGAAATGTGACCTAATTCTGACCTCATATACCTACGCTATATTTTGTAGTGATGCCACTGGCACGTTTGATGACCCTGCAAGTCCTTCTATTTGCAGAATTTCATCACAAAATGTATTTGGCTCCTGGTTACTCTTTAAAAGGATTAACAGTTCCTGACACAGCTGAAGTTTCGGTTTAGGAATCTCTTTTCCAATCTCCTTGAAACAACTGAAATATCAAGGGTTTTTATTAGAGAAAGATTGAGTCGCTTTGAGAGATGTGTGGAGACCTGTGTAAAACTGTCTGTACATTGGAGGATCTCATAATTTCAACTGCACTTTTCTGGCTGGTTCTGAGCAGTATCTGGAGAGTTCAGTTTATCTACTTGAGCTAATCCGAGGCTTCAGTTTATTGTATATCCAGAGCCTATGCTGTAGATCCAGTTCAAATTAAGCCAAAGTGCTAGGTGTTCGCGTTTCACTCTGTCTGAAGCAGCAGTTGTTTGATGGCAGTGATGTCGAGAACACTTTTGCAAATAAAGCTGCAGGGGGTGGCTAACATTTTAATTGTCTGTCCTTTAAATTTGCTCAGCTTGAGAGTCTTGTCAATGCTAGTGCTGTCTCTGTAATACAAAGTTAGGATGACTAGTGATTCTAGTACTATTTGTTAAGTGGATGTGCTTTATGGGTAACTAGTGACTTGCTGCTAGTTGATGCTAAGGGTAACTACTGACTTGTTTTATTGTCTGTTTAAAACTCTCACGAATCTCTGAAAGAGTTTTAAAACATGTTTTTGCTGTGTTTTCCTGCTTGTGATTGGGTGCCATTCAAGGTTTGTAAGGAATTAAAGGTAGCCTTGGCTGACTGTATCCCTTTCTATATAGCATTTCAGCATTTGGGATCCAGTGCAATTTATGTCAACAAAATCCTATACTGGGATACCTAAGGGTAAAACATTCCAGGAAATGAACTTTGTTGTTATTGCTGTCAATAAAATGACTAGATCTCAGTGAAGAATCTTTCTCTTTGTTCAAGATGCCGACTTGTATGCTGATCACATGCTGGAAATGTAGATAAGATATGATAAAATGTACTATTACTGCTGAATGTCCGTGTGTATAGTTTGATTACTGCATAAATGCACAGAATAACAGAGTGGTCAAGGTGGGAAGGGACTTCTGGAGATCATTGAGTCCCGCCTCCCTCATCCCGCTAGCCGCATTCTTCTTGATGCACATCAGGAAACCACTGGCCTTCTTGGCCACAAGGGCACATTCCTAGCTTGCTTGTTGTCCACTAGGAATCCCAGGTCCTTCTCCATGGAGCTGCTTTCCAGCAAGTCAGCACCTACAGGCTTGTTCTTTACAGTCTTAAGTAACTGCTTATGAACGTATATTTGCTTTGTTATTTCACTGAAATTTTCTCTGATATTTTCAACATAAACATAGATAAATAAGCCAAAACTTTATCAGGGAAAACCATGTTTCTGCCAAATTGTATTAGGGTGTGCCAAAAAAAAAAAGATAATCCTTCCAAAATATTCCTTGACACTTCCTAAGGGAATACCTGAGCCAGTGCACGTGACTTATAAATAATTAAGCTGTTCCTAGGGAGTAAAACTGGAGAAGAAAGAATGAGTTTGCCTTTTCAGCCAATAACTCTGAGTCTAGGAACTGTACAATAAATAATTCAAACAAATTTTATAAAAACATGGAAAGAGAATGTATGTCATGGGGGAGTCATAGCCTAGAAGGTGTCTATTTTGAATATCACGCATTGAATCTAAAACCATAGTTAAATACGAGCTTGAAACATGACTACATAAGCAGATAGCTCAACTTTATAACCAGTTCCAGAAAGAATATTTTGCGAAGTTCTACTGCAGAGCTATTACTGCTCCGTTTTCGTATTGTGCATACCTGAAGGAACATATTGTTATCATTCTCTGCAACTGCATTGCTGACCAAGGTTCCAGTGACATTTTAGTAAAATAAATGAGCAACTCTGTTTAACTGCAGAAGCAAATCCTGTCTTGGTTGTTTTCTCTAGTTCCTTCCTTCAACTCTTTCTCCCATGTCAGCTTTCCAACTCGGTTTGTGCTATACACCCTCCAGCACCTCCTTCATTTTTCTTGGTTTGTATTGTGCTCCTGAACTGACAGAGTGCGAGTCTTGCCATTCACATTCTCTCTGAGGGCTTGTGTGATGGCATAGAAGATCTCATCCCTTCTGGCTCTGGATTAGAAGTCCTGAAACAGTCAATGGGTATCTTTCTCTGAGGGCGAGATGAACTACTGACTTCTATTTTGTGGCCAATGTTATGTTTATAAGACTGGAAGCTGTCTTGGGAAGCTGATTATTTTTTAAATTAAAAAAAAAACCACAAAACTTGGAGAGCTTCATACCAGAGAATGGTTTATCTCTAGGTAAACAGTTTGTAACTTTGAAGTTGTCCAATTGCACTAGTATGAGAAGACAGTTGTTTTCACTCTGTTGCTTACCTCTTGTGAATTTATGATGCTATTTCTCTGAGAACACTGAAATTTTTCTCATCATCTGTGAGCGAATCACATCCCTGTGAGAAGCATAATGTGCATATTATGTATAGAAAGATGAGAAAAGATCATTACTTTGCCTCAGGCTACAAAATAAGACAGTAATATAGTGGGAAGCTCAGTCTCGCAGTCTCCTGGTTTAACCAGTGAATGACTCATTTATGATACTGGCTTAAAATGTACTTGGCATGAATGATAGTGAGTAAAGCTTAGAAAATGATTGGTCAGAACAGTATCTCCCATTCAGGGTTTAATAATCTGTGACTTTCAAACCAGTTTGGAAATTAAACTAAAACTATGGGACTATATTTTGCTCTGGCAATATCCCTGATTAATAAGCAAAGCAGATGTTTCTCTACACTTAGTTACTTCCAGTATCTTTACTTACACATCAGTATGTCAGAGTAGTTCTTTCGCTTGTAATTTGGGTCTTAAACAGATCTTTTTTTTGTTACTCCCTTTAGCTGTACCTGGCTTGGCAATGAGGTGGCATTAGGTTTATGTCCTTCCGAATGTGAAGACTTCCAAACATCTTCCTCAGCACTATTTCTGTCCAAAGAGCTTCCTCATCCTGGAATTGCAAGAAAACACATTTAGGAAGAGGCTTTGTTTTTCATTGCAGGTATAACATCCACAAATCCATGCTCAGTTTATTACCAGTTCAGTTCAGTCTCAAGGCTCAGAGGAAATTCAGAAGGGATTTCAGATTCCTCGTGTCTTCCTGATCCATCAACCCACTGTTTTCCTTTGCCTTCCTCAAGTTTGAGGAGGACTTTTAATTGACTGGAGATGAGGGCTGCTACAAGGGAGTATTCGTGAATTTCTATCTTCCCAGTTGTGTGCTGGATTTTGGTTCTAGGGTTTGTGTAGCTGCCGGGTAAGTCAAAGTAAAGAGTTGATCTCTCTAAAAACAGTTTTCTCCTCTTACTGCCATGTCTTCCTCCAGATTCTTTCTTCAATTACTTTGTACACTTTCACTACCTAATTTAGTCCATCTTTGCCTCTTGCTGGATTTCCCCTGTGCTGATTTAGCACACCATCCTACAGAGGAGAAACCCAGTGAGAAACACAGAATGTTTTCTGTAGCATTAGTGATTTGAATGGCTGGTGGGAAGATGGCCTAGATTGCAGACACAGATCCTGTGTTCCCCAAAAGAGAGGAAATAGCTTGCTAAGGAAGTGAAATCTTCATCCCTATCCCAAACTTTCTTTATATGCTACTCATTAAAAATTGTGTCTCATGACCAATACCGTTCTCTCTGGTCTTCAGCGTTCCACCGTTAAGGCCTTCCACAGCTGGAGTACTTTATAGTCAAAATCTGTATGTGCGCATATGAAAGCCCATTGCAGAATATCCTTTGATCTGTACACCTGTTCAGCTAGGTATTCTACAATACAAAACTCTCAAAAACTGACTGCTCAGTTCTAACTGGAATTTGCAGATTGTCTGATGGAGTTTCATTTTCCTCCATAGTTGCCTGACTAAATGTGAGAAGGGGAAGCAGAGTAATCATCAGTGAAAATAAATAATGAGTTAATAATCACAAATCTAGCTGAAAAGATAGTATTAATTATTCATAGAAGATGATTTATCTTAAAACTTACTGTTAGACTGGCAGCTGAAAAAAAAAAGTAAAGGCTTCTGCTTTGTCCAGAAGGCTGGAAATACTGAATTGAATAAAATTTGGTATCCACATAATGATCTGGAAGGGTGTGGAGGTCCGTGTAACTGTAATCTGTGTATGAACTTTGTTTTAAGTGACGGAACATTTTATTCCGTATTTGTACTGCTTCTAGTTCCTTCTGTATGTTGTGTAGAGACTGCAGTGAAACATCTGTCATTTCGCACTCTCACTGTATGTTTTGGAACAACTATTTACAGGAATAAAGACAAATGTGAATGCCATGTATTAAAATTTTAATAGATACTTATTAAATTATGAATACACTTCTAGTTCATTTCACTTTTGAAGTGCTTTGCAAATGCACTTAAATACCAAAGCTTCATAGTTTCAGAACACAAATTTTGTTACAGGTGGAGGCAGTAAAGCAAAATAAACTGAGAAGGAAGAAATAAACTTAAGAAAAATCTTGAAGTCTAGGTCTCACATCTGTTTTTGTCTTCCACCTTTATTGCAAATATATTGTGATGCTTTGATTGAAAGGAGTATTGTAAGTGAGCTATGACAGTTTTGAAGAATTTGAAAAGCAGTGAACAGTACAGTATGTAATCAATACTGGACTGGACCTGTGCCATTCTTTGTTCCAGACCCCACTCAGAGAAGAACCAATCTTAATATTGGAAAGAAATATTGTCAGGCCAGGTGTGAGGAGTTTTGCATCTTCCCCAAGGTCAGCCCATGATTTAATGGCAGATTTGACTGTGTGCTTCCACCCCAACTCAGCCTTCTGGTTAACATGCTTATAAGTAGCTGCAAAGGCCTCTTATGTGCAATATAATTTTTCTTCAGTAATTACATTAATTATATTTAGAATCAGTGAAGTGAAGGACACAGGGTTACGAAGAGGAAGAGGAAAACAAGTTGTGAAAGTTAAATAGCTTAACTAGAATGGGAGCCCTGAATCTATTGCGTTAGTTAAGATGTTAACAAGGTGCAAGATTAACACAGAAAACCTTGTTGGTACGTAACTGTTTTCTCTTCATGTCATATCTTCTTTTAAAATAATATGTATTTAAATTTTTGGCTACTGGTGTACCATCTCAGCGTTTCATTTGATCCAACTAAAGTATATGGCATCATCTTTGTTTGAAATGTGCTAATATAATCTTTCTTCCTAAAAAACCAAACCAAACCTGTAAGCTGAAAGAGGGGTGATTTATATTGGAATAATTTTTTTCCTGTGAGGGTGGTGAGACACTGGTACAGGTTGCCCAGAGAAGTTGTGATTGTCCCATCCTGGGAAGTGTTCAAGATCAGGTTGGATGGGGCTTTGAGCAACCTGATCCAGTGGGAGATGTCCCTACCCATGACAGGAGGGTTGGAACTGGATGATCTTTAAGTTCCCTTCCTACTCAAACCATTCTATGATTCTATGAATCCAAACCCAAATCCAAATCAGCACATGTTTGCATTTAATGCTTATCCTACTGATCAGCACATTTATGTGAAAATAATCCAGATTTACTTGACCACATTGGGAAAAGTTATGGTGTTTATAGATCCATGTTTGTATTTTTCTTCTTGTCCCTGAATTTTGGGATATGTGCTATTACAAACAGAATTTATTAATATATATAAATAAACCATGCAATGCAAGAGAAGGGAGCCAGCAAAGGCCTGCCTAGCTCTGCTCTCTGTCGTCACAGTGTTGTCTTGTTGTGTTGATGGTGTACAGAATTGCCACAGGCATGTAAGGATGTGCAGGCACATAAATATGTGCAGGCAGCTACAGAAAAAAGAAAGTTTGCCTGCCTCCAGCGCTGTGTGTGCATGGCCTTTGGTGATCCAGGTTTGGAGTATGTTTTTTGTTTCTTTGATGGGGCTTGTATTGGGCTTTATTTGGCACAGAGATCAATATATCTTAGCTGGGCACCCTGAGAATGGTTCCTATTAGCATCTCCATCAGTAAGATTTTAATGATTTTTCTATAGCATTTTTTTAGGAGTCAGTTCATTTCTGGACTCTTGTTGCTGAGCTAACTTTATTATTTAGTGTTTTTTTCCACTAAAGAACAACATAACTTCTAAGAACTTAATTTTGTGAAAGTGGTTGACCTTTCATAGTACTGCAAACTGATACATTTTCAATGGGAAGATGGTTGTATTTTATCTGTAGGACATCAGTCTGGAAAGACTGAGAGAACTGCTTGTGAAGAACTTCTTCCAGCTACTTTTCCATACTGATGCCTAGAATAAAATTGGTAATAATTGCCAATGCCTCTTTACATGACTTAATAATAGAACCTGAGCTAGAACATCCTATCAACTGAAGATTTCATATATCATTTCAAGCAAGAAAAGACGTATGGATTTTTAACAACCTCAGGCCTTGTCAAAAAGATGATTTTTTAAATTTTAATTTTTTACTGAAGGCAGTAGTTCATTTGATTCAGCATTAGCAGTATTTGAATCCTTGACTTAAAAACACTGCTGTCTGAACCGATGTACACAGAGACTCCAGCATACTTTTGGCTCCCAAGTACGTACCTCCTTTTATATCTTTGTGTAAAAATAATTTTGGAATTATTTGTATTCTTCTTGTCCAGGAGCATTGTGTTTTTTTTGGTTTTTTTTTTTGGTATGTCAAGTGAAAATAAAGCATGAGACTGATAGGTATTTGATTTCCTAGGAAAAACAAAATTTTACCACACAATGAATTCTGAATGAACAATTATTACTGCTATTTGTATTAATTGTGATTGTCACATTGCAGCATAGATTTCTATTTCTATCAGCTAAATCAAAGTGACCAAGAGAAAGAGAATTACTTTAGGTATTTGCAAGATTTAGTGGTCTTTGTTCCTTTACCCAAATCATCTTAGTACCGATTCAAGGAGGTTCATATTTTTTGTCTTAGCTTTCACATTTTTCTACATAAAATGTGTTCCTATTTCTAGACAGAGTTTTATGTATTTGTATTTATAGCATTTCTGGCATATGTGTGTTTTTGTACCTGTACAAAAAATTCTCTGGAGCTGTATGCAGTTTAGTTCATTTTACATGATTAGTGTGTGATTCTGCGAAAGGTGTAAAAATTGAAGGAGAAAAAAGCTTGGGGACAACATCCAGGATATAGAAACTTGCTAATTTAGTCTTTGAAGGCACAAGTGATATTTTCACTCTGCATCTACTTGCTGCATATTCCATAAATAGACTTTATTCATATCCCTCTAGGAGAAACGTGGCTGCAATTTATGGAAACCTCATCATGCTTCATGAAAAAGCTGAATGCTGCAGCTTTAACTGAAGCGCACTGGTTCATAAATGTTGCAGTGCTATGAGCACTATAAAAGAATACTTTTTTCTCCCTTTCTGGCAGGCAATGTGATTTTATTGCTTGAAGATGATTCCTGCGGAGTTCAAAGAGCAAAAAAATATGATCTCAATGAATTTTTGAAAGAATTTTATGCTGGCTAATAAAAAGGTTTTCAAAATCATCTGACAACCAGATTGACAAGGTGTGGTTTCAGTGGACCGTGTACTTGTCTTGCTTCTCCTCTGACCTGTACGCAATATTGCATTGCAATCAAGTCCTTCATTCTTTATTTGCTGTCAGAAGCTGACATTCAGAGATAAACTTAAGCTGTGGACCTGCTCTGGATGGCTGCAAATCCTCAAGCTTTCATACATTAATGGTGTTGTAAAATTTGATCAATAGAAAAGAACTTTGCTGTATAGTGATACTTTTTTTTTTTCTGAAGATGAAAGCTGTTATTCACAACAAATGATATTCTTTCCTTATTCTAGCAAGTGTGGAAATGCTGAGTAAAATATTACGATGGTGAAGCTCGTCCTTTTAGTGTCCCTGTAGTGCCCTTGGGAAAATGCAAGGGAGTGGTTCTATTACCCCGATTAGGGGCAACTCAGTCTTCATAATAACAACTGGTTATGGTTTGTTGTTACTTACCATTCCATCCATACAAAATTAAAGCTGTAATGTAGTTATATTAAAGCTGTATATTTAAAAAAAAGGAAAAAAGGTTTTGTTGTAGTTTTGACTTGCTGGTTTTGAGTTTGTGAAGCACTACCAGCTCTCTGGTGGAGCTTACAGCCTCATGTTCTCAGTACCTGCTGAGGCTTGGGTGGACACCAGGGACTCTGAGTCATCTTCAAGGAGACACCAACTTTCTTATCTCAGATCTTTTGTGTTTAAGTGTAAATACCCCTATATAAAATAGATATGAGAGTACAGATGGAATAGAGAGAGTATACACTAATAGTGCTTTAAATGGTTTTCCTCAGGTGGTTTCCCTCATTCCTATGACCTGACTCCCATCTCTGTTCCTTTGAAAGCTGAAAATATCATATATACTTATTGCAAAGAAAGCAGGTTGTTGTTGCGTTTTGGCTTTTAACTAAATGGAACAATCTTGATTATCAGAAGATGTAATAAACCCCTGAAGAAATATTAAAATGAATGAAAATTTCAAAGGAAGAACCTTTTTTTTTTTTAGAAAGTAATTAAGAATCATGAATATTTTGGTTACTCTGCAATAAGACAGTCCTTAAGGAATGAAAATATGCTCTTACTAGCTGCTTTGCAAATGTATAAAATTCATGATACGTTTGATTAAAACTTCTGTATTGCTTACTTAAGCTTTTCGCATAATTCTACGAACATAAAGAGTAGTTCACAAGTCCTACAAGGTACACTAAGCATCTCTGTCAAAATCCGATGTGTGAACTATTGAATTAAAAAAAATTCAGAACTCAATAGATAGATAGAAATACCTCAAAGAAATAAAAAGGTCCTTGTATTACTTAGACCTTGGGACTTGATATTTTTGCTTTGTATATGTTATATTTCAAATATCATTAAGCTTGCTAGAGGTATAAGGTAAAGGATAGATGGAAAAGCAGCACTGAAATAAGGCGGAAATATGGAACTTGAGTTCTAAGCTGACAACAGATTTCTACTTGATTTATTTTAATATTTAAAAATCTGAATAGTTAGGATAATTTTACTTTATTTCCCTGAAGACGTTTTAATAGACTCTCCATAAAATAAAGATTTCCTTCCCTTATAGTGAATCTGTGGGTGAACAAACTAATGCAGTCCTCTTAGTACAAACACTTACAAATAAAGTCAGCAAATTAGCTTATAAATTCTCATGCTGAATACATGAATTGTATAATAAATAGTGGTTATAATCAAGTCTTAAATAAAGGAATTCTATTTAAATAATACATGTGCTGCAAATGCTGTTAATGCAATAATAATCTTTCTTGAATGATTGTCTCTAGGTAATCTGGAGTACCCTTCTTACCTTGTTCTTTGCTGCATTTTATTATATGTCGTAGTGATTTTCCAACTCAGAAAAACACCATAATGACATTATTGCTATGGGGTTTGTTGCTGAAATTTTCTGGAAGCCCTTGAGCAAAGTGAAAATGAACCAAAACTGGTGGCATTTATCAGCCACAGTGAAGAAACATGAAAGCTCTTCATATCAGAAAGAAATTTAATGTTTCATTACAATCCATAATTAACTCCCCATTCTTTCCTCATCTACCCCTCCCCAGTCTGTTTACTTGGCTATTCATAATACTGATATATATGCTGATTTGTGTTCCTTAAAATTATTTTGTAGGTCTTTAATTCCATTTTCCAGATTACTCCGAGTGAATTTTTTTTTGCTGTTTTCTTCAATGAAAGAGGCTGTTGAAAAAACCACCTAGTCTTAGTATAGCCTTAATCTCAAAATTGTTTCAAAAGCTTCACCAAGAAGAAATACTGAACAGAAAAAAAGACAAAGTCACATGAAATCAATGTATGATGTTTCAGTTTGAAGGAAAGAAAAATAAATTTAATATATTAATGTGTTATCTGAAATCTTACATGATGCAGAAGAAATCACAAATGGTATTACTGCTTTAAAAAGAGGGTAAATCGTAGGAAGAAAAAGGTTAATCTATGTAGGTTTAAGATCCCTGACAAAGCAGCAAATAAGATAAAAATCAATCTGCTTGCATTTCAGATGAAATTAACATAGTAATCAGTAAAAGTTATGAACTTGAAACAAATAACACTTTTATGATTCTATGATTCTAAATCTTGTGAAAACCGTTGTGGTTAATTCTGATCGTTTAACAATTCCATTATATACTTTTATTATAATGCAGTCATCATATTTGATTAAATAAAATGTTGAAGTGTTGAAGTGCAACAAGGAGGCTTAGTTTCCCAAATGCTGGTATGCTTGTGGCCTGAAACATTCTCCAAAGTGACCAAAAAAAGAAATAAATTTTAAAAAGGCTGTTTTCTTTCCCCAGTCAAAATGAATAGTGGCTTTCCTTGTGCACTGCCCAGCGCAGCACTTTGAGCAGCTGCCTTGGAGTTTCAGTTTGGTGATTCAGAGACAATTAAGTTTGGAAACCCCAGATTTTGCCTTCTTTTTATAATTTAATGAACAGTACTCCTTTTGAGCCAAGGTATGGTCATGAGAACTTGGACATTCAAAAAGAGATATGATGCAGATTTATAACAGATTTCTTTCAACCCAAGAGAAGCCTAGTAGTTGCTTATTTCAACAGAAATGTAGAAATCTGCAGAAGCTGATAGTGTTTGCCCAGCCACCTGATCACTGGGAAGGGGAATATTTAAGACCTTTTAGGTTTACAAAGAGTATATTAAACCATGCCTATCAACCTACGCAAAATCCTGTCATGAGAACAATTATCAGTTTCAAATTCTGAACTTTATTTTAGACTATTCAGAGTGAGGCTTTAGCTAAAAACTTTATTTTCAGTCTTATTCTGTCAGACACAGAAGCTTAAAAAGAGGTTTGTGCCTGTTAAGATATGCCTGCTTTCTTGAATGTAACCTTTTCAGTTGATTTTTAAGGTCAAGGAGACCTTCCAGTACTTAAGGGGGCCTACAAGAAAGCTGGGGAGGTGCTCTTTATCAGGGAGTGCAGGGATGGGATGAGGGAGAACAATTTTAAGATGGAGATTTAGATTAGATATTAGGAAGAAATTCTTTACTGTGAGGGTGGTGAGACACTGGCATGGGTTGCCCAGGGAAGTCATGGATGCCCCATCCCTGGAGGTGTTAAAAACCTGGTTGTTCCTGCCCATGGCAGAGGTTTGGAACTGGATGATCTTTGAATTCCCTTCCAACTCAAATCATTCTAGGATTCTATGATTTTCACTTGGTGTAATGCCTGCAGAATACTGTGTAACACATCTTGTCCTGGTCAGTAACTTAAGAGATGCCCTTAAGTGCATGGAATCAACGTACAGCAGATAGGAAAAACAATCTGGGAAGTCAGATCACCTAGGAAACAAACAGTGATATGATTTTAGTTCAGAAAGGTCATGCTATTCTTAATTTTAAGTGCTGTGGCATTTATCTCCTGATGAGATTATGGGAAAACTTGTTTACATGTGTCGACACCTTTTTCCCCTCATGGGCTGCTTTCAGATATGGATTGCAGTTTCATGAGTTAAAAACTGTTAGTAAGAGAAGAATGTGGAAATTTATTAGGAGTACCCCCACATTTTGGAACAGGGTGATATGTACTGGAATGATTAATTTTCTTTGCTGTTAATTGCAAAAATCCATTTCAATTTAACTGACTTATTATTATTCCAATTTGACAATGTATCTGTACGTGATGACTTTCACAAGTGTTTTTGAAAATACAAATCAAATTCATTAACAAGCATTTAATCATAGAATCAGAGTAGTTTGTGTTGTTAAGAACCTTAAAGTTTATCCAGTTCCAAGCCCCCTGCCATGGGCAGGGATATCTTCTTCAGGTTGCTCAAAGCCTCATCCAACCTGGCCTTGAACACCTCCAGGGATGGGGCATCTAAGACTTCTCTGGGCAACCCGTGCCAGTGCCTTCACAGTCAGAATTTTCTTCCCAGGGAAGAACTCCAGAGAGATTTTTTTCCTGAAGACGATTTTTTTCAGCTAGTAATAGATACCAGTATTTTAATAACTGTTCTCTGTAAATGGCATATAATGCGTACCTCTGTTCATAGAGGATTTAAAAAAAAAAAATGCAATGCCTTTTCTGCAAAATCAAAATAAATTGTGGCCAGGAGGTCAAAGGAGGTGATTTTGCCCCTCAGCTTCTCTCTAGTGAGACCTCACCTGGAGTACTATGTTCACTTCTGGAGCCCTCAGCACAAGGAAGACATGAACCTGTTGGAGCAGATCCAGTGGAGGTCATGAAGATGATCAGAGTGCTGGAGCACCTCCCGTAAGAGGACAGGCTGAGAAAGTTGGGCTTGTTTAGACCTTATAGCAGCCTTCCAGTACGTAAAGGGAGCTACAGGAATGCTGGGAAGGGGCTCTTTATGTGAGAGTCCAGTGATAAGACAAGGATGATCAGTTTTAAGCTGAAATAGGGTAAACTTTAGCTACTAGGAAGAAATATTTTCCTGTGAGGATAGTGTGGCACTGGCACAGATTTCCCAGAGAAGTCATGGATGTCCCATCCCTGGAGGTGTTCAAGGCCAGGCTGGATGGGGTTTTGAGCAACGTGATCCGGTAGGAGGTATCCCTGTCCATAGCAGGTAGGTTGGAAATAGGCGATCTTTGACATCTCTTCCATCCCAAACCATTCTATGATTCCGTGAAATTGGAAAAGGAGTTTGAGTAGTCTACCACCAATTTCAAAAAACAATTTTAAATAAAATACATTTTTCTTTTTTCTTAATATGTTCTCTCCAGATCTTTTTTTAAGGCAAGGATTCTCTGAGCATCTACTTCAAGGACTCAATGCAGTTATAGTTATTTTCTGAACAACTTCATTTTTTCCTTTCTTTTACTTATACCTTCCAATTTAATATTATTCAGCCTTGTTTTAGAACACGAGATTAAGTGCATCTTTCCTGGCTTAATAGAACTTTATATTTAACTTTTCACTAATTCTAGCTGAGTGAGTGGGCAACAATATTTATTGCGGTTCATTGTGTGGATACAGGAGAGTAAGAAATGTAAAATTAAATTCAGCAAAGTAATTCTGAAGAAAACCAGTTTTTTTAGAAACAATTAGTAAAAACGAAGTGTAAAGTGATACGCGTACTGGGTCAAAGTTCTCTTGTCTTTTTTAGCATATCTCTCCCCTGTAATTTTCTGTAATTCCTGTTCTACCTAAGAAAGCAAGTCAAGTAAGGCCATTTTCCCTCTAAAAACTAGCCCAGGATAGACTCAATTTAGATGTATTTTACTAGATTTCAGTAGTTTACCCACTCTGGGTGTCAAGCATGCATGTTAGAGATTAGTGCAAATCATTTTATGGAAAGGATATTAAAGACATACATGTTTAAATAGAAAAAGCTTTATAGTGGACTATCTTATCTGATAATTTGTTTCAATGGTCTAAATACTTGAGGAATGAGTAAGTTTACATCTGGAAGTATTCGTGTTGAACTCCATGGGTTGTTCACCTTATTCCCACACATACCTTCCAGGTCTGAGGCATTGGTATGCTTTAGTCTGTGCACAGACCCGGGAGGCCAAAGCACTTAGCTTAGCTTTGCTACCACCTTACTCTGAATAGTTTGCCAAATGCTTGTATTACTGTTTCTGCCTCCATAAATTTCCATAAATTTTCCTGCTAGATATTGCGTAGTTCTTTTTACTCCTTGCTGCCTATTAAGAAATAAAATTGACTTTGGCTTGAGATCTGGGAGAAACACAGAGGAGGTCTCTTCAGCAAAGGTGAATGTACTTTTACAGAGAGATCTTAATGATACAGCAACTTTCATGATAAGAATGCTTTAATAATCATATAGCATCAGTCTAATACTATCAGAGAGCCTTTAAGTTGCACATGTCTTGATAGGCTTCCTAAATAAAATCAGGGTGTCCAAACCTCTAGTCTTTTTGGGGTTCTACCTGTATTTTTAAGGGAAAATTCTGACACTGCACGTAAGAATAATTCCTCAATCGTGCACCAAGAAATCAAGATTGGAACAATAAAGTCCTGTCTGCCAGCTCCTCGTTCTATGCCTTATCCTTCAAGTCCAGCCATTCTGTTGGAGAAATTGATTTTACCTTTATATTTCTTGCAAGAAAATTAACCTTTAGGAAGTCTCCCACTGCTTCCCCAATTTATAAATTTTTATTTGACAATGTAGTTCTTTCTACCCTGTGCATAAATGGGAAAGAGACAGATCTATACCAACAGATCCGGAAGGAGAGCTATGATAAAATAAGAATTAAATGAGAAGCAGTCTCACACTTGAGCTAATTCTTCTTGGGATGCTCTTTAAGGCATCTTGTCCTGGTACACACTGAGCTGCACCATGACTTGTGTTGTCTTGGGCTTTTGTGTTGGCTGTGTGCAGTCTGTAACTGTGGAGCAAAACTATCACAAATGGTATTACTTTAAGCTGTTTATTTTGCTGTTTCTGTCTGTACCAATTTCTCTATCTGCATTTTTGCCTCTTTCTTCCTCTCATAGGAAGTACATTGACAGAACAGAAGTTTAAAGTCAAAATATGCGTAATAGCAAGAATTAGAAGAATCAGTTCTTCCTGAAATGTGTTAGAAACGACACACTGCTGACTGCTCAATTATAGGGTATATATATTGGTGAAAAGGGTGTGAAGTGGTACTGCTGTACTGGGCTTCATATTGCCCATGGGAGCAAACCAGCAGGTAATTATGACCAAACCTTAAATTTTATCTCACCCTCACCTCCTTTGGCATTTATTCTGCTTTAACCTTTGTCATCAAACTTATCCAATTTGATAAATTTATCAAATGAATTTCAATGTAGTGGTTTAGTCCAGGGCTTGAGTCTAGGTACCTGCTGGACATTAAGAAATTGAGGACAACAAAATTATATTTATTATATAAATTGTTCACTAGGTTACTTTTTCTTCAATTTAACATTCATTTTTTTTCTTGTGATTTTTAAGCTGAGTAAAAGGCAGCTGTTTGACAGTCAGAACATGTTTATGTTAAACCAACAGCCTACCAGATCTTGCTCTCCAATAGAGTTTTTTGGAAACATTTTCATTCAGAACCTTAACGAGCAATCGTGTGTTTTCTGCTTCCTCCTTAGGTCATCTATATCTGCAGCCAAGTTCAGTGATCAGGTATTCGTGTGATAAAACACTGCAATGCCATGATGCTTGTGAATGAAGTGTGAAAGGCAATAAGTGCGTTGCTTGCAGATTTTAATATAAATTAAGGAAATGGGAAGGACTCATAGAGTCTAGAATATATTTTTGAGTGAAAACCTCTGTATTGCAGTAAAATGAACTATTGTGCTGTATTTGTATCTCAGACTCGTATGTGCAGTCCTCAAATAGAAACTGAGGTTGCCCAAATGTAACATTTCCTAATGTGGTTTGCAAATTCAAAACCAGGACTGTGGTTGGCAAGGATGCCAGTTCTACAGTATTAGAGTGGTAGTTCAGGATAGCCAGTTTTGTTATGGATTCAGGAATCCTGTTAAGCAGCTCAATATGAAGTTATTTTTTCAGTAGTGGTTACACCAATATGAAGTTCTCCTGTGGACGGAAGAGTATTACTCTTCTCTGAATAGGAAAGAGCTTTGATTTGGGGACTTTCCTCCTGGCGTAGGGGGACAGGCAGAGGGGCATCTCGCTGAAGCAGAGGCTGCTGGGAAAAGGAGAAAGCTCTTGTAGCTCAAATTGGAATGAGCTGAGTCTGTTGGCACTCAGAAAGGTGATACAAAAGGGCAAAATTCAGAAAAAAAGAGCAATTGGAAAAGGCAGCAAGACTTGTTTCAACCTCTGTTTTCCTTCTTTCTCATTTAGTTGTTCTGAGTGAATGCTATTTAAAATAAATTTGCAATCATATTCATCCTTGCCTTCCCTGCTAGCTCTTACAGCCAGTTGGGCTTTTATTACTGTAACATGTTCTTGCAAGTTTACAATTTGCTCAAGTAATATTTCATCCAAGACAAGGAATTTACACTAAAGAGGCTTTCAAGAAAAAAAAAGATTCTTCTCTCCATTATACCCTCGGGGTCAGAGTTCAGTCCATCCCCATGTGCAGAGAAACTCTTACTTTCAAGAAGAATTTAAGTGAGATCCATCGTACTTCAAGTATCATGGCATTTTTTTTACAAAAGCATCCATCAGTTGTTTTTGAGGTACTTTTAAACATCTTACAAAGGTGATTTTGGTTGTGGCAGAAGTTGTCGTTTTTTTGTTCAGCGCATAGTGCTGAATTTTTTCGGTAGTCTTTAGGTGTTTCTGCTTGTAATAGTGTGCGGTGAACTTGTGAAAGATGGTTTTATTTTTGCAGAATCATGGAATTGTTTAGGTTGGAAAAGACCTTTAAGATCATCAGCTCCAACTGTAAACCCAGTGCTGTGAAGTTCACCACTAAACCGTGTCCCTAAGTGCCACATCCACAAGTCTTTAAATACCTCCAGGGATGGTGACTCAACCACTTCCCTGGGCAGCTGTTCCAGTGCCTGACAACCCTTTCAGTGAAGAAACTTTTCTCAATATCCATTCTAAACCTCCCTTGACACAACTTGAGGCCATTTCCTCTCGTCCTATTGCTTTTATCTTGGGAGGAGAGACCAACAGCCACCCCACTATAACCTCCTTTCAAGGGAGCTGCAGGAGAGCAATAGTGTTTCCCCTCAGCCTCCTCTTCTCCAGATGAAACAAGCCTGGGTCCCTCAGCTGTTCCTCATAACACTTGAGCTCCAGACATTTTGCCAGCTCCTTTCTCCTTCTCTGGACATGATCCATCACCCCAGTGTCTTTCTTGTAGTGAGGGACCCAAAACTGAACACAGGATTCAAGGTGCTGCCTCACCAGCGCTGAGAACAGGAGTGCAATCACTTCTGTGGTCCTGCTGGCTATATCATTTCTGGTACAAGCCAGGGTGCTGTTGGCTGTCTTGGCCACCTGTGCACTCTGCTGGCTCATGTTGACCAACACCCCCAGGCCCCTCTCCAGCAGGCAGCTTTCCAGCCCCTCTTCCCCAAGCCTGTAGCGTTGCATGGGGGTTGTTGTGACCCAAGTGCAAGACCCGACACTTGTTGAACCTTTTTGAGCCTTGTTGAATCACATGTAGTTGGCCTTGGCCCATCAATCCACCCTGATTTTGGCATCAAGAAACCATCTCGTTCATTATTAGTGATTGTGTTTCCAGAAAAAGGTGCTAGAATACTGGAAATCTTTTTAAAAGTGGAAATGTTTTAAATAGCAGATGTGTGGTCTGTGTGGCTGCTTGACTGTGGACAAACAGCAGAGTTTCTCTTCAGAATTGAAGGTTAACAACTGCTGTGTGCAGCTGTGGCATGAATGTGTGCTTTGGAATTTGGTTTTGCTGGTGGGATGTTTAATGTGTTCATATTCAACCAATTGTTTCCTGTCAGAGTGTTTCTCAGTCGTGAGATTGATCTCGTGAGTGATGGTTATTCCTGTACACTTGTGTCTTACTCATATACCTTTCTCAGGAAGCTTGGCACAAAGTCTGGCCTTTTGATAGGCAGTGTGAAGTATAGGAGAATTCTTCAAACACTAGAAGTATGCATTTCTTCTTTCTAGGTTTAAAATTGCACAACAGAGAGTGCAGTAGCACTCCCCGATTTATTCTGATTTCATGGCCAGGTAGGGAGGTGATAATACAACACATGTACAGGATTCTTTAGCAATGTCTGCAAAACCAGTTAGCAAATATTGTTTTCAAATAAGAATTTTTCCCAAATATTGACAAAATCAACTTTAGATTATTGTACTGTGCGGTCTGGTTCCCCTGTTCCTGAATTTATGTACTAGAGTTTTGACATCAGTGACAGATCCTCTGCTTTCAATTACGTGCTGACACTTTTTCTAGTACAGAACAGCTTTATCCATGCTACTATGTGAGCCTCAGATCTGAAAGTTCTTACTGACCACATTAAGCTGTGCAGCTGCAGCACTGCAGATAAAGAGGGAAAATGAAAGGAAAAAAAAAAGGAGAAAAAAAAAGAAAAAATATATACTTTTCCCCTATATATTTTACTGGAGTGAAACCATAGTAATTGATTTTCACTGTGGACTAGGAAGTCCAAAAAGTTCCATAACATTTGGGACCTCTGAGCAAATTTTTTTCTGCAGGATTGCTGTACATGAAACCTCAACTGAGACCAGGCACATCTGCATTTCCAAGAAAACGTCCTTATTAAGGGAAATTTTAGTTTTCATAATCAGATGCATGGCTTGTTTACAAGATGGGTATGCTATTTTGTTTTAGAAACTTGAAATGATGTTACCTGAAGGAAGCATCAGTAGAAATAAGAACAATGATCCAGCAAATTCAAAGGATGGGATATGAGTGCAGGAGCTGATTCAGTCTCTTTGTGTTCACTGCATGCATTAAGCTAGTTTTAAGAGGCATCAAGTAAAGTGCTGGTCCTGGTTCCCAAAGCAAATAACAAAATATTTCTGCTCATAAAATATAAATAAATTATAAATTGATTTTTGTACTCATCCCTGTGAATGTGCCATTATATTACATGTTCATCTATTTTTTATTATTTCTACCTTAAATTTGTCAGTGTTTGCATTCCTAGGGAATGTATGCACTTGCAAGGTGGGAAAGGAAAAAAGTTTTCAGATTCTCATGGCAATAGAAATGGATGAGATGTGCATTAATAATTAAAATATTTTTATTCATTGATTCCAGACCAGGACCACCAATATATTTCACCAGGGATTTGGATAGCAAATGGAATGAACAGTTTTGAAGTTGAATAATGTTGCCAGGGGCTCTGATGTAAGTAGAGAGATCTGGAAACACAAAACAGGTGGTTCTTGTATACATTAATTCAGTTTTTCCTAATCTGCATGTCAGCTCCTTCAGTTCAGGGCTTTGTTACTACATATGATAGAGGAAGGTGGCTGTGGGTGAAGTAAATTTCAAATTCAACTATAATTGTAAAAATAGTAATTGGAGGAAAAAAAATCATACCCATTTATCAGTAGGGGATGTCAAAAGGAAAGCAGTGAATCTGCATATGCATTGGCAAGTTTGCATGGCACAGAAAAAGGGATTATTGCATAATGCATTATGTTCTTTGCATCCTAAGGTGTCAGAAAGGGACAAGATAAAAAAATCATGTTTTCATTATGAAGCAGTTCAGTTCTCAACACTTGTAATAAATCTCAAATATCCAGTAAAGGCTGAGAAGAGTTTTATTGCAGTGCTCCAACTGTGCATACCTGTTGCAAGTTCTGTCATTTGTGTGATGGGCAAGGTGGCTTAGAAAAAACAAGACTTCCTTACTTAAAAATAAATTTCATAAGATCTGGAAGAAGAGCATATGATTTCAACCCATTTTCTGAAGTATGAATTCGTAACAATATTTTTAATTGTGACAGTCTTTTACAGTCTAACAATGTGGGTAGATTCTTCCCCTGGTGATACAGTTTTCTGGGGAAACAGTTCTGCAAATTTTTCAGGTTGTGGTAATCTCAGCTGCAGAAGTAAGCGTACGCTTGTGTGCTCTGCAGGTTTGGAAGTCCTTGGTTATCCTGGGTCAACTGACTTGTGTAGACAAAGCAAAGGTTTAAGCTGAAAGAGGGAAGACTTAGCTATTAGGATGAAATTCTTCACTGTGAGGATGGTGGGGCAGTGGCAAAGGTTGCCCAGAAAGGTTGTGGATACTCCATCCCTGGAGGTTTTCAAGGCCAGATAGGATGAAGCTTTGAGCAACCTGATCCAGTGGGAAGTGTCCCTGCCTGTGTCAGGAGGGTTGAAACTAGTTGATCTTCAAGTCTCTTCCAACCCAAACCATTCTATGATGTTCTATTATGTTTAAATATGAAGTCTCATAGTTTTAACGTGCCCATGTAGTCTCAGTTGGAATAATCCCTTAGTGATTTGCAGGATGCAGAACCAGTGACTTGAAGATGTCATTTATTGGTAGGATGAGAGAGCACTTAATCTGTGTTTTTTATTTTGCATGTGTGCGTTAGCATCGTGAATTTCCCTTGGGAAATAAAAAAAAAAGGGAAAACAGACAATGTAACATTGAGAATATAGCATAAGGTGGCAAAACAGTTTGGAGCTAGAAATGTGAATTTTACTGGGATGCTGTACATGGGTCCTATGTGTTTAGTACACGTGAAAATATTATTATTAACCTACTGTGGGATGTTGAGGGAAGAGATCTCCCACCTGAAAATGGTGTCTCATACATTGGCAGAAAGGTCACCATCAATCACCGTGGAAGGGAAATCATCAATAGAAAGTTCTGTGAGGTTTCTTTCCCAGATCCAAGCAGAATATTGGCAAACATGACCTCACTCTGAAGCTCATCTTCCAGAAAAAATTGCCTGCTTTTTGCAGACTGTCATTGTAATGAACAGTTGTAGCATTTTCTTTAAGTTTAAAACATAGTCCAAATTGCATTTGTTTGGCAAAATTGCTTAGCTAACTGTTTTTATTTTGAACTATTTATCATAGTTCCATGGTGTTATGGGTCTAAATAAATGGGATTTTTGTCATGATGAAATGACAAATGAAATGCAAATTAGGTTGTTAAAAAAATTAAAGCATAAGAGTGAGATAATTGCAGTAAAATGCATTGATAATAAATAGTTTAAAAAGAAGGCCCAAATGAATAAACAAGATGTATCATTGATAACCAACAGAAGGTACCTAGTTAGTGCTAATTTCAGCACAGGAGGAGACAACTGGCAGAAAGCCAGCAGAGGAAAATTTCAAGTCCCACATCTAGTCTCTAATTTTTCGGTTGGTTATAAAGTCAAAGCTTCAGTACAGATTTAGAAAATATTTTTTTATGGTGTTGATATGTTGATTTTTTAAAATGAGATACGAAGGTTTTATTTTTTTCAAAGTATTAATTTCCTTTTTTCAGCTAAGCCCTGAGAGAAAGAGTGAAATTGAATGCAAAAGCTGCCATGGTCTGTGAACTGGACTTACAGACGGAGTTTCAGGTCTGAAGCAACTTTAGTATCTCCTGTTTCAGACACTTTTCAGAGGACACATTTTAGGATGAGAGGAGATGGCCTCAAGTTGCACTGGGGGAGCTTCAGATTAGACATCAGGAAAAAATTCTTCACCAAAATGCTTATCAGGCAGTGGAACAGCTGCTGCCCAGGGAGCTGGTTGAGTCACCATCCCTGGAGGTGTTTAAAAGATGGGTAGATGAGGTGCTCAGGGATGTGGTTTAGTAGTGGACAGGTATGGTTGGACTTGATGATCTTTTCCAACCAAAGGATTCTATGATTCTCTGAAAAAAAAACCCCCGTAACTTATATTTGCATTCATGTAAAGTTGTCTTTGCTTGATCTTACAGTATGAAAGAGCGCTCTGCACAAATGATACTGAAATATACCCTTTTACTCATGGCATAACATCATATGGGAGCAGTATTGTGATGCGCACATTTTGGGGAAGAAAGGCAGATGTATAATGAGGCGAAGCCATAACTGTAGTAAGCCTTACAGTCTAGGCAGTAAGAGGTCCAGGACTCTCGGGTTCTGAGGAGAGCAAACTTCTCTTACCATTAGATACAGCTGTTGTAAGCCAAATTTAAAGTTGCATTTACAGTATGAAACTAAAAGTACTTTTCAATAAAATTCACATAATACAAAAATACGGTATGTATTTTATTGAAGAGCTGTAAATGCACATGGAAGCCAACTTTGGCCAGTTTCCTTCTCTTAAATTCATGACTTCACCCAGGTGGACTATGCTGACGTGTATCTGAGAGATACTTCCCTCTTTCTGCTTGATTGGGCATGAAGAAAGTCGAGCAGAATAGAAAGGACATATAGGTGCATTTTTCCCTGCCTGTAGCCTCCTATAAACTTGCTGAATCTCTCTCCAAATCTTGTCCCTCTCCTGTCTGCCATGGACTTTAACCCGACATTTTCATTATGTACATTATTGTCCTTCATTCAGAATCACCACTGCCTTGACAAGAAAGGAAATATGATGTGTTATTGAGTTTGTTCACCTTAACTCTAAAAAGAAGAAAAGAAAGAAAAAAAAAGGTTGAGCTGAGAGATATTTTAGTCTTTTTATATTAACGTGGTTACCTCTATTTTTGGAAACATGTCAACCAAATTTGACCATGGACTGGAGGTGACATATCAGAGATGCAAAAAGATTGATTTCCTTTTTTCTTGATAGACAGAGATAGCGGGAAATAGTTGAAAATGAAAGCTTTCTTCTTGCTTTTAGTTTAGTCTGAGAATTGGTAGACTTCCTCTGCTCTTTAGCATTCATTTTTCAAGAAGCTGTTCAGAACATTATACTTTTAAGACCTCTGCTTATTTTGTCAAATTTGGTTGAGATAATAAAAAGTGTTTTAAAAAAAAAAACTAGAAAGGGACAAATTTATTTGAAGATTGTGATTGACTAAACCTTGTTTTATTATGAAACCTTGTACACAAGAGCAAGTCTGAGCCAGTTGCATAGGGATTTTTGCCTCTTTTTCTCTACAAGCATTGTCATCAAACTCAAACTTAGCTGGATTGTCTCCATATTTTCCCCCAGCCAATCAATTAACAAAAACATTATTTTTTTTTAAATGTCACACGATTGTAAAATTACTTTCTGTCAGTTGTTTTTCCCCTGGAAATAATTTTTGTATGACAGGGAGAAGAACTAAAGTGTATAATTTTTTTGATTTGAACAAGATTTGTTACAGTAGGATAATAACAGTATGCTTTTAAACAGATGGGATATCATTTATTTTCTTTGAGCCTGCTTTCTATCATCACAAAACATTTAACGGAAAATATGGCTGTTTATCAGAACAGTTTTTCCTCCCACCTGCGCTGATCAGATAGTGCCATTACATATGAAAATCAAATCACTACCATGGTTTGTCCTAAGCATGTATTGTGTAATAAAATTATTTATATTCCTTTCTCATCCAAGGAAGGATTTTTGTTAGAATTGTAATGGTCTTGCATTATGTTAAACTATTACTTCTTGTTGCATTTTTTGTGTTTAGTTGGTTTTGTGAAAGAATTTGGAGCAGAAAGAAAGATGTGGTAAGATGGGCCATTGTGGTTGATCTCTGATTTTTTTTCTCTCAAGTATCGAGTTTCATTGATGAAGTTTTAACCCCTGACATTCCAGCTAATGTATTTGGCATTTTCTTATGACTACAGTGAAATATGAAGGTCTTCGTGGCATTTTACTTGAATATGTTTAAATTCTTACTCTTGCAAGGTGAAGGTGTTAAGACTACTGCTATGCTCTTGAGCTCTCTAGAATAAGGATTGAAAAAACTCAAATGGGGACCAATAAACACGGCTTTTTATATTCTTCGTCTGATCACCTGTGCAGTGGGAAGCCTTCCTTCAAAAACTGTTGCCTTGAAGATACACTTTCTCAGCACACTGCTCATTATTCACTACCAAAAAGCTAAATTTTCTTTTCCTTTTGGGTGTGCAAGCTCTGCTGAGTGAGCTGTGCTTAAGTAGACCTGTGCTTGTGATGTGGAGCTGTAAGAATTCCTTTTTGCTCAGTTCTTAGAAGTGTGACTTGAATTGTACAAAAGCAACAAAATGTTTTTCTTTCTTCTCACTTTAATCCAAATTTCTGTCTCAGGAAGGAGTTTGCACTTTCTAAAATCCCAGCATTTTCATAAAGCTCTGCTCGTAGAGGTTATGTGTGTACAGGCAGGAAGAAGGAAGTTCTTGAATAACTCTTCTATAACATTCCTAAATTCTTAATATTCTCGTGCAAATTTTGCTTGGCAGTGAATGTAGAGCTACATTCAGATTTTTCCTATAATGATGCCTCACGAATTCCATTTTTTGAACTAGAATATGGCTATTTGCAATACACCTGCTTCTCCTTCTCTTTGATTTTCTATTTCAAAATTACTGGCTAAAAGATGTTTTGTACTTTTTACTAAGAATTTGATTAGGATAATGGCATTAAAAAGAAATAGTATTTCCAGAATACTTAGCAGCAGTTTGGGTACATATTTGCTTTCAGATAAGGTAGCTATATTTTGCTATTTTTTTTTTTAGAAAATAGAAATTCGTATCTTTTTATAGAGTACTTTTTTCAGGTATATTTTATTGCGTTTGTTCTTCATGACAGCTGTATCAACTTGAGTTTTTGTGAGGGTACATAATTGGGAAAGTAGGCTGTTAATTGTACGCTCAGCAGGTTTGATTTACAGTCATTGGCAGACAAGAAACATTGACTCACAAAAATATCAGTGTTCCTACAAAGCCTTTTATTACTATCTTTTAAAAAGTGTCTCATGTTGCAGAGCCATATAGCACTGTGAAGAAGGAGACATAAGCCTGAAGTCCACCAAGAATGATCACTGCACTCATACTTTAAAGTGGTCAAGAACCTATTTCCCATGATTGAATTAAAACAAATATAACATGTACCATTGGACTTTCTCAAGAAGCTGAATTTTCCAGGTGGAATTGTTGGTTACTTCTAGTGAATTTCCTATGCTGCTCATCAAACTGATAGTAATTCACGTTCTGATGTATTGATATATCCACTGCATCAGTTGGAGCTATTACACAAATTAATCTTGTAGTTATCCTTTTGAATTAACAAAAATTATCAAAAGCATTAATACCTTCAAACAGGGCACAAGGATCACTTGGCAGGAAGCAGTCAAAAAGAAATGTCTAATTTTTCAGAAGCAAGTGGCAAGTCTTATAAAGAGAGAGGAATCACTAAGTGATCCATTTTTGGGGATTTAGTGATATTTTTCACATTCCTTCTCATGACAGTAAGCTGAAGAAACATGATTTAGATCAATCTGATGTATAGTAAATGCAGAACTTATTGTATAACTGCTTATAGAAAACAGTTATGAATGATTTGTTGCGAGACTGGAAAAATATGTTGAATGGAGCTCATTACCAACCTAGGTGGTGGACTAGAAGGCATTTTCATCTTAAATTTACAGATGCAAGAAAACTGGGATAGAATGCAAGTGTGTCAGAATGCAGAATGAAAATTCCAAATTATTTGACGAACCAAACTGAAGAATGTAACAGTTCCTACAGCAATAAGGACAAATTCGTAAGCTCAGGTAGAAGTACTTTGCTAATTCTCCAGTGTGCCTTTCTAGTAGAATACAAACTAACTATAGAGAATTTGGAGAATAGTCATGGTTGTGATTAGACATCTACAGAGCATGATCTGAGGGAACAATGAGAGAACTTGACAGAAGACCAGGAACGTAACAACGCAGTAGATGTTATCTCTTGTACTGATTCTGTACTGATTTTGGCTAAGGTAAGGTTAATTTTCTTCACAGCAGTTTGTACGGTAGTATGATTTGTATTTGTCATGAAAACAGTTGATGACACAGGAATGTTTTAATTATTGCTGAGCAGTGATTACAGAGCATTAGGACCTTTTCTGCGCCTCGGGCTGCTTTACTAGCAAGTTGACTGGGGGTACACAAGAAGCTGGGAAGGAACACAACTGGGACAGCTGACCCAAACTAACCAAAGGAATATTCCATGCCATGTAATATTGTGCACAGCAGTAAAAGCTAGGGGAAGAAGGAGGTAGAGGGAACGTAAAGAGTTATGGTATTTGTCTTCCCAAGTAACTGTTTCATGTGGTGGAACCCTGCTTTCCTGCAGATGACTGAACACCTACCTGCTGATGTGAAGTAGTGAATTCATTCTTTGATTTGTTTGCTTGTGTGCATGGCTTATGCTTTACTTATTAAAATTGTCTTTATCTCAACCTACGAGTTTTCTCACTTTCACTATTTTGATCCTACTGAGGAGGAGTGAGCAAACGGCTCTGTGATGCTTAGCTGCCTCCTAGGGTTAAACCTTCTAGGGTTAAAAAAGAAGAGAAAAAAAAAAAATAACAGATTACTTGTGCTTCTGACTAAAGCAAATGTTGAAGTAAATTTGCAGGAAAAGAGATTTGTACAAGATATTTGACAAAATCGTTATCACAAAGTTATGGAAGAGATTGTATAGGGAGACCGTGGTGGCTTTCCCATGGAAGCCTCTGAGATCCAACTATACAGAAATGTCTCACAAATTATTAGGTATAACAAGATTCTCTTGTGGGAAGAGGAGACGGAGGACATATCTTCTTTAGGATCAAAATCTTCTAATTTTCGTGACAGTCTTACAAGGTTGCCATATGTGGGACACCAGAAATTATGTGATCATCCATCCTCACCATTTTAATTGGTGGGTGTGTGCTCGGGCATATAAACTTGTCAAACTGTATCCTCCATCATTATGAGTGAATAAATTAGATCTTTTATTTTTACGTTTATGAGACTCTAAAGGTTTCCCTTGCTTATCAAAACAGAAAGTTACACGTTTACTAATGGGTTATAAGAAGCAAATGAAGCCTGAATTCAGTTCTTTTCATTTTGACAACTGTTATTGATATGAGGTGTAATGAAAACAGCTTGTCTGTTGTTAGTCTTTTAGTTATTTGGTTTGCTGTTTCCAGCCTTTAATTTACAAGGATGAAATAATTGACCTTGTATCCTTACAGGGCTGACTGGGAATTACTGGCTGTGGTTATGTTTTATTTAAATGGTAGCACTGTGCCATGGAGAATAAATGGATGCGTGTCTTTAATAAACACAGAGAATGGTCTGGTGAAATGTTCTAGAGATTTTTGGTACTCGATAGCCTTTTGTTTGCACAAACACAGACTGAAAAAACCTTGTAGATGATGAGCAGCAATAAATTCAAAAGAATTGAAGCAGAAAATATCCATTAATATCACTACTGCTGAGTTTAGCTTCTTATGGCAAATACAGAATATTTTGTTTTACTGTCCTACAGCTAAGCCCTGAGGTATTTTTGAAATACCATGCTTTTTGGTGTAATAATTAGAATTGGTTTTGTGTAATTATTGTTTCCTTCGTGTGCATTTGATTGCCACAAAAGATAGAATAATGTAATTCTTGTTGTTTACATCATAGATGTATCTTTTGAAGAGAGTACAAGGATAATGACTAAATGTAAGTAAGCCTTGCAAAGTTCCCAAGGACGTAGTCTTAGAACCGTAGCAAATTACTGGCGCTTTTTTTATTGTTGTTGTTGCAATTAGGGTAAAATTTCTGCCAATTTAACAGAATCGAATGTCCTTTCAGTTGTATCTCAGCTAAATTTTGGTTAAAAGGTTACATGAGCTCTGTGCTTGATATAGGGAAAGGAATAACCTGGAGAATTTGAGACCTCATAAAACCCACTTATTGCTGACAATAAATTGACACCCCCCTCTACTCTATACACATATTTGCACTATGCCCTATCCTACTACTCTGATGCACCTGTCTTGTTTTGGAATTTCTAATCAGTATTCATATGTGATTATTTTTAATTATTAGTTTAGAGAGTGGGTTTTCTTGCATACAGAAGTTATTGTCAGCAAAGGGTTTTCCTAAATTTTCTACCAGGAAAGCCTGGCATAGTCACTTGACAAGGATTGATCTAAAATAAAGGCCTAAAGATTTTGATCTGGAGTGCCAAATTGCCTTTTGCCGTGCCGTTGCACTGACATTATCGTAGAACTGTCTTTTGGTTTTGACTCATTGTAAACTATCCGCGTTGCTTACTGGCAACTTAATACCAGCCTTTCACATTTGGTCTATGTCAGCCTCGCTTGCTCCAAGTGTCTTTCATCATGCCCTCTAGTTTTTTTTTGCCTTCTGCTCCTAACTGTTCATCCTTGAACTTCCCACCTCTCCTCAGTTTACTCATTTATACTGTATTTCCTTGTTTCTGTGCTTTTTCTGCGATACCTATTTAAATGTTAAGATACACAACACAAGTGTTAGAGATCAGTTCATCTCATACTATTGTGGGTACTTTGCTGCAGTTTTTGAAGGATGAATCACTCCTGGTGCCTTCTCTCCCTTGCTCCCTGGGACAGTGGCTTATGCCAGATTATTTTCCCTAGAGGAGCTTACTTTCCTGTTCAAATGAGCAAAACCATCTTGGTGTTGGTAGTTGTCTAGTGAAGCTTCATCTCCCATCTTCTTGCCATGCATCCATCCACTCTTCCTATTGCCTAAAGTCTGCCTGGTCTCTTAAATCTTTGTTTAGTTTTGCAAACAGATTTATTGTTGAAAGTATATTATTAGTACAGTGCCTAACACAGAGCCTCTGGGTGGCACCACAACATGAATAATGATAATTATAATGAGTTGAGTCAGCCATTAAATCACTTCACCTTCAAATCTTGGCTATATGTGGAAGCTGTTTTTATTTCTAGAGCTGACTTCTCCCAAATCTAAAATTCATTACTTTGTGCATTTTTCATCTCCACAGACGTGCTGGTGCTCAGAGAAAACTGGGCTGCAAAAAGAAACCAAAAAAGCTTTAATTAAAAAGCAAATAGCATTTTTCAGCAGGGAAAAGAGGTGGTGAGATCTCCCCCAGGCTTTTCTTGCTATAAAAAGATCCTTCTATTTTTGTTCCACTTGCCTTTTAAAATCTACCTCCTACCTTATTTATTCATCCCCACTTGGAGTTTACTGATCCAGTTGTAAGAGAGGTGTTCAGAATTAGCAGCTGTGCTCTAGCAACCTTAAGGGGTATATGACTTTCTGTAAAACCAAAATTGCAGGCTCTGCACATTATTTGTACAACTGCTTAGCCAGGGGGATGAAGTTCTCATAGTGTCAGTACCTTTCATTTTCAATATTTAATTGCCCAGTGTGTAAAGACAGATTACTTTTGGCAATAAGTAGAGTAGGTAGGATGTGGAATTTTTTATTTTTCGGAACAGACCAGGCTCATAGGAGAAGACAAAATGAAATGCTATGGTTATAATCTGATTCAAATTTTCACAATTTCGTTTTCAGAATCATAGAATTGTTTAGGTTGGAAAAGACCTTAAATATAATTGATTCCAACCACTAACCTAATACTGTCAAGTCGACCACTAAACCATGTTTCTAAGAACCACATATACACATCTTTTAACTACCTCCAGGATTGATGACTCAATTATTGCTTTCAGCAGCCTGTTCCAGTGCCTGAAAATCCTTTTGGTAAAGACGTTTTTCCTAATATCCAATCTAATTGTCCCCTGACACAACTTGAGGCCATTTTCTCTTGTCCTAGGATGGTGTGGGTTAATGATTCCACTATTGATATAATGGGGTGAATTAAAATATTTTGCATTCATATCTTTTAAGATAATATTTGTGTCTTTGAATAAATAATGTACTTATCACATTTCCAAACTTTTCAAAAGTTGGTGGAGTTGTGGTAGAACGGCTTTGAAAGCTTTTGTATGCAGTTTACTCCTTTTGTATTCAAAATCAAAGTGATGAAAGCCCTTTACAATTTATTAGCTGTTTGATGACCAGTTTGAAATCAACTGTGATCTTTCTTTGTACTTCACAAGAACATATCTTGTTCTGTTATATTTAGCTGTAATTGGCATCTTTATTGGCAGTCTTAAGAAAATGAAATGGTGAGGTGGGCCCTGGGAGCTGATTAGACCCACTTAATTACTGAATGTTTGTACTCCTAGGAGACACTCGACTGTAGCTGTGGTAAAGGGGAACTTTACCCTGCTGCTCCTTTTTTTAATTAGTTTTGCAACAATACAGCAAGTAACACTGCTGAGCTTTCAGTCCACCATCCTTCATATGAATGAAAAAAACAGAATGATTTTCCTAAAACTGTTTTAATTTTTTTCTGGATGTTGGACAGAGTATTTCTAAGTGCTTCCTCAGGTATTGAATGTTTCTGTATACTGCAACATGCTATCCATCACAAGGTGTATTTTGCTCTTCTCAGAGATGAATTCCTGGTTTTATTTTACTTGTTATGTGTTTGATTTTTTGTTGAGTGGCAACAAGGATTTCACGCCAATGTCACATGTTAAGATTGCCCGGTCATCAGCTCATGTAGTGAATGGTGTTTTCTGGTTTTAAGGAGTAAGATATCTTCAGTATTTTTTAATTCATTTTTTTTAACTTCGAAAATTATTGCAGTGTTATACTGTTGAAAAGTACAGGGAAGCAAACGTGAAATGTGCTTGTTCTTTTAATGTTGGAGTTGCTCTGGACTATACTGACACATTTTTTATCTGAAATTGTGGCTTTTGAAGATCAGAAGTGACATAAATATCAACTCTAAAGTGACTACAAGCTATAGCTTGATTGTTCTATAGAGCTTTTCAAATAATATTTGGGCTTTTGAGGATTTCTTCATTAATAGGCACATTTTGATTGCTGAGGAAAGCTCTGTTCTCTGCAGGTTTGTCTCTGAGATAAAATTTGACTTCTGAAATGTGCTTCTTTGTGGTTGTTCTGACATGGAGAATTTGCACTACCACATTTCCAACTAGCATGGACATTGCTTATGAACACTCCTTTTTTTGAATAGCATAAACTCTAATCAATCAATTAATCAATGAGTCAATCTCTTCTTCTACATCAGGGCTTTTTTTCGTCTTCCTAACTAAGAACTGACTTGGTCCTAATGCTAACTCAGAATATGCAGTGTCATAAAACAGCAGCTGGAAGTGATTTGATGGCATATATATATATATATCTCATTACTTGCCATACTCATATAAGAGACATCCTTTTTTTTTAAGACATAGTTGTATTAGTAGTAATCCTCCAAAGCAGTCTCTGCATAGCTGGCTGTTTTGTAGTTAAGAGAGAATAAAACCATGAAGATTTGCAACTACATTTAACTTTCTGCTATCAAATGTAGGCATACAACTTTAAGGCTTGTGGTTTAACATCTTTTAGTAATATAAAAACTTTTGAAGTCATCAGTTTTATTATTGACTTCTAGGTGCCTGATAAGTCTTCTGAGAGACATTTCCTTCCTCTTGTCTGTTATACCTGAGTGCCTCTTCCACTAGTCCTTTAATATATATTTATTAGTGGTTGCAATGAAGCTCTCATCTTAATTGATGTTCATTTATTAACAGAGACAAACTTTTATTAAGAGCTGACAAAATGAGCTCTTAAATTGTATGAGGAGCAGTGTTGAAACAAGTAGCTCTTCAAGTTGGATACCATATTCAGAGTTGTTGTAATAATGGATAACATAGACTTCAAAAAGGTCATTTTTGTATCCACATTATAAATTGGTTGACCTTATTCTTATTGCACTGGTACTTGATGTGTTGAATGACAGTGTCATTTTTATGAATAGAACTAAGTAAGTTTGCTGTGTTACTAAATGGAAATATTTTGTGTTTCATTCTTTTAAACAAGTATTGGAATTCTTTTGTTGTAAACATCAACTTTCAAAAATGATGTCAGCTTGAATCATCACATGAGAGGCTTTACGTCTGCCTCTGAAGTTCCTGCTTTTCATTTTGCTGCCTCGTGATTTATATTTTCTTCACTTGAAAAGGTTTTTCTACTCTTGTAGTTTGGAACAGAATATTCTACATCTACTTCGGTTTTTTCATAGGCCCTTTGTTTCTATCTTTTTAGGCAGTGTCTATCACCTTTATTATGTCAAGCTTTTTGCCTTCTTTTGCTGCCTAGCAATTTACCCTTGTTTTTATTTCAATGCCTGCTTTCCTCATGACATTCGGATGCCCTTGGAAGATGTATTTCCATTATGACATCAAAAAAACTGTTGGCAAATTATAGTGGTGCATTTTAAAGACAGGTATTTATTTTAAAGGCATTTATTTATTTTAAAGGCTTTTATTAAAAAGGACTGCGTAACCACCTACCAGATTTATTTGTACATGGTCCCATTCTCTTTAATTATTCTCTTCCAGTTTTCAATTCCAAAATTTACACATTGATTACAAAAAGAAAATGGAGAGAAAGGGGGAATGTGAGCAGTCTCCAACTGTCTTTTCATTGTCATCTTTCCAATGGTAGTAACCTACAGTTGACCTAAAAGTATCGTAAGGTCAACTGCAACAGTAGAAACAAACTCCAAAGTCTTCTCTGGGAGACTGTCTTGCAGACATATTAGGCACTAGCAGTACTCTAAGATTTGAAATCAAGTTTTGATCAAGTCAATGTGATCAAATAAATAAATTTGATTTAAAATCAGCCTCTGTAATTAAAATATTATTAAAAGAATAGAGGAGAAAAGATAAAGCATCAACAAAAGTTAACAATTTGTAAGGTGTCCCTGTTATTAAATATGTATCACTGATTTAAAATTTTCTTGGAAGTTTTCACAATGGAGGTACGAATTTTATATCAGTACTTAAAGTATTTTTTACTTCTTGGAAACAGTCGTGGTCTCTTGCAGGCTTCAGCTGTTGGACTTGGAGACTAATAACCGCATTTATTCCAAGTGATGAATGACCACTTAAATTTTCCTTTCAGTTAAAATTACTTTGGTGTAAAATGCTTTAGATTTTAAATTGGGAGAAAAAACTATTTATCCAGTCTTCGCTATTTTTTATATTTCTCCTTTAATGTTACAGGGAAAAATGACCCCCTTTACACAGAAACAGATTGTGAGCATTAGACAATTTGGTATCATAAACTATATTTCTGCCCTTAAATATTCTGTTGGGAAAGAAGAAGTGGCTGTCTGAAATTCTCCAGGAGCAGGAAGATATATCAGTGATATCTGAAGTTTAGTAAATTGAATAGGAATGTAAAAGGATCGCCCAGCACTAGAGTACTTAAACTAGGAGGCACTGTGCGGTAACTACTTAGTAAATCAAAAGTCAGATTCTCCTTTGCAGGCAAATGGAGGGAGGAGGAGGATGGGGGTTTAGTGTAATATGTCCTTTCAATTTTCCAGTTAAATTGTGTTCCCCTTGGGATGCTTGTTCCCCTTCTGAGCAGTTGGGCATTTCATCAGGCATTTGTTCACTTGCCAAGATAACCAATAGGAGCAGCCATGCAGGGGGAGGACATGAATTTATCTGCCTCAAGAGCTGTTGTCTTATGGACCCCTGTTGTCTTCTAATCCCAGATGGTGACTGGTGGCTCAGAAGGGACTGTAAGGAGCAGGGACGGTACAATTGATCCTTCCCTTCCTGCATACACATGTCGAGGGTTTACATTCAAGCTTCTGGGAACAAACGCGTTCAGGACTTTCTTGTCTGCTGCTACAATGAATTTAATAGCTGCTAATGGCATTACGCTGCAGAAGTAAGGCTAATCTCTTCTTGAGCCTCTCTGCTCTTGACCACTGTAGCATCCTGTGATGCTGCTATGTGATGGTGGAGTCTCACAGCTCAGCTGCACTGTCTGGAATATCTTTTCTAGGGTTTGCTTTACCTTTGTCACTTGATAACTTCCTTTGTGTCCCAGTTGTGTCATGCAGAACTGCGAAAGAATTACTCCCCCATCATCTTTATTTTTATAATTTGTGATTTTATACATCTGTATTAGATCCTATTTTACCAGCAGTAGTATCAAAATACTAGTTTTTTTCTCATGTAAAAAGTGCCAGATTTCAGGGTTTTTTTGTCAGCCTGTTTTGTTCTTATTCTGCTCTCTTTGAGATTGCTTTGCCTGCAGTGCCTGAGATAGGGTTGCACCATGGATTTCTGTACAGTAGCACAGTGTTTTCTCTCCTACTTTCAATCCCATTCTTTATTAAAGTCTTACGTGCAGTTTTCATTTGTATTGTCTTGCCGAGCTTTCTTATAGATCACATAGAGCTGTCTGCTACACATCCAAGACCTCTTTCTGGAGTGGTAATAACTAAATAAGAACCTGTCAGTGCTTATATTATACTTCAGACCTATCTGCCTTGCTTTGCATTTCAGCTACCATTTCATCACCTCGTGACTTAGATGGTTTATGCAATGCTATGATTTTTCACAGTAAGTTTTTGATTCCAATTATTCTGAAAAACTTTCTGTTGTCAGCAAGATTCATCCCTACATTCATCAATGATTTTCCAGATCATGTGTTAATCTTTTCAACTGCCCAGGTTCCCAGTATATTTCCCTGCCGTAGAACCCTAGTAAGTGAGCTATATTTTTAGTAAACTTATGGGTTTTTCCTGTAAAATCGAAACATCTTTTCTTTTAGAAGTATTTCAGTGATCTGTATGTAAAGAACTTGGTGGTATTCTCTCAGGTCTTCTGCACATTGCTCTCAGCACCATCATACAACCAAAAAAACTGAAGAACCTGAGTAGATTTTGAAGTAACCTCCCTTCGTTTGTTCTGTGGTTTGTGTTGGTTAGAACAGAGGCTTATTGCATCTGCAGGTTGAGAGTGGTTTGCTTGGCCATGGCTTGTACATCCCCTCTGTTATGGGTTAAATGAGGATTTAAGAATGAATTGCCATCAGACTTGAGGTATTGATTATGAATGTAAAATGCCAATTTTATTTTCAGGAAAGTTTATGAAGCTGTGCAGTGATTTTTTTTCTGCAGCTATTTCTGTGTTATGAATCTTTAGACTGAAAAATAGCAAACAAATAACTATTGATCATCTGATATTCCCCATATTTAGATGCACGTAAGTGCAGTTTTCCTTTGTTGGTGTGCTCTATGGCCCTAATCTGGCCATCAGAATGAAGTAATGTTGACGTATTTCCATTTTATGATCCTTTTTTCCAAAGCCAAAACTATGTCTGGTCAATGCTGCTATATTTAATACCCTTTGCTGTATTTCCTTGAGTTGTGTGATAGTGTCTGCTACTCTGGCAGAATAAAACTCTAGAAAACAGTGATCGGAAGTTTAAGTTGAAATATTTTTAGTAGTATTTGAGCAATGGATTTTAATGGCTATTTTGCGAGCTGTTTACTAGATGCGTCAACAGGGAAGTTCCTTCAGAAATGATGGCAGGCAGGGTGCCCTCCCTTTAGCACTGTTGCTTTGTAAGTGTGAGTGCTATGTGTCTCTAGTACTGAAACTGTCCGCATACATTTGATATGACGGGGGTAATTGTTTTATGCTGAAAGAAGGGAGATTTAGTTTAGATATTCGGAAGAATTTTTTTACTGTAAGGGTGGTGAGGCACTGGAAAAAGGTTGCCCAGAGTAGTCGTGTATGCCCATCCCTGGACGTGTTTAAGGCCAGGCTGGATGGGGCTTTGAGCAGCCTGATCAAGTGGAAGGTGTCCCAGCCCATGTCAGGGGGATTGAAACGGGATGGTCTTTAAAGTCTCTTCCAACCAAAACCATTCTATGATTTCTACAAAAAATTACAAAACAGGCAGAGCTGAGTGTCAATCTGTAGTTGATCATGCTATTCAGAGACAGAAGTATTTGTAGTATTGTAGCTTATTTGCATTTATTTCTATCAAGCTCTGATGGGTAACAACAACAGGGAAAGAAGGTCTTGTTTCCATACAGGCTATCTGATGAATTTCTTGCTACAGAGCTGGAGGCTTTCTGGTCCTGCCTTTGCTGCTGCTCTTACCCTTCTGAACTGCAGTACTAATTCATTGAACACAATTTATTATGATATTCCTGCAGGTAGAGTAAGTGCAGGGTACCGGTTACTCAGCATGTTATCTGCAAGCTAAGTTATGGTATTGTATGACACTTACTTAAACATGTATAGTTAATTCAAGGCATCTCCCTGAATATGTGAAGTTAAGCTGTATATACTGGCTTTTCATGCTAGGAAGATTAAGTGGAACCGCTGGAGGCTTTCCTCATTAGGGTTAGGGGCTGAATTTATGTTTTATTGGAAGTAGGTAAAAGGAAAAATAACAAAAATTGGATACATGAAATATTGTTTATGCAAAAATTCTTTTGTATGACTTGATTAGAGAAATGTCCTCCTTAATTCTGAAGATGGGTACATTTCGTCCAACTCGAGTGTGGAAATATATATTTTGAAGTTTATTCAGTTGATATAACAATGTACCTAAAGCTAGAGAGCTTTCCTGTAATGTGAAATGGCATGGAGTATTTAATGGCTGTGCACGGAAATTCTTTGGGAAGTCTGGCAGCAGTCACATGCTGTTGTGACATGCTTCAAATTGCAACTGCTATTTCTGTTTACATTGAGGATGTATTGCTGTTAGCTTCTTCTGTGTGCTTGTTACTTTCAATAACACTTAATTTTGGCTTGCTAATGTATTTGGCTACTCTTCCCAGTGCGGTAGGTTAGGATCTTAACAGATTGAGTAAGCTTGGCACGGATTTTTGACTGATGAGACATGAAGAAGAATTTGCAGAACACAGTCTTGAATCAGGATGGGTTTTATTCCTCAGTTGTTTCTTCCTCTGTTACTGATGCTAATTCAGTCCTGTATTTTGGAAGTTGTGATCTCTCAGCTCTGAAGAGCTTTTGAAAGAAGAGTCTGTGCTGGATTTGAGGGGAGAGAGCTTCAGTAGCACTTGTGAACTGTACTAAGAAAAATTTAGACAGGTACACAAAATCATGAAAACTCCTAGAGATTAAATACTTTAGATCCTTTTTAAAGAGAGTACAAATACAGTGTATTTGTTAGACATACCTTAAAATCAAATGTAACCTTATTACAGAGGTGCAGAGACAAATTAGAGATGACACCTTTCTGGAACGGTAACTGATGTCACTTTGTAATGAACAATTGAAAGATTTATAGCTTTTAGAGCTGTTCATTACTTGATAGACTAAAACTTGTGAACTACTAGTTATGTGGCAGGTCAGGCAGATGTGTTGTTGTGGATGTGATTCTTAATACAGATGCAGTTGGCACTTTGCTTCCCAGTCCTGTTAGCAGTTATTTTCCATCAGTTTCATTCTGTTTACTAAGTTACAGTTACCTGAGTTGGCACTCATTTCTCAGGACCCAGTGCAGTATTATGTGACTGCAGAATTTATTCTGGAATGCCTTTTGAATGCTTTCAGTTTCTCTTTCTTTTTTTTTTTTTCTCACCACTCTTGTTGCAGAGCTGCTGTTAAAAAATCCCATTGTAGATGCACGCTGGAAGTACAGCAGCAGAGAGGGAGGTGGGAATGGCTTCTACTGGATATACCTATTAATTTTTTTTTACCAAGTGAAAGACAGCTTGGAGTTATTTCCACACTTCAGAGGCAGCTTACCCATTTCCAGATAATGCCGGATTGTTCTGTAGAGAACAGTATTGCAGGAAAGCATGTACTTTATTAGGCAGTACCTTCCATCCTTGCACCAGTGTAGGTTAGAAGCTGACTGGATGGAAAGCGGCCTCTGTTAGAGAAGGACCTGATAGACCACCAGCTAATTATGAACCAGCAACGTGCCCTGTTGGCCCAAAAGGCCAAATAGTATCCTGGGCTGCATTAAGAAGAGTGTGACCAGCAGGTCGGGGGAGGTTCTGCTCTCCCTATTCTCTGCCCTAGTGAGGCCCCATCTGGAGTCCTTTGTCCAGTTCCGGGGAACTGGACGGGTCTAGAAAGACAAGGAACTAAACTGGGGTTGTTTAGCCTAGAGAAAATTAGTCTGAGGGGAGATCTAATCACTGTCTGCAACTACCTGAAAGGAGGTTATAGCAAAGTGGATGTTGGTTTCTTCTCCCAAGTGACAGGCGATAGGAGGAGAGGAAATGTCCTCAAGTTTCACTCGGACAGGTTCAGATTAGATGTCAGGAAAAATTTCTTCATCAAAAGGGTTATCAGGCACTGGAAGAGGCTGCTCAGGTTGGTGGTTGAATCATTATCTCTGGAGGTATTTAAAAGAGAGGTAGATGTGGTGCTCAGGGATATGGTTTAGTATTTGACAGATCCTGCTGGACTTGATGATCTCAAAGGTCTTTTCCAACCAAACAACTCTATGATTCTGTGGTCCTTGAACTACTGGAGAGAGTCCAGTAGAGGACACAGAGATGATGAGGGAATTGGAGCATCCTTCTTATGAGGGGAGGCTAAGTGAGCTCAGTCTGTTTAGCCTGGAGAAGAGTGAGAGGGAATCTTATCAATGCTTATAAATATGTGAGGGATGGATGTCAAGAGACTCTTTTAAGTTATGCCCAGTGACAGGATAGGGGGCAATGGGTACAAACTGGAACACAGAAAGTTCTGCCTGGACGTGAGGAAAAACTTATTTACTGTGAGAGTGACAGGCTGCCCAGGGAGGTTGTGGAGTCTCCTGCTCTGCAAGTATTAAGAGCCTTCCTGGACACATTCCTGTGCAACCTGCTGTAGGTGACTGTGTGTTAGCAGGGAAGTTGGACTGGATGATCTCCAGAGGTCCCTTCCAACTCTAACCGTTCCGTGATTCTGTGATTCCTGAAACCCCTTTGTCTTGCTCCAGATTGCACACAGCATGAAAGAGGAGGAAGGAGGGTAAGAGAAGAGTGGAACAGATGCTACTGTAGTAGTTTATTTTCCTTCAAATCACAAAACCTGAATATTCAGTTGTGCAGTAGCATACTGCGAGTATTTCCAATACAGTCTCTGCTTTTGTTTGCAGAGGAGGTCCATAGCATTTTCTCAATGCAGGGTGTTGGGCACTTAGGATAGAAGATGCTGGCTAACCAGAGGTGAGGTGATGCAAGACTCCCTTCTCTGAAATCCTGGTAAAAACACGACTATTATGACATAGCTTTTTCACATTGCTTTAATCTGCAGAGAAGTGTTTAAAAAATAATTTTGAATAATTAAAGGGAGCATTTTGAAATCTGTAGTTAGCTTGGTGCTTACATAAACCAATATTTGATTACCTAAATAAATAAACAAGCAGTTTTCAATGAAGCTAAATTCCAGTGACTTCAGCTGCATGTAGCAGAGCTCTGTGTCATTATGGATGACTTGGACTCCTTAATTAATTAAATTCCAAACCTCTGAGAGGATTCAGCACGTAATAATGTATTTGCAAGGCTGGATGAAATTAGTTTGTACTTGCATGCTATTTTTTTTTCCTAATAAATTCAGAAAAAAGTAACTAGGATGTATCCAAAGACCCTCAGTAGAAAGTATCCTAAGGGATAGAGCTTTATAGCTTGGAGTGTACTTACTTAGTTTACTCTTTAGGCGATTCTGATTGGGCACAAGGGGAAAATTTCTCACAATGAGAAAAATCAACTGTTGGAATAATCTCCCCAGGGAAATGATGGATTCCCCAAAACTGGACACTTAAGATTCGTCTGGACAGGATGCTGGGCTAGACTGTGCTTTTACCAAGAAAGTTTTGATCAGGTGAATCTTGAGTTCTCTTCCAACCTGTTGTTCTACGATTCTAATAATTTCTGGCTTATAGCATATTAAGTAGTGGTTTTCGCAGAACTTTGTGGGAGTTCACAGCCAACCTTTTGGGAGTTCACAGCCAAATATACATTTAGACTTAAATATTAGAGCTAGTGCTTGCAGAAACCTGCTAAATTTGCGAAGAAACATTACCAATTAACATAGTTAATTAACAAGAAGCTATGTTAAAATTGTTTTGTGGTTGTAGAAGGGGAGAGAGTGAGTGAATTGTAATTAGAAAAAGAAATCACAGCTGCTATTTAGAGAACTAGTAGGGAAGTTAGCGGGTCTCGCTGTCGGAAGAAGCACTGCATTGCAGCTATGCCTGTTCATTCATTCCATTCTCAGTTTTCTAGGAAAGAGCTACTTTGATTTCATGTATCATGATTTCCAAGCAATATTGATTATCCTAATCAAATTTAACTTTCTACAGGCTAACATAATAATAATAAAAAGTCTGATTTTTCAGAATTTCTCAGAAAGGTGAGGCTCTTAGTGGTTCTTGAGCATCTGATGTTCAAGACATTATGCTGATTTTCTTCAGTTAAGGATTTTGATCCTGCTGAGTAGAATTTGCTCAAAGAAAAATGCTGGGTTTCCCAGCTTGTATTACCATACATGCTGTTACTAAGCAAAGAGGAAAAATCAAGGCATTTATCTTCACAAATTGAAATGAGTTTTGCACTAGAAATACATGAAAGTTACCAATGAAGTAGTGAATAACTCACATGTATAATTTTATTTTCTGTATGGAAAATAAACTACAATTTATTTAATAGATTCCTGAGTAGGCCTGATGTTAGCCCAGAGAATTTTCAGGTCTTTCTCAAATATATTTCTGTATTTCAAAAATAAAATTAAGCATACGGATGTGTGAAGCAAACTTGAACTTAGTTTCACCATGGCGCAGTGAGTCACATCTGCATTACAAAGGTTTTAGCAAAATAGCTGCTCCCATGGTGGTATAGAGGGCATATAACTTATCCTGTCAAAATTCATCCTTTCTTGGTTGGTGTAATTAAACATTTCCATAAAAGGTACCAAACCTACACGTAAAAGCACCCTTTTAGTGATATATTCTGAAAAGAATTTCCTGCTGTGCCCTGCAGTCAGAGTTATAATACAATCCATTCAGCTTCAAGAGAGATAAAAATCCAACCTTATTGTTGAGGCAGAAACTTGATTAGTAGAAGTGCATGAGATCTGGACAACCGATACTCTGGTTTCTCCATCCAATGCTGTTTTGACCATCTTGAGATGAGATAGTCAGGGTTTGGTGGTCACATGAGATTTCCTTTCTCATGTACTGTTCATCGTTACGGTTCAGACAAATCCAGATCTTGTGCTCCTTTTGTGTTAACTTAAGGATGTGTACTCTGATCCCCATTGGCCTCACAGTACATATTTAAAGTCTGTTGAATATGTGAGTACACCTAAACTGTAATACAACTCAAAAGAAATTCATTACACAATGCTCAGTTTTCAGTTCAGGCTGACCAAACCAACATCATTACTATAATAATTCCCTATATAATAGCTTTTCTGGACATCTTCTTAATGCCAGTAATTAGAGCAGGTGTTTTGTGCCAGTAAAGGCCAAATTATACACTGGGTTAGCCATGCTGCTAATTGGTGTTTTTTAAAGATGTGCTGGCAAAAGTTTTGCAGTATAGTTTAGGTGACACATTTTGATATTATTTAAATAATGGGACCTTCTGTTTGTACCCAATTGGTTTATTACTAACATCACTGAGGAACTCGATTGTAGATCTGCAGAGACAGTATCTGTGAAGAGGTCTTGTTACTGTATTTGTATCTGAAGGGCATGGATGAGGAGTTGTGTAATGACTCTGTGGCTCTTCCGAAGTGCATACTTAAGTGGTGAAACTAGCTTGGCGTTTTCTAAACACCTTAAATCATTACTTATTACTCTGTTTGCAATCAAGGAGAGGTAGAAGAGATAATATTTTTACTCTTTCTTTAAAAGAATTGCTTTTCAGTTTAGCATAGCATTTATTTGACTTTTTAATGCAATCGATACATCCTGAAAAGGTCTGTGTGTACAAACAGTTCTATTATTAGAAATGACATTAATAGCAAGTCTAGTAGCTTCTGCTTCCCATTCCCCATTAGAAATGATGATCCTTTGTTTTTGCTGACATAATTACCTCCACGGGAGCCTGTTCTAACATGGCAGAATTAGGAGTTCACATTACAAATGAGCAGCAGGAACAGATGGACTGAGAAAATAGTCGTTTCATGCAAATATCAATAAAGGTGATTAGTAAAGCAGTAAAAGCATTTGTCTTCTATATTCCTTCATAGTAGTAAAGGCTGCTTAACCAGAGAGTTTCTCAAGCCAGTTGAAGGTCTGCAGAGTTAGATGTTCTGCATCTGTACATTACAAAGTCAAGTTTTAGGTTGTGAGAAGAGGACAGTTCCATGAGTGATATCACGCTGCCAGGACCAATATTAAAATTCATCATTTTCACAGATTCGTTTAGCTTAAGGGCTGAAAGCATTACATTTCATCCAGTGAAACAGATCCTGAGCTGAGGAGTTCAAATTTGATTAAAGCACTGCTGTGACTAGGTAAAATGGGATTAGGGTCCTTTTGCCTGGGTTTCAGTTTTGTGTTTTATGAACCTCCACTTGCAGATTCCCCTGCCTACGAGCCTTCCCACTGTGCCTCTCTCCTTGCTCTTGCTGGAGGCATCAGTCTTCTGTATTGCACTTCCATATTTCTCAGTACCATACAGATCTGTGCCCTGCTTGCCCTGCATTTTCTGTCACTTCTGTAACTGCCAGAGGCAGGGGAGAGCAGCAGAGCCTCTGGCAACATGGGAAATAGCAATCAGCTGGAATATATATGTATCAGATGTATAGCACTTGTCTCCGTATTCCTATTCAGGATTTTTTGGAGAGAAACACCATTGTAAGTTATGTAGCATTTGCTTGTTGACTCATATGTGCTCTGGACTCACTGGGATATCAAAATGTGCATTTGGATGTTATTCATGTGTGCTTGATGGGTGCTTTGGAATTGCTGCCCATGTAGTTGATGTGCACACACACTGTGGGTTGAATTTCTGGACAGCCAGATTGAACTGGTAGCTCAGACTTGACTGTCAACAGTCTGGAAGAACACCAGAAGTCTTCAGAATTTGTCTGTACAGAATTTCCTAACAGAGATGTGTGGAGAAACCTAGGCAGCCCTTCTCTACATCAGAGGGTTAAGATCACCTCCTCCTTTTTCTCACACGCTTTGAGCTTCTAACAGTCACATCAATGTAGACGAGTATTTTATGTGGGGGATGCTAAGTGTGTGTGTAAAAAGCTATATTTACTCTGGGAATAAAAATTATTTCTCAGATGAAGCATAGTGTATGAAAGGCATGCAATGATTTTCTTTTTTCTGTTTACAAATGAATGAACGTAATTCTTCACTTAAAATTCAGTTAAGTTTCTTCATTCAGTTGTAAATATAGGAAATGCTCATTGCTCCAAGTAAGTCCTTAGGCAGAGTGAGGTCATACAGCAAGATCTTTGATGGTGATAATCTTTTCAATTGTATATTTTAAGTTTACTTTCCTGGAAGAAAATCTCTCATGACTCTCTGATTCTTGTAGAGATTTCCAGCTTGTAACATAGGGTGTTGTGATGAGTTCAGAGAGGCCTTTGAAAAATAATACTGTGGAGTATTTTCATATAGTAGATCATAGAATCGTAGAATGGTGTGGGTTGGAATGTTCCTTAAAGATCACCCAGTTCCAACTCTTCTGCCATGGGCAGGGACACCTTCCACTGGATCAGATGGCTCAAAACCTCATCCAGCCAGGGCTTGAACACCTCCAGGAGTGGGGCATCCATGACTTCTCTGGGCAACTTGTTCCAATGCCTTGTTATAACAGAACTTGTTATCTTTGACTCAGTTTGAAATACTACACATTTAATTATTTTTCCTTCCACTTTTTTTTCCATCACAGTATTAACAATGGGTATAAAACCTTTAATGTAACCTTGGTTTCCTTAGTTTTGCTGTAACCATGAAGACTTCCAGCCAGAGCCCACTCTCATTTTTTTTTGCAGGCTGCTCTGGGAGAATGGGGGAACTTTCTCAGCTAGAACCAAAACTTCATGCATTTCACTTAGTTTCAATTGATTTTGTTGCTGCTCACCATTGGTACTGTATTGAAGTTGTATATTTATTGTTGTAAGCTCCTGTGTGCTGTGGTGGTTGGCAATCTAAAAATGTGTTGAATAATATTGATTTTTTTTTTCCCCAGTTAGCAAGCATTTTATTTTACTCTATCTCTAATACTATTTTAAGTATCATTTACTGGTTTTATTTTCTTTCTTATTTACGACTTGGCATGTCATAGAGGAAGAGGCCGTCGCAGTGCCAGGAGAAAAGTCCTGAGAGTCCTGCTCGCAACAATATACTTTCTAATTCTGACACTAGCTACCTTTACATAACAACAACATGAGTTTGTATATTACATCTTTATGACATCATTAAATAGTAGGTTTGTGTATTTGTCTCATAAAAATAAAATTTATTCTGAATTTTACTGCTCTGTATGTAACCTGTCAGGTAATCACTCAAATGGGTGTTTTGACAATTCAGCTTTCATAAAACATCCTTCCTGGACCTCCAAAAGCCAACAAGGTAAGAAGACCTGTGCATTTCTGTTATATTTCTTAGTAAATACATTCAGTCAGGTATTTTTCACTTCCTGATAAAATGTGGGTTCATCTCTTAACAGTGACTTTTTCTGAATTGTGTTAATTTGGCATATGAAGGTATCACAGAAAGTTTTTTGGGAAGTCAGGTTGTCCTTCACTAGGCAGGAGTAATGATTTTTATTTTGAAGGGCAGGTCCTACCTAATGCCACAGAAGTTGTTTCTGCATCTTAGAGCCTTCCACAACATTCTTGTGGCTTTATCCTGAATTGGAAACCTGTGCTAAGCATTAAGACACGTTGAGGCGAATAAGGTACAGAAAACAGCTGGGTGATAAAGCTGTGGTTTCTAACAGTGGTTTTCATTGCAGCTATCAAGGGAGTACTGTGGCCTTTTTAGCTATGGGAACTGTCTATTTCTGTGTGTATATGCTGAGGGAAGAGATTAAATGTTTATCCTTCTTTATTTAAAAATTCTGAACAAAAGTTTTCAGGAGAAACTCCAAAATTATGGAAAAATACTACTAGTTCTTTTTTCCATTAGAAAGGTTTATGTCTTGCTGTATAGAAAGGAGTAAAAAGCAATTCATCAACTTGTAATGAATTTCCTTTCTGTGTGGGAAAGTAGAAGGGATAGTAAAGGAGAATTTGGAGAATGCTTGGAAACCCCTTCATGGGGACATGAGCACTCATATTTGTTGCTTAATTTTCCCTCCATGAAGACTAATGAAACCTGACCTTGTAGTTAGGTGAAAACATGAATTTCCAAGGGATAGTACAATGCGAATCTTTCCTGTGGACAAAAGTAAAACAGTCGTTATTTATGAAGTCAAGAATTTATTGCTGCTATGCGAGAAATCTGAATTTGTTTAAAGACTATTACTCTCAATAATACTAGTTGATTGTTGTACACCTATTTTATATATAGGTACAAAAAGATTCTTTCTTTGCTGTTACACTCATCTTTTCCTTGCTGTTCTGATTCTTAATGTTGATGATACCCATATTCCTGAAGAAGAAGCTAGGGGTTGCAGCAAGTTATTAGTATCTTCCAGTTCTTCATGGCTCTTTTTGTGTTTTGCGATAAACTTTTCTCTCCTCTCTGTTCCTTAACTGATGTCCCCACTCTATTCACTTTATGTGGTGTATTTTACATACAACAGGTACACGTGTTAGACATGGCTTTTGATCTCTTTTTGTTACTCCTAGAACTCCTTTTCCAGCTCCCAAGTCTGTATTTCTTTGACCTAACATTGATGACTTGTTTATGGCCCTGGGTCTGTAGTGTCAGCCTGTGGCCTTTTTCTTCTCATGCCTGTTGTCCTCTACATAAGTATCCTTTCATAGCAACTTTCAGAGGCCTCTCCTGTCGTAACAGGCTTATATTCCTCCATGCTATATCGTAAATACTGTGACATAAATACTTAATACTTCATAAATACTTGATAAATACATAATTTTACCCCAAATGATTACTTGTTAGTGATATTATATAGAAATTATTGTTAAAATATTCAAAGATAAGTAAAGCAAATTAGGCCTAGCCACCTGCTTATTAGGAAATTTTCTGATAAACTCAAGAAACTAAAATAAAGATTCTTGGAATCCAAGATAATTTGAGACTGACTTTTCTGGTCTGTAGTTCTATGATGGACCTTGGTAGAGCCTGAAGAGTGAAAAGTCTTTAAATATAGAAATTTGGACTATCTCTGGAAAAGAGTTTTTCCAGGCTATTTAGACTAGGAATTAATGTTGATGATTTTGGATATCATCAGTGGGAGCAGCAATTCTCACCTTTTTTTTCAGTGTGCAGACCCATTTGAGACATATTGCTATGGGCATTTGTTCTCACCGCTTCCTGTCCTGTTTCTATAATAGACCACATAGAAAATTGAAGCTAGAAAGGACTAAAGCTGTTTCATCTCTGAATGGTACTATATGTGATTGAATGTAGGTATGGGCAGCAGAGTCAGTTGTTTAGGGGAACGAAGCAAGGGGACTGGAAAACTCAACTATGGTTCTACTCTATGCTTTGCCAAGCCAGCTGATGTCTCTTAGGGGGAGCCCAGAGGATATGGAGCCGCGGCCATACTGTGAATAAGGAGGCTTGGGGACTTTCCAAGAATAGCAGTTTGTGTCACAGTCCTTCATCTGTCCTGGAAGGAGATAAAACTTGTCCTGTCATCCTTAGCATGGCCATACCCTGAGGCAAACGCTCTTGGGAAGCCTTGAATCAGTGCTGCCTGAGTGTATCGACAGCTTTAATCCATTTCAACTACTGAGGCTGACATTGTTTTTTTCTTTGAAGCACATACAATTTTCCTATGTCTCTATACATAGCACACTCTCAGATATCCAGACTGCCTTTTGGATTAGAAAATGAGGGAAGCTTTTGTGCTTCCCTCTTCTAGGATAGCCTAAATATAGACAAATTCCAGCTGATTTATAACTGTACCTGCTGCACCAGTCTTCACCACCTTGTCTTTTAAAATGTGCGTTACTTCATAACACAGAAAGAGTCTGGGTTAGGTTTGTTTGGTTTTGGCATAGGTTGATATTAGTTGATATGTTATAAATTCATCCTAATTATCTCGGTAATAAAACAGTCAGATCTCTTTTACAGACAGACACTGTACTGTATCTTATTGAGCCGTAATACTATATTTGGCTGACTACAAAGGCAAATTTGTAGCATCACGTCTGTGTAACTTAACTTACATAGATGCTGTGTTGTACGTCTCACTCATTTTACTCATGTAAATGAAGCCTTTTTCACAAATCTGTTACGCAGCTCATTTACAATTTTAGTGAAGGTATGTTGTGGGAGTTAAACTTTGGAGATAGTGTTCATGAGTATTATTTATGTCTAATGTTGCAGCTGTATGCACAACAATTTGCAGATGAATGTAAGACGTGAATCCTAATTAATTTTTGATACAGACTGAATGCAATGCAGGGTGCAGCACTGGAACAGTAGGCAAAAGGAGACGGCAAAGCGGATGGCGAGGTTACAGTAGCAAAATACCATGGCAAAATTGTGCTTTCAGTGCCCATTTCAATATCACTGACCTGTGTTTCCAAACCAGACCTTCCTTTGTGACTGTCACTAACTCTCAGTACCTGCACGAGTTTTTGTCTTTTTGATAACCTAATTCTCCTCACTCAGTTGATTTCTGACCTGATTTTGATTCTTCACTCAAATGTTTTTAGCTAGCTACAGTTGCCATTAATTGATCCTTATTATTTTTTTTAACATATCTCAGCATTTTTGCCACCCATCTGCTTTTAAACTGCCCATTTGTATGGCTTCTTTGCATACATATTTTGTGGCTCATTTGATTCTTTGCATAATTAATTGCTTCTCACTTAGTTTTCTGCATAACTAATTTACTGCTACATAATTAACAAACTCTTTAAATCCTTATTAATTATTTACTGTTCTTTTGAATATATGAATTAATTGACTGTTTAAATTTGCTGCTGTGCTGATTTGACATCTAGTTAATTGTTTTGATTAATCAATTAATTAGCTGCTTAATCTCTGCTTAAAAGTATAGCCCTATGACTGCCTTGCAAATATTTTAACGCTCTTCCTGTTCCCTTTGCATTCAGATGCATATCTGCATCTGGATGCTCAACTTACTGTCCAAGCACACAGGGACCTTCGGGGCTTATATGTATTCCTCTGGTGAAGCCATCTCTCTAATGTCAGTGATGCTCCTTATATCTCTGATCTTTCTGCATATATTTTTTTTTTTTCCATGTGAGACATTGCTCATATTCTTGAACCACAAGAGAGGTTCAACTCTGCTTAGAAATGAAAAGAGGAGAATTGGGAAGATAGATATTGAAATACTGAGGAATGAAAATCCATGAGTTAAATGCGATATGAGAACAGACCTGGAGAATTATGTATTTTTATGGCACACAGGGTAAGGATATTTCACATGCTATTTAACAACTGAAGGCATTTGTGGTAAATTGATGTACCTGAAAAAGTTCCTGAAACTTTACATTTATGTATAGCTCTTAAACTAGACTTAATTGTTGAGGCTGGTTTTCTCCGGTTCTTCACTGCAGGAGAATTTTAGTAGGAAAGAACCATTTTCTTCATACTTTGCTTTATTTATGTGCTAATCCTGGACTTAAGCTTTCACAACTGGCTGTTGTAGGAATTGTTGTTCTCTGTAGGGACAAAGTCTTTGAAACAGACGTTGCCTGAAAACATGGCTTAGTGTTATATATCATCAATAAACCACTAGAAAGTGTACCTGGTACTATGAAAACTCCTTTAAAATTGAATGTTTTTTTAAAGCTTTCCACAAGGTGTCAGCTGCTCTTCAAAGGTATTAAACTGTGGCTTTTTGTAGAAGTTGAAGTGTGAGAAGTGAAATAGCTTTATTAAGTATTTCACATTGAAACCCAGGGCGTACATTTATATCTTTAAAAGAAGTGCTAACTTGAATATTACATTTAATAACAAGAGAATAACCAGCTCAGAAGGCAAATATGTTGGACTTGAACTTATGTTTAATGGGTGCTGTCCTAAGTTATTGTCAGACATTCATCCATATACAGACTTAATACTAAGAGTGGATGCTAGAAATATAATTCTTTTGGAGCATATGAAAATCTATAAAAGATGTCTTATCAATAAATATTTTCAAATACATGGTGTGACAGGTTATATTGTTAAAATATGTATTTAAAAAGTAATGATATGCATATCTTAGAAGAACTATTTAGCATTATCATGTGTCTACTGAACCATATTAGACAGTAAAGGCCAGAACTGGTAGAGCAGAAGCGATTCAGTACTGGCAGCTCAGCTGCTCTTCCACCTTCATGCCATTGACTGTGGCAGCTTGATCTCCATTCTCTAGTGTGAGATTGTAAACACTGAGTACACATGGACATACCAACATACAGATGACTAAATTTAGATGTTCTTAATCTCAAGCTGAATCCCACCTTAAGGTGGTTTTGATTGAACAATTTGATAAGAAGGCACCAGCTGGTCCGTGAAGAGTCACTTTTAGCTGTAGTCTCCATGCCCAAATGTTTGGCACTTGCTCCTCTAGTGGAAAACATTAGCGAACATGCAGAAATTGTGAGCATTTAAGAGAGTCGATGCGAAATTCTGGTAATCTCTTATATCTCCATTTTCCATGAAACTGATTATCACAGTATCACAAGGTTGGAAAGGACCTCTGAGGTCATCAAGTCCAACCTATAACCTAACACTAACACCAACACTAACACCAACCATCATCTAAACCATGGCACTCAGTGCCTCATCCAGTCTCCCTTTAAACACCTCCAGGGTCGGTGACTCCACCACCTCCCTGGGCAGCCCATTCCAATGGCCAATCACCCTTTCAGTGAAGAATTTTTTCCTCACATCAAGCCTAAACTTTCCCTGACGAAGCTTAAGTCCATGCCCTCTAGTTCTGTCACTGGTCACCTGAGAGAAGAGACCAACCCCTGCCCGACTACAATCTCCTTTTAGGTAGTTGTAGAGAGCAATGAGGTCTCCCCTGAGCCTCCTCTTCTCCAGGCTAAACAGCCCCAATTCCCTTAGTCGCTCCTCATAGGGCTTGTGCTCCAGCCCCCTCACCATCTTCGTTGCCCTCCTCTGAACACATTCCAGTATCCTAACAGTATCCTAACATCTTTCCCAAACTGGGGGGCAAATTATTTTCATCAATTATGATGAAAACTTGCCATAAAAAAAACCCAGGCAATACACACAACCTTCTAGCTTGGCTTTTTACTCTAAGTGTAGAAGTGAAGAATTTAGAGTAATTTGCTTTTCTTTGTTTAACTTAGGCAGATTAACTAGAGACTATTTCATGGCTGGTTTACAATATATTTTGTCTGATTCATAAAGCATCTGAAATAATTAGATTCCCTGAACATACAGTGAGTAATAACAAAAACAAAGGATGAGGTGGTTGTGATTCCTCTTATGCTGATTTAATTAACCTATGATATAGCAAGTGTGCTGCGAAGTATGGATTGTCTCTTAGTTCTATATGTATCTCTGAAGAATGAAGCTTTATGCTTAATGTTTCCAGACAGTGCCTGATACAAAAGCTATTAGTAACTGTGATCAGCATTAAGCATAGAAGTATTACATTTCAGGGAAACTATTCATATGATTAAAATTAGGCATTAAAGTTAGATAACTCAGTGGACCCAAACCCTAATAATATTCACATTGGAAATTTGTCATTGCAAAAAAAAAAAATATTTTGAAAAGAGGTACAATCTGAATGAAAAAATGAGCTTTTCAGAAAGTTAAAATAACAGCAGGAGAGGAGTCGTGAAATGATACTGGAGAAACGTGTAAGGAAGTGATATAGGTTGGAGAAGTTAATATTTTTATCATCTGGAAATATATGTATGTCTCTATGTATATACTTATTGTCAGTGTTTCTTGATAGTAAGACAAAATATTTCAAGATTTCAGTGGTCCATGAGAATTATTAGAGAATTGAAATAGCTGAGCCTGCAGGAATATGGTTTCCATTCAACTCTATCTCATTGCATTTATATGTCAACATAAATCCACTGATACAGTGAAATTCAGCCCACACCTTGATTTCTGTGCCTAACTGAAACTGTGCAAGCAGGAGACTGTACATTTCAGAGTTCCTGCTTTTTACTGCTGATAGAGCATTATTCCAGGGTGCTGCAGAAGATAATGTGGTTATTCTATATAATATTTGATTATTTTATTTAAAAAACCAAAAGTTTCTCTCTGGCCTCTTGCATGTTTAGTAGCTCACTCTCAAACTTCAGTTAACTTTCATAATAGTGTATTCAAATTGAATTTTAGTATTGTTTTTCTTTCTTAAATGTGGAAGAATCACATCCAAAAATGCAATTACCCACATGTTTAAAAATCTATCACTATCATAACACATTGCTGTTGGTTTCATTAGCAGAGTTAGAAGACAATGTTCCAACAAAAGCACCTAAAAAAATGGTTTTGTATCACAGACATGTTAAATATTGAACTATCTCTTTTTTTTTTTTTTTGGGGTGTTTACCTTTCTGTCTTGTTCCTAGAAGCAAAAAATTATGAAAATAGATAAAATGTAAGAGCTACATCTGTCTTTTTGCAGGATTAGGCATATTACTTTGTAAGTATTACTTTGTGTGTGGTTGAGTAATTGTGGCTGACAAAAAGGATGGAGGCACAATACCAGAAACCATTGATTTGTCATGGTTTGTGTTTATCTCAGCTTCAGTAGTCTGTTTATTAATGATTACATGCGCTCAGTAACATTTGAAAGCTGTCACAAAGGATGCAGTGTTTACAGTAGAAGTATATCAACCTAAAAATTAGGTTGGCATTGTTTTAGAAAAACTTTGGAAGAACTGTTAAGCCCTAAATAGGGAAAATTAGCTTCATTTGTTGCTTTCTCTTCACTTTAGAATTTATTTTGAATTTTAATTATTTGAAAACAAGGTTTTGGGAGAAGCTTAATGTTCAACAACTTAATACTTTAATTACCCAGTATTAAATTTTGCTTAGTAGAAATTTTGACATATCAACATGACATTGCCAGCAGCTTTCTTTTGAAATCTAAAAAACCACAGGAAAAAGCAGGTGCTGAGACATTTAATAATGCTCAGTCCTTTAACAAAACTCTCTTGAATGGAGTGTTTTCATGGATAAATTAGAAATCATTTAGCTGTTATTATTTAACTTACATAAGAAGCTGAACAGCAAATTATTTGCGTACGTGACTCGATGCTTTCAGAAAAAATAACAGAAGTCTGTCTTCGAATTTGCCTTAAAGAAGCCCAGCGATGTCTTACAGCTTTCCAGAAGTTAGGGAGTTGCCTATAGAGACAACCCAACAAATCAGGTAAAACTAACAAATAGCCTATATTGAAATGGTCTTAGAGGGGTTATTTTGCCCAGCTTTTGCGTAGAGAATTAATTAGCAAAACAAGCATGTGCCTTTTTGTTGCAGTTACAGCTTAGCTACTCCCCGTAATTCATTTGTTGCCTTGTATGGTCTGTAACGTTTTGGCAGCCTCGAGGTTTGAGCACTCTGAAGGACAGTGAGCTTATCTATACAATATGGGAAGACAAAGTAGACTTCTTCCAGGTCATTTATCAGGAAGTGCAGGGATAGAATGAGGGGTAATGGTTTTAAGCTGAAAGAGGGGAAATTTAGATTAGATAGTAGAAGGAGATTTTTTTCTTGTGAGGGTGATGAGGCACTGAGACAGATAAGCTGTGGATTCCCCATCCCTGGAGGCGCTCAAGGCCAGGCTGGATGGGACTTTGAGCAATGTGATGCAATGGGAGATATGCCTGCCTATAGCAGAAGGGTTGGAACTGGATGATCTTTAAGGTGCTTTCTAACCCAAATCATTCTATGGTCCTATGATTTCTTTGTGAGATTCATTATCGTGTTTGATTAAAAAGGTTCCAGAGTTAACATTTTGTGCTGATTTGAGCTTCAAAAAAATGGAGAAATCTTTTTCCCTTTAATTCCTCTTTGCCATTGTCAACTGGGAACTGCAGAAACTGGAATGAAATTGGTCCTTTAAGGCAGCATCAACCCTAACTCCGAGCTCCCTGGTTTTCATAGCCTTATTCACAACTGAGGTACCCAGAAGGGCCCTCAGCAATACTGGATAACCATACCTATGTCTAGGTATTGTTTCAGAGGCCTTTGCTTGCATTGCTTAAAAAGATTAAATAAAGTAAGTTGCAAAACGTAACCCAAGTATGAGCAGCAGTTGAGTTTTGCTCCTTTAGTTGTTTGGCAGTGACTGCCTCAGCTAGAGAGAGTGTTGGCAGCACGATATGGTCTGTCTCTCCCTTTGTTATATCTAATCAATGCATCCTTGTCCTCTGTCCTCTTGCCTTTTTCCTATAAGTAGCAGATTTTGCCGAGGAATACGCTTGTCAAGGAATTAGGGAAACGGGGCAGGATGTGACACAGTACAGAAGGACAGAATAAGGATGCTTTTGATGAGGAAAGGAAAAAAGATCATTTGGGACAGATGAAGAACACTGAGATTTGTTTTCACAACTTGAATGTTAGGTATATGTTATCTTTCAGAGATAGATTTGCTTTGTAAATAGTTCTGCTATTCAAAGCATGCTGCTAAAGATTAAATTCCCCTTGATAATAACATCTGGCCCTCTGATTAGTGTCCTATTACTGACAAATCAAAATTTGAGCCCTGAGTGCATGGATTGTGCTGAGGTTTGGTAGCAACAGCTTGTTCCCCTGTCTCAGGCAGCCTTCTCGCTTCAGCAGAGTCCTGGGCTGCCAGATGTTGTCTTTGATCTGAATCATTGACTTAGTCCTTAACAAATCCTTGAGTGTAACACCATGTCCCAAAGTCAGTGAGTGCTAGCTTACTTGTGAAGCACATATTAAGTGACTAAAATAGGTTTGGGAGGATCAGAAACATAATCTTGCCCTCCTCGTGTATTAAAATAAATTGAGACTAATTAATTCTGATCTTTTAGATGAAAGCATTATTCTGGGAGCACCTTGCTTGCATTAATCCAAATGTGGGCTTTTAATTAGGCCTCATTTTTATGTGGCAAGCAGATACCAAGATTATCTGGGTAAACACATGGATAAAAGAGCATTTAGGCTATTGAATCTTTGACTGAGAAGGACAGAGGAAATGACCTTAAGCTGCGACAAGGGAGGTTTAGATTGGATATTAGAAAATATTTCTTTACCAAAAGGGTAGTCAGACATTGGAACAGGCTTCCTAGGAAAGAGGTGAAGTCACCGTCCCTGGAGGAGTTAAAAAAAATGTGTAGATGTGGCACTCTGGGACATGGTTTAATAGGCACAGTGGTGTTGGGCTGACAGTTGGACTGAATGATTCGAACCTTAATGATTCTATAGTTCTGCGGTTGTACAAAATACAGAGCTGATGCTCCAGTGCATTGATGGAAAATCCAATTCTAGGATCTGTTTCTCACTCTGCAACTCAATAACTGTTCCCAAGGCTCAATAGCCTTGGGAAATTTCTTGGTGTTTAACTTTAGAAAGTGCAAGGTTCCTGAAAGATACAGTTGGAATAAGGATGATCTGTGAAAGCAGGGGATGGTGAGACCATCAAGGCAATTCTGTCTTCCTTATTGTTCCTGACTACCTATGCAGTCTGCTGAAACAGGATGATGAAATATTGTAACTTGCTTGGTTTCTGTTCATTCTGATTCACACTGAGGAGGCAAGTGGGAGACAGTCCAACAATTAGAATCTTTAATACTATCCTAACTCATGTAAAATGCAATCCTGCCCATAAATCCTTTGTGACACTTTGTGAAAGGTGAATTTTAAATTTGTGAAAATATGAAACTCTGTATGTCAGAGCTGGTTTTCTTCCAAGAATGGTGCAGGTTGGAAACCTGTTCTTGTCCTAGTGCCTTCTCTTCTGAAGCACTTGTCCCAGTGTGAATGGAGAGGGTTGCATCGGAGCTACCATCTCCTTGAGACAGTCTTAACAACTCTTCTCTTAGCTTTTGCCCACCAAAGAATGAAGATGTAACTTGACTGGAAATCTCAACAGAGAAAAACTTCATTTTTTTATACATTTAATAGGCAGTGTTTTCTAGTCATAAAGGGTCTGTAAAGCACATGTGTCTCTTTGACAAATGTGATGACTGTGAAAGGATTCATAAAAGGCCTGGACATAATAAATAATGAACAATTTAAGAAGTCATGATATGACTGCCACGACTTGACTTTCTTTTTATTTTTGCTTGTTTTTCCTTCCTCTTCTGCATGTCTGCAACTTCCAGGTTCTGATAATATTGTAAAGTTTATACATGAAGGTGTAGGACATGATGGTTGGTTTATTGGCAAGTCTGAACAGCAGCTTGTAATGTATTTCATATTATAAATTTGCTTCTAATAAAATAAGACCACTCTACATCTCTTTATGAAAGCATTAAGTTCAAATTAATGCACTGCTAAGAAACTGTAGAGAAAGTTTTTCCAATAATTCTTGTTTACAGAACTGTTTCATGCCATGAATTTCTTTCTGATAGCACGGGGTTATTGGGAGTGGGAGAGGAAAGTAGCTGGTGGGAGACTGAACACCAGTGTGTTCAGTGCTTCTGCCTGAAGGGCAGTTTCGTTTTGGATGATAGTGAGAAAGCAGAGATTTATTTTGAGAAAAAACTTGGACAGGAAAGGTGCAGAAAGGTCTAAAAGCTGCACATGAGGAAATGCTGTCTCTTACTATGGCAGCCAAATGAAAATTTAAGCCACAATAATACAAGGAGGATGAAGAACATATTCTTGGGGAAACTATGATGTAGTCAAAATTAGCAAACTGATCGTATCACAGACAGAACTTCCCCTGGATTCCCTCCTTGCATACAAACCATTAAGAACAAGTAATTTCCATTACTTTAAACATAACTATCCTTTCTGAAAACCACCTGTTTTAGTATTTTCCTTAAATGGTGATATTGTGCATTATAGAACTACTAAATCGTGCTGAATTTTCATGTTTCCATCTTGGTGAGCTGCAGCTCAAGAAAACTCACCTGCTGTTTGGCTTTCAATTCTCCTTACGATCTGAATGTCAGTTGCTGCTCTTTTGGGATTAGAAAGAAACACTGCTAAATAGAGTCTGCAATGGTGAATTTATTTGATAAATTCCTGGATGATGATGGAATCAAAATGGAGTTTGTTTAAATTCCGATACCTTTATTTATTATTTATTCAAGAAAAATCAAGACATATTTGGCTGAATTAATGAAATATGAAGATATAAGTCAGAGTGCTCAAGGCACCTTTGTATTAAACAAAAAAGTAGTATTACTTTTGAATTTTGTCATATGATTATGAAAATTCTCATTACAGTACTCCTGGGAGAATACCAACTTATTAGGAGATAGCTGGCTTTTCCAGTTTCTTAAAATAATTTGAAAAATATGGAGATGTTAAGAACATCTGCTGCATCCAGAAAGAGATGTGGCTTTGATTTTTATGCAGATAAATAATATTTAGCAGAAATATTAGCCAGAAAGGTGTTGGGTTTGACATTGTCCATTAGGATGATCAAATTAATTTTTTTTTCCAAGATTTTAGATCTTCTCATATTATTTCTGTCCTTGAGCCTCATCTTGAAACATGATAGTTTTAAATGGAAAAAGCACAGCAAAGCTGCTGCTGTTCGCGTTCACTGATAAATATTCAGTTTGCCTTTTCTAGCTTCTGTGTATGATAAGGAATAAAGTACAAGGGTTTAATGCTGTTAAGAGCTGTTCATAGAAACATAGAATCACTCGGTTGGAAAAGACCTTTGAGACCATTGAGTCCCACTGTACCTGTCTGCTACTAAACCATATCCCTGAGTACCTAGTCCTCCCACCTTTTAAACACCGCCAGGGATGGTGTCTCAACCACTTCCCTGGGCATCTGTTCCAGCGCCTGATAATCCCTCCAGTGAAGAAATTTTTCCTGATTACCTAATCTGAATGTCCCCTGGCGTAACTTTAGGCCATTTCCTCTGGTCACATCACTTGTTACTTGGGAGAAGACACCAGCACCCAACTCGCTACAACCTACCTTCAGGGAATTATAGAGAGCAATAAGGTCTCCCCTCAGCCTTGTTTTCTCTACGCTAAACAACCTCAGTTCCCTCAGGTGCTCCTCATAAGGCTTGTGCTCCTAGGGTTCAGTTACCCAGTAGAGAGTTTCTTCATAGACAAGTTGAATTCAGTAACAGCAACTGCTGTTTGATTTCCTGCTTATTTTGATATTGCATTTTAGTAACAATGCCTAATGGCAAGTAGCTCACTACCTTTGGGTTTTCTACAGGGTTGTGTTTTTCTAATTGAGCTCCGTGAGTGTTAGAGAACATAACAGTCTTTATTTTGAGTGGAAGCAGGATGTGCAGTGAGCTACAGTTTTAACATCCGGTTTGAAAGCGGTAAAGTTATCCTTCAGTTTCTGCAAAAGACTGAAGAAGGAACAATAGGAAGGTTATATTTTTACTCATTCTTTAGAAACCACACTGCGATTACAGTAAAGAATCTAAGGATACATGAGAGAACAGGAAAACAAAGAACTAAACTTAATCATATTGGAATTTAGCAACCCGTGAGATTTTTCGGAAGGCTTTGGAAGGCCAAGTGCAGAGTCCTCCATTTAGGTCACAACAACCCCATGCAGCATTACAGGCTTGGGGAAGAGTGGCTGGAGAGCTGTCTGGAGGAGAAGGACCTGGGGGTGTTGGTTGACAGCAGGCTGAATGTGAGCCAGCAGCGTGTCCACGTGGTCAAGAAGGCCAATAGCATCTTGGCCTGTATCAGAAACAGAGTGGCCGGCAGGACCAGGGAGGTGATTGTGCCCCTGTACTCAGCACTGGTGAGGCCACACCTTGAGTACTGTGTTCAGTTTTGGGCCCCTCAGTACAAGAAAGACATTGAGGTGATGGAGCGTGTGCAAAGAAGGGCAACGAGGCAGGTGAGAGGGCTGGAGAATAAGCCCTACGAGGAGAGACAGAGGGAATTGGGGTTGTTTATCTTGGAGAAGAAGAGGCTGAGGGGAGACCTCATCATTGTTTACAACTACCCGAAAGGACGTTGCAACGTGGTGGGTGCTGCTCTCTTCTCACAAGTCACGAGCGATAGGATGTGATGGAACGGCCACAAGTTGCAGTAGGGCAGGTTTAGACTGGACGTTAGGAAGAATTTCTTCACTGAGAGTGGTCAGGGATTGGAACAGATTCCCCAGGGAGGTGGTGGAGTCTCCATCCCTAGAGGTGTTTAAAAGACGGGTAGATGAGTTTCTTAGGGATATGGTTTAGTAGGGAGGCAGGCATGGTTGGACTTGATGATCTCAGAGGTCTCTTCCAACCTTATGGTTCTATGATATTAAAAATTCCTTCAAATAATGGCTTAGTACTTGTTGAGAGCATACCCCCACATCTCCAGAAGCTTGCATTTGAGTAACAGATGCTGATGCAGAACGTTGCTGAGTGTTAATGGTCTTAGTTGTGTTTACATGTTAACGCTTGTTTATATTTTTAACTACAGATATTATAGAATCATAGAATGTTTTGGGTTGGAAGGGTCTTTAGAGAAAATCCAGTTCCAACCTTCCACTAGACCAGGTTGCTCATAGCCTCTGAAACTATAAAACTAAGATTAAGTGATAAGAGGATTTTGGAAAGAACAGGGGGTTGTGAGGAGGTTTGCAGTACCAAAGCATATGGCCTTGAACAGGAAACTGTGACTCCTTGTGGACCTTCTCAAGGTCTACTGGGTGGCTGCTATTAAGTGGGATTAGTCCTGTTGCCTATGGATCAGAAAAAATGGGGTTTACTTTTCAGAAATGCCATAATTTTTCTATTCCTCTAAGTATGTCTTGCAAAGCTGTCAGTCTTGACTTGGAGTCCTAGTTGGATTTGAGCATCTTGCAAAAGTAACATCGGTTTAATTCCTCGTGTGTATGCAAAAGCAAAACGGCTTTTGAATTAGTGGAGCCTACTGATTCTGTCAAAATTGTAGGGAGAGGTGTTCAAGTGTGGGTTTTTTTTTTTCCTTCTTGTGAAGTTAATACTTCAGGTATTCTAAGAGTTTGGTCATCTGAGCTAGAGAATGGTTAGTTAATTTAAACTGAGACCAATCTGTTAAACTGTGTTAATACATGGGTGTGGCTGCGTGTAGTTGTACAGCCAATAAAAAGAAGCTTCATTCAGTATCACTTTCTGTTTTTCTTCTTGTTGATTTGCAGTCCTTCCTGTGTCAAAACCAGAAAGCAAATAGAAGAGTAGTTTGTGTAAACCTATTTCTTAGTTAGAGAACTGAATTTTGCTGAAAGTTATGAAGTTGCTGTTCACATTTCCATTAGGTTAACCAGGACCAGATTTAAAGTTGCAAAAAGCTGTTAGATTTGGGTTGTTTTTTTTTCCTTAAACGTGGGTGGAGGCTCCAGATGATTGGGAGGTGCCGGCTCACCTGGAGAAGGTACAAGCTCTTGGCAGGTGATGGCTGGAGTCAATTCCACCTCCCCTCCATGCCCTGAGCCTGAGCTCTCCCCACAGCCCCCGCAAGTCCAGTGCACAAGGCAGCCTTATCCAGCAGCCTGTTAGGATTATTTCCCACTGTGATGCTGACCCTCCTGATTGTCCTTTAGTTGTCTTTGTCAAACTATGTAATATTTTAAGGTGACTGTTGTAATTAAGGCTCATATTATTCTTTAAGGTGATACTTTGCATTGATGGGAAGAATCTGATTTCAACCATCACACATTCTAATTTTCCTCATTTTTTACATGTGCTCTTGCACCTTATATATCATAAAGCATATTTTCCTTACATCCATTTAATAGCAATAGATATGATAACGCACAGCAAGCTGTAAGGGAAAGGATAGTGATAAAAATCCCTTCAGTTCTGTGTGCCAGGGAGCATTCACAAATTTCTGCTGCATTGTGCTGGCAAATACTAAGGAGATGCTGTATACCAGCCTTTTTTACAATAGCTTTTCCTGTTGATTTCAACCTTTATCAAATAGTTACTGTTTTTTTCCTCCAAGTCATCAGTTTGAGATCTTAAGAGTTTTAAAGAAAATGTAGGTTTCAGCATATTCTAGTTTTTCTGTCTGCACTTCACCTACATGCCATGTAGTAAATTGGAACCTGTGTTTGTATTAGAGATTTCTTGCTTTTTCTGCAGTTTTATTAAGCTAAACATAAGAAGAGTTTTAATAAGCCAAATACATTATTGTTACATTATTAGTAGTGCTTTACACAAGTTTTTTCCAGATAGGTATGAAAATTATGTTCTGGGCTTAGAGTGATCAAGACAACAAGTTACGGTGAAAGGACAGAAGGATAAGAGTCTTCAAAGCTGGTTTTTTTATTAAATGATGCAGTATAATTCTCTCTCTACTTATTTTTGCCGATAGCGATTTGCTGTTGTGAACAGTTTTGGGAGCTGCCTCAAATGCCATGTTAAAGAAAAAGTAAAAATGTTGTTAGTCCTAGATTTTAAATCTTACCTCCTTTCTAAATTGAAATGATCTTGTTTGCACCAGGACATAAAGAGTCTGCACAGTATGTTTGTGTCAAGTGTCTATTGGGTGAGAAGGCAAAAAGCACTTTGCTTACAATGCTGTGTTGCAGTATTGAACTGTGTCTTCTCACCACTGGAAAAATCTCTCTGGATGGTCACTCCCAGCTTTTTCAGTGGTGTAAAAGACCATACTCAGACAGCATTTCTGTTTTACAGACAGAGGAGTTCTTGTCTATTTGGTCTTTCTGATGCTGTGTTTCGATTCTCCTATGGGAGATGGAGGTCAATCTGCCCATGGCACAGCTCTGCTATGGCCAGCCTGGGCACTGGTAATAAGATTAAAGCTGTCTTTGGTGTGTGTATATAGCTGGCGTTTTTCAGCCCAGAGAAGAGAAGGCTCGTGGGAAACCTTATAGCAGCCTTCCAGTACTTAAAGGGAGCTACAGGAAAGCTGGGGAGGGGCTCTTTTTTAGGGAATGCTGTGATAGGACTATCACCCCACAAGGGGCAATGGCTTTAAGATGGAAGAGAGTAGATTTAGATTAGATATTAGAAAGAGTTGTTTTTTTTTCCTGTGAGGGTGCTGACACACTGGAACAGGTGCCCAGAGAAGTCGTGGATGCCCCATCCCTGGAGGTGTTCAAGGCCAGGCTGGATGAAGCTTTGAGCAACCTGGTCCAGTGGGAAGTGTCCCTGCCCATGGCAGGGGTGGTGAAACTAGATGATCTTTGAGGTCTCTTCCAAAACAAATATTTCCAAACATTCCAAAACAAACCATTCTATGATTTTATGATATAAAATATATATGTGTATATGTATGTCTATACATTGTACTCCTATCACTTCTGGGATGGTGGGTTTGACCCTCAGTATGAAATAAGGCAGTGACAGCACCATGGTAACTATGTGGTTTCATAAAACCTCAAGGAAGCAGCTTGCTCTGTTTGCTGGAGGAGCAGGTGTTTTTCCATGGGAGACAAGCTCCCTGCCTTTACAGAAACTTTCATTGCTTGTACAACTGCTATAAATATATTCTGAAGAGACAGTTTAATGACCTGAATGTACATCTTGTATCCTACCTAGCAAAAATGAAATCTGAAGATTGAAAATCCTATATTTTTGATTTTTCACTCTTGAATAGCGTTTCTGTCTTCAAAATAGTCTTGGAACTCTGCATAGCTGATGCTCACATTGTCTGGGATGCAGCTGGTCCATAGAATGCTGCTGGGGAAATATTAGCCCCAAACTGAGAAAACTATAGAGAGTTGGCACCAGCTTTAGGACTCAAGAACTGTCCCTTTATTCCTGTATTCTCTGTAAGGAACAGAGCGTAAAAAAAATTTACCTTTCCCATTTACAAGAAGGGTTGGAGGGAGGATCCAGGGAATTGTAGGCCTGTCAGCTTGACCTTGGTATTGGGGAAGGTCATGGAGCAGATCATATTGAGTGCTGTCACACAGCACATGCAGGACAGCCAGGGGATCAAACCCAGTCAACGTGTTTATGAAAGGCAGGTCCTGCCAAACCAACCTGATCTCCTTCTATGACAAGGTTACTCGGTTAATGGACAAGAGAAAGGCTGTGGATGTGGTGTACTTAGACTTTTGTAAAACCTTTGACACTGTTTGTCACAGTATTCTGCTTGAGAAACTGTCTGCCATTGGCCTGGACAGGCACACCCTCTGCTGGGTCAAAAACTGGCTGGATGGCCAGGCCCAGAGGGTGGTAACGGAGTTAAATCCTGTTGGAGGGCAGTCACGAGTGGAGTTCCTCAAAGTTCAGTGCTGGGTCCAATCCTTTTCAATATCTTTATTAATGACCTGGATGAAGGGATTGGCTGCTCCCTTAGCAAGTTTGCAGATGACACCAAGCTGAGTGGCAGTGTTGATCTGCTTGAAGGAAGGAAGGCGTTGCAAAGAGATCTGAACAGGCTGGATTGATGGGCTGAGACCAACAGGATGAGATTTAACAAGACCAAATGCCGCGTCCTGCACTTGGGGCACAACAACCCCATGCAGCGTTACAGGCTTGGGGAAGACTGCCTGGAAAGCTGCCCGGAGGAGAAGGACCTGGGGGTGTTGGTTGACAGCAGGTTGAATATGAGCCAGCAGTGTGCCCAGGTGGCCAAGAAGGCCACTGGCATCTTGGCCTGTATCAGAAACAGTGTGGCCAGCAGGACAAGGGAAGTGATTGTACCCCTGTACTCGGCACTGGTGAGGCCACACTTCAAATACTGTGTTCAGTTCTGGGCCCCTCAGTACAAGAAGGACATTGAGGTGCTGGAGTGCATCCAGAAAAGGGCAACGAGACTGGTGAAGGGGCTGGAGAACAAGTCTGACAAGGAATGGCTGAGGAAACTGGGGTTGTTTAGCTTGGAGAAGAGGAGGCTGAGGGGAGACCTCATTGCTGTGTACATCTGCCTGAAAGGAGGCTGTGACAGAGTGAGTGTTGGTCTCTTCTCTCAAGTGACTGGTGATAGGACAAGGGGAAATAAGTTGTACCAGGGGAGGTTCAGACTAGTTATTAGGATGATATCAAAGATCTTTCCCAGCCGGAAGATTCTATGGTTCTGTGTGACAGACTGGATGTTTTTGGTACATGTGTACCATGGTTCCTTCCAGAGGTATGTGGTTACCAGAACAGTAATGGAACAGGGACGTTTTTTTTAGTTCTGAGCAGGTGGATGTACAGTGCTCCAAAAAAGTAAATCACCTTGAAATCACAGAGTTAGGCAAGTGCAGTCAGCACACCGCTGTCACAGACTATGCTCTCAGAAATGGGAAACAAGATGATCGCTCTCCTTTGTTCAAAGCTGAGGCTCAAACTCACAGATGTTTGAAGGACTTAGTATGAATTTGAGAACCTTTTATGTGCAAGGTAGGTAAGGATGCTTGACACTTCACAAAGGCGCACAGCTGTACCTTGAATATTCAGCCCCTAAGCTGGAGGGAAGTTATAATAGAAATGCCACAAAAGTCATGTTCTTGTTCAAAAAATTAAAGTGGAGGATGAGGAAGGAGGAAGGAACACGCTTAATTTATAATGTGGATTGCTAATGTTTACTTGATCCAAATGCAGACTACTAGTTGGAATCTGGGAGATGGGAAGATGCTACAACTTTCTAGAGATGTGTTTCGTCCAATCTGGAGGTATACAACACCTGATGGTGTCGTTGAGGCAGATCTGAGCCTGATTTTAGTAAAAAGAATTCTCCTTTAAATTTTGGCATTACACAACAGTTCCCCATAAGTCACTGTCTAAAGTTGCACCGTTTAAAGACTGTTGAAAGAGTCAAGCAATTTTTTTCTTCTGCCCCTCTTAAAACAGGAAAATTTTTCATGCTAATGTGTTTCAGAACCTGAAGAAATTTTTATTGTTCCTTTTGTGTGCGTGAAGTGTGAATCAAGGGTTCTAATTGTAGCTGGTTTATGGTGCACCTCCCTCAGCTATCATCTGCAGTTTAGAGTGAAGAAAGGAATGGTGTTTGTGCTGTGCTTACTGCTAACGCTAATTAAAGAAAGATCGAAGAATCCAGTAAGAAAAAAAAGAAGCATTCAGTTCTGTGTCTGTTCTATGAAGACTGTTCTAAGCAGTGTGGAAGGTCTGGCACAATGATCTTTAATATCTCTGCTGTGTATTAAATATGGAATATATATTACAAACTCTGTTTCTAATCTGTCATACCCCTTTATGCAACCATATTTTATGGATTGCAGTGGGATGAAGTGGTTACCATCACTGTTCGTTTGATTTGGACAGCAGGAGTACCTTTTATGGGCTCACAGCTGACTGCTATTTATGTATCTAAAATTTCCTTGCTGATTTTGTTCCTTGCAGTAGCAGGGAAGTAGTTCTGCATCTTAACCTGAAACTAATAATCAAAATCACTATTTCTTGTTTACTTGCCTTTTTTTTCTTTCTTAAGTGTGTTACTTTGCTGTTCAAAGCTTTATCCATTTTCAGGAAAGTATGTGGGTCTTCCCAGAGGAGGCAATGCAAAAAAATCTCCTCCTGCTGATGGTGCAAGGTGGTTTCTGCAAGTCATGCTCTGGAGAGGCTATTCCTCCCCCTTAACATACAGGGAGACAACTCATAGCATTGATCCTCAAAATCATAGTCTTTCAAATATAATGATTTTACTTGCGGATGTATTTAATCTACTGAACTCAAACTGAAATCATAGAATGGTCGGATTTGAAAGGGACCTCTGGAGATCATCATCCAACCCACCTGCTAAAGCAGGTTCACCTACAGCAAGTCCAACAGGAGCATGCCCAGGTGAGTTTTATTCAGTCATTAAAGCTTAAGAAACCAAAAAGTCTCAAAGCCAAACAACTGGCCTTCTGAGATAAGTTAACAGTGCTTGTTTTACAGCAAGAAGCAAGTTCCTGAGTATTGAAATTTTCTCGCCTGAGGTCAAAGTGAATTGACAACAGATCCCAAACCAGGACCTGGAAACATGGTTTCAAGTCTCTGATTACAAGCTGGAAAGAGAGAAGTTGTCTTAAGTTATTTTGTTACATTGCATCTTTGACCTGAACATAGTAAAAAAAAATCAATATTTTCCATAGACTTCTGGAGTTGGCTTTGTGGGTGGATGAAGATAGCCTGGTTTATTTAATGAAGCTGGTGGCACGAAGTAAATGCTGTCGCGAAATTTGTCACCACATATTGGAGGTAAAGCAATGATTTCTAAAGATATTTGCACATTTATTGACCTTTTGGTGGAGCCGTAGTGACTCGTCCTTTTGTGATGCCAGATTATTTTAGCAGTGATGCATCATTTGTTTACTTCTCAATCCATTTATATTCCCTTTAGGCACTGGCAGAGCATGGCAAAGCAAAGTCTTAGTTTTCTGGCATTTTTTTTGAAGTTGAAACACTCACCCTCTATCATTGCCACACTAAAAATGTCTAATAGTTAACAACTGATGTAAGTTTGTTTGAAAGTCAGTTCTGACTGCAGGCTTTAAGGTTGTTACTTTATTTGATCTGTCTTTCTAACATAAAAGTGGGAGAGTCTCAATCTACTGTTCAGTGGAGCAAACACTTCTTGAAGACTCGGAGGATCCCAATAAGTCCCAAAAGGCTTAATAAAAGAGTCTAATTGTTCTTGACAGCAATAAAAGACAACTTATGATGTGATTTGGCTCATGAATTTAAACACCAGTGGAATCGAGAAAGCTTCTTGTAGTGTTACCAGAATAGTGATTGCCAGTTGCAAATTACAGGGCTTTTTGGATCTGCTTACTGTGTGCTTCGAAGTCGCTTACTCAAAGATTGACTTAATGATGTATTTTAATATTGTTAAACTGCTGCATGTATGATATAATGAGTCCCTAACATGGTTAGATCAAAGTGAATCAAGCGAACTTGTTAAAGTCCTTAAAGTCTCGTAATATACAAAGTTTAAAAATGAGTTTAAAAATAGTGTCTAACTGAGGTACATATTGCTGTTTCTTTTTTTCATGCTCCACAAAGCCAATTTGTTCTTTCAGCAAACCAGAATGTGTGACAAGAAGGATTTGAACACAGCCCAAGGGTACTTGTATCTTTGAAGGTTTTTGGATGGGACACAAGTAAAAAACTTTTCAACCTGTGAAATTCCAGAACTGTCTAGGTAGTTGCAAAGGCACTGAACCATCGATGCCTGAAATCAGGAAGTTGCATGAGATGGGGATACTGCCTCAAACGGGAATCAGAGAGGTTGTGTGGGCATGATACTTTTTGCTGGTGGAGGTCGTTTGTTGTTGTAAGTTGTCCACCCATACAGATATTAGTGTTTGTTAGATAATGTATTCTAGCAAAATCACTTTTTTTTTATCTTGAGTATGCAAGTACAGGGTTTTTGTGTGTCACATTTCCTTTCAGGGGTTGAGCAAGATGCCAACCACCTTTTCTTAGAGGGTTTCTAGCTGCCACTGCACTACTGGAAAGAAAAGGAGACTGGTCTAGGGAAATCCTTATCCAGATGGTTGGAAGAGTTTTGTAGCCCAGATAAAATTTCTGGAAAAAGGTTATAATATCAGCAAGAACTTGCTGCCTTAGAGACAATTTTTTTAGTTGATTTTTAATATTCATAACTTCTAGATAGCTTAAGTCAGTTCTCCTAACTCAGAGCAGAAGACAAATAAAATAGTTCAGCAGTGGCTCATTAATGGCATGTGACATCATCTTAATCCTTTCCCTCCTTTGAGAATTTATTTTTATAAAACAAAAGTCACATAAAACATTATGCTTGCACTGAGTTAATTAGCTGAATTCAACAATGGTATTCTAATAAATATTTACTTTCTGTTCTTCTCTGTCTGGTGATTGTAGACGCATCTAAAATAGGAAAGTTGTCTGTTTACAGCTCACAGGATAATTTCTTTCCTACCTGGCAAAAAATATATTGGTCTTCATAAGAAGACTAAAACAACTGTTTGCTTCTTTACCCTCCGGTGCTCTTTAATCAGTTTACCATCCTGTTTTTCAGACAGGATTTTCTGAGTGCTACCAGTCTGATACGTTGAAGATAGTGGTTTTTTTTTTTTTGATAGTGTATCTGTAAAATGCCTTGAGCACATAGTCACTATCTGAGACCTACAAACTAGAATTGATCTGGTTTAGGCTTAGCATAATTTCCATGTCTGGGCTGACCCAAATGTTATTGTCCAGCAGGTTTCTGAAAATGTCAAGAGCCAGAGGGGAGGTTCGAGTGAAATTGAACTTCTTCCTACCCTCAGAGTAACTGAATTTTAAAGTCCCCAAGCCCTGTAAATAAAAGAGAAAAATTGGTAATGAGAAAGGGAATTAATAGGATAGTTTTTCACACAATTTATATACCTTTCAAAAATTGTGGCATTATTGTGTTTAAAAGTGCTGGTCTACAGCACTTTCACACAAGGAAGATAAGATTAAAAACTCAAAGGGGCAGCTCTGGGAATTAGAGGCCAGAAGAGCTGATGGATTTGAAATGAAATAAAAGCTACTATTGGGGAAAATTTATTTTGAAGCTGAAATACTGTGGCTGCCAATAAAGTATTCAGAGTGTTCGGATGCTTACCTTGATATAGATATCACATTTCAATTTAGTAGACAAGTACTTTTTCTCAGCTACTGTTGTCATTATGGAAATTAGCTGAATGATTCTCTGCCATATAATGTTTTATGGAGTAAATTGGAATCTAGGGTGAAGCTACTATTATGTAGATGTGATATCCTGTTCAGATACATGTGCAAAGTCATGTTATTGCAACATTTTGGAATGTCCTGCATTTGGATGGGAAAAAATTCAGCCAGAAGTTGGAATGGTCTTTTAATTAGAAGGGAGAAAAAATGAACAGGCACTGATGCATCTGCAGAGCATCTGTCTTTTAATAAAGATTTCTTTTTCGGGGAAGCTATTTATTTTAAACTTGTGTAATTTATAATGAAATACATCTTTACAGTGCACCTTATTTTAGGAAAACAAAGGCATAAGTTCTAGTATCAGAGAGGATAAGTTCACTCTTCATGCCTTTATTTATAATACATTTCTGAATGTGTATAAACTCCTCTCTCCCTCTTGGATGTGTTTATGTTCTCATTTATTCTTACTGTGAAAATGGCTGAGTTTGTAGGCATATGCATAGAAGTATTGACTTACTCATAGTTTTACTGTGCAGTTAATGCATTGGAGATGAGATTAGGTTGATTGCTTCTGAGGCAAGGTACCGTTGGATCATTCCAAGTTCCTACAGCTTTCCACTTTTTGCCAGAAACTCTTCTCTTTGAGCACAGTTCTTGCAAAAAAACCCAACTTTCGTACATTTTTTATATTTCCTGCATGAAAACTCCTGCAAAAGGGGTCAGTGTTGCTGAAGTAAGTCTGGGAATGCTAATTATTGTTTTTAATGGAATATGTGATCTTTTCATTGCAAGCTTTCTTTTTTTTTTTGCCTTGAATTTGCTGTAGGGAGTTTTTGCTAAGAATTTCCATCTTCCGATATTGTTGAATTGTCTTATTCTTTTTTCTTTCCTTATAAGAGCTTTAGAAGTTTTCTAGGTGAACAAATTGATTGTTACACTGCAGCATAGGAAGATTTTGTGTTGCATTTATTTGAAAATGTTATTGCTCCTGGAGCTTCGTTGTTAAACTAACAAACTTCTGCAGTCCCTGCTCTGTTTTCTGCTCCATTTGCATCTTTTTTTTTTTTTTTTTCCCAACTGCATGGAAATAACCTACAGTACTGTTAAAATGATAAGAGTGCTGCAGGAATTAACAGAACTGTGAGTAGGATATGCTTATTCTTAGAAGTTTACTGTCAGCAGAAGCCAGGATCACAGGATGAACTCTTTCTTTCTTTTTTCATTTGTTCTCAGGCTATTTATCTTGAATATTTAGTACAAAAGGAAACAGAATAAAGTGTCTGCCATTATTTCCAGGAAAAATAAATTTTTATTTTTTTTATTTTTGTTTTTATTTTTGTCCATTTAGAAACAAAGTAAAGCAAAAGCATTTAAAGCAAATTGGGGCTAAAGATTTTTAAAAGTTATTGCATTTTTGTAGTATATATAACAGCTATAGTGTTTACTAGTAGTTAGCCTGTTAAGAACATACGGAATACTTCGTTAGACAGATCTGTAGGTATGTTATACAGCTAACAGTTCCATACATGCTGTGGATGATGTAAAATAAATGCTTTGCACAGCTCTGCATACCTAAACACAACCTCCACCTACCAACAATGTTCCTCCAGTTAGCTCAGCTGCATTTTTAATGAGCTACTGCAATACATGTAGGAATATGACACAGCACAAAACAGAGGGTCCCATTGATTATAGCTGGTAATTGCATACAGCCCTACATTGGAATATATATTGAAACCACTAAGTAGCTGCGGCATATGCTGGAAGAGGGGTAGCTGCTCTCTCTCCCACCTTTCCAACACTTCCCCAGTACTGGCAGATGCATTACCAAATGGAAACTTCACATCAGTGCCAAAAATTAGGAAGAGAATACAGCTTGCTCATGCTTCTTAACAACTGTCAGCGCTATCTGCAGAATCATGAAATGAGTCTTTAAATGTATATCCCTTACTATGCATTTCTACTAGTGAGTGTAAGGCCTTGCGGAAGGTGGAGGAAGAGGGGAGATGGGGGTCAGACAGCAGGTCTACATCACAAACTATTGGTCAGGCAGGAGTACTCATTTATTAGTGCGAGAGTAATGATCAAAAACCATTTCCTTACTGCTTACATTCAAGAGGGTGCCACAAAATACCTCCAGAAGATGAAGCTGAGTGCTAAAATACCTGGCAGCTGATGGAAGTAAAAGTTTCTCTGTGATAGTTGTTTTATGGTCTATTCTAGTCCTCAATGGGGAGCTTACTAATGTACTCATCTCTCCCCTTTGCAGGGACTGACTTAACCTCTTATCAGTAGCCCAGTTGCTACACCCCTATGCTTTTGCTGTGGATAGCTGTCTTATTTCAGCTAATCTAATTAAATATTGCACTTAGATTCATTAAGGCAATTGTGTCTAGTGTGCAGACAGCTTGCAATTGTCTGTTTCCTTGTGAGAACCACAGAAGAGGAAGGAAGAAAGGAAGTTTGTGTTGTAGAAAGATATTAGCTGGCCTTATAATAAAATTGTGTCATCCTACAGATTTCTTTCTGGTTTCAGATGTGGTGGAAGATTGAACATGTGGAGTCCTACTGCTAAAACCAGTTCAGCACTGCTGTAGATTCTGGAGCAAGCCTTTGGTGTGTCAACCTGGTTTCTAGTCCACTTTTTTTGGGAAAAAAAAACAAAAAAACCCAAACCAAAACAACAAAAAAAGATGTTATGTATTCTGATTAGACAATTTGCTTGGCTAGTAAGGAAGATTGTTATTCAGAACCAGTTTCAACACTCTTTCCCTTCCTCAGAAAGTGCCTACGGAGGCTGGAAGGGAACTGAGGGAGCTCTTGCAGGGTTTTAGGTGGGCAAACTCTTACTGAGCGGGAAAGAAATTGGAAAGGACATGTAGGAGAGGGGCAACAGAGGTTTCTGTTATGTGAGATTGAGATAAGGCTTGAACCTGAAAGAAAACAGCAATAAAATTCATATTCCCTATCTATAGATGTAGTATGTATTTCTGCACCTGAAGTTGTGTAGGCTCTCAGTGTGGTCACTAGACATCTGTTTATTGGGGTTGAGGGTGCTGCTCATTGAAGCATCTGCTTTAGTGGGTACCATTAGTGGGTACCATATCCTAACTCTCTACTGACTAGAAAGGGAGAGTTTTCATTTTTTACCTTAAAACAACTTTGAAATACGACCATGATGCTTTTACTTATTTTAAGTGATGTGCCTGCTTTAGGCAGTCAAATGGACAGTTGTAGCTTCTCCTTAGGTCTGTGGAAACCATAAACTGAACAGCCGCTTTTTTCATGTCAAGACTTTTTTGGCATTTTATTCATTTGTTTTTACTTTGGCAAAATAAGAAGGACCAGTCTAGTGACTCAGGGTTCCCTGTAAGGACTAGAAGAAGTTCAGTATCATTCCAGAACTTCTGCCCATATAAAACAGCTTTTTTCTTCTCTCTGTCTGGTTTTATTATTTTTACTAGCAGAGAAATAACATAGAATTAGTGTAAAAGGTGTATCTGTCTTTGCTTTTGACATCATTCACATAGGCTGTTCTGGTCCTGTATCTTTGGTAGATAAGGAGAAGCACCATAGCTGCACTGTACCAATCATGGATTCTTAGAATCATTTAGGTTGGAAAACACATGTAAGATCATCAAGATCGATTGTAAAATTGCCGTATTGGTCACGTATACTTCTACAAAAAATGGTGGTTTTGAAAAGGCTGTGTATGCATGAATAGTTAAATCTATTTAATGTTTTTTTCTCCAGCAAGTCTTCAGTAATTTTTGTGTATTGCTTAATTTTAAATAAAACTGTTTGTAGCTGGCAACATCCCCTGGAGCCTACATTTCTACAGACTGTTTAATGTGTTTTGGCAGTCATGTACATTTTATTGCTGGTTCTGTAGGTTTTTTTCAAGTTTGAATATTGATCTTACTGTGTCACTTGTTTTTTGCCTGAATGATTTTCAACTTTGGAAGGCAGCCCCAAACCAACTTTAACTTTTAGAAAGATCACAATAATTAATCACAAAGACTCCATTGGTGGCATTGTTTTTTTAAGTTTTATTTATAGATTCATGTAGATCAATGTTACCAATAATACAATGCTAAACTTCGATAGGTAAAAATATTTTGTATAGTGAAGTCGGCCAAGGATATTTTTTAAAAAAAGAATCCAAAATCCAAGGAAAACTGCAACCCTTGTGCAGTTCTTTTCCTGAATTCGTGCAGAAAATGCAAGGTCCAACACAAAAAAAAACCCCGAGGCGGTGCCAGTAACTTTTTTTATTGAACAAATTAAGAAAATCTACTGCAACCATCTTCCAAAGAGTTCCCTTCTGAGCTGACACGTGGCTGCATATGATGCTGCCAATGCTCCAAGAAATTCTGCAGATCATTTTTTAGAAGACTGTTGAAGATCTCCATCATTTTTATTTTATTTATTTTAAATAGACTTAGTAGGTATATGCAGAATGAAGGAAGAGGAATGGTACTTGTAGGTACATCTTCATGTTCTTGCCAAGCATGGCTACTCATCAGAATGATTTGTTTGCACTGCGGAGAAGCTAGCCTCATAAAATCTACCTCTATGATAACTTAATGGAATCAAGGTGATTATGCAATACAGAAAACAAAAAAACCCTATTGTCATAGTTAAAAATAGCAATTGATGGTCTGTTATGTTTCATGCTACTATGGCGTGCGTTGCTCTGACTTACTGTGATTAGATAAGGGGAGTATTTACTGTCTAAACACAGGTGAAGTGTTTCATCTCAGCAAAATCTCAAAGCAGTGGTGTTGTGTGTTCTTAGAATCCTACATGCGTCCCATTGTTTCTCCAAACAAGAGTCAGTGCTTTTAGAAGGAGGATCATCAATGACTAGAAGGCTTCTACAGTGAAGGGGTCATGAAAGAGCTAGTAAGAGTCAAAAGTTCATCTCGTGGGAAATCTCACTTTGTTGTACTTAGCACAAAAGAATCAACCATGCTTTAAATATTTAATGCTTCCGAGACTGAGGTGAAAAACTGTATGTCATCTTGATGCTATGTGACACACGTAGATAATGCATATAGTCAAGGTAAATAGTACGTGCAGTACTTTCATGCTTTTTTTTGCAGTGCTGTTGTATTCCTGCTCTTCAGTTTTACAGTGTAGCAACAGAAAACTTATTTGGATTCAGAATAAATCAGACCACACTTGAAGAAAAATGTTTTTTCTGGGTATCAACTGTAGGCATTCTGGGTAGCAAATTTAAGCATTTGTGCTACAGGAAAAAAATTGTATGCCTTAGGCTGTCAAGCAAGCTCTACCCTTCAGCCCTTCCTGCTGTGAATATATTTGGTATCTGAAACCAGGGCATAAGTCTGATTCCCCGGAAATTATTCTCTTGTCCTGAAGTTTTGAGTCCTTGTTGTCTGGAGGAACAGGCATTCAAGACCAGAATATGATTTCTGTGCCATATTGTTTAGTCTGGTTTTCAGTCTTACATATTTTGTGCTGTTCGGTAGCAGAAATAATTAGTATATATGACAAGGGCTGCTATGACTGCTTGTTTTCCTGGCAGTATACCTGTTACAAAGTATTTCCTCTCATTTGCACTTCCTTTTATTAGAGATTTTGTACTCTTCACCCTGATGCCATCTCCTGTGTGCTCTATAGATCTTCTTTCTACTGAAATTCAGATGTTTCACCCCTGAAGTCTTAATTTCTTCTTCCCTTCCTACATTGTGAGGAGATTGCCAAGATGATGAGGGGTGATGAACTGAGATGAGAGACGTTCACCTGAACCTCAGGTGTGCTGGGATGTGGGTGCTCGTAGCAATGCTGTCTTCTCCCTTGGTGAGTGAGAGCCTGGCCTGTATCTATCTCCATGCTCTGGCTTTTTTCTCTATTTGCGTGGAGTTGTTTTGGTAGTTTGGGTTTTACTTCTCTTGCTTGTAAGAAGAGCAGAGTTCAAAGTCCCCTTGGGTCAGTCATGTTTCAGATAGGCATAAAAATAAGCAGGTGTGCGAGCCCTAGAGATTGCAGTGCAAAACATTGCAAAGCAAGCACCGCTAAGAATTGGGGTTTTATTTAAGTACAGCAGCAGTGAGCACAGCAGAATGGAAGTGGATACCTGGGCCTTAGTGATGATTTCCCATGCATGTCAAAACTTTAAAATTAATGAACTTTGAGCAAACTATGGTAGAGTTGGACAAACTACCAAATCTTCATAAAAATCAAATGCAGGCCTAGCATCTGCAAAGACGAACCACCAGCTTGTAGAATCATCAAGGGGATGTTTCACTGCAGAAATGTTATTGTTCCATGAAATTACTAAGTTGCTTAAATTACCTGAAGCACCATGATATGCTTAAAAACCTGCTAAATAAAAGCTGAAGTGATCTCCCAGGCTGACACAACACAATCTGTATATATTTAGCTTTGCTACCTGGTCTAGTAATAAGAGTAAAATGTAAGCAAAGCTTTTGGGAAGAGGAAAAATTATTAGTGAATTCCTACTAGAAAAGCTGTCATGGACTTACACCTTCTTGGTGATGAGAACAGGATTTGCCCAGAAAGGAGGGAGAGTGGCTTGGCTTGTTGGTTGGGCAGAAACCGTCTCCAAAAATGAGCTTTCATGCATGATATACTTCTTGATAAGTTGGAAAATGCTTGATTTGGATGTGGTAGATTTTAAATAGATAATTCTATGACAATAGCCTTCCCCCCCTTTTTTTTTGGTAAATGAAAATTAAAGCTTCAGTCAGTTTTAGAAGACAAAGGCCACAACACGTGTAGTTTGAAAATGCCCAAGGGAAATAAAATGCCTACCATGGAGAAAAATGAGAGTACCATTTTCCTTTAGTTAATACAGTAAAAATTAAAAAAAAAAAAATCTACATTCTAACCTTGATAACATTAGCTTTGAAGAACTGGATGTACTATGCATGAAACTAATAGTAATGATAAACCCCCAGATCAATATAGAAAATACTCTACTTATTTAGTAGAAATATCTTAAGTGGGACATTCAAGAAATAAAACAAGACTAACCATTTCCTGTCCAAATATATTTTGAAAGAAACACGTATTTTCTGACTAAGATGATTTATGGGAGAAGGAATTTCATTTCATGTCAAGCCTTTAAGCAGTTAGATAAGAACAAAATCCAATTTTTGCACATCTGTACTAGGAACTCAGTTGCTATTCACTGCATTTATTTGTGTTTTTTGACTGATATCCTGTCGAATGTGGCTTTTTGTGCTCCCGCTAATCTCTGTCACCCTACTATGTTTTTAACCTATTGAACAACCTGAACTGAATTTAAAAGACTGGAGGAAATCTCAAACATAATTTAAAGATCTACCAGTTTTACAAAAAATGAAGAGAGAGATTCTAAATGTTAATGAACTTGGGAAGAGGCTGGAGAATTTCCCTGTTTTGTGTCATGTTTGACAGAAAATAATTTATGGATTCAAGTTAACCTTAATACTTAATCACTTTTGCTTAGTGAAGGTCACCTTATGACTGGCTTAGGACCAGTACTCTTTAATGTCTTCATAAATGTCTTGGATGCAGGACTTGAAGGTTTAAGATCTAAGTTTGTGGACAGCACGAAATTGGGGGGAGCAGTTGACACTCTTTAGGGCAAAGAGGTCCTGCAGAGGGATTTGGATGAATTGGAGAGCTGGGCAATCATCAGCCATATGAAGTTTAACAAGGACAAGTGCTGGGTTTTTACCTGGGACATGGCAACCCTGGATACACGAACAGACTGGGGAGTGATATAATGGAGAGCAGCCCTGCAGAAAGGGACCTGGGGGGTTCTGATTGACGGCAAGTAGAACATGAGCCAGTCGTGAGCCCTGGCAGCCAAGAGGGCCAACCGTGTCCTGGGGTGCATCAAGCCCAGCATTGCCAGTCGGTGGAAGGAGGGGATTGTGCTCATCTACTCTGCACTGGTGCAGCCCCACCTCGAGTACTGTGGGCAGTTTTGGGCGCCAAAGTATAAAAAGGATATAAAGCTAGTGGAGAGTGTCCAGAGGAGCCCACAAAATTGGTGAAGGGTTTAGAGGGGAACACCTATGAGAAACAGCTAATGTCAGTCGATCTGTTCAGCCTGGAGAAGAGGAGACTGAGGAGTTGGAGACTCATCGCAGTCTCCAACTCCCTCTGATGACCAATGATAGGACCTGAGGGAATGGCAGGAAGATGTGCCAGGGGAGGTTTAGGTTGGATTAATTAGGAAAAGGTTCTTCACCCAGAGGCGATGAAGCATTTGGACAATACACTCAGACACACAGTATGAATGTTGGTGTTGTCCTATTCAGGGACGGAAATTGGATTTCATGATCCTGGTGGCTTCCTTCCAACTCAGGACAATGTATGTTTCTGTGAATCTATGGAGACGAGTGCCGAAGCAGAGCACGTGTCCCTGTGGAATCAGATGTCAGCAGTTCTGCTGTTTGCTTTGGTGTTTTTTGTCATAGCTTTGGGAAGTAGTTTTGTGTCTCAAAGCAAGCTCGGAACAAATTGGTGTAGGAAATAGTGGCTGTCTGTTGCATCCTGCCCACAAGCACAGTAAGGAAGCCTGTGGCTATACTGTACTTTCAACTTAAACTCTCATTTTAAAAAACAGTTCACTGTGGTGTTGTTGTTTTACTAGATAATATTTTTGCTTATGTTGTTCAACATAAAGACCAGTTATTGTTGTGCGTAAGTGCTGGAGAAAATTATTGCCTTATGCCTGATTGGTAGTATCAGATTGTGAAGAGTCTCTCTGAAGTGTGTCTTTACCTTCTATAGCCTACTTAAAAATTGAGTAAACCCGTATTCTACAGCCTACCTTAAAAATCGGGTAAAAACACAACAATGTACTTTCAATGATATGTGGGCACATGCCAAGAACTGTCTTACTTGGTACTATCTGTCAGTGTAAGCTGAATCAGTTGGCTTTGCTTCCTGGTGCTCCTTTGTGCTAGGAAGAGAATTGCACACTTAGATTAATTGAGGAAAGGGGGCTTCATCCTTTGCAAAACAGTGCAGAATGATTGACCCTGCTTCAAAGAGCACAGCATCAGAAAGAAAATTTATTAGCAGGAAGGGGAAGTGAACAAATGGTTTGTTGTGATGGACATAAAGTACAGAATAACAAAAGGTATCTGCAGTTGTTAGCCAAAAGAGTTAAATATTATTCTTTGCTAAATGTTTTCCTTAAGAAAACAAACTCCAAAACGCTCATTAGTCATTTTGAATTTTGGTAGCTGAATTCAGGCTTCTACTGAGATGACAATAACCTGTTCGGGGCTAGTGATGTAGATTAATTTCTTGGCTGGTGTAATGAGGCGTATAGTTGTCATGCAGGGTCACTCTGGGCATAGGAAATTGTGCCAGTCGGAAGTGATAACTTGCATTCTGTCCTACCCAGGTGGAATCGCAAAGATTTGGCTCCACCAGCCGAGGCTGTAGCCAAGAGCTCATCATGCATGCAGAAACCTGAAAGATCAGATGGTGCCTTATGTGAATGACAGAGGAGCAGAGATTAGTCAGAAACAGATATAGTTCATATGTCAGCATATTTTATGTTTCCATTCTTTATTCTTGACACGATAATTCAAATCCATTGATATCTATCATGCCATCCTCTGCTTATTTCTTTTACTTGTTTGACTGCATTTTGAACTTCATTGGTATTGCAGTCCTTACACTGCTGTGCTCTTGACACAAGCTGAGGATGCATCATTTAGCATGATCCTGTGCTTTGCTTTGTGCAATGAAATGACGACAGTAGGATGATGTATGTTGAGCTAAATATATCTTCAGTGTTTAAAAATGGCATTTGGTTGGACATATGGGGCAGTGCTGTATGACATCAAAAGTCATGCTTAAAAAGATTGTGTTTCTTCTTGAAAATCATACATTTTTTTGGCAATTCTCAAGGTGTGTTATAGACCCAGTTATTTTTGCTGCCAAGGTGATCTTTGGGGTCTGACCTGCACTGTCAAATGTGGTAAAAAGATGCTCCAACCCATAATGTTAATAAACTAAGGACGTTAATATAATTAACAAAAGGTCTTGACAAACTAGAACTAGTTTTAACAGCAAATCAGAATATTTTTAAATAGCTGTTTAAGAACTTACGTGTTAATTGAAGGACCATAAATCCCACCTTTGATATTTAGAAATATTTTACTTTTCCTACCTGATTGGCCATATGACTTTGAGCTGTCATTGTGCTTCTTAACTGGAATTAGGGATTTAATTCGACACAGTGCAATATGCTTTAAATTCACAGAATTTTTCCATAACTTACTTTAGCATAAAACTGTAAAGAATTGTTCTTGTCACTTCTTATAGTGGAATGAAAAGAGGAACTTATTTCAAAGGCATCCTGCATTATTGATGGCTAATAACGAATTATTCTTTTGAATATAAAAACCCCACGATAATAAAAACACCAAATCACAAAGCCATCTGCCTGTAGAATCTAAAATTGCACTTCTGAGATGCTTCTTCTCATGGGCTGCACACAACTGGAACCTTGCCCCCCGCTCAGCTGTTTCAGCTGCTGTTGACAAATTTGTGTGGCTTTTTCCAATGTAATGTTAGTATGTGATTGTGTGTGTTTTGCTTATTGACTGGTGTAGTAGAACATTAAATGCAATCTGGAGGGGCAGGGTCATTCCTCGCGTGCTTGCATACGGCACAGCCACACTGGAATAGGAAAAGATTGTCAGCATATGCAAGGGTGTTTGGAAATAGTTTTTTGGCCTTTATTTGAGGTGCTAGATGATGGTGAAAAGGGATGGGAAAGAAAGATTTTTTTTTTTTCTTGAACAAACCAGAATCTTTCATCTACTAGTGGCTAAGAAGGCGTAATATTCCTGGGAAGACAACATGGCATACTTGAATGGCAAGGGCATCAAGCTGAAGACAAGCACTTTCATACTTCTAGCTGGGGAGTCCACAACATGATGAAAATGAGGAAAAGAGGAAAAAAATTACTACCTTCTATTCTCAGAAAGAGTGTTGCTTTCCTGGTCTGGTTTCACTTGCCAGAGCTGAAATCAGTTACTACAGAGCTTCAGGGAAAATATTTTGGTTTGCAGGTTGGTTGGCTTAGTGTGGCTGACCTTAAGACGGAACAATTGTAGGAATGGTCAGCTGTTCCAGGGTTGGCAGCTCTCATCACTGTGGTTGAAGCTACATTTGAGAGCTCCAAAGCTTAGCAAAGAAAAGCTATCTGGTGACTACTAGTTGAGAGAGATGCGTTGTGAATAACACTCATTTGTTTTCACCCAAAAGACATGTCCTTGAAAAAGATGCCTGTGCCCAGCCAATTGACTCAAATAACAAACTAAAGTTTCTCATCTGTTTCTGTCTCCTTCCTCTTCCTCTATCACAGAGATGTATGTTCTAAAATCTTATGTAAGGCTTCTGTCAATTTTAAATTTCTGCCTATTGAAGCAAAATGAGTTTTGGTATCGTATAGGATAGATTTCTAATTCCTGCACAGAGAACAGTTCAAAATTTCATTTTATTTGCTTTGCCTTTTATTCACATAGAAGAGTGTAAACACAGTCAGCTTCATCCACTTCTAATAACAGACTGAAACTACGGTCTGGTGATGAACTGAAAAATTATTCAGTCAAACTTTTATCTGATGGATTTTCCTGTGATTGGTTGTGTTTAGGGGTTGGAGGAAGAGGAAGCAGGAAAACTTGAGCATATATAAGAAAGTTAATTTGGGTGTGTGCTTAAAAAGAGGAAGAAAATTCTCTGTCAGCATTTTTTTTTTGTGGGAAGTTAAAGCCCCTGGCTTCTTGAGCAAGCTGTTGAGATTATGTAGTAATGAATAATACATGTGTACCAGTGGAGAGATCTCACTGCTGATTATTTAAGTAGGTATTTTTGTGGCCAAACTAGTTGTGAAATCTGCAGACAATTTCTTATTATTAGCAGAAGAGTTAAAGAGAAGACTGGAGAAAGTTGTTGTTTGATTTGTAGTGATTTGTTATAGGAATTGGCTAACCACACTAGTTGCATGACTTCTGGAAGACTGACCTTATGAATTTACAAGGAAAATTGTCATTATATCTTACAATGCTTCTTCAAACTACCTAGCTCTGAGGAGCTTACCTGAAAGGTAATACCAATATTCATCTTAGAATTGTAGAATAATTGATATTGGAGAAGAACCTTAAGATCTTTGAGTCCATAAACATAACACAGCCGAGTTCACCAGTAAATCATGTCCCTAAGCACTACATGCACACATTTTTTAAATACCTCCAGGGATGGTGACTCCCCCACTTCCCTAGGCAGCCTGTTCCAATTCGTCACAAGCTTTTCAGTGAAGAAATTTTTCCTAATATCCAGACTAAACCTCCCCTGGCGCAACTTGAGGCCATTTTCTCTTGTTCTATCACTTGTTACTTGTAAGAAGAGACCAACACCCGCCTTGCTACAACCTCTTTTTAGGAAGTCGTAGAGAGTGAGAAGGTCTCCATTCAGCCCCCTTTTCTCCAGACTGAACAGCCCTAGTTCCCTCAACTATTCCTCAGAAGACTTGTGCTCCAGACCCTTCACCAGCTTCATTGCTCTTTGCTGCTCTGCTGAGCCAGGGATATTGTTTATTGCTGTGTTCCCTCTTAGCTCATATCCAGCAATTTTAATGGGTCAATGAAATACAATTCCAGGCAACTCAAGTGTGAGAACAGAGTTTTAAACATCTTTGGAGTACAGGCTGCTACTGGAGAATTTCTGTCCTCTTCACTCCCTAGTGTCCTCACAGTGCATCATTTTTCACTGTCTTCCACTTTTCTCTTGAGTAAGTGATACCTTTTTGATCCCAAAATATGGAACAACAGAAGCAACAGGGAAATGTGGGGTTCCCAATACAGAGTTTTCATGCTGGAAATTGTGGGAGAGGCAGATTCCCACATTTTGGGAGCATCCAAGAAGTTTGATGAAGCAAGGCAGAACCATTTCTTCACTGTGACTGTTTGTTTAGGAGGGCTGAGACTTGCAGTTCACTCTGTGACAAATCAGGATTGTGGCTTTCAGGGAAACAAAACTGCTTCTCTGCTGTTTAAAAAGGTTTTGCTCTCAGTGAGGTGCGATATTTAAAGATGCGTGTGCCACCTCCATGTTTCTTCCCAGGTGAGATTGATGTCTCCTCCATAGCTTACCTGGGTCTGTGAAGTCCATGTAACAACAAGTCTTCTGCCTGGGTGTTCTTTGTACTTCCCAGTTCATGTGTGTGACTTCAGGTAGGCTGAAATTAGATGATATGAGGGAATACTGTAGCATTTTCTATTTGTAGATTCAGCTATAGTTTCCTTCTAGTGCTACATCAAGCAACAGAACTTTAAACTGCCTTGTGTCTTGTTTTTTTCATTTTTTTGAACTTCTTTTAAAACTAAATGTGCACATTGAAAATACATAAAATGTTGAAAACAATTATTTAATATTCGGTGAGTATGGTTTTGTTTTATTTTTCTTGCTGAACCTCTTTTTGACTCATGTAACTCTTACAGAAAATGCAGAAAATGTATTTAAAGTTCTTCATTTAAGAATCCGATGTCATTGTATATTGATGACAGAAACTGCAAGTGCAGTAGCTGGGCAGCATGAATTCCTCTATTCATGTACAGTACATGGCATACTTCTTCCGTGCAGCAATGCTAGCTTCAGCCAAATCCGGTTCAAAGAGAACAACGTGAGCTTGTTTCACACGTGATTTTGTTTTTGACCTTTGTTTTTGTGTAAAGTTACTACTGTGCGTTATTTCAGCCAGGGGCTTTCATTCTTCATTGCAAAGAGCTGTGACTACATTACAAAGAGGTACTAACGATCTTCACTGTTCTCGGATATGTTTACTAAGATATAGGAGCATAATATAACTCAGATTTAGTTATTCAGTGTTGGCTCATTGCAATGAGCTGAATTCAGATTATTGCCCAGGAATTGTGGACAGTACGGAATGAAGAGTGCCAAACACATTAGAGAATTCATGTTGTTGGAGAGATTCATGGTGGGGTCCCTCAGCTGATCATAAATATTTATTGACCTCATTGACACACTTAGTCTCCTTCCAATACCAAATGAAGTGAAATCACTAAATTAACTTTCTCCCTCATATGTTTGACTAAATCAAACACTTCACACATGGATCCTAGTTCATCAACTGATCAGATGCCAAGAGATTTGGTGTGTTTTTAAAGGTCTGTGCAGCTCTAACCTTGAAAGTCAAACTTTATTTACATCTTTTGCTTTGCTGTCATCCCCCGTCTCATGTTTTCAACTAATTGCCTCCTTTCTGTCTCTTATGTGTCCTCTAACATATATTGTAGCACTATTTTGCTTTGATTTAAGGTCACATATGTTCTTCCTCAGGACTATTTTCCTTAAGTTAAGAGTGAAGAGTTCTTTCTCTTTCCTAAATATCTGTTGCCCTTGCTGTGACTCCATTCAAATCTTATATCAAACCTTATTTGCTTGAACCTCACGTCATTTTCTATGTCTTGCCCCTCAGCTTTTGTGTTTCTGTTTTGCTTTTGATTCCGTAAGAGCTTCTTAGGTTTCGAGGCTCAGTTATAGATTTGCTTCATTCTCAGAGTGTTTGCATCAGAAATTGTATTGTTCCCGTAGCTGAAGACTTTGGTAGGTTATTTTTAGTTAAATGGTAATCTTATTGCTAGGAATTAAGTCCAAGATACACTACATGTGATTTTTCTCCCACTAATTACAGTAATGAACCCAAATTATTTCTAAGATTGCATCCTGAAAAGAAGACAGTGACCAGGAGGTGGAAATAGGGTTCTTGATGTATTTATGACACTTCGACGCTCATTGTCTCAGTCTTGTGATTGCGTATTATTCAGAGTGGAATAAATGCCACCTTGGTTTGCTGCGGTTTCTACCATCTCTGGCTTCTTGATTTTCCATTACTTCAATATATCAAAAGCAATGGACAAATAAAAGCTATTTATAAATAATATCAAGTGGAGATAACCAGCAGGACTAGAAGAAGAGTTTTCAGCATTCTTGTGACTTGGTTCATTGGTGACTACTAGACTTTAGCTCAAGAAAAAGAATTATAACAAGTGTCCTTGTGATCTTTGCCCAACTCTGCTTGCCTCAGGAAATAAATTAATACCTCAGAACTTTCATGTGCTCATCTGTGTTTTCCTTTTAGGGGGATTAATGGACTTTACCCTGTAATTTCATTAAGCAGATTTTATTTTGTCTTGGTTAGGTTACATGGAAGAATTGAGGAAAGAAGATGTGCAACGTTTTTGGGAACAGATGATTAAAGGCACAAATGTTCTTAGAATTATGGCATCATAGTAGTTAATTTAAAATAATATGCCAATTATAATGGAACCACGGCATTATTAGGTATTGATTTTTGTTTTGTGTGCTTACAAATTATTTAGAATATCAAGTTTGTGGGATTTTCCCCTCTTTTCCCTTGGGAGTATGCTGACAATAGGGTCATAAGTAGAAAATAATTTCCAGAAATATACTGTGGACAGACAGAGACATACCAATTAGCTCAATCTGTAACACAGGTTTAAATGTGGTTTGCCAAAGGGATAAATTTCAATCAAGCTTTCAGATAATATTTAAGCATCAACCTGGGGGAAAAAAAAAGAGGATTTTTGGGAATAGAGCCAGAAGACCTGCCTGGTTAATATCCTCTGAGGTTTTACTGGTTGCATTGTCCTCCTGACTTTCCATATTACATGTTTGTCTGTTTAGAACAGCCTTTTCTGTGAGACTGAAGAGTGTTTTCTATGACTATTTTTTTTTGTTGGTTTTGAATTTTCATGGAATGCATGTATGCTGATGTGATATAATTAAAACTTCGGTAGAGTTGTAGACATCTTTGTTGACCTATGGAGGTCATCTAGTCCTGTCTCCTATTCAGAGGGAGTCTGTGTCCAAGAGTAGATCAGGTTAGAGAGTTTCCTATACCTTGATCTCCATCCTTCCACATACCAATCTCCATCCCTTTTGAAGGGTTATTGGATTATCTCTGATTGCAAACTACTGATAGAAGAGTTTAATGGCAGCCTGCGTGAAGCCAGCTGTGTCATTTGAATTTCACCTCTGGGAAGGCCATAGAGTATGTAGCAGGCCCAAAGTAATAAACATCAAAAGTCTCTACTGCCAGGATTGGAGCACTAGCAAGGAATTAGTACAACTGAGAAGGAACCAGGTATTTGAAGAGACAAATAAAGTCCCACGCTACAAAAAAAAACCTTTAGAAAACAAATCCAAAGCTCCTCCTTGCAAAAGCTTCCTTGGTTCCTGCCTCGTTATCAAGTCATGGTGGTCTCGTATGCAGTTAACCAATGTCTAGTATATTATGAACCATAGTCAACTTTTTTTCCTCAAGAGCTTTCGTTTCTATTGACTTGATTTTATTCTCTCGCACAATTTTTTGTCACTGTGTTGAAACATCTTCCAAGAAAAAGCTGTTTATCTGTAAAATAAGACCTGTTTGATGGTAGTTGGTTGCCAGTTTTAGACTCTGCCATTACCTAAGAATGGTTATGTAGATCCACATACATCTCCAGAGTCATCAGCTGTGATGGGAAGCACAGGGAAAGAAAATCATCTGGTCTTGACTTCCTGAGCGGAGTGTGATGGCTTTAAGAGGAGTTAGAGCAAAGTTGTGTATGGAATGTATTGAGGACTGTTTATTGAAGCCATTATTTTCAAGGAGCAGCATTTTAAAAGACTCTGTGGCAATCTGATACCTGGGTTATATTTTTGAGAAAGCAGCTGTTTTTTGTCAGAGTAACATGGTCCAGGATTACTGGAAAATGCTATTTTGTATTAGGTGAACCTTTCTTGGCTGTTGGTGGATTGTGCTTACCATGAAGGGGAGGAAACCTTGTCAACTTTTAGCTACAGCAAGTTGTCAGTGTCCTGTTGACTTGCAAGAAGATGACTAGGAAAGCTGAATCCTGTCCACTGTTAAAGCACTGCCTGGTCCCCCCCTAGTTTACCAGTGTCTGACGGGGATGCTTGTAGGCCATAGCTGCAGTCTTTTGAACACGAGCCACAGGTTGTGGTTGTGGGAAATCAATTTTCCCTAGCAATAGGTAACAAAGTTAAATAGCTCTTCCAGAAACCCTCTGTGATCTGTAATCATCCTGCTTCTCTGTGCTTCTAGTTTTGCTGTGCGGGGAGTGGGAGGCAGCACTTGAGATTTTAATTTTGTGCCATCAGGAGAGTGCAGTCTGAACTGACTTGGCTAAAATGAAAAAATATGATGAACTTGCAACCACTGGATAGATACTGTGAAGGTGTAATTGGTAGCATTTCCAGATTATTTTATATTTAGAATCTGAATACAATAAATCCAGGATGAAGGATTATAGCAAGCCTTTCAGATGGAATATTGCAACAGAAACTATTTCTGATAAGGTTTACATGAGGAACCCTCAAATCCTTATATAGTGCACATGAAAACTCAGTTTATAAGGAAAAAGGGTAACGTAACAAAAATTCCTTTATGTCATAAACCTTAGAGAGCAAAACATTTTCATAGCCATTTATAGCCATAGTGGGTTCAAAAAACTACATGCACTATTTGTGAATTGTCTTGAAACTGAAGAAGATTAGGCTGTGCAGCTCATGACAGAGCCGAATGCATTGGACAGATGTCAGAGTTTTCCATTGCCTTAATTTCTCCCTGTCCATCTTTTTGATGCTTCTGTTTCTGTTAGGGTAAACTCTAAGTCTGAATTTCATGACTTTCTAATATTTGGAGTTTATTTGGTTTATCACTAGACTTAAAATTACCACAGTTACTGAGATGTGCCTTCAGGCTTCACTTTGCCTTAAACTGTGTTTGCAAGCGTGTAGCGTATTACGGTGCATCCTTGTGGTACTATAGAGTTCAACTTTTAGCAAACACTGCAAGCTTTGATTTGCAAACATCTCACCGAAACAACAACACGTTTGAATACCACTTGAACTTCCACTGGAATATGAAAAATTGATGACACTAGAGAAGATAATAGGTATTGACAATTACCTACTTGTCAGACTTTGCCCAGAAAACATCTTGCTTTGCATACTTTTCAAGGGAAGAAGAAACATTTCTTTTCTTGTCTTTAGTACATATCATTTAATCATTGCTGTTGTGTACCGTCTCGTAAAGTATCAGTTATAGTTCAATACCTTCTGTCTAGAGCTCATTATCTGTAATTGAGTGTATGCACCAAGCTGAATATGTTTATTTGTAACTTGATAATTAAGCTGCTGCAGACACTTACTCTGGGAGAGGGGAGGAGAGGAGAGAGCCAGCCTGTTATCCCATGAACACTACTCTGGCCTGAAATGGGAAAAACAGGATGTGCTTGAAGGTGATCAAAGTTCACCTCCCACTCTTTGAGTCTCACTGGGGTTACATTTGTTTGTTTATTAGGTATCCTGTCTCCAGACTAAGTGGGCACTGAGTGAAAGAGGCCTCATTGGTTTTTTTAATAGATTTTGTTGGCCTAAATGCTGCTTAAGATCAGTGTCTTAAGGTTAAGACTGATGGTGCCAAATTTTTACCACCGTAACTCCTAGTTTTAATATACCCTGCAGGTTAAGAAGTGGTGATTTTGTTAATTCTTAGGTAAAATTAGTAGGATTTGCAGGAGCATTTTTCAGTTATTACAGCTGTTACTGAAGTATCTGAAGCTTCTTTTTAAAAAAAGAATGCTAAGAAGAAGTTTGGTGGGAATATATTACATTTTGGTATTTCTTGGTGATGAAAATGAGAGCCTGCTGACGTCTGGTAGCCATGGTTGCTAACGTTTCAGGAAGCACAAAAGCAGGGATGAACGTAAAAGTCTTTCTTTTTCAGTTCCTAATTCCTTTCTTATGAAGTTTTGAATAAAGCAGACATATAGTGCCACCTTAATTTTTGCTAAATATATCTTACTTTGCTAATGCTTTCCCAGAGCAGACCTGAGGTGACATTGTACAACGTAACTGCTTTGTTTTTGCTCTGGTTACCCTTATGCATTTTTTAAAGCAGAGCATGTTCGGTTGAATTTTTATTTTCTGTCAAGTGTAAGAGCTGGTACTACATTATGTCCCATTAATCATGTTTTAAAAATAAGCCCGGATCCTGAGAGGAAAATCACTACATTCACTGATTGACTCTCAAGGTACCAAAATAGGAAAAAAAAATATTGCCTTGAGAATTTCAGTGTTGCAAGGTCCTGATCACTGGCTATATTCTTACAAGATACCGGAGGGCACATTTAATGTCTGTGTGTAAGTTGTCCTTCTGAAGCCAGTGAGACAAGAGATATTATGAACCTGAACAAAAAAAAAGATGACGTTACTTTAGACTGTACATAAGGAAGAAATTTTTTCCTGTGAGGGTGGTGAGACACTGACACAGTTTTCCCAGAGAAGTCATGAATGCCCCATCCCTGCAGGTGTTCAAGGCCAGGTTGGATGGGGCTTTAACCAACCTGATCCAGTGGAAGGTGTCTCTTCCCATGGCAGGGGGGTTGGAACTGGATGATCTTTAAGGTCGCTTCTGACCCAAACCATTCTATGATTCGATGACTTTGAGATGAGTGCTGCACATGAGAAATGAGACTTTCTGTTGCTTGGTTTGATGCCATCCTGATACTCAGGTACGCAGTGTATGCCAGAGAATAATCCAAGGAATAAATTTCTGTCACTTGGCTGAAGATCTTTATAAACTCCCTAGTTGAGGTTGCCTAAATGTATCAGGTTTGCTTTACCAAGTAGTGAACCTTAATATGTTTTTAAGTAGTGAAACATATTGGAAATTAGTATTTTAAAATGGGGTGCGATCACTGAAATCTCACTGCCAGGATTGCCAGGCTGTACACAAGTTGTTGGGCTTGGAGTCTGCAGCCGTTTTTGCAAGTTAAAATGGACCCTGATACACTGATGCAGGAGGTGCTGAAGAAAGCTGAGTAGCATCTGTGTGCAGAACATCTCAAACAGGGACAGTCTGGTTTCAGGCTGAAGTCCTACTGGTATTTCTCATTATCCAGGTAAAACTGGTTTATGATCTGCACTGTCATTGTTCATGAGTTTATTTCATGGGAGTAGAAAAAGGCAACAAGCTGTGAAAAAAGTGAGTGAAAGTTGTGAGACTGAAAAGTCAAAGTTGTGAAAGTGCGAAATGGTTGTAGAGCACAGGACAAAAATTGGTAGGATTTTTTGCCTAGAATTTATGGTGTGTGCTTGTATAAATATGCACATATTCAAAGATACGCTAGATTCTGTACCCTAAGGCAGTGTTTATTACTAGGTTTGTTTTATGTCCTGCTTGGTTTGGGGAAGTTTCGGGTGCTGGGCACAATCCCAGTTCTGTAAGCTTTTATATAGACCTTTGTCGTCTTCTGGGTACTGTAGTTACCTGTGCTGATGGCTTTGGTCCCCTGTTTTAATGATAAGATTGCTTTCTGCCTGTTTTCTTTAATAACTGTTGTTTAGGCATAGTATAGTTGTGTCTTGATGTAGGATCTCAGCTCACAGAGGGTTGTTTTGAATCATGCCAGCTTGTCTTGATATCTATTTTGGTTTTTTGGAAAAAAAAATCTACCCAAACCCCATTCTGAATTACTTTGTCTTTACGGACATAAAAACAAAGAACAATTGTATGAGGCTGTGGACAGATTTGTGGTTTAATTTCTTCACCTTTTTCTGACACTGTTATTATAGACCCCAAAAATAGACATTAATGTTACATTTCTGCATTTATAAACCCTTAGAATTAGTATTATATTCTTGGAAAAAAAGTGGAATATAAGGGAGAAATAAATAACTGCCTCTGAATTCACTTTCTTCCCTTAAAGCTATATAAGTCGAGTCTGTTCCTGGTGTTGTGTTTGAAAGACTGTTAAAATCATCCATTTGGTATGATACTGTGAAAGCTTTTTTTAATTCTGAAAGGTTGCCTTAGTACAGAAAAATTACTTTAATCTGTAAAATGATTAAAACTTTTAAATTCTTATAATCTTTTAGTATGGCAGATTTTTTTTTCTGCAGTGACCATTGCATCATGCTGCTATAAATTATTCAAGTACCTAGGAAGATGTTTTTTCTACAGGGATTTACCAGCCTGACTTCATCCTCTAATGTGCTTGCTTCCTTTCCGTGGACTAATTTCAGTTAGAAACTGTAGGCTCTCTGGAGGTCATCTCATCCACCCTCTTCCTGTACAAGTTCACCAGCTTCCAATATATTCAGTATTGTGCTAGTTTAAAAAATAGGGATAAGAAATGTTTGTTTTCTTACACCTGGATTTCCTCAATTTTTTTTTTGTAATCTTATGCAGAACTTCTCCCCAGAGTATTTTTCAGCAATTGCCTCTATATCTTATGGCTTTATTCTGTGGTTCTAATGTTGCCCATATGTTAAAATGGTTTTGAAGATTACTACTCTGTTCATTTCAGTGTAACCTGAAAGTCTGTGTTTTTGCTGTTTAGTATTCTTTTGTGCTTGCATGCGAGCAACAGTTAGGATTTATTTGTGGATGGGAGGATCTTAGGAGTTAGCCTGTGGTGGATTTATTTTGTCTCTGACTGCAGTGAAAATAATTTACTGAGGGGTAGATGAATGTTCAGAAAAGAAGAAAAAAATAGTTAAACCCTTTGAATATTTTCTCTTTTCACAAGGGTACTGTCTTAGAGACAAAGAGGTAAAATGACACAGTTTTTAAAAGCATCCCACCCAAACATGGCAGTGCCTAAGCTGAGAGTCAACAGTGGAAGTGTGTGTGAAGATCTATAATGTCTCTCTGTATATACATGTATAAACATACCTCTGTGTGTATTTGAAGTTTTATAGTTCACACGACCACTTTCCCAATCTGATTTCTTATCCTATCCCTTACATTTATTATTTATCATTGTCACAGTTTAGCCCCAACCTGGCTAAATTCGACAGCTAAAATTGTGCAGTTGGACTCCCAAATTTCACCCCCTTATCCTCAGGGGAAAGGGAGAGGAAAATGAGAGGAAAAAGGCTTACAGACTGGAAACTAAAACTACAGCTTTAATGAGATTATGTTAATAATAGTATTAATGATTAAAATAATTAGAAAGTAATGAAATACTTACAAATATATGAGATCGCACCCCCACCCCATCCCTTGATGACTATAGGTCACCACAAATGTTGTAGAGCAGACACGAAGGAACGGGTCCACAGCTAGGAGGGAGCTGAACTCAGGAACTAGATTCAGGGATACACAGGTCCGGGGTCAAGACCAGTTAGACAAACAAGATCCTCACTGGATGTTGGCCATCACAGAAGAGAGCAACGCTCTGATGGTCTCTCCGTTTTATACCGCTTGTGACGTGTATGGGATGGAATACTCTGTTGGCCGGTTTGGGGTCACTTTTCCTGTCCGCCTCTCCCTGCAGGTGTGGCCTTTTTTGCTAGCTCAAGGATGGCCTTGTTTACCAGAGGAATAAATATAAATATTGGCCTCTCTGCATACTAGTGTTCCATGTTACCAATTCTAGAGAAAAACTGTCTGAAAAACATGCAGTTAGCTTTCAGAAAATGTTACTCTAGATGAAGGCCGAGTCAGAGTCACCCCAATTGACTCAAACCATAGCAATCACATACGATTATTTAAGTATCACAGTATCACAGTATCATAAGGTTGGAAAGGACCTCTGAGATCATCAAGTCCAACCTATAACCTAACACTAACACCAACCATCATCTAGACCATGGCACTCAGTGCCTCATCCAGTCTCCCTTTAAACACCTCCAGGGTCGGTGACTCCACCACCTTCCTGGGCAGCCCATTCCAATGGCCAATCACCCTTTCAGTGAAGAATTTTTTCCTCACATCAAGTCTAAACTTTCCCTGACGAAGCTTAAGTCCATGCCCTCTGGTTCTACCACTGGTCACCTGAGAGAAGAGACCAACCCCTGCCTGACTACAACCTCCTTTTAGGTAGTTGTAGAGAGCAATGAGGTCTCCCCTGAGCCTCCTCTTCTCCAGGCTAAACAGCCCCAATTCCCTCAGTCGCTCCTCATAGGGCTTGTGCTCCAGCCCCCTCACCATCTTCGTTGCCCTCCTCTGAACACATTCCAGTATCCTAACATCTTTCCCATACTGAGGGGCCCAGAACTGGACACAATATTCAAGGTGAGGCCTGACCAGTGCCGAGTACAGGGGGACAATAACTTCTCTGGTCCTGCTTACTACACTATTCCTGATGCAGGCCAGGATTCCATTAGCCTTCTTGGCCACCTGGGCACACTGCTGGCTCATGTTGAGCTTCCTGTCCACCAGCACTCCCAGGTCCTTTTCTACCTGACTACTCTCTAGCCACTCTGTCCCCAGTCTGTAGCTCTGCATGGGATTGTTGTGTCCAAAATGAAGTACCCGACATTTGGACTTATTAAACATCATCCCATTAGAATCGGCCCAGCTCTCCAATCTGTCCAGGTCCCTCTGTAGGGCCATCCTACCCTCTAGCAGATCAACTCTTCCTCCCAGCTTGGTATCATCTGCAAATTTGCTGATGATGGACTCAATCCCCTCATCCAAATCGTCAATAAAGATATTAAACAGGATGGGACCCAGCATACACTGTAAATTATATATGGTGATCTCTGTAGTACCAAATCGGTGGAACAATCGTTTTTAGCATCATCTGTTATCTTAGATTATGAAAATCCAAGAGTATTCCTGAGCAGTGTTGTCTGTTTACTGTGTTTTCATTTATTGTTAGTTTGGTAAGGCATTACAGCAAAAGGGTGATCAAACTGTCGATGGGGTAGATTTTATGATTACGGAGACTCGCTCTATGCTCCTTTCCATTTGAGAAGGAAGCAGAGCATGCCGCAGCTGCGGCCTTTCAACCGGAGACCTCTCTGACAAATGCCCATGGTACACAAAGAAATTGAGTGAGATGGTTTCTAAATTGGATGTTTTGAGTTCATGAGGCAGCAAACTCAAGTTAAATTATCAGACAAAATGCTTGACCAGTTGGTTTTGTAGACATCTCATAGCTGAATATTTTAACAAACACGGGCGGGGGGGTTGTTTTTTTTTTTTCCTGCTGCCCGAACGTATGCACTAGTTTTGTCTTCTTGCTAACAGCAGTGCTAACATCTGTTGCTGTAAACTTACCCACTCCCTGCAATGGTAAAGCAACTATTCTCTTTGCTTAAGTCCATGGCAATTATTAAGTCTTCAAAAAACATAAACTCTGGTAGCAATTGAGCCAGTTTTTGCTTTTAAAATTACGCTGGAGAGTTGAACCTGTTTGCTAAAATCGGAATGGACGTTTTTGTTTTGAAAACTTCACCTGTGATTTCCATAGTGGCTGCTCGTGATAAAATAAATAACCAACCCTCATCACCCCCTCCCCCCACCAAAAAACCCCCGAACTTGGTTGTTAGTCCCTGTTTGGACCAATTTATACAAAGGACATTTTGTGTCTCATGCTGTGCATTATGGAGAGTGAGCAGAACAAGGTGCTCTATTTGGTCTGAGTATTTGAATGGGGGCTGCAGGCTGGAACACGGTCGGACAGCATTTTCAAATACAAGGGAAGAGCTGTAAGCAAAGTTTGGGTTCCTCCTGAGATTCTGACAAACTGCTAATGTGTTCCTTGGCTGACTAGGTTTGGATAGCTTCAGTAGTTTTATACATATCGGAGTTTACAGCACGTTTTCCAGCCTTTTTGGAGCAACTGTCTGGATTTCTCTTCTTGCTTGAAATGCAAATGTTAAGATGTATTTGTTGCCAACTGACAGAAAGCAAGAAAAATTATTTTAGGAGAAAGAAATCAATCAAGCAAGCATAGCCATTCATTATTTAAATGACAGTGTTTCATGGCAATTTTGTCTTGAAATAACCTTCTGGTTTTGTAGATTGTGCAGCACTTTTTCAGTAGCCAAAACTCTCTGTAACACGCTCAAACCCATTTGTGATACAACCATCGCTATCTCAGTAATGGAAACGTGGGAGCAGATAATTAGCAAGTAGTACTAACCAGCAGTATGTTCCAGTGAGGGTCGTGAATCAGTATATTCCTTTGGTAAATGCATGTTGGTATCCAAGTAATTTGACAACCGTTTAGATTGGACCTGAGAAAATAACAAGAAGAGGATTTTTTTGTGTGTCCCTTTACCCAGAAATGTGGAATTGAGAGGTTATTCCCCACCAGTGCAAAGAAGTTTCTTTGTTGTCTCTGGGTCTTTCATTAGGATGACTGTTTCAGATGGGCATTCTCAGTGCAGATCAGTCCCTCAGCTGAAGTCATGGGATGTGCCAGTTTTTGAAGCTACCAGGGTGTTTCAGGAGATAAGTTAAAAAGTGGCCATGTTGTACATTCAGTATTTCTTCTTTGCCATCTGCCTGAAAGAAGTATCTTTAAGTAGATTCAAATCAGGGAAGAAACTGCACTGATTGTTTCCAAATGCCCCATTTTGTACAGAATCAGTTTCTTTAAAGGTAAGTCTTTATTAAAAGTCTTTGGCTTTTTTTCTTACCCTCCTTTTTATTTCCCCACCAGTATTTCAATGGTATCTTTAATGTAAAACCAGATTATTTAAAGTTAAGTCTAATTTTTCATTAGGAAATCATCAAAGAACTATTGGTACACGAAATGTGTTGCTTCTCCCCATGCTACTTGTATTAATAAATTTTTACAACATACCTACATGCAGTCATTTAAACACTGCTTTTTCTCGGGTTTTGAGGCAAAGTGTTTGACTTTCAAATCCACTTTTAGATAACAAAATAATCGCCTCAGGGCTCTAGTCGTCTTCTCTTCACAGATGAAGTTTTGCTGCTATACCCATAGGAAACTTATTTTGTTCATATCTCAGATGTTTTGTGGTCTGTGTGATTTTTTGCTGCAGTCTTTTGGCTTACAGCAAGTTGCCATGTGCATTATTAGTGAACTCTCTCCGACAGTAATCTCTGTATCTGTTATGATATGCATGGGTCTTATGAAAGCTCTCATAAAAGCTCTCATAAATACTTACCATTGTGAGACTAAAGGGCTCCAGGCGAGGGTTTGTTTAAAAGGCGTTTTGTATTTCTCATGCATTAGTTTTCAGACTCTCAGTTCAGAAGTTGTTTACTGGAATTAATTTTATTTTCTATCTGACATTAAGAAAGAATTGCCACTCATTATTATAGCTTTAAGTAATTTCATTTTGATAATTTAAGCTTAGCCTGGGGAAGAGGAGGTTAAGGGGAGACTTTATCTCTCTCTACAACTACCTGAAAGGAGGTTGTAGTGAGGTATGTGGCTGGTCTCTTCTCCCAAGTGACGAGTGGCAGGATGAGAAGAAATGGCCTCAAGTTGTGCTAGGGGAAGTTTAGATTGGATGTTAGCAAAAAATTCTTTACTGAAAGAGTGGTGAACAGGCTGCCCAGGCAAGTGGTGGAGTCATTATCCCTGGAGGTGGTTAAAAAAACATACGTAGGTCTGGCGGTTTGGGTCATGGGTTAGTAGGTACGGTGGTGTTGGGCTGACAGTGGGACTTGATGGTCTTAGAGGTCTTTTCCAACCTTAATGATTCTATGATTCTAAATTTGGAGGGGAGAAAAAAGCTGTGCTGCACCTTTGTTAGAGCCCCCAGTCATCAATAATTCTGGTGCCCATTGACACAGTCTGCACTCATCAGCCTCGTTTTAATGTGTTATCGATGACATTTAGTCAAAGAACTTACTTTGACTCTGCTATTCAGGAGGCAGATTTGAAGCTGTTGCTCTCCTGGCCCTCCTTGGACTCTGGAAACAGAAACTGCCTCCTCTTGGTGTGCAATGCTGGAGCAACGCCAAAGTACCTACCCACAGAAAGTGATAATAAATAGTGTTTGTGCTGCACATTCAGGTCTAGAGCAAAGCAACACTTCATATTGGCTTCTAGAAATATAATAGTAAAATTTAGCTACCACATTTGTTATATTTCATGATACTGCTATACAGAAGTATAAAATAAAAAGATAAGCATTGTGAAGAAATCGAAAGATATGGCAATTAGACAGAACCCACACTTTCACTGCTTTAGTGGGGCCTCTAGGTATGGTCACCATTCAAAAAAAAAAAATAATCTTTGTCAGTCGTTATCTCAGTCTTTTTAAATGAATGTTGCATGACTCTACAAACAAAAACCTATTGTTTTCTGCAGACAAGTGGGCTGCATTTTAGACATGAAAAGGGAAATTAAATTCATGAAATTAGTGATGATATCCAGTTCTATGTTATCATTTTTTTCCTTTTGTCCTGATGCTGAGATTGTGGTGTTAACATCTTACAGAGAGGTATCAGAAAACACCTGGTGTTGTGGCTTAGTGAAGTGAGTATTTAATGTTCCATAAAAACATGTGACTGAGGCAGGCAATGAAAAAAAAATTAGTCCATTATTGGCAAAGATTATACAGACAAAATACATTTTCTTCGTGCAGCGGGAAGAAAAAACGCCAGCAAGGATGATGAAGACTTTCTTAATAAGATTTCTGTTTTCAAATATTCTGCTTCAGACCTCTTAATAAAATGAATGCATTAGATGCACGGAGCTAAGATCACTGTTGAATGAGATTATATTCTCATCCATTTAATAATGATGCAGTTGTAATTTGTTTCCTTACCCTCTCTTGTGACTTTCAATATTTAGTGCTGAGCAAATTTGGTTTGGATTTAAATGAGTTATTTATTTTTTTTCTTAATAAGATTCCAAGTTATGTAATCTGAATGGTACCTCATCTCACAAAATAGCATATTCATCCTGTGACTTCAGTGTGTCTATTTACTGCAGAGGCCACAGGGACAGAAGGCTTTGTAGGACAGCGTTTGAAAATTGAATTTAAAGAGAGCATTTTGGTTTAATTTGCTGGGTCAATTTGCTTAAATAGGCAATAATCTTGTATTTGTCCTAGTGAGGCTTTGGACAGAAAGTACATTCGGGCATCATTTTTGATGCTGTAGAATATAACACTTATGCTAATAACTGCTGGTAAACTGATACATTTATACGTTTTTACACAGAATGACTGATTTTTGGCTTATATATTATTTGTGATTGACTGCAGGTTGCCTATTCATTTTCCTTCTGACTAGGCTATGGAAAGAGGAATTACTCTTTCTCTTTACTTCCTTACTCCCCTCTGTTCTCAGCTGCCTCCCCAAGAGATCAGCTCCAATCTTGGCACCGCGTGACAGTTAGCAGTTGTGACAGGCTAGCCTATTTTTGGAAGTCTGTCCCCACTCTTTCCCCGCTGGAAAAAGAAAAGCAAGTTATCTTGAAAAATTAATCCATCTGGAAGAGGAGGAGAAAGCTCCATGAGGCACTCACTGCTCAGTGCTTGAGCTGCAGTTTTGTTTATTATTTGTTCAGCTTGTGTCACAGGATCGGCAAGGTTTGCACTTTGGCTGGCATTGATCACCTTCCCTTAAGCTCTGCAAGAGCCCTGCTGTTCTGTATGGAAAAAGCAGCAGACTAAAATACAGCATGGAGCTGCATGGATGTTGTCCAGTCATGTCTTATATTTCACACATTTCTGAGCTGCTTCTGCAAAACCAGAAATACTACTGCTTGTCTCCGAGGAACAGAAACAGAAGTTCAGAATTTGGCAGTTAGGGTGGAAAGATAATTTTTTTTCTCAATTTTTTCCCCTTCTTTAGACTCTGCATACTCTACCACTAGTAAAATATATGTGTTAAATCATACTCGCTATGGGGTAACATCCGTAATGCAGTTCCATGTGAAGAAGTAACTGCTGTGTGCTTAGAGATTAAATCTCTTATTTTGATATAGTCTCCTTACAATCAAACTACTACATCTCTGTGCATTGCAAACCCAGCCCGGATTAGGCAGATGTAGTCTTAGAACTTGCTCAGGCCCATAAATTTAAAAGTTCAAAGCAAATGCTAATGTCTGGTAGGGAAAATATGGCAGCAGAATTATGTTTCCAATGGGTAGTTTATCAAGAAAGTAAGAATTTCAAGTATGTGAAACAATGACCAAAATTAATTTTAAATTCTCATTCCATGTTGTTGGTGTCCCTAAAGCTCAGGAGCGCACTGGGTAGCTGATATTAGTTTTGATCTTCCGAAGCACTATTATTTTGTTTTCTCATAGGTGGTTATTATTGGAACTTTAAAAATAGACTCTGCTGCCTATCTCATCTCTTCATTTAATCTTGTTCTAGATGCTTCACTTTATTTCATTGCATATGATGTGAATAGCTTCGTGCTTACGCTTATATCCCTGATATCACTAAACTATCAGAACACTTTTCCTTGGAAAGTTGGTGCTGAGTCATGTTCAGAAGGTGCTTGTCCTCCCAACATCAGCTTGGTATACAAGAAATTGAATATTTCAATTGTCATTGATAGAAGAAGCACAAAAGGAGTGGGGAACACTTGGCCATTCAGGGCTGATAATTATGTTTTTAGGGAGGTCTGTGGAAGCTGTGTCATTTCAGACTCCTAGACTACAAGGCATGGTTTTATTATGCCGACTAATGAGGCAGATGCCATAAAATCTCCAAAATAAAGTACCTTTGGAGACCAGACTGTGATACCTAGTCACAGTGCTCTGTTTGGAATCATAGAATGCTTTAGGTTGAAAAGGACTTTTACAGCTCGTCTAGTCCAATCTCCCTACCATGGGCACGGATGCCTTCCACTGTATCAGGCTGCTCAAAGCCCCATCCAACCTGGTCTTGAATATTTGTATGGGTGGAGCCTCCACTACCTCTCTGGGCTGCCTGATCCAGTGTTTCACTGCCCTCATTGTAAAAAGTTTCTTCCTTTTATCCAGTCTAAATATACCTTTCCTTGGTTTAAAACCATCACTGCTTGTCCTGTCTCAACATACCTTGCTAAAAAAGTCTGTCCCCATCTTTAAGCCCCCTTCAGGTACTGGAAGGCTGCTATAAAGTCTCCATGCAGCCTTCTTTTCTCCAGGCTAAACAGCCCCAACTGTCTCAGCCTGTCACATGGATAGTTTCCTGAATGGGGATAATGTTTCCCTTGTCCTCTTTAAAAGATCATGATAATACCATATGGCTGTTTCTCTCACCTATACCAACTGAAGTTCAAAGTGTATGTAGGCTTATCTGGTTGGAATGGGTTGAATTTGAAATGAAACAGTAAATTATTTTGCAGCTTCAGTAGAGCATATATGATTCCTCTAACTCTACCATTTTTTCTTCTCCTTTCTACTTCTCAAGTAAATACATGCATACGTTACACTGTTTAATCATTCAGGGTTAAGACCTTCATGAGGAATATAGGTTACCTGATTATATTCTCACCTAGAGGCTTTTTTTATTAATGTGTGACATTAAATTCACCCTTCTCTCTCATTTAAGCCTTCATTGCCAGAAAGAGATGGACAAAAACAGATAAAAAGATAAAATCTACACATACCACCGAAAAGGAAGGAATGATTTGCAAATCGCTGTGTGCAGAACGCTATTAACTGGCCTGCATTTTCTAAATCAGTTCTTTGGCTGTAAAGTGTCATGACAAATTTCAAGTCAGTCTATATTTGGACACCCAGAGCAAGTCTTGAAAAGTTGCTCTGAATGATTTACATGTTTAATGTATTGTCCTCCGGTTACAAAAATCATTCTTACTGCTAGAGATGAGTTTTGCTTTCACCACTCTCCAGTTGCTTTGAGAATAAATGCCACTTGTACTGTGTCTTTTAATATCATCAATGTTCTTTTTTATTTTTTAACTAATTATTTAAGACAGATGATTAAAGTAGTTCTGGTTCTGTACTGCTAAATGCCCAATTAAACCTATCAACTTCAAGAAGTTACAACAATTAATGATTTACATGTAGGCATGTTGGTGGTCTGATAGCTGTAACAAAAATGTAAACCAAGTTTTTAGCCTAGTTTTTGAGGACACATGATTTTTGTTCTGCATGAATTTGTGCTCTGAGTTTGTCATTTGCCAAGTTCTAGTATGAGTGGTGTGAAAGGGGCACTTTGCCCAGCAGTTCCTGCTGTGTCTAGTCCAATTCATATGCCTAACAGGTTGATTGACAGCCTGGACAGTGTCCCAGAAACTCTGTCCGGTTGTTCCTGCTGTGGAAGTTATCAGGTTGTACATAAAACATTAAGTAATAGTCAATAGAAACTTTCCTGCAGAAATTATTATATGGAACAGCCTTTTGTTATTGTTAAGATACTGGAATATATCTAGTCAAGGTATATCAATAGCAATAAATTATGCATTTGCTGGGATGGTCACGGAAGACCATGGTGAGCTCAATAAAATTACTGAGCAAAAGTGATTTGAGGAGTCTCCTGTTGAGCTCGCGCAACTTCCTAGGGGAAGTTTTGGAAATGTTGGAGGAAAAGAAGGCAAAATACTTATGTAAGGATGTAAGCTTGCTCTGATAATTTGATATCTGTGCAAATAGATGTGTAATGTGCCTCTGCACTCAACTGAGGATGTGTGAGTATCACTTGGAGCAAGCAATAGCATCTACCCAAAGCATCTGGTAGAAGATGTCTGGTTTCCTCCTCTCTCTTCTACATCCCTTGGTCTCCAGCAGTGTCTCCTGTTGGAATTCCTTCACTGCATCTTTCCATGATGAGTGCAGGTCTGTCCTCTGCTACTTGGAGCCAGACACAATACATTTGAAAACGCAGAGAAATCTCGATTTTGGAAGCCTAAGTTGATTATCTCTTTGCCCAAACCTTATTATTTCTATCCACAGGCATGTTCATCTTATTTTAATGTTAAATACTTATCACTCCTTTTGTTCTCTTTTTGTTTATTTTAGTCTCATTTACTTACGAGGCAATGCTTGAGTATTTTTACCTCAAATTCTACTATTTCTGTGGCTTTCCAAGGGCTAGTTACGCATATATTGTAATTCTGCAAATCGTGCATGCCACTGAAATTCCAAAGCATTCGAATTAAAGTGCTTCCATATGGCCACCTCAGCTTTAGTATGTTGTTAATCGGTAGAGGAAGGGGTCTAGCTGGATTTTTTTTTCCATATGAACATCCATCTGTTGTATGATTGTCCTCATCTCTATGACTTTGGCTTCATCATGCTTTTCTCTGCCACTTATATGATTGTAAAAAATGTTTCTTTATAGGTGTGGTTGTTATATTTGTTTCTTTTTAATTACCAGCTTGCGAGCTGATCAGTGTCAAGAAGCTTCCATAATATTTATTATAATACAGAGTAAATCAATATCTGCGTAATGGAACAGGAGTATATGCATTAAGATTGTGGAATATGGTGATCTTTCTGGAATGTTGTTTGGTGTTTCTGAATTGTAGCCTTTCAGAAGGGTGGGGTGATGCTGACTGACAAAAATGTAAAAGATGTAAAAGAGCTGGTTCGTGTAATTTTTCTTTACCTGGACTCTCAAGTAAATAGACCAGTTTGTTGTTCACGTCACTTTTTAATGGGATAAACCAGGGTGCTTTATACTAGCAACTCTAAAGCCCACAGTGTAACAGTTTATTTTTTACCTATCTTGAGCCTAGGGGGAATATTTCATTCCCCTATTGTTTAAAAGGCTTCCATGTTTACATTTCTAAAAAACTCATCAAAACACATGTGAAATCAGTAATTTCTAATAGCAAAATATCGCAATGTTACAGCACTCTCTTGCCCTTGCCTTACATGCTAATGGCAATTAAAATTACATTGGTACACTTACGTACTAGTGTAAAGAAAGCTGACTTCTGTTTAAGATAGCTGGTGATACCTGCAATCCGTGAGGAGGAAGTTAGAGACTGCTGAGCCGCTTGGACCCTCATAAGTCTATGGGGCCGGATGGGATCCATCCCAGGGTGCTGAGAGAGCTGGCGGATGAGCTTGCTAAGCCGCTCTCCATCATCTTTCAGCAGTCCTGGCTCACTGGAGAGGTCCCGGAAGACTGGAAGTTGGCCAATGTGACGCCCATCCATAAGAAGGGCCGTAAGGATGATCGAGGTAATTACAGACCTGTCAGCCTGACCTCGGTCCCAGGTAAAATCATGGAGAAGATAATCCTGGGTGAAATCATGCACCACCTGCAGAACGGTCAAGAAATCAGGCCCAGCCAGCATGGATTTAGGAGGGGTAGGTCCTGCCTGACCAACCTGATCTCCTTTTACGACCATGTGACTCGCCTGGTGGATGAGAGGAAGGCTGTGGATGTGGTATACCTGGACTTCAGTAAGGCCTTTGACACTGTCTCCCACAGTAGACTCCTAGAGAAGCTGGCAGCCCGTGGCCTAGATGGGAGCACTTTGTGCTGGGTTAGGAATTGGCTGGATGGCCGAGCCCAAAGAGTGATGGTGAATGGTGTCTCATCCAGTTGGCGGCTGGTCACCAGTGGTGTCCCCCAGGGATCAGTGTTGGGTCCTGTTCTGTTTAATATCTTTATTGATGATCTGGATGAGGGGATTGAGTCCATCATCAGCAAGTTTGCAGATGATACCAAGCTGGGAGGAAGGGTTGATCTGTTAGAGGGTAGGAGGGCCCTACAGAGGGACCTGAACAGACTGGAGAGATGGGCCGATTCTAATGGGATGATGTTTAATAAGTCCAAATGTCGGGTACTTCATTTTGGACACAACAATCTCATGCATAGCTATGGACTGGGGACAGAGTGGTAGTCAGGCAGAAAGGGACCTGGGAGTGCTGGTTGACAGGAAGCTCAACATGAGCCAGCAGTGTGCCCAGGTGGCCAAGAAGGCCAATGGCATCCTGGCCTGCATCAGGAATAGTGTAGTAAGCAGGACCAGAGAAGTTATCGTCCCCCTGTACTCGGCACTGGTCAGGCCTCACCTTGAATACTGTGTCCAGTTCTGGGCCCCCCAATTTGGGAAAGATGTTAGGATACTGGAATGTGTTCAGAGGAGGGCAACGAAGATGGTGAAGGGGCTGGAGCACAAGCCCTATGAGGAGCGACTGAGGGAATTGGGGCTGTTTAGCCTGGAGAAGAGGAGGCTCAGGGGAGACCTCATTGCTCTCTATAACTACCTAAAAGGAGGTTGTAGTCGGGCAGGGGTTGGTCTCTTCTCTCAGGTGACCAGTGGCAGAACCAGAGGGCATGGACTTAAGCTTCGTCAGGGAAAGTTTAGACTTGATATGAGGAAAAAATTCTTCACTGAAAGGGTGATTGGCCATTGGAATGGGCTGCCCAGGGAGGTGGTGGAGTCACCGACCCTGGAGGTGTTTAAAGGGAGACTGGATGAGGCACTGAGTGCCATGGTTTAGATGATGGGTTGGTGTTAGTGTTGGTGTTAGTGTTAGGTTATAGGTTGGACTTGATGATCTCAGAGGTCCTTTCCAACCTTGTGATACTGTGATACTGTGATACCTTATCAGATATAATAAGAAGCGAATACCTGATTTCACTTAGTTACCTAGAAAGAACCTTTATACCTCTCTTTCAAAGCTTACTCGAGGCTCTGTTTTTCACACAGTTACATCTGCTGATTTGTGTGGCAAAGTGCTGTTTTTTGCTTCTTCTGCTCAGGACCCTGGAAGCCAGTTCACCAAAGACAGCCAGATAATGCCTGTGGATTGCCATTATGAGGTTTTTATAATCTCACTGAAAGGATTGTGCTGGGATTGTTGAAAAACGTGCACTTATCTTCCGTTTGATGCCATTATCTGTATTGCATCCATCATGATATCCTATTTTATGAAGACTAGTGGGTTTGTTGCCATGTTCCTAAGGAAAAAAAAATTATATAAGGGAATAGAGGAACTATTTAAGTGAGTAATTGATTAAAATGATATATTTTTGTTAGTAAAGGCAAAACTGTAGAAGTTCACCTATATTTGGAATGCGAGGACATGACCAGTGACATTCAACATTTTCTTTGGCATTGTATCACACCTCAGACTCTGAGGCAATTTTACCTGGCACTCTTATATCTGAGGATTGGATTTCTTTCCCCCAAAGTGATGATATTTTGAGTATCTTTACTGCAAATCACTTGGAGGCATTAAGAGCTCTAAGGCTGTGTGATGTAGCTGGTGTAGGATTGGGTTTCTGAGATCTTTACTATTGGTGATGCTGTGTGAGAGCATAATAATGCAGGTTGACTTTTAGGTCCCTTTTAGATCCTGGGTTGATCATGAAGCACTAGGTTTTAGGGGACAGCAGAACTGATGTGTTAAGTATGGTGTTATGGATTCTTGGCATGGAAACCCATAAGGCTGTTTCTCTAGGAATTCTTCGTAACAGTGTTTCGCATCTCTAGTGTCCTTCATATCATGTACTTCTATTAGGTATTCAAATAACGTGGAAGAGTAACCCTCCCCTGCTAATTTGACCCCTGATCTTTTAAAGGCTTTCTTATATCCTAGTGTTTATTCATGTGAATTGTTCATTTGACAAGTCTAGTTGCAGAATGAGAGATGCATAAACAGTGCATTTGGAGTTTGTTAAGCAAATTTAAGGAAGATAAGGGAAAGTATGTATATGTCATTGCAAGCTGATTTATTTCAAGGCGTACTGTACAGAACACACCAGCCTGTTCTACAATGCAATTTATCCTCGTGCTGCTGATGGTACAGAGGAGTGAATAAAATACATGTGTTGTAACATAATAAATCATATTAATATCAAGTAAAATAGCATAAAGATTTTGTTGTAGATACTGTGGCTGCAATATAACCCAGGGCAATATGTGAATAAGATTTATTATTAAGTGTAATTTTTATGCTGCTTTGAGAGTGACAAACATTTGACGTGTTCAGTTAATAGGTTTAATTAAAATTCAAGATTAATTATGAAGATGAGTAACTCTCCCTCATTACCTTGTAGGAACAAAAGATACTTACATTTTGAGAAAGAAAAGATGATTAACCCAGTAACATGTATCAGAAGAATTGCAAATACTCTTTTACAAGAGCAGAGATCATAAATATTTAATTCTGCCTCCCCCAGCAAAGAAGGAATAAGATTCAAAGCAAATTTGGTTTGCAAAACTGCTGGGTTTCAAAAAAAGGGATTTTGAAATAACCTTAAGTGCACAATGAAGAAGTCAGCTGTTGCTTCAGACAGATCAGAGGTGGTTAAAACGGGGGTAGATGTTCATGATGGGAACAAGATGGGAAGAGTTCCGCTCTAAATTTCAACACATTATTGAAGTGTAACTCAGGTTTAGAACATTGAATGTGAGATTTTTTCCCTGGGATTAGTTTTGAATAATTATCCAATGGTCACGTAAAAAACTTGAAAGGGGGTAGACAACTATCCTCTTTTCTTCCACCATGTCCAAGAAAGTGGCAACACTGGCTGATGCATTGTAATATGTTATATTTATAGGCCAATTTAGCAGCTTTTTCTATTAAAACTTGTCAGGCTCTGTGATTTATATGATATTTGTTCAGCATGCCTGTAGAAGATATGACTGTTGATTTGAAATGTGAAATGTGTTAAACTCTTAGTTAAGATAATGATAAAGTTGAATTAATCGAAGAACAACCTAAAAGAGCTGTATGTTTCCTTTCAGGTTTGTAGACTTTCAATTATAGATATGCTTTAGCCTCGTATAAAAGTACAAAGTGTTATTTGTTTGTAAGTACAGTATGTTGTTCTGAAGGGTCACCTCCAGGGCTGCGACTTACAAATGCGAGAAAAAGAATTTTGTTTTTAATACCTTCTGAGATTCCAGGTTTTGAAAGGTGACTCCTCGTATTTCCTATGTCAGTCATTGGTATTTGGCTTAGATTTTTCATCAATTGCCAAATCTCACCACTGGTTTAAAACAACTAGTGTATTTTTTCATCTGTGTAGCCTTTTTTTGTTGAGTTCTTTGAATTAGCTCAAAATAAGCTACAAGCACTGCAACTCTCATACCTTCTTATGCATTTCATGTGAAAACAAGGCATTGCTGTACCCGTCACACAAAGAAACTCTTAAAAAATCATCTAATGAGATAAGAGTGCATTTTGGCCAAGGTTCAGTGCCCTGGTGTGTCCAATCTTCTAGCATGTGCTGCAGTCAAACTGTTTTAAATGTCAAATTCTACTGAGGGCCTTTTAAAAAAATAACTGCAATATTATTTTGTGCTCATAAATTAAGGAATTCAGTTTTTGTAAGAGACATTTGTGAGTGTCATGCCTTGAAAGTCACGGCATTTTTAATGATGTCTCATCATTGCTGTTCTTTTTGTCCCAGCTTTCCAACTTGTATAACCCACTCGTTTACATACAAATCCCTAGGGAAACCTAGATTAGAGCATTCATTCAGACCTTGCTTCATCTGTGATATCTGGCAATTTCGAATTACTAATGGAGCTACCAGACTGGGAGAGGGTAAGGTACGTATCTGAAATGGGCTTTTTCATACAGGGCTTTTCTACAGGTTGAGAGATCCTCCTTTCAATTAGGAAGGCTGTTCTGCTGATGGCTCCTTGAACTGCTGCATGAGTATCCAGGTGTAGAAGTCACGCTCATTGTGTCACTCCAAATAAGCAGTAATTACTACAAAAATGAAAAACTTAGAAAATTCCTCCCCTTCTCTTCTCAATAATGATTTTTTATACAAAATTAGCTGCCTTTTCATTGTCTTGATTAACAGCCAATTTAGGTTTTTATCTCCAATACCTTTACAGGTGAATTTTATATGTAGATCTGGATGTGCTTTCTATGTTCAGTGTGGTTACCAGCACCCAGAATCTAAAGTGCGTAGTCATGAAGATTGGCTGTGAGGTCTGTTATAGAGGCCATAGAACATAATTAAGTTCACACAGAGGAAAATATCTCTGTTAGTTGACTAATCTGGAAGATTAGACCTAGAGGTAACCCTTAAAATGATACGTATTTGTGCTGTGTAAATGGTGCTTGTCAAAATGTTTCTGTCAAGGGATGTAGGCTTTTTCTGTGGACACAGACACTGCTTGGGTGCTTTAGCAGAGAGCTACTTTTTGTCATAGGCAGTGCAATAAACTTCCAAATCTTGACTGCCACAGCAGAGGTACCGATCTAGGGTAAATTTAAATTGCTTTTCTACACATGACCATGAGATCAGATTGGAAGAGCCGGAGAAAATGTTTTGCGTGGAGTATATCAGTCACCCTACACATTCAAATGTACTTGTGTCTCACATAAAAATGTCCTGTAATGTTAAGCAGTAATTACAATGTATTTCTTGAGTAAGATTTTTCCTGGTGGCATGTGGTAAATTTGAATAAAATAAAGATTATCTGCAGCAAAAATGGAAAATCTGATGAGTTTACTCACTTATTTTACACCAAAAAAACCTTTGCATTCTTTTCTTGAAAAACACAGGTCCTAGCCTTGCATCATGGCAAGACACCAGTGTAAGAAAATATAGATGGCCAGCCTGTATGGGATTACCCCATTAGCTTCGTTTAGCCATTCCCAATCCAGATGATGAAAAGTTTTTAGAAAAGATTCAGCCCATTCTGGAACATTGATAGAAGCTGCATTCTCAGTGTCTTTTGGTACAAGGCCAGTCTTGTGTCTCATGGGATCATTATTACTGTTCTTCTGTTTTACTTTAGGATCTGAGAAGGAGCTTCAGATGCCTGTGTTAGCTAGCTGGAGTAGTTGGTCTAACCAAAGTGATGACCTCTTCTAAAAAACTTGCCCACATCAAAGAAATTATTTGCTCTTAAGGTTTAGAGGCCAGTCTGTTGTTGGAATCTGTCACCTGATGCTGGAAGTTCAGTGGGAGAAAAAATAAAAAAGAAAAATATAGTTATTCCTCTGCAGATATGTAATTCCCTCTCTTCAAGGAAGAAACAGAAAACTTGCATGTTTTACAGTATAGACAATTATAGGCTGAGTAAGGAAGATTGCAAGGCCACATAGTTAGAGATAAACATTTGTGTGGGATGACAAATGATAGCTTTTATGCATTGTCTACTGTTGATATTTTTTGTGTGAGGTAACAAATGCATTTAAACCCCAAGCACGTTTGGGTCTTTTTCAGAGTGCCTTAAAACACAGACCTAGGCTGCAATTCATTCTTTGCAACCCGTACTCTAGAAAGTTGGCTACTCTGACAGATGGCTTTGCAACATGGTTTTAGCTCTAAGGATTTCTTAGAAAGTACTACGAAGAAAGTTTTCAGTGAGGGAAGGAGCTTATCCCTTTTACATTTGAAAAATTCTTAATCTAGCAGCAAATAAAAATAACTATTAAGTCTGTTTATTGCAGTCCCTCAAAAGGGTGTCTATAGAGATGTCTTCCATATTTCGTTTTTGTTTTTCCTTGGAAGTCACTGGAAAAGAAAAGTTTTAATCCAGCTTGGGATACTGTATATTTTTATTAGGAAGATTCCGTATACTTCCCCAGGAAGGTTTGGACCACGAAGAGTCAGATCATACCTCCCTTAAAACTGTTAGTTAGTAGGGAGCTATAAGAAGATCACAACTTCTCGTATTTAGGCAGGGATGTGAAGGAACACTGAAAAGAAAGTGGAGTTTTGTTTATTTTCTAGTCAGAGTGATCTGAATTTTTCAGAACCAAGATGCCCTTATGCCACTTCTCTGTCTGGTGCCTAACTATAAATAACAAGCCATTTTCTACAGTTTTCTGCTGAACTGCTGAGTAGCATTTGCCTGTGTCTGAGCAGTGGGAATGTCACATCTCATAAAGTCTCACCCTTAGCTTCCTATATTTCCACTCAGCAGGTCCAAAGCCTTTATACAAATCAGAAATAGGTGCCCCTAATTTACAGTGAAAAAATAAATGATCTCATAGAGCACTTAAATATTTCTCTTCAGGTTTTGGGTGTCTATAAATAGCAATCATTCCAAGACCTGGTTTAGGTGAGACCGGAGGTCCCACCCTAACGCAGTGGCCTTTATCTGACAGCAGCCAGAAGCTTGAGTATTTTTTAAGCAAACAAAATGACGAGTCTAAAATAACACCTTCCCAAATATACGCCCTTCTAGTTTCGGAAAACCGCGTGCTAGGTACTTTTTGAGCCAGAGGTTGTATACACAGCTTTGTGTTTATTAGGTCATGCTGAACTTTCTTTGATGGATTTATCTAATTAGTCTTTGAAACTACTTGTACTTTTCAATGCCTATATCACAGTCACTAATTTTTTATGCATGTTTTATAGCAGTTTAAAGGACCTCCTGCGATTAGATACAGGGGTTTTTTTTCCTACTGTAAATCCTTTTCTAAGTGCATAAATCCAATTAGTATAGCTTTTATTTTATCTCTTGACATTTTGGTAAACATCTCTGCATCAACATTTTTATCAACAGGTTTATATAAGAAGCCGTTATTCTAGTTTCTAAGTGCAACTGTCCTTTCTTAGTTGAGATAGAAGGAAGTATTTTTACTTTGCCAAATTTTATAGAGGAAATCTACTAATAGAGGTTTAGAGCTCTTTTAAAGCATGTAAAATTCAGATATGGACTCATATATAATTGGATTATCCAGCCTCATCGTCTCACCTTCTTTTTCTTACTGAAGCTAGTGCCAATCCATAGGACAGTTGGTTATCTTTTGTGTAAAAGAGATGTATCTGTTCCACAAAATCCTTTATGAAACATGTCCAAAAACTTTTACTATCTATTCTGAGCTGGTTATCAAGTATTTCTTGCTCTTCCTAATGAATTCACTGGCCTCATTGTCCTTTTTTTTCCCCCTTAAACTTAGCATCCTATTATTTTTTCTACATTGTCTTCAGCTATTAAAGAAATGTGGTTTCTCTCTCACTTCTCTATTTACTTTAAAAAGTTTTAAATCTGCAAATCTAAATGATTTATGGTGAATGAGATTTTGGTCAGATGATAGCATTCAGTCCTTGGTTTTTAGGACTGGAAGCTTTTTCAATTAAGGATACTTTTCATCATAGCCTTGCTGGTATCCGGCTCTGGTTTTTATGTGATTCTTCTTTACCTTTTTCTCTTAGTTCTGAAAAAACCTGTTGATAATTTTTAAGGGGCACCACATAAAAGTCTGCTGAATCTCTAAGAAAATTACTTTTCTTTTATCTTTACCCTGAATCAGCGAGTGATCTTCTATCTACAGTGATCTATAGTGTTCAGTGTATTTCTTACTAGCCAGAAAGGAATGATGGGCTTGCATTGATATTTAATAGGATCTTTCTTTGGAAGCCTTATAACTGCATGTTATTCTTTCATGCTTTTCTTATCCTCTATTTTCTCTATTGGGCACTTTGTTTTTTTAAACAATGATCTTTGTTCTCCTGGTCTGGTCTTAGCTGTAGCTTTTAAAATGTATTTATCTCTAGATAGAAACTGTACTTCTAATTTCTCCTGTCGCTGTGATTAAGTTTTGAAAGTATGATATCTGTTCTCAACTGATTGGCGACCTGTCTCCTTGCAGAGGCTATTTTATGTCTCTTCTTTTGTCTACTGTGTGTTCTGTTTCCCACTTGAGTCACCACATTTTATTTGCGAAATTTCATGTGGTATCCAGAGCTGTGATCCTCCCTGGGAATTTCTTTTAGGAAATAGCACTAGTAATTCCTCCCTTCTGTAGAGTATCTGTTTCCTAACCAGGGGAGTAAAGGTAGGGAGTGAACAGGGGGTGTTATATTTTGAAGATTTTGACATCTCCACCTCCAAACTCCAGCGTCAAGCAGTGACACTGTAGGCTTGACGTCTCTTAATGTTTCTTTTCCTTTTTATAATTTTTGCAAGTTTTGCATAAAGGTGAATTCAGAAATTAGAAAGCTATTTGGATGCCACTAAGAGAAGGCTGTAAAAGATAAATACCAGAGAGTGTGTCCTATGGATTTTTAAGTGCCTGAACTTGCATTTCAGTTGCCAATCTGTTTTGCCAGTGCTGCTTAATATCAATCCCAAATTCCAAAAGAAAAACCCCAAAGGAAATATTAATATCCAGGTCATGATTTCTGCAAAGGAGAAAAAAATAGAAAGAGTTTTTGGAAATCAATATTTGTTCTTGTTATAAAGCATGATTTTAAGATTCTAATTCCACTTTTTTGATATAAATCAATTTGTCTGGAAATTCTTGAGCTTTCCCTGTAGTGAAAAGTCCTTTAATGGAAAACTTTGCAGTAAGAGATGCTCTGCAGTTTCATTGGTGAAAGACTGAGGAGAACAGAGGAGCAATAAGAACAAAACTGAGGAGAGAATGAAGGCTGTGGGTTTGGTGACTTAATGAAGAAGCAAAGGGTACCAATAATAAATGAAATCCAAGATACAAGACAAGGATCACTGCAGAGCCGAGAACATGCACATGCTGTTGTTAGACATTATGTGTTGTGTGGGAAGGGAGGACTTGCACAGTGAAAGCTTATGTATCTTGGGAGGAAGGGAAGGATGCTTCAGACACTATCAGGCTAGGAAGACAATTTTAGCAGCTGTGATTTGAACAGGCTGGAAAAGAAGGAGGCATGTGGGAATTGGATGCCAGGTAGGAAGGAGTCGCAGTAATTAAGGCAGGAGATGATCAGGGCAAGAATGACTGATTAGCTGGGCTGGTAGGAAGAGTGTTTGATATTCAGTAAATTGCAAAGCAGGGAGGTGATGTGACCTGCTGAGCATCCAGATTCCACACTGAGGACAAAGCAAGCAGCAGAGTGGGTGGTAATATTATAAGGCTGCTTGAGCACGAGATTGGGAGTGGCGTTCCCAAACGTGGAAAGAGGAGATGTGGGAGGGAAAAGAGTTCAGCTATTGCTAGTGTGTGTTGTGCCCTTCTGGCTGTGAGGTCTTAGGGCTGCACTGGGAGAGCATGAAGCAATGTTTTGGTTGAATTTGCATGTTATGTGCGTAGCAGTTGCTGGTAGCTCATGAATGAGTGTGCTTGTAGGCCAGGGAAGAAACGTGGAGGTGACAGCTTCTGCATACAGACATTTTGTGGGTGGAAAATTGAAATGAGAGAGATGTTTAAACAAGTGCTCAGAGAAGAGGCTAAAGTTTACCAAAACTTAAAATTGCACTATCACCCCATACTGCAGCCCCAAAAAAAGAAGCTTTTAGTGATTTCTAATACTATTTACTACAGCAGGTTTTTATTTTTGCACAAAACCGTATGCTGTGTTTTCAGCTGGAGGGAAGTGACATATGGTGTTGTTTAATAATTGAATTTATTTTAGAGTATCATGTAACATAATTGCCCTGGAAGTACAGTACATATTGCTTAGCTGCCTGTGAGAATGAAGAGCAGTGCTCATTCCTTGCCTGCAACTGTGCTATTGTGCTGGTAGGTAGCTGTGAACATTGACAAGTTAAATAAGTGATGTTAAATGATGGAAATTATTCTGGAGCCACTTATGTCTGGGGAGGTGAGAGATTTCCTGGCTTTCTCTCTGCTGTTCTTGTCAGCTGGTTATGACCGTTTGCCAGTCATGATGAGACCAAGTTAAGACAGCTGATTGTCACTGGCTGCAAATACAGTAAATGTATGTCCAAGTGCTTTTTATTCTAGACTCCTCTCTGTCCATTAACACTTTTAATTGTGAAAAGAAATGGGTAAAAAATTGACATTTACTCCACTTGTCCTTCCTGTACCAACACATTTTTCAGAATGGCTTTCTGATTTTCCTTTTCCCCTGGCATCCTCCTTTTAACAGGGCTGGCAAATGGGAGCACATGGGAAGGCATTTGTGGAGCTGTCTTGGGCAGCACTAGTGGTGGCAGAAATGCTCTTCCAGCATGGCTTGTGCCCACTGCTTTATCTATCATTAAAGGACCCTGTGCAATGGGGATAATCTTCTACTCTGTTCCCAGAAGGAATGAGATGTCTGAGAGAATTGGAACTCTTCCTGGAGTGAGTCTCTGGTGATATTTTTTTGGTCCTGGAGAAAGAAACTTTTGTTCTAATTGGATTATGCTAGTGCGTTATTTATGAATATATTTTTAAAAATCTGCATTCTGTCTCTACATGGATTGAATTTGAGCCAGAAACAGCAGGATTTATATTGTGCCTTGGTTAGATATAAATTTTTTATCATATTAGCAATTTTGTTGTCATATTGGTTTTCACTTTCATTAGTACAAGGCGTTCAGATGTTTATATTCTTTTTGAGTTATCTGAAATAATTTATAATTTAATAAATGCAGATAGCTACATAAAAACAACATTAGAACTGAGGGAGAATAAAATTAAGAAATAATTAATATAAAGGCAAAGATCCTAGTTTCTCTCTTCTACTCCCACGGGGTCCTAATATAGGCATTCCCATTGCAGACTCTGCTTCGACTTTGAGGCTGTCAGAGCATCTTTAGGAAGTTGAATCCCCAGCATCTTCCAGGAGAGATTCATATCTGACCTCTTGGAAAGGGAAGACCGTAAACTTAATCTCCAGACTCTCTGGCGGGGACATTCGTGGCCTAACACAAATGACTAGAGTTTCAGTAGGAGAAATGAATGAAATTATATGTCCTGGGAAACACAAGAGGTCAGAGAAGAAGAAGAAATGATGTTACCTGTTTTTGTAATGTTTATGAATCAGGGACAAACTCTCAAAGGAAATATTCATAAATCTGATCTGAGTTACCCTGCTTGATTTATTAAGCCAAACTGAGAGTTGGTGGTTGGCCTCTGCATCAGAAACAGCAGCAAAGCTTCTTCTCTCCACTTGATATTTAGGAAATCTCAGATTATCTTTGCAGAAATGAGAAGTGTTTCTGCCTGATATTTTCACACTGATCTGCAGGGCTACTTAAAAGCCATGAAAGAAGAAAGACTGTGCATATAATTTCTTTCTTCCTGACCTGTCTAGAGCTTGCGTGTCAGGTAAACATCATCTTGCACTGTTTGATTATGACAAGCCACTATTTCTCTGCTCCTTTCTGCCCAACAATAACAACGAAAAACCCAAAAAACCCCAATCCACTATTTGGCATCGAAGAGGCCCAAAGGAGAGTGATTGGGTGAAAGGCATATCACTGCTATAGGCTGTAGAAATAAACAACAAAAAAAACCCCAACAAATTTACTTTATTCGAAATAGTGTTTCTGATTTGACTCATTAAGAAGAAAGTAAATAATAGCCTTGCATCCATTTGAAATACTTCTCATTTGTTTGTATAAGCATTCAAGAAAATTATTTTTTTTTGACTCATCTAATATTCCGTGAAAGAAAGATGCTTTCAAACAGAAACAATAAGGACAACATTCCTGGTACTTAATGTAGCTGACTGTATCTAATCCTGATGTACTAGGGTGCCTTTGTACTGAAATGTTAGTAATAAGCACTTGCAAGGTTTGAGTTACTTAGCCTATATGATTGTCTGGGTCAGGACCAAAGAATGTTTCTGTCTCCCTGTTGACCTTGAAAGGAACATAGGAAGGTGTAAAACTGGTGAAAATCAGCTGCATTTGCTCATCTGAATTCTTTCTTTATTATTCCTTGCATCAAAGAACTAAGATTTTTTTCTAGCCCTACGTGTTACAGAATACAACCTTGGAACAGATCCAGCCATACGGCCTGCTTTAGTATGATGTAATGATAAAATCTTTATCGTTATTAAGAAGTCAAGCAAGATTTGTGCTAACTACCAACCCAAATGTTGCTTTACATCCTGCCAACAGTTATTGGCATGTGTGCCATGCCAGAGCAATACTAGTATGTAAATATTTAAATGTTAAAGGAAATATGGAAGCACTGTGCATGTAAGTTGTAAATGAGATAAGATTGGTAATAGCAGAAGGCAATATCATTTGAACAAATCTATTTAAAGAATTGTTTTGTGTTTTAAACTAATTCGGGGAATACTTATTGTCACAGATAAAATTTCACAATGAAATTTGCTTCTCGGTAACCTGGAAGGCTCTGTAATATTCCCCAGTGCATCAGAGGGCCAGATTTAAGGCACACACAGTTAAGACTACACTGGCATGTGAACAAACCCTTGATTCACATTTTGTGAGTAGAAAGAGTAGAATGCACACTGATCTCATAAACGTATCTCAAAACTCCAGCATGTTGCATTGAAAGGATATTTGAAGGATGCAGGTTAGTTTTATTGGATCAGACCCAAACCAGATGGTTTGTTTAATATACAGAATTGAGAGGAGGAAAAGATTTTGAGTGTGTCTTGAAATCTGACAGCACAACTACTGCAGTTTGACCAATGAATATTAAAACACTGATTTGTTTGCTGAAAACGTGAAAGTAAATGAAAGTGTCTGCTAAACTGTTAATGTTTGGTTTTCTTTGTCCTCTTAATGTTTGGTCTTTGGAGGTATCAATATTATTGCAAGTCTGAAGTTGAGTAACTTTCTTTGTTATAGTTAGACGCTACTCGGAGAAAGAAAGATGATTTCCAAACCAAATGAGGTCTCTTGAGTTGAAACATCTGTTGACAGCTCTGTAGAGCTCTTTTTAGAGTGTTGCTAAAGGTAGCTGTAATGTATGAATTTCTGTAAATTCTGGATTTCTATAAATGCAGTAACACTTCTGGTTTTGGTTCTTCTGTAATACCTACTTCCCACTGTCACAACTTTGCTTTTCTACATTGTGTGCCATGAATTTGTATGTGATGCAGAGAATATAATTAAGGGCAAAAAGAAAAGGAAAATGCTTCCTATTGGAAAACCTGTTTGGTTGAGGCTTGCAAGAGAGGTGGTGGTTGTCCTATCACTACAGGGCCTCCTATCTAGGAAAAAAACATAAGAAAATATGCTCCAACTCTTTTCTTTTTTATATGTTTGAATTCTCCTACTCCAAAATAAAATATTCAGGTAAAACTGTCTTGGCCTCATAACTTCCTTCTCTGTCTTCCAGTTGACTGCTTGATCTAGAATTCTTTCACCAGCCACTAGGCAGAATATCTTACATGACATATTTGGCCACTAGACAATTCAGGTAAAATAACATATGAAATTAAGAATCCAGGAAATTATTAAAAAGCTCCACAAAATCAACAGCAACCCTCGAATCCTGTGCATTTAGCACTAATCAAATGGTAAAGCATCTGTGAAAAGAGAATATGCCCAGTGAGCAAAGTATTACAATTAAATAAAAATGTGAAAGAAAGTATACCTGAGGTAAGGAATTACATGGATTTCAAAGTAGTTTGTTTGTGAACAGCTTTTGTGAAATCTGAGGAGAGTTCATTAGCAACTTCCAAATGGACTGCATATCTGCAATATTAAGATCATCCTTCTTTGGGTTTCCCTGTGTTCTTGTGGCTGTAGGAAGGATTCTTGCACATCTTAGTGAGGAGTTCTGTGATTTAATAGAGCGATTTTCTCACTAATTCCTAAGATTTTTTTCCTCAGGAGTTAGCATATGTCTGAGTTTTACTGGGCTTGAAATTGCTCTTCTTTAAAGGTTCATTTCTTCAACAGCCCCTGCAACATATACCAACTGTAAAGTGTTCATTTATGAATAATGGCCTTCCAGCAACTTAAAATAGTACTGCTTTTTCTGTACATGTCAATGAGTCCTGGTGAGGATTTTGAAAAGCTAGCCACTAGGGATAGATATAAATCGTTCTTATTTGACAGTGAAAATCCCATTGGTATCTTCAAGCTAGACGGTGTTTCCCTTGGTCTATCTATAATATATAGAATAGTTTCAGTTTTAGTTATAATATTAGGATATTTGTATTTTTTTACCTTAAACGAGAAAAGAAGAGTAAAGAGATCCCTGAAGTATCATATCTGATTTTTGAAAGAGTAGCGTTAATAATTACTAATTTGAGAAAGTCAATTAAAAATATAATCCATGGAAAATGGCAAAATTACTTATTTATTATCCTAAACTCCTAATAAGTTAATTATTATTATCAGGGAGTGTAGTGATAGGATAAGAGGTAATGGTTTTAAGCTGAAACAGGGGAGATTTACACTAGATACAAGGAAGAAATTTTTTTCCTGTGAGGGTGGTGAAGCACTGACACAGGTTGCCCAGAGAAGTCATAGATGCCTCATCCCTGTAGGTGTTCAAAGCCAGGTTGGATGGGGCTTTGAGCAACATGATCCAGTGTGATGTGTCCCTGCCCATGGCAGGGGGCTTGCAACTAGATGATCTTTAAGGTCCCTTCCAACCCAAACTGTTCTATGGTTCTGTGATTCATTCTATTATTTATGATTTCTGCCAGCACACAACCTATAAATCCTGCTAATCCTGCTGAATAACTGATGCATTGCAAGCAACAGGACAAAATAAGAGATCGCATCTGGAAATAACTATCTGTGTAAAAGATGGAAGAAAATAACTGAATGAGCTGGGGAGGATTTGAGAAAAAAAGGAGATGCTGTGGTTCATTCACCACAATAGGCAGTGATCCTCTAACATGTCAACAGCATTACTGTTGTGAAGAATTTTTGGAAATCACACCAAGGAAATGCTTCAAGAAGCAGGCAAAGCAACACAACTCTTCTGAAAGTCAATGGGTAGCATGAGCAACAGCTTGAAAAAAGGCTTGATTTAAAAATCTAGCAGATGGGTGATGGATGTTCTCGCATGCCTGATAGAGGTGAGCACAGCTCTGCAGTGCAGAATGGGAGAGGAAAAGACACAAGAGGACAGACTGTGGAAGAGACTGAGAGCCACAAAATGTGGCAGGCATTACATTTCTGTACTTATGTGGTGGTATGAAGTCAGAATTCATTAAAGCCTTTTTATAGGTACAGTAGCAACACCATATGGAATATTTCTGTCTTGGCCATGACCACATGATAGTCTCTGAAGAATACCATGTGTGTTCTGTACATAGTCTGTGGCACTGAAACATTAGATGTGTGTGAAAGGGATATGTGCACAGAATTAAATGTATCTAGTAGCCAACTCTAATCCAGTAATTTCTGTTCTCCGTACTGCTCAGAGGAGTAAACAAGCAATTATTTCATGAGAAAGGGTGCACTGGATTGACCTTGGCCAACTGCCCCCTCAACCAATCTCTCACTGCCCCACCTCAAAAGGGCAGGGGAGAGAAAATAAGAGATAAAGATCATAGGTTGAAATAAAAACAGGGAGATCATTCGCTGGTTACGATTACAGACAAAGGAGAAACAACTTGGGGAAAATTAATTTGATTTATTGCCAGTTCAGTAGATTTGGACAGTGAGAAACAAAGAAACTAGAACACCTTCCCGCCACCCTCCTCCCTTTGTTCTGCATTTCCAGCTTCACCCCTGCTCTCTGGACTCCTCTCCCTGAGGGGTGCAGGGATGGGGATGGGGGTTGAGGACAGTCCATCACGGCGCTTCTCAGTTGCTCCTTCCTCCTCACATCTCTCCCTGCTCCAGTGAGGGCCTTTCCCAGGGCTTCTGGATGGGTCTCTGCTCCAGCAGAGTCGCTCCAGGGCTGCAGGGGATCCCTGCTTGGGGTCTTCAGCACCTCCTGCCCTCCTCCTCCTCTGGCCTGGGGCTCCCTCTGCTGCTGCTTCCTCCTCGGCTTTCTCGTCCTCTGTCTGTGCCACCTTTGGCCCCTTCAGAAACCTGTTTTCCCCCCAGCATTCCAGCTTGGCTGAGGGGCTGAGCTGTGTCCTGTGCTGGCACCGTTTGAGCCAGCTGGGACCTGGCTGTGTCTGAAACAGGGCAGTTCCAGCTTCTCCCTACACGGGGCACCGTACAGCTCCATCTGGCAACAACTGGACACGGAAGGGTCCTCATTATATATCTAGAGTTTTAACATTATTTCAGAATTGTACATTGCTAAGATGTTTCTGAGTAAAGATGATACAAAATACAGGGATTTCCTCCAAGTTTACCTGTGGGACCTTGGAGAATTTCCCAACAGGACATTGTCAGCATCCTCTCACATGTATTTTGTCTATGAAGAGACCAATTCGAGAGATTCTAATTACTCTAATGTGAGGAGAGGCTACTGAACAGCATAATATTAAACTCCAGAATGTTTTTTTTCTGATTGTACTATTTATTCATTTATTTTTGGTATGTGATAGCAAGCTCCTTCAGTAAAGCTTGTTTATTAAGAGAGAACAAGCAGGCCACATTGCCCCAGTCTTCTTAATATATCTGCAACTTCCAAGAAAAAAAAAAATATTTCATGGGCTGCTCCTTAACACATGGGGCCTGACCTGTAGGAAATAACCACTTCCATCCCCATCCCAAAACATCCTGTTTCCAAATACCCATTCCAGGGAAGTGAGAAGGAAAGGAAGGCTTTCTATAGCGTCATTACACTGACTGCGTTAGGTATGATAGATCCCGCTAGTGAATTGACCTCTTCTGTCTGCATGGAATTAACAGCATGGAGAAACAGCCTTGGGCTAAAATTCCTGGTCTGAATTTCGTATCTCTAAATAGACAAAAGAACTGTCTGCCTAAACATCTACAAAGTAGGGAATGTGAATAAATCAGAATATCAGTTGTTGTTTTGTTGCTGCTACTGTTGATAAATATTGAAATTCTCAAATTGTACCAAACCACGGAATGTTTGTAGTACTTCATCACATGAAGCCCATTTGTAAGATAAAACAAGAATGCTGTTTTAAGACTCAGTGCAGATTGCAGATCTAGGGCTGAAACCATTTCCATTTTCAGTTCAAACAGTTGGTTTCAAATTGCCTCATTCATTTCACTGTACCCAAATCCTCATTTTCAAATGTGGAAGCAACTGCATGAAACAGAAATATTTTTTCTTGGCTTGTTGATTTTCTGAAACATTTTTCTGGTATCAGTGGACTTGGAGCTACTGAAGACACTGATAACTATAGTTACGTGATTTATATTACTCCTACAAAATATAAACTTTTAAGGTTCAAATTTGTTCCTTCTCTACTGTTGAAGCTATGTCATGAAATAAATTCATCACATCATACCTAACAAACAGGACAAATACCTTGGTGTCAGAAATGGTTTAGATTTAGAACAAATTCACACGAAAGAAAGATGCAGGTATTGTAGAATGTCTGCATCTAAATGGTGTGGCACACGTACATCAAATGCATTTGATGTGTACATTTTAATCGTTTATCCCTTGCCAGCTCAGAAAAAAAAGACTAATTTATAGATTAATTATGGAAGACTCTGGACATTTTTGTTTCTTTTTTAAATGTTGATTTGGACTAGAGGTTTATGCTGCTCTCTCTGTTTTCAGTTTGTCAGGCTGAGGTTTTCTATGTCTGTCCTTTGTTGCATGGTCTGTGCCTACTTGCGCCATTGTGCTGTGTATGAACTTCAAGAGTTTATACTTCTTCAACCAGTGAGTTACTGACGCCATTTTCAGTAACATCAGGGAAGATAAAATGTATCAATTAAGATTAATATATTTCATGTAGAAGCAAAGTTGAGCACTAGTAACAGCCAAGGTGGTATTAATCACACAAATAAGAACAGCGCTAATACAGTTTATGAGTTGAAGATTGTAAATATCTCCCTGAAGAAACTTCTATTGAGGGCCTGATTCGCAATGCTCTCATCTTTAATTTTAGTATTCCAGTTTTCTCTTTTACTTGCCTACTTGGAGAATGTCTGAGAAACCCCGTTATGTTTGTTAGAGCACTTAAAAGAATTAGTGCTGGTTTACTCCTCTCAAAGATAATTACATTTTACAATTAGCTAAATTTTATTTTAGTAGTCCTGTCTAATTGTTTAAATGGCAGCAATACTAGAATTCCCATGGTCTTTCATATCTCCTCTTCTCTGAGCTGGCCAATGCTCATTACAGGGAAGCCTTTGGGAAAATATTACCAGCAAGTTTTCATTGTCTGAAGGCAACACACATCATCTACAGTGTATTATGTTCAGTCATTCTCCAGTTATCTTATGTAACAGCAATCTGGAAATCTCAATAACATCTGAAGATGGTAATCCAAATAAATATACACATATATATATATATAATGTAGTCTTTGCACATATTCAGTTTTGTTATTTTTATGTTTTCTTTTTAATAAAGTAATACTTTTATAATAAAAGTTATAAATGTTCGCAACTTTAGGCCATCATGGTTACACCTATTCTGTTGTTATGAAGGAAAATAACTATAGTTTTGAAAAATTGAATGAGATTCAGAAATGCTCAGATGACTAGAAAAATATGTTAAAAGATTGGGGAGGGAGCTCAGTGTAATTAGTTTTAAGAAGACAAGGTTATGAGTTGTTGATGACAATCTGTATGTGTCTTTTGAGGAACAGAAAACTGGTGATGGAAACTAAAAATGATCGTGGGTAAGAAAGATCCAACATCTGGAGACTGAAGCTAGGTACATTCAGGCTTGAATTGGATAGCTGTTCTGAAATGGGAGAATAACTCACTAATCAAAGAAACACTCACATGAAGGGCATTGTATTCACCATCACTCAGCAGTGATGTTTTTCTAGAAGTCATTCCCTTGTGACTGCAGATAGCTTGGAGGAATCTGGTGGTGCATGTTTTGTAGGTTCTGAGAAAACTGTATTTTCTCTCTGAGTTATGTCTAATGTGGGTGGACGTGTTAAATACAGTACATCCCATAGAATTGTGATCTGTGGATGATAATATTTGGTTGATCTGGTGTTCGGTCTCCTCAGGGCTGTGATTTCTCTCTGAACTTAAATGTTTTGCTAATACTCCTAATAACCTAATTCCTTTATTTGTAATAGGCAGACTGACAGGAACATTTATTGCCTACATCATGAGAAGTTGAAGCTCAGTTAGAAGAATGAAGTGTGTGTTCCTGTTCTCCTTTTCATTACTTAGTAATATTCTTGGAGTGAAATGATTGTAGCCAACATACATGGGTAATCATTTTTCAAAGTGTCAAGCCTTTCTGGTCTCCACTCAGGCTCATGATTCATCCCATTGCATGACTTAGATTGAGAAAAAGCGTGCTACAGTTTGTGAGTTTTTTGATGTAAGCTTAATGCCGTAGGCTGAGTTTTCTAGAGGAGGTTAAAAAAGCCAAAACTTATTGATGGTAAGAACTGTGTCTGTCAAGATTTTTGTAAACAAAGATTTGATTTATTCATTCTATTTTATTTTCTTCCTAAATTGAGGTCTCCTTCTGTGTGAGTCTGCAGTAATCAAAGAGAATGATGTAGGATTCTCCAAAATTTTTTCATTCACACCTCATTGGAGTACAATATTTGAAGAACATTATAAAAATTCACACTCTTAGTTGGTTATTGACTCAATACTACCAGTGAACCTACTTTCCTTAAAACAGTTGGTACTGTGCATTTCATTTGTGTTAGTTGCTGAAAACAATCCAAAGATTCAGGTCAATAAAGTTAGAATGTTAAATATCTAAAAGGAAATGGTGGGAATTAAGTCATGGTTTTCTTTTGTTGCAAGTGGACAACCCATTAGAAGCAGAAATGTCCCTTTGGAATATAAAAACTCAGATTCTTCTTGGCAGACATCACAGTACATGATTGTTTTTAATATGAACAAAAGTGACTTTACACATTTGAGTAACAGTACTTTTGTTTCACATATTCACTCTGTTTTCTGAACAGAAGCCTATAGCAGTGACACATATGTGTAAATATATCCATATTTATGAATGTCAGTGGATGCAGTTTAAAGTGTTGTGGTGTATGGATTTAATGATGCTATTTACAATTACACTAAATGTAAAAATCATTACTGATCAATGTGTTGTAGTAAAATATAGATTTACTAATCTTTACTAATCAGTGGTACATGAAATACTATATTTTCCATACCTTGTGAAATCAGTTTTAAGAATAGCTCTGATATCACTGTGTTACAAACTCCATTATTGACTTTTATTAAATGTACACTTCAAAATTATAGCAGTATTTCAGATCTTACAGCTGATCAACTGTGATCAGCTTCCTACCATGGAGTGTTAAACAAGAAATCCCAACTACATTCCAGAGATGAATAATTGGCAAGTGCTGACCAGCTTCCAGACTTAATGGAGAAGGGAAAATAATATCTTTGTAGAGATACAGAGAAAAGAAAGAAACATTTGTTCTGGTTTTTAATATCATCTTCTCTTCTTTCAATCCCTAATTAATTTTGGCAGTTATTCCCTCTTGAAAATGTCTTTTTTATGTGTAATAGTTATTTATTTGCCGTATGGACCAGGTAGAATGGTGAACCCAACAGTAGGAGCTAATAATCGTGTATATTAGAAGATACACTGAAGTTGAAATTGATTTTTTTTTGAGGGAAAATTTTTGTATTCTTAGATTTGTGCTTTTAAGTGCTAAGTCATACTGATCAGCATGGGTTTCTTGTGTTGTTTCAATGTTGGAGATAATTAAATGAATGATGACTAAAAGAGGACGTTTATATGACATTCAATTATTTAACAATGTAAACTGTCAACGTGTTTTATTCCAAGATTCTAAATGCTGAATTTAGAAGCCAGTCCAGTGAAGTCTTCGGAAATAGATTTTTCATTAGCTTTAATGACTTCATGGTGATTGTATGGGTCATCTGCAAAATGCAGTAATTAAAGCACTGGTGGTAATTAGAACTTACAGAAAATAACTGAAACTGAGGTTCAGTAGAATGTCTATCTTTATGCCACAGGATTACACTGCAGGCAGGTATATATGCTTTGGTTTCAGTTACTATATTTTCCTTTCTATGGTGGAAGCCACTGGGAAATAATTGCTCAAAAATTCTGAATACCTTCTGCCATATTATATTTAAGGTTCACTTGAGTTTTTTTCTAGTAAAATTTTAAAATAAGCTCATAGTTAGTGATATCAGAAGTGTGTTTCTGTGCCAGATATCCCTCTTTTCACAGCCCTTGGACATTCTTTACATGCAGTTCATGCACACAGTCCCAAATATTTGACCATTAATAGATGCATGAAAAGGGTAGATGCACATTTTTCCCTAGAGCCTTCATCATCCCTCACTCTTCAGTCTTGCTTTAAAGCGTATAAATATCAGAACATGGTGTAAATCTCCTTACCTCAAGGAAATTGGTTTATGTGTATATATATTGATTCAGGTTAATCGATCCTCAGCATATGTTTTAATATTGACCCCCAAGGGTTTATTTTGTTTACAGTCCTTATAATTAGGGGACAGTACAGTGAGCAGGGTGGTAAACTAAGAGTCAAGAGACTTTTGCAAGTTTTTCCTCTGCCCTTCTGAATGAATACAACTTTCTATGTATGTAAGAGAGGGGAACATTGCTCCTCTGAGGTACCCAGAGTCTTACAATGGAAACAAAAGAAAAATAATTTTAAAAGGTTGCTTTATTATTATGTTAATTCAGACTTTATTGGGAAACAATGTACCTGACTTAGTCTCTTAGGTTGATTTTGGTCTCTCACATTCATTTATTTTGAGTTCTGACACTTAATGGTATGTTCCTTGCTTTATGTCTGTAGATGTAAAGGTCTACAGGGAAGATGATCCTGTCCTTCACGTATATCTTGATGACTTAAAATTACTCAACAATTTTAAGTAGGGATTGTCTTAATTAATGTGTATTAAATGCACTTCAGCATAGTATAGTAGAAGTATATATAGTATATAGAAGTAGGGAAAAGCAGCTGTTTCTGCTGTTACAAACTGATGACCTGTTGAAGTTCTAGAGCAGAGGCCCAGAAATGGACTATCTATTGATGTGATAAGATTATGGTGTTTCAAGATGCTTTGAGATCCATGAATATGCATGATGCTCCCTTTCAGGGGTTAATCATGAAGTGAGAAGGTATATAACATGCTCATTGGATAGAACAGAGCTAAATGCAGCTGAGAATTTTTTTTTGTTTGTTTGTTTGAGATCCATGTTGTTTCTTTCATTCGTCTGCTAAAGTTATAAATGTTAGCTTTGGGGAGGGGGATGTCCTCAGGAAATATAGTATTGTTTTATTTTTTTCTTGGGTTTTGAATCATCTGCTAAATTCCTAGGTCTTTGTTTACAAATCAAGATCTGAAGCAGAATTGTAATTTATTGGTTGTTATCCTTATATTTTACATTTCTGCAAAGTACTCTAATCTCAGGGAAGGGTATTAATACTTCAGGTTTTTAGTTTTGTAGTACTGTGTGGCTTCTAGAGTAAATGCAAACTCTTTGCTGTTAAATCCATTTCAGAGTTTATAGCAAAAAGGGAATTTAAAGTTTGCACATGTTCCAGTTATGGAAGCTGGCCAGACTGGAGCTACAAACTTGATTTTATACCCTAAAAGGGTAAAGAAATTGGAGAGTTTTTATGAAGAATACTTTACTGACAGATTAGGCTTCTCTTCAGAGAAAGCTGCCAATTAAAAAACTCCCTCCAATACTTAGGTATGTGTTTTGGTTCTAAAGGGCAGAGCTCATGGGCCCAAGTCTATTCCTGTTTAAGTTAAAGGCGTCTGCCCTTCATCAACTCGTTATGTTGAGGTTGGGAGAAGCTTTTCATTCAGCCTTATGTGTTTCTAAGCACCCAGGATCCCAGCTCTGAAGATCTGACTCAGAGTCTACCTCAGGCAAGAGTAAGCGGAGATCTTGCCTGAGGAATGACTATTTCTTATAGGAATCCTTACGATAGAATGCGATTTTTAGTAGGCGGAGGGAATTTGATTCCTGGTAAAGTGCTGACATTCAATAACCAGGGAGAAATTATTCCTTCTTGTCTGATCTTGTAAAAGTAATGTCTGAAAACCTTTAAAAATCCTGCTATGTGCCACTGGCAAACTGATGCCAACTTCTTTCTTCTGGTTAGGGGGGAATGGTTTGGTGAAGCCAAACTTAATTAAAACACTCGTTAGAAACCTGAGTGATATTTCAGAAGACTGAGAAACCTTTTGGAAAATGGATAAAGGTATGGAAAAATTGCTATTTGCCGTATGTTTCCTAGATGCTTCGTGAAGACGATTTCAAAAGGCTTAGTAAGATTTTGCATTCCTCTGATGGAGAATTCAAGTTTTGTTAAACACCAGGTTTTGGGAACCAAAACAGAAGAATTAAGAGGGTATGTTGGCTGATTTTTGTTCCCTCTCCCTTTCACAATACCGGAAGATGAAGGTCTTTGCCTTCCTTCTGAAGTATCTGGTGCAGAGGTGGTGTGGGACTTGATGAGTCTCGTGTGTAATTCAGCATAGTGATTTCCACAAACTGAAACTACCATGAAATTACATTACTGATCTATGTAAATAGCTTCTGCCAAAACATCCAATTCTTATGATACTTGAAAAAAGCGTAATGCCCTTAAGAGGTGTTATTTAAACTTAGAACTATTGGCTACTTCACAGCTGATAGAAGGAAGAAGCAAACACAACTCCTCCTCTGAGACGCTAGAATGTAGTGGATCTGGGTCTTAGCTGTCAGCAACTGAAGGTTACAGGCAAAATACATATCACAACATCAGTATTACTTACCAAACCTGTCCAATGTTTTGAGCCTTCTAGATTCTTCTAGTAACTAATGTACATGCAATTCTGGTGGTAATGGAGAGCTTTGACAATAGCAGTCTCTATTCATGTACTGAAACGGTAGTTTCCTTTGGACAGAGGATGTGAAGATGAGTGAAATCTTGGGTTTCTGAGTTGTATTGCTGGGGAAATTGTTATTTTTTTCTGTCTTGACAGAAGAGGTTTTAAAGAACTAACTGAAAACTCCAATTGAGATTGTTTTTTTCTGGATAGGTTCAAATCTGCCTTGCAGTCTGCAGCCCCTTTTATTTTTTTTTTTAACTGAATTGCTATCTGGAGGAAAAAAGAGCATACGTAGCCTTGTGACCGATGTCCCCAGTGGAGACTGCCTTAAGCAACCTGCCTTCATCTAAGTTGTGAACTTAATCCGCATTTGAGAGAGCAGCAAGCACTTCCCAATGCAGAGCTCAAGCAAACAAGGCAAGAAAGTCTATAGGGTGCTTAGCCAGTCCTCTCTGTGGAGTCGTGGTAGCGTGTGTGCTCAAAAGGATAGATAACAAGAGTGTTTGTGAAAATCTGTTGACAGTTATTTTGGGTAGAAAAAAAACTACACCAAAACCCTTCTGTTACTGTGTCTATAGTTGAAAAAGTGTTTTGGCCACCAAATTCTTAGATAAAGAAGTTTGAGGTCTAAGTGGAACCTCAGCTCTTCACAATGTTTTTCTCCTATGTAAGGACAAACTATCAGAAGTCAGCATTTGAAGTGTTTGACATCTTAAAACTCTGCTTCCACTTCATATTTGGAACTGCGTTTGAGCAAAGATAACACCTTGTTCCCCTTTAAATGCATGAATTTATATATGTAGATTCTTAATTTACAAGGTAAATTCACTCTGCAGTTATGGTTGCTTTAAATCTCTCTACTATATTACTATATTTGCTTTCAGACTGAGAGATTATTTTGATTTTTTTGAGAAAATGATGATCAAAATTATGGCTGTGTTCACTATAGCAATATCAATTATTCTAATAAAGGCCAAATAAAAAGAGCTATTTACTTGTTTTCTCAGACAAAGACTTACTGGGACTTTGAAGTAGCTCCAATATCTGTGTCACAGTAAGCCTCTGTAACAATGAATTCTCAGGCTGTCTTCACATGTGTTCCCGCATTATTCAGTAGAGGTTCTCAAAAAGGCACTTGGTGATGCCCTAGAGACTAGCTTGTTATCATGGTTTTTTTGTAGGCTGTTTCCCCAAATAATGCAGTTCAATGCAATAGAACTTAAAAAAGGAATCAATAGTGTTGAAAATGGTTTTGATGTTTCACTGAGTGAATGTCACTTTAATAGGAGTGTGTCTTTGGTCTGCTGGACGAAAATAAATCTGTTGCTCCCGAATGTGAAAAAGGAGGAAGCTCCCTGCTGTTTATTTTGCAACAAAAAGATTGTTGTCTTTCTGTTGGAGTTTATAGTATCCTTCTACAGAACAGAGAGGCACGAACTCAAGCATTTTTAAATGATCAAGAAATCTGCTGGTACGAGGCCCTCCTATTCTGTATGAAAAGAAGGAATAGAGAGCTTGTCCTATGCATGTGCCAAGTGGCTACTTACAGCTTCAACGTGAGTCAGGATCACCTCATTGATTCACTTGGGCTCCGCAAAGTTATCACTTTTTATCTGTTTATTGCATAGCTGATTGCTTTGCGTCAAAGTTATGCCAGTGACATTTCTCAGATGTCCTTTTTTAAAGCTATGAGGACAATGAAAATTAACATAGGATTTGTTTAAATTTGTTTTTTCGTAAGAAACTTCATTTTCATTATGTCTGTATCATTTATACTCTGATCATGATTTCACTTAGCCGAAAAGAAGGGAAATTATCTCCCCAATTTAATATTTTCCTTTGAATAAAATTGTGTAACTCATGCTGCTGAGAGTAGTAACAAAGTTTACAGGGTTATTTTTTTATTTTTCTACCATACAAAGGGCTGCGTAAAGTGGTAGGAGGCATTAACACCACTTTCTAAGATGAGAAGTTGGAAGAGAGAACAGAATGCCACTTGTCACCAGTCTCCACTTGAACAATGAGCTGTTGACCACAACTCTTTAAGTGCAACCATCCAGCCAATTCCTTATCCACCGAGTGGTCCATCTGTCAAATCCATGTCTCCAATTCAGAGTAAAGAACGTTGTGTGGGACAGTGTCAAATGCTTTGCACAAGTCCAGGTAGATGAAGTCCTTTGCTCTTCCCTCATCCACAAGCGCTGCAGCTCTGTTGTAGAAAACCACAAAATTGATCAGGCACAATTTGCCCATAGTGAAGCCATGTTGTTTTTCACCAATCATTTCATTTTCCATCTGCCTTAGGTGAGATTGATTGGCCTGTGGTTCCCTGCGTTCTTCCTTTTTTACGTTTTTAAAAATGGGGTTATGTTTCCCCTTTTCCAGTCATTGGGAACTTCACCAGACTGCCTCAGCTTCTCAAATATGATGGATAGTGGCTTTATCCGCCAGTTCCTTCAGGACCCATGGATGCATCTCATTAGGTCCCATGTACTTGGACACTTTCAGTTGCCTTAAATAGTGTTGAGACCAATTTTCTCCTACAGTGGGCAGTTCTTCATTCTCCAAGTCCCTGCTTTTTTCACCTGTGATTGTAACAGAAAAACACATCTTTCTAGAGTAATCATAGTGAACTGTAGCAGGTGGGAATTGAGCTGCTAAGCTGTCTCCGAGTTCGGTTTCAGTGCATAGACGTTGAAGGTAAAGATGAAAGGCAAAAAATCTTTAGAGGAAAAGCTCCCATTCTGAGAAACAGCCAAAGAAACAACACTTGAGGGACATGGATGTCCAGCAGTGCCTCTGGCAGTGCTGGGGTTTCTTTTAGCCACCTTACTACTGGTTTCCCATAGCAGTGTGGGTTTGAGATATTATAGTTGTACCAATAACTTTAGGTCCAGTCTGGAGCTTGCTGTTGGATGATACTTATAGTACTTGGTTTCCAGTCATGAAGTATTTAACACTAGGATAACTTCTTCATCCACAGTATCAAACACTAAGATGAAGTAAAACTTGAGTTTCTCTAGCCTTGATATTTTACGGAAGTACGAGGTCAAAAGTTGGAGCAAACATTATAATAACAGCACATAATGGGTGGCCTAACTTTTCAGCTTTTGATAAGTTTCTGCCTGAATAACTGTGAGCCATGCTAAATTGTTTGCAAAAGAGTACTTGAGTAACATTTTACAAGTTTTCAAAGCAACAATTATAAGTTGTTGACTTCTAAGTTCCACAGTCAGGTTTGATTTTAAAAGTCTCCTTTATTTGATTGCATTTACTCACATGAAAAAGAGCTGTTTATAGTAACCTTGTTGTAGCCATAATAGTCTTTTAGTTTAAGGAAATAAATGAGGTAAAGTTTATAAGAAAAGGTCATCTCTTCTATTACTTCTCTCTACAAACCCTTCATTCTCATTAATATGCATTCCTGATCCTTCTACTAAAGAAAACATAATCATGCACCAAAATGACTGTTCCCTTTGAGCTTTGTCACCTCAGGCTTTACAGTGTTATTTCATTTTGGTTCTCATTTAAGAAATTACTCAAGTACTGTTTCTAAAAGAGGTTTTGAATGTTAAGTAGGTCCATTAGGTCCATGCCGAGGCCATCAAATTAATTTTGCTTCTGTCCTATGTAGATATGAATCTCAGCTTCCTGAATTGAAAAGGGTATTACATTATATACAAACCTTTCTGTTCTGGAACTTCTCTATAATGCATTTAGAGTACTTATCTGCCCCAAAGAAATATTTCTGCTCATTCAGGATAGGTTTAAATACCTACTTTGCAGAAGAAAGCAGTCTCCTCTGTCTCTTTTTACTTCTGATTTGCCACAAAAGTCTAACTGAAGTTAAATATGTTCTTATTTAAATCATAGAGCATTAGGGGGACTTCAGAATTCCTGGGCATTTAAAAAAAAAAAAAAAAAGAATAAATTCCCCATCTTTGGTTCTAATAACAGTACTTATTTTATGTAGAATCCAGCATACATACTGCATCTAAAAATTTTGCAAAATTGAATAGTAATAGATAAGAGGAGAATTATTGTCCTTGGTTTGTTTGAAGGAGGCAGAACTTTGCATCATTGGCATTGGAAGTTGATTCTGATCCTACCAGAGAAACAGATATCACATTAAAACTACTAGAAGGTATTATGACAGGTTCGTATCCAAGGCTGAAAAGGATGTTCTTCTTGAAGGACTTCTGGAAAGAGTTATTCATGCTAGCCAAAGAAGGCACGTTAAAAAAGTAACCTGTTGGGTAAATGGTTGCAATTTGAAATTGCAACAATTATTGCAAATTTCCTTGTAAAGGAGGTCTGGAACATGGGGCTGTTTTATGAGGTAATGAGGAATAGAATTTGTCTCGGGACACGTTTGGTTCAGCCTTGGGTGTTCACATAATTTGTGCACTAGCTTGTGCTGCACAACTTCATCTGCTTCATATATAACTTATAAAAACCTCAAATACCCACCTAGGAAAACTTATTTGTTTAAAAAAGTAATGGGGAAAGAAAGATATAAAATCTTGCTAAAAAAATATCTGTCCCTGTCCCTGATTTGGGATTTACTAAATGGAGATATCCAGTAATTGCTTGATGACACTGGGGGTTCTTACAGTTTAATTAATGAGTGACTGTAGATGCACTGAGAATCAAAAAGAAATAAAAAATACCCAAGTATACTTGTTTTAATGTCTGATGGCAAGGACCGTTTCTTCAAATAAATATCCCAGGGTTAATATAATTGTCAGTATAGTAAATTACAAGCCTATGCGGTTCCTTTGTAATTCTTTTTTTCTTTTCTAATTGCCACCTTAGGAAGAAACTATTCCAGTTACATTTTTCACAGCCAAGCTGTAAACTGTAAGTTCAACTTAAAAGAAGCTAATAAAGGAATGCAGTAAGAAGATGTGGTTGTATGTGTGTTGTCAGAAAATACGATATAATTAAAACTTTTCTCTCAGAAGGAGGATAAATAAAAGGGCTGGTCACAAGCACAAAAATAGGAAAAATTCCATTTTTGTATTTCATAGAATCATAGAATCTTCCGGTTGGAAAAGACCTTTGAGATTGAGTCCAACCGCAGATTTCATTTCAAATGAGAAACAGAAAAAAAACCCAAATCTGAGATGGAAGCACTTTACTGATCTCTATACAAGGCAGATGAGTTATCCAATGGTAGGAAATGTAAATAGGAGCTTGTCACTTTCGTCTTTTCTGGCCTTGAGCAAGCCATTGAACTGTGCCTTCATTTCTTCATCAGCAAAATTAAATTAGGGATTGACATTTTGCTTCATAATATTGTGATGAACATAGGTAAGTAAATTTGAACAAGTTTTCAAATATGTTTGCCATTGAACTGGATTTAACCATCCAGATAATTACAGCTGATATTAGTAGTACATTAAATCAATTTTATTTTGTATGTTTTCCTTTAAGCAATCAAAACTAAAACAATGTACGGTTTGATTTAATGTCTTTGAAATTCTCCTTAGGGATGTATTTGGGTTTTGAGCCTGCAAAAGAAATCACAGCTCTTTTCCCTGGGAAGTTTACAAGGTAAACACCATGGCAAAGTCAGTGATATGTACATGTTTTGATTTCATATGTGCCTTCTTCCTGCAACCTTTGATGTTAATTCTGAAACCAAATTTGTACAGTTTCTTTTGGGGCATTCAGGGCTATGAGGCTTAGTTTTCCCAACAGCAGATGGATTTTCATTTCTTTCTTGTATTTAATTCGTTGTTCTTATTAACCTCATCCCTGAAGGTGTGCAGCAGTCAAGAATGCACCATTCCTTATTGCTTTTATTTCCCAGTGGTAAAGTAGCCAACTACATCTTCACTAAAAGTTGTTTTTATACAATAAGAATCAAGGAAAACTTGAATATTACTGCAGGGAAGCTTACTTGACATAACTAGGGGTGTCTATTAGATGAGTGACCAGAGATGGATGGATGCCTTTAACTTCAGAAATGTTATGATGTTAGAAATCTAGGATGAAATACCACTGTGTCATAAGCTCAGTCAACATTCAGATAAGTGCATCCGTCTTTGGCATTGTGATTAAAAAGCATGAAGTGGCATAAACCAAATAAATTATTCCATGAGGTTTTTTGCATCTTTTAAATGTGAAAACCTACGGTTTCCTTATGACAGGGGTAAGAAATAGCTTGGTGAACTATAGAGTGATAGTCTCTTCTTAAAAATTATGATCCACATCGTAATGAATATGTGGCAAAACCCCCCAAGACAATAAAGGAAGACAACCAATTCCATGGCAACCAACCCCCCCCCTCCAAAAAAAACCATCCTGAACCCCATGCCCAATAATATATCCAAAACAGTATGTGAATTTTCAGAATCAGAGCATAAAACCTGAACTGGCTCTAATGTAAGTAAATTGGGTGTTTGAAGGAATAGCAAGAACTTAAGTAAATGAATGCTCCAAGGTAAAGGTGTGCTGCTCTGCCACATCCATTTGTGTCCACACTCCCTCCAGTGATTAGTGTTTTGAATTTTTGCTAACGATGATTGAAAAGACTACAGTCCAGCCAGCAGAAATCTAGTTTTCCTAGATTGTATGAGTGCAATATAGATTTTAGTATAGTATTTCCTATGTTTAATTTCAATTAGAATGAAAAAAAGGATTTTCCGTTCCCCCTGTCTTTTGAGATAATCTAACAGCCTGTGGATTCCCGCTGTATCTATTAATGTAACATAAACACAAAAGGCCTTTGGAACTGAGACTGGGATGAAGCATTGTCCCAATGTCCAGACATGAGAACAGGAAGAACATAGAATCATAGAATCGTAAGGTTGGAAGAGACCTCTGAGATCATATAAACCATACCCCGAAGAAACTCATCTACCTGTCTTTTAAACACGCCAGGGATAGAGACCCCACCACCTCCTTGGGCAATCTGTTCCAATCCCTGACCACTCTCTCAGTGAAGAAATTCTTCCTAATGTCCAGTCTAAAACTCCCCTGGCGCAACTTGCAGCCGTTCCCTCTCGTCCTGTTGCTTGTCACTCGCGAGAAGAGACCAGCACCCACCACGTCGCAACGTCCTTTCAGGTAGTTGTAAACAGTGATGAGGTCTCCCCTCAGCCTCCTCTTCTCTAAGATAAACAACCCCAATTCCCTCAGTCTCTCCTTGTAGGGCTTATTCTCCAGCCCTCTCACCAGCCTCGTTGCCCTTCTTTGCACACGCTCCATCACCTCAATGTCTTTCTTGTACTGAGGGGCCCAAAACTGAACACAGTACTCAAGGTGTGGCCTCACCAGTGCCAAGTACAAGGGCACAATCACCTCCCTGGTCCTGCTGGCCACTCTGTTTCTGATACAGGCCAAGATGCCATTGGCCTTCTTGGTCACCTGGGCACACTGCTGGCTCATGTTCAGCTGGCTGTCAACCAACACCCCCAGGTCCTTCTCCTCCAGGCAGCTCTCCAGCCACTCTTCCCCAAGCCTGTAATGCTGCATGGCGTTGTTGTGACCTAAATGGAGGACTCTGCACTTGGCCTTGTTGAACCTCATCCCGTTGGTCTCAGCCCATCAATCCAGCCTGTCCAGATCTCTCTGCAGAGCCTCCCTTCCTTCAAGCACATCAACACTGTCACCCAGCTTCGTGTCATCCGCAAACTTGCTAAGGGTGCACTCAATGCCTTCATCAAGATCATTGATAAAGATGTTAAACAAGACTGGACCCAACACTGAACCCTCGGGAACACCACTCGTGACCAGTTTCCAGCTGGATTTCATTCCATTTACCATCACCCTCTGGACCCTACCATCCAGCCAGTTTTTCACCCAGCAGAGGGTGTGCCTGTCCAGGCCAATGGCAGCCAGTTTCTCAAGCAGAATACTGTGAGAAACGGTGTCAAAGGCTTTACTGAAGTCCAGGTGCACCACATCCACAGCCTTTCCCTCATCCATTAACTGGGTAACCTTGTCATAGAAGGAGATCAAATTGGTCTGGCAGGACATGCCTTTCATAAACCCATGTTGACTGGGCCTGATCACCTGGTTGGCCCCCGCGTGCTGTGTGATAGCACTCAAGGCAATCTGCTCCATGACCTTCCCCAGTACTGCGGTCAAGCTGACAGGCCTGTAGTTCCCCAGATCCTCCCTCTGACCCTTCTTGTAAATGGGAGTTAACATTTGCCAGCTTCCAGTTGAGTGGCACTTCCCCAGTCGGCCAGGACTGCTTGTAGATGAGGGAAAGGGGTTTGGCAAGGACCTCTACCAGTTCCTTTAATACCCTTGGATGGATCCCATCTGGCCCCATGGATTTGTGTATGTCTAAATGAATTAGCTATTGGAAGGTTTTGGTCTCCAGGCAAATTGGTATTTGGCAAATAGCAAATTTTAGTGCAGATTTGACAGTCAAAATTAAGGCATTTAAGCCTTGAAAATAATGTCTTTGTTCCAATGGAGAGTCAAGAGATGCCACTTAGGAACTACACTTTGTTTGATCAGTGCTGCTAGACAGTGCTTATATGTGTCTTAAAAGGTCTGATGACTGAAGCATGAGGGGAGTTTATAAGGAACATGTATGCGTTCAGAAGATTTTTAAGGAAATATGCACTGTGCTAATAGTAATATTTGGCACTTACACAGTTTTACATATCTGATACATGGTTAAGCTGTTAAGGGATCCTCATAACATGTCTGTGAACAAAGAATAATTGCTGATAAATTCACATTCTATGGCTTACAAATGCCTGTTTCAGTCCTCGGGAGATCGCCTATTTCTTTCTTAGTGCCAGACCATGGTTTTAACTTAAGTGTATTTCGTATCTAGAATGTACTTGTTTGAGCTGTGTATGTTGAGAAGCTATAAAAACCTAGTTTCCTTCAAGGAAAAAGAGAAAAATCTAGGTAAATTAATAACAAAAAAAACCAACACAGCAACAACCTAGTTTGTTCATTCCTACAAATACCAATGCATTTAGCAATAATCCTCTCTTTATTCTAATCTTGTTTTCATTGTAATGCCTACCTTCAGATCTTCCTGCTGTCTGCTGCAGCATTTTAAAGATGCGAGAAGTAAACAGGGTGAAAGCTTGCTAGGACCATCCTCAGTGCAATTCTAATATCTTACACTCAGAAATGTCAAAAAAAATCCCATAAATATCAGATTGTAGCAGAATGGTTTGCCTTTTTAGTTTTTAGTGTTACTTTGGCAAACTACGGAAGTTACCATCATCTCACAGTGATTTTTCTACAGCACTTTCTTTTTTCAATTGCAGAGGAGCATATATATTTGTCATTGGGGAGAATGCATTGTCTAATATACGAGATCCTGTACTTGGGTCACAACAACCCCATGCAAAGCTACAGGCTTGGGGACAAGTGGCTGGAAAGCTGCCTGGTGGAAAAGGGCCTGGGAGTGTTGGTCAGCAGCCAGCAAATGTGAGCCAGCAGTATGCCCAGGTGGCCAAGAATGCCAACAGCATCCTGGCTTGGATCAGAAATGGTGTGGCCGGCAGGAGCAGGGAAGTGATTGTGCCCTTGTACTCAGCACTGGTGAGGCTGAACCTTGCATCTTGTGTTCAGTTTTGGACCCCTCACTACAAGAGAGACATTGCTGGAGTGTGTGAAAAGGATGATGGAGCTGGTGAGGGGTCTAGATAAGAAATCATATTATGAGTGGCTGAGGGAACTGGGTTTGTTAAGCCTGAAGAAAGTGAGTCTGAAGGGAGACCTTATCTCTCTCTACAGCTACCTGAAAGGAGGTTGTAATGAGGTGGGTGTTGGTGTCTTCTCCCAAGTATCAAGCAATAGGACAAGAGAAAACAGCCTCAGATTGCATCAGGGGAGGTTTAGATTGGATGTTAGAAAAAAAAGTCTTCAGTGAAAGGCTTGTCAAGTTTTAGAACAGGCTGCCCAGGGAAGTGGTTGAGTCACCATCTCAGGGGGTATTTGAAAGACATGTAGATGTGCGCTTAGGGACATGCTTTAGTGATGAACTTGGCAGATTTAGCTTAATGGTTGGACTCAGTGATCTTAAGAGTCTCTTCTAACCTAAATGATTCTGTGATTCTAAAATGCCTTGAAAAGCTTGCACGATTTGATTATTTTAGATTTGGCGTCACTACTCCAAAGTTAATTCCCTAGGGACTACCCCCTGCCCTCTCCTCCAGGGCTTCACCATTTAGCTCTCAGGTCTTGAATCTCTGATTTCTAAGCCACTGGTCATAGACAGTATCTCAACCATTGCTGGGAGACATAGGAAGTTTAAAAGCTGAAATATAGGCCAACAGAATATTACACCTAGTGTTGCTCACAGCTTTCAGCATTACTGCTGTGGCCAGTGAAGGGTGGCTCATGCCTGAAGGTCTTGAATCTTTGCTGTTAGAACTCTGAAGAATCACACCTTCAGCATCTGTGGTTTTGTCCTCCCACAGGTAATGGCCATGTTTTCAGGGATCAGCTTTAATAAAACATAATACTACACAATTGGAACAAAATCTGTCTGGAAAATACATATAACAAATCCACATGAACCAGTTCAGATCATGCAAGTACGTTCTCTGTTATTCAGGAGGAGCACATTCAGTTCTTTTCTTGAATGATTTCTTGAATTCCCCTCAAAAATGCTTTTTTTTGACGGGAGGACATCAGGTCAGTCAGAGAGCATGTGGCTTCAGCTTCTTACGGATTTAGCTAGAAATTCTGTTGCTAAGAAGCTTGTAAAGAAATATGTGTTATGAATCCATACAGTAGTCCTCAAATAGACCTTGTATCCATCTGTCATGTGTCAACATTTGTTTATGGAAATATCCTTTCCCAAAAGTCAATCTGTTTCATTCAGAACTTAACAAGTTTGCTGTAAAATCATCATCTTCAACTATACAGATGAGTTTGAATAATTCCAGTGCAAATAATAAGCTTTGACCTCAAATGAAGCACTTTTATTGTTGAGTCATTGCATTTCTCCTTCAGCTCTCACTACTCTTGTTCACCTATATGTGTAATTTATTCTTTATTTTTTTTCTGTTGCAGATTTCATAATTGCAATTTAAGTGTTACACTGGGACAGGGCAAAGATTAATTTGATTTTAATTCATTTTCTAATTGTAGCTATTTTCAAAGCTTGAGTTACATTTCTTTGTTTATTTAGAGTTGCTACATTGGGCTAACATAAATATCAACCCACTTAAAGCTAAGTATTACTTTTAATATTAGAAAAATCCTTTCTTTGGAAGACATTTCATTTCTGAATGATCATGAAATTGCCACAAATGAGCAAGAATAGAGTTGTGCTGTCCATGTACGTGGCATTGAAACATTATTCTTTAAGTATTTATGAATTATCATTTGAATAGAGAATCTAGTTTTCAAAGAAATTTGTGGATTTAACGGTATCTCAGAGATGTGTCCATGTTCTGTATCTAGATGAATGTTTTTCTAGGCAAGAGCTACCTGCTGCCACTTAGGGTCACAGGAAAAAAAGTTAAACATTTGCATTAGAAACAAAAACTGACCAGAGAATCTAGAATCAAAGTCATCACCAAGTTGTCTCACTGTCCAGAAGTGTTTTGCTACTCAAAATCCACTTTGGAATTTAAGTTCACAGTGTGATCTATTTCTTTGTTGCCAGGTACCACGTGTAAAATAGAAAGGTCTTGTGCTGTGTGGATTAATCTTGTTATTGGCACATGGTAGTGCCAATGTTTGTGCTCCTTCTCAAAAAGCTTCCAGGTTTAATGTTTCTACCCATTTTGTTCTTATGCGAAAGATTTCCCCACTGTACGTTTTCTTGCCTGTAAAATTAGTTGGGCCAGGACATATAACAATACCAGCAGCAAAAGCAAATTACACAAGTCTTGACAAAGCAGAACTTACTTGACTTCTGAATTTGTCTGAATAATTAAAACAGCAAAATGGTAGTTTGTTATGATAAAAGCCTTTCGAATCTGTACAGTCTTCAAGTTCTCTTACTGTAAATGCCTCTGTTTTGGGAAATGGTGCTGTCTACCTCTTGCACAAATCAGAGGACCACCAGGAATGCACACCTTTTCATGCTTATATTAGCATTTTTGCCACCCTTAATAAGAACAAAAATTCAAGTTAAAATTCTGTTTCAAGATCAGGTACATGTAATGTTGTAAATTTGCCTCCTGAGGTTTGTAGTCTCGTTCAAAGGAGATCACTTTGAAGGAGCAGTCTACATCTGCCAGCTCTTAGTCATGTAAGAAGTTGCTAACTGCTGTGTAGATCATAAAGCTGATATGCCTTTCCTGGGTTTGCTTTGTTTTCAGCAGCAATATTTCTGGCAGGTTTGAAAGAATTTCAGGGACCTGTTGATGAGGAGTGAGAACAGATACACTCCAAAGGCCAAAGGGTGCAGTGATGGCTGGCAGCTCCAGCAGGACATGGAGAGCCATGGTCATGGTGAGGTATACAGGAGTGCTGAGCCAGGATGCGGAGTGGCTAGTCAGGATGGGGTCTGGATGGGAGAGGCAGGAGACCAGATGCAGACATAGCTGCTGCACAGCTGCAGCTTGAAATTAGCTCTGACATTTGTATTAATTTCACCCTTTTCACCACCTTTCTTTTCTGCAAAGAACATCTTGCAGCATCCCTGTAGTGCCATGCCCCTACCTAGGTGGATGTATTTGCCAAGCGTGTATTGTACAGTGGAGCATCCAAGATCATAGCAGTAAAGACAGGTTTACAGGAGCTGTTCAAAGACACACTTACTGGATTTTAATGGATTCACAGCATTATTTAGCTGTTGTGAAGAATCTTAGAAATGCACCTGTTCCCCAGGATTTTAAGAGCCCATTTTTTTAAGGTGTCACTCAAGTGAATTATTCTTGTCTGTTAAGTGTCACCTAGGCACTGGCCCTGCATATGGTGTTCCCTAGTTGGTGACAGTGATGAAGCTTTCTGATGTTGTTCAGAATTGGAAAATGTACTAAGCTTTTATATATAAGTACTTTTATAAGTACCTATGTAATTCCCATAAGTTTCCCTGATTTTTATGTGCTGTTTTGTGTAGTGGCAGCTTAAGTGGTTTTATGGGTGGTTTGTGCTGCCACTGTGACATTATAGCACTTGGAAAGGTTTTGGTGAATCTCTGCCCAGTGTCCATCATTTACAGAAAAGCTTTTCTTGGTGCAGGTGAAGAAATAATGGAGGAATCTACAATTTCAGTAATTACTTAAAATATGAACATTTTTATTTATTGAGCAGGTAATCAATCAGAAGAAGTATGACGATATCTCAATGAATTTTCCCTTTCTAGATAAGGTGGCCTTCTATCAAATAGTCATATATAGCATTTCAGAACTGCCTCTTCAGTAAATTTTACTGCAACCCTTCTAATGTTTTAATAAGGCAACTGGGAATTATTGTGTTTTTACACTACATTTGCTACTGTTTTAGACTTACATTTTGAGAAAGTGACATAGGTAAGGATTTAAGCATATTAGTAAAACCATAAGACAGAAACTCATACAGCAAGTGCTGGTAATGTGCCCAACTATTGCCATTGCAGATACCAGTTTTTAGCCTGTTTTAAATTTGGTAGCAGTATTTAGGCATCATTAGTGGGTTGGTGTTTCATGTTCTGCATTAACAACAAAATTGGAGCTTTGTGTAAAGTTTCTGTGAATAAGCTTAGGGTTTTGTTTTGTTTTGGTTTTTTTTCTGGTAGCTGAACAAAGAGATCCAAACCAAGAAGATGAATTTAAAGAATTGTAGGGAGTGCAGTTTGGGTCTGTTCATGTGACTCCTTCTGACTGCATGGCAATTGCTGAATTGAGTTTTTTACCTTTTTTTTTTTTCCATTGATTTTTTTCCGTGCTACTCTGTCTCTCTTTTTTCTGTCTCTCAATGAGGTAGTGAGAATTCAGTGTATGAAAGGATGCCTTCTCCAAAATCCATATAATCCATATTATTTGCTATACGCCTGAACCTTCTGAGTGGACATGTGTACTGGTTCTGGAAAGATGACGGAAAGATTTTTAGTAAGAACTGGGTAATAAATCAGGATGGTACTGTAACTAAGGTAATTGCAATCCTGAATTTGCTCAAGTGTTTAAGTTTTCATACTACTTTATTCTAAACTTGGAGGTGATCTGAATGTTGGTTTTTCAGCGATGAGGGTGAGTATAAATACTTATGTAGGTGGCTGCCTACTGGGTTTTATCACGTCTCTAAAATAGAAACAATATTCCTTTTCATTTGTGTGGAGACTTTTGCCTGAGGATTTTAATGCAGTTTTATAACGTTCTTGGGAAGAAGAAGATGATTATTAAATCTGGTCTGCCAGTAGAGTAGATTTAGTAACACTCCAACAGAGAGTGCACCCCAGTGGGAAGCGGGGCCATGTTTTCCCCATCTCTCAAATTTAGATCTTATATTGTACAGACATACGTCCTCTTAATGGCAGATACATATTTATTTGTAGACAAATAAGTCCCTTGCAGCGTTCGTTCTGTCTCTTTGATACGGTCCTTCAAATCATAGCGAATGGCTTGGAGATCATGAGGATCAAACTGGGACTAATGTACATGAGCCTATGCCTTCCTAACACTGAAATTCTCCACGTTTTATGCCACAATGAAATCTGACTTAAATCGGGGGTGTCTTTTGAATGGTATCAATAAACATAAACCAACATAGCACTTCCAAGGCTTCCCTTTGAAACTGGTAACAGTTGTCTCATTCAGGAATCAAAGCTCATGACAATTCATTTACCACAGGAATACACAGGTTCCATTACGAAGTTTTAAAAGGCACAATATGGGTTTATTTTTGTTAATCATGAAATAGACATTAAATCCTCAATCGTAATGTTAGCTGGCTGATGCTGTGGGTAGTTCCCTTTCAGAAATGTGTTTCTTTTTCTCACTTTGAAATACCTTTTCCTTCCTTTTCCTGTTTTTCCTCACCTTATTTTTCCTATTTAGCACATAGAGACTGATGGAAGTTTGTTGATTGGACACTGAATTGATACTGCTTCTTTGCTGCATTGGCCCTGGCAACCCTGTGGAGCATCTTTTCCCAGTAGTCTTCTCCTCCTTCTTCCTTCGTAGGTACACAGGTCAATTTTGATGGGAGATATAGTTTTAACGTTGAACCCGTAGATCTTCCCTGTGCTGTAGTAATTCATTGTAATTATGGTCAGGAGAAGCATATAATGAAACAGGTAGAGCATAAGCTATTAAACCATTTACTGAAGACATTAAGGAAAGAGCACGTAGAAATTTATTCTGTCAATAATTGCCTGAACTACATGGAGAATAAAGTGACTATATGTAAGACAAGGCTGCAGAGAGAGGGGATGGAGAGCTTGGTGGGAAAAGATGGTGTTGAAGGCAAGGCAGGTTGCGCGGTACTGTGAATTAAGCCCTATGCTTCAAAGCGCTTGCCTGTGTGCTTACTCTATAAGGCCAGCTAAAAAAGCCTCCTTCAACTTTTTCACTTTTTCCACTTTCTGGAAAATTCACAAAAAATGTACTTGCCTTAGAAATGCCTTGTTGTTTGCTGGCAGGGTTTATAAATAGATGTGTTTATGTGGCAGTTGATTAAAAAAAAATCCAAATAAAATACTTACAGTGCGGTGAATTCTACTTGCTTGCCTAAGGAATCGATACCCTCTTTGATTTGCACAGTATGGATTCAATTTATATGTGCTGAGTGAAGCAGGAATGCACTTTTCCAAAGGAAACAAAATGATTCTTTAAGTTTTTTATATAGAGTATTTTATTTGCAGATGAATAATATCATGTGCAAGTGTAATGGATTTGTCAGTTGCAAATGATTTCTATGTATATAAAAAGAGATCAAAGATACAACCTTCCTAAAATAGGCCTCTTTAGGTAATCATTGTAAAGTACTACCCCGGGCAAGATAAATAGAGGCTCATCATGGTGATAATATACTTAGAAAGCTGAGTTCAAGACTAATAAGAGAAGTATTTTGCTATTATTGCTTTTCATGTATTTTAATTATTTATAAGTGCACTATCAAGAACAAGACAGGGGCTTTATAGATAAAAAACGTTAGAAAGCTCGTATGTTTTCCCGTTCTCTATCTTAAGGTTTTGACCATAATAATTTTGTGCAAAATGTTTTATGTGGACTATCTGATGTCAGTTCAAAGCAGAAAGGAAATGAGAATAATGTAACAGAGATTTGAGTATTTCACTCAACAAAGGGACCAACAACTAAATTAATTTAAATATGAAGTGGCATTTCAGTTGCTTTTGCTAGGGAAATAAAGTATTTCAGTTTGTGTTTTATGAGCATCTTTATAAAACCCTTGTATAGTTTCAGCAGAGATGGGGAAAACAGAGTTAGGATCCTGGAAACATTTATGCAGATATCTTAACTTGGATGTGCAGAAGCAGAGAATTAGTGCTGTTTATAAATCTTTTCAGGGTTAGAGTCTAAAAAGAGAAAAGTGCTAGTAGAGTTTTTAGTTGACCACGTTGCCGATACAGAAATGTTCAGCACAAGATCCAGTAGCTAGAGGCACTTCTACTGGTTCCTGCCCCCCCTTCCTCAAATGAAGCAGTTGTTCAGTGCAGTCTTTTTGGCTTTTTTTTTTTTTTTCAGTAGCCATTTAATTATTATTTGGCCAAGCTGCGCTTACTGCAGTACATTTCATACCAATTTAGACACTCCAGCTTTTGAATGATTAATCTTGACTGTGCACAGAAATCTAGTTGACCCTTTCCAGCCCTGAGATGTGTTCAAGTTTATGAACTAGTTTTGATTTGAAGCCCACTGTGGTGAACAGGAATAAGAAATGTGTGTCTGGACTGGGCTAATATATGTATTCTGTAAGGAACCTGATGACGTTGCTGTCTTAGCCAGTTGTAAGCCTGTGTCTCAGTTAGTCTGTTGTTTCTCTGGGGTCTTTTGTGTTGCTGCTTTCAAGGTTTTTCTCTCCTCTTGAATATCTTTTTTATATTATTCCCCTCACATGTAATACTTGCTATCATAGCTCTATTTTAACCTCCTCCATCTTGACAGTATTGCCAATACTCACTCTGATGACACATATGAAACCATTTCATTTTGACTAAATGCAGGTCCAGCATTTGCCCCACAGCTCTAGCTTTTATTCAACAACCCACTGCTATCTATCATTACCATTTCTTATCTGTCCTTATCTGACCAATTTTTGTTTATAAATAAAAAAATGGATTAGTTTTCCATTTCAGAGCTAATAACTCACAGTGGGGAATGCTTTCCTGGAGCTCAGACAGGCAGTGAGATGCACCATGTCATTTTCATTCACAAATTTGTGTAGGTAGATCAAAAATTGCTTTCTGCATGAAATTAAATATCCTGGGAGAGAGAATGTTTTGAAAGCTGTGTGGCAAGACATGTTCATATAGAAATTAATATGCAGTGCAGAAGAGAAATTGGCTGTTAATTTTCACAATTGTTTTATGATGACAGTAGTACTTTAAAACAGAAAGCACTTCATAGCTAGAGAAAGTAGATAACTCTATTATCTGTAAACAACAATAGAATCTATAGATCAAGTTGCTTATATAGCCATCCCATTTTTAAGATTTAGTGAGGCTTACTTTTAATTTTAGTTTCAACCAAATCTTCCTTGTTTATCACTTCCATGCCTCTCAGTTTATCACAGTGTTGAACGGAGCACAGTCTCCCCTCCATAAAAAAATACACCCCATTATTGTATTGTCTGTTAGTACAAAACACAAAAGTAGTATCTAGGCAATAAACTTGTCATCAGATTTGGTTCTCTTCTCATTAGCAGATCTGCTTGACAGTAGTTTGAGAATAAAATATGAACATTGCCACCCCCTGTCCCTTCTCCAAAACCAGACTCTCCTAGGCCTTTTGAGCAAGACTGAACATACCTGAGAGCAGGCACTTCTGGAAATACTTGCTCTTCGTATGACATCATTCCCCCTACAGTCTCACCTTTTGCCCTCAAGAAATGTACACCTCTGACACGTCTTCTTTCTTAATTTCAACAGAAGTGTCTTCCTTTGGTGGAGAGGAGGAGTTTATTAAGTCTTGCGGAATCGTTTGCTTTACTGATACCTTGGAGAAATTAGTATAAAATATTTATATGTAGTTGTCTTTTGATTTTATTGCATCTGCAATACTAGCAAGCTAGTGGGTATCAACATGAGGGGGGTGTAATGTGTATAAAATTTGCATTTTGAATCAAAAATAATCTTTTGAAGTCAGACACAGTTATCAAATGGCTGCAGGAAAGGCCACTGTACACTGCTCTCTCTGCTTGGACTTGTTTTAATTACTGTAACATTGCCAACAAATAATTCAGGTCTGAATTTTTAAGTGGGGGATCCAGTCTTAATACTGGAGTATCTTCAACGGCAAGTGAGAAGTTGAGGAGAAGGAAAAATGTACTAAAAATTCTAAAATAGAAGAGAAACCAGGCATGAATGACTACTTGTCCTGCCTTCCCCTCCATGCTTTCTGCAGTGAGTGAGGACCTTTCTGTCAGTTTATGGAATTTGATTTAAGTTGTGATTCTGGCCTTTACCTTCTGGAGAAGGGATAAGTTCAAACCTAGAGAAACTGTCATATGCTTGGTATGAACATGTAGGTAGCACAGCATCATAGAGGTGAGTTGTGAGTGTGATGGGTTATATTGTTGCATCCTTGTTAGACCAATTTTTCTCAGAACTGGGGAAAGAGCCTGGTAAATTTAAGTGTGTTTATTGCATAGAGAAGTGATTTTGTATTTGGAAATATTTAGGAATCAGTGCTACAAACTGTCATGACTATGTATCTTTTGTCTCCAGTTAGATGCTTGCAAGGGCCAAAATTAAAAGATAAACCAGTTCTTCTATCAACTTTCTGTATTCTGGGTGCTGTGTGCTGGCAAAATTTGTCTTTCCTTAGCATTGGTGCTAGTATTCTATCTCAACTTTCTTTCCAAATGTACTGGAGGAATACTGTGATGTATTGGCACTTGGTGGGTTAATGTTTCAGTCATTAAACCTAGGAATAATTAAAGCATTGTGTTGGCAGCAGTGGGGGATGGACATCTCTGCAGGTGTCCTAAGAAGGTTCTGGAGAGGGTGTATTGTCTGCACAGACTCCAACTCCAGCATGGGCTTCCCACAGGTCACAGCCTTCTGTGGGCGCATCTGCCTGCTCTGGCATGGGGTCCTCTATGGGCTGCAGGGCAATAGCCTTCTTCACCATGGTTTTCACCAGGAGAATCTCTGCTCTGGCTCCTGGAGTACCTCCTACTACTATTTCTTCACTGACCTTGGTGTTTGTGGAGTTTTTTCTCTCGTATTCTCACTCCTCTCTCCTAGTTGCTGTTGCACAGCAGATTTTTTACCCTTTCTTAAATATATTATCCCAGAGCCGCTACCACCATTGCTGATGAGCCTGGCCTTGGCCACCAGCAATCTTGGAGTTGACTGGCATTGGCTATATTGGACCAAGGGGAAGTTTCTAGCATCTTCTCACACAAACCACCTCTGTAGCCATCCCGCTACCAAAATCTAACCACACAAACTCAAAACATTGTGTTCATAGTCTATTGAACCTGTGTTGGGGGAGGGAGAAAGGTGGGGTGAGAGAAGTTTTATGTGAAAAACTATTTGAATCTAGCTACAAATAATTTTTAAAAAAATTCTTGTGTAGAGGGAAGCAGGGAAAAAAAGAGACAAAAAATTGTTGACAAAAAATTGCATGTTTCTCAAAAGAGCAATAAAACGGAAGTTTGGCCTGTAAAATGTTATAGAGGTGAAAGCAAGGTTTGCCTGTGTTAGCGAAATCACAGTGACACATGTGATTAAATATGGATTTCCTTTCCTGGACGAGTGCCCTAGTCCTTCTGCTGGTTGTATACCGGCATATACTAAGTGTTCTCTCTGTATAATGTGCTGCTATAAGGAGCCCCTGGTGGAGTTGTGTTTCAGGTCATCCACTAGCCAAGCAGTTAACAGTCTCACAAGATGCAGAATAATAATGGAAATCATGGCTTTGTGCAGCTAGAGAGTGGCTATTAATTCAAATAATTAAATTTGGAGCTCTATCAGTTTTTGAGAACTGAACTTTGAGACTCTGAAATAAAAACTGGCCTATGCCAGCCCTTCGCTGGAAAGCTGACTTCTTTCTTAGGGTTTATTTTTAATATATTCTTGAGATCTAGCAATGGGATTTCTACCACTTCTTCAGCTGCTGGTTTAGAGGCTGATCTATTATTTCCAAGATATGTTTGACCGTTTCTGAAACTGTACTCAGAACTTCCACATCTTTAACTCAAGTTCTAGCTAAAAATGTCAAAGGTAATCATAGATGTTCTGAAAATGCAGAAAGACAAGAGGGTTTTTAAAACAACTGGGCTACAAACTTTCACTGAAAGGGAAGGATGAGGAAAATTATCAATATTTTATTTGAAATAATGGAGACTATCCCTATTAATGATAGGCAAAATATCTGTATTTGTGCTCAGTTAATTAACCTTTTTTTTCAGTATTCATAAAACATAGAACTAGTTAGATTTCTCTTGAAATTCTGTAAACTTTGGGCTGAACATCATTTGCCAGTGCCCTTTCAGTTACTGCAATGATTTCTTTCAGTCCTCTATTGTGAGGAATAAAACCACATTAGGAAAAGGTGCAGGTACTCACGGTGACTCCTAGCCAAGCGCTAAGCCTCATAGAGGTGAACTACAGCTACAGAGGTGAACTGAGCTATAAACTGTGGATACAAAACTGGGCTGTAAAGCACTTTATAACCTACCAGCACAATGTACTATTTTGCAAAGCAATTTATAGCACTGTTCAAGCCTGGCCAGAGAAAGCACATTACCACCTTGCAGGTGAGAAACATGTTTTAAAACATGGCAGGCAGGACATTTTGAGTTCTGCTATAATGAGGGCCCTCTAAATATACCAGAAAGAAGCTCAACGTATCTTAAGAAGGAGGTGTAGTCTTATCTGTGGTCTAGGGAGGTGATATTTGATGAAATTGCATCTGTACATCCACATGTTATTTATATCCAAAGATATTGCCTTCTGTGCCTGATATAATCTGTGTATTATCTCTGGTACATAGAGTCTCCCTCAGGCTTCTCATGAAAATGAGGCATTTATGATTACCCTGGAAAATCAGATTTTACTTAAGTATATCCACACTGATTACAAAAAGCACTGCAAAAATCTTCACTTTTAGGATTGCATGTATGTTTCCATCCTAATTCCTTGACTGAAACATTAAACATTTCTGAATTTTCCCTCTGGGGAGAACATTTTTGCATTGCGATTTCTGCCTGAAGACTAATACATGTATTTTCAACTTTGTCTGAAAGTTCTTTGTCTGCTTTTGAACAGAATGCTAGAGAGAAATATTACTTTTCTTACTATTAAATAAGAACAAGCAAATAGATCTTGCAGCTCAGGTTGTATCTATGATTTTATAGTGTACCATCACCCACAGCTTCAATACCTTTAAAGTCCTTAAGGGATAATTCAGCCCTTAAAGGGTTAAGCAGAATTTGCTTGTGGTATTACCATAGATTCTTCTTGGTTTATCTTTTGCATTTCCTCTGAAAGAAAACCCCTATATATTATTTAAAATGTGACTTCATTTGAAAGAAAAAGGCTTTGGGGTAGAACTTTAGCGGTTTAACAACTACTTTGTATGAAACAATGGCACCATGAGTGCCTTAGCCCACGGCATGACCTGGAAGATAGTTTGTAGAAAGCAGCTGCAACCTGTTGTCTCTGTTTTAGACTATTCAGCCTGTTTTACCTGTATTAATGTACCGCCTTAGGGGACCACCGAAAGGAGCTTGGTGTAGGAATTTATTTTGTTAAGTTTCATAACAATCAATGAAAAAATATTGTTGGGGAAAAGAACTGGGGAAGATACTTCGCTCAGTGCAGCAACTGATATTTCTAGTGGGAAACCATTTGGTTTTGATCTCTGGCAGGGTGCTCAAAATTGACTGAATCTTGGAAGTCACAGGATTCCTCTTGACTTGTACTGCTTGGCTCTGTAGAAAAGGGGCCAGCAAGGAGATTTCTCTGCCTCCACAGGAGTAAAAAGCGTATTTGGCCAGGCAAAAGAACTAGCAATTGCAACTAAAAAGAAGCATCCACGCCAACATGCCGTTCCTTATGCCTGTTAAAATTCAAGTGAACATTATTAGCTTTACTTCTAAATCAACATCAGTACCTGAAATTGTAAAGAAATTTACTGAGCAGACTTAAGCAAAGTCTCAGATTTTCAAAAGCGGTATCTGCTTCATTCTCAGTACATTGTTGAAAACGTTGAAGCTAAGAGGGAGCTGCAGTGAGCTTCAGTAGAAGACAGAGACAGAGAGCAGAACAACCTCCCCATAATCCAGGAGGAAGCCATTAACAACCTGCTGCCATTTATGGGGACGGATGGGATCCACCTGAGAGTAATGAGGAATGGAGCTTGCCAAGCCACGCTCCATCATTTATCATAGAATCATAGAATCCTCCAGTTGTAAAAGACCTCTGAGATCATCGAGTCCAACCATACCCATCATCCACTAAACCATGTCCCTTAAAAACTCATCTATCAGCAGTCCTTGTTAGCAAGGGAGGTCTTAGATGACTGCAAGCTTGCTAATGTGATGTCCATCTACAAGAAGGGCTGGAAGGAAAATCCTGGGAACTACAGACCTGTCAGACTGACCTTAGTACCAGAGAAGATTATGGAGTGACTTATCTTGAGTGCGCTCACTAGGCAAGTGCAGGACAACCAGTGGATCAGACCCAGCCCGCTTGGATTCATAAAAGGCAGGTTCTGCTTGATGAACCTGATCTCCATCTATGACATGGTGACCTGCCTAGCGGATGAGGGAAGGTCTGTGGCTGTTTTCCACCTGGACTTCAGTCTCCCACAGCATTCTCCTGGAGAAGCTAGCAGCTCATGGCTTGGGTGAGCATACTCTGCTGGGAAAAAAACTGGCTGTACGGCTGAGCCCAGAAACTTGTGGTGAAATGGAGATAAATCCAGTTGGATGCCAGCCATAAGTGGCATTTCCCAGGACTCATTGTTAGGGCCATTTCTGTTCAATGTCTTTATCAATGATCTGGATGAAGGGATTGAGTGCTCGCTCAGTAAGTTTGCGGATGACACCAAATTGGGCTGGAGCATTGATTTGCTTGAGGGCAAGAAGGCTCTGCAAAGGGATCTGGACAGGCTGTATCAATGGGCCAAGGTCAGTTGTATGAAGTTTAGCAAGGTCAGATGCTGCATCCTACGATTCAGTCCAAACAACTCCATGCAGCACTACAGGCTTGTGGAATAGTTGCTGGAAAGCTGCCTGGTGGAAAAATAGCTTGAGGTGTTGGTCAACAGCCAGCTGAATATGAGCGAGCAGTGTGTCCAGGTAGCCTAGAAGTCCATTAGCATCCTGGCTTGGATCAGAAATGGTATGGCCAGAAGGACCACAGAAATTATTGTTCCCATATACTCAGCAGTGGTGGGGATGTACCTCAACTATTGTGTTTGGTTTTGGGGCCCTCAGTACAAGAAAGACATCAAGGGGCTGGAGTGTCCAGAGAACGACAATGAAGCTGGAGAAGGGGGTGGAGAACAAATCTTATGAGGAGTGGCTGAGTGAACTGGGGTTGTTTAGCCTATAGAAAAGAAGTCTGTGGGAAGACCTTATCAGTCTGTACAACTACCTGAAAGGAGGTTGTAGTGTGATGGGTGCTGGTCTCTTCTCTCAAGTGACAAGTGATAGGACGAGAGGAAATGGCTTTAAATTGCACCAGAGGAGGTTTAGATTAGATAGGATATTAGGAAAAATTTCAGTGAAAGAGTGGTAAAGCACTGGAAGAAACTACTCAAGGAAGTGTAGAGTCATCATCCCTGGATGTGTTCAAAAAATGTGTAGACATGGCACTTTGGGAGATGGTTTAGTAGGCATGGTTGTGTTGGGCTGACGATTGGACTTGATGATCTCTGAGATCCTTTCCAACTGTAATGATTCTATGGTTCTTTGATGCTTGTTACTAGCATGGTTCTAACTGTCTCATTCAGTATGATGGGAATGCATTTGAGGTTCTTGAATAGTTTCTAACAATAAAAGCAAATGATCACCTTCCAATTTCAAATATTGAATTATTTGAAGAGCATTGCAGATATTTGTTGATAAAGCAGAGATCTGGTATACAAATTACTACAAAATTCAGTAGATTTGCATGCCCTGAATAGTTGCAATAAAATCTGTCTAGCTATGTTATCACAAGTAACTGTTTTCTATCACTCTGCATGTTTGAAGTAGAGCCTTAAATAGAGAAGATCATCAGTTTAATTAGACAGAAGGAAAAAAATACTGGACAAGGCAACTCAAAAATGGAGGCATGTGAATACCTTGCGTTACATCACTTTGCACTGCATAAAAGGTGGTGATGAAGTAGAGGAAAGCGTCTTTGACCGAAGAACATAGTTATTGTTTTGGACAGCTCGGAAGGGTGCTGGATGTGATAGTTTTCAAGGGCAGGGTTAGGTAGTGGCTATGAGGTTGAGGAGATCACAGACAACAAACGTTGATACCCTGCAGAGTAGGGTAAGAGATCTCTGGGGAAAGAGATCTCTGCTTTGGTGTGCCCAAAAAATGGGGAGTTCTCTTAGAAATCCATCAGTAACTCTTGGTAAGAGCAAATCGGGCACAGATGGAGCCTCTGAAGTGCTTGATTGAGTGGAATAAAGATGCCTTTAATCAGTGCTTGCTTTTCTGTATTGTCAAGTCTATAGCAGGCACAGAAAGACAAATTCCACTTCAGATTTCTGAGCAAGTCTAAGGTAAAAGTAACATGCAAAGCTGTCTGACACAGAAAACTTCGATGTATGTGCTTCATTTGCAGTAGGTTGGCTTTTTTTTATCCAGCAGAAACCAACTTTTTGTTCTCTTTCCAGTCCCTTCATGTAAATAGATGTTGTTCATGAACCTTATCTCTCTCTCCAAACTATGGGAAAATTTATACTATCTATGAGAATTTGATAAGAAGTACATGTGTAGGGTTGTTTACAAGCCACAGGGATGATGAGGGTTCATCAGGCAGTGGTCTGGGTGCAGCCTTCAGCTCCTCTTGCTCAACTCTGTAATGGGGCAAATCCACTGGAAATCAGATGCTCAATCCCACATAAAAATACATTGTATTAATGTCTCTGCACTATAAATTGAGACTAGAATGGTTTCATTAATCCTATTAGCTAAAACCTATTAATTCCTTTCTCCTCTTGAATGGTGTATTGGAGAGAACTTCTACAGATCTCATGTTTTAAATAAAGCCTGAAACAGTATCATTTGGGATTGCTAGAATACAACTTTTGTAAGTGATGCTTGCATCATCTTCGGGGGATCCAAGGGTTGTGAACACTTCTGGAGTATCTTTTCCATTGACCTGAGGAACCTTCATGCACTTATGTACCTACCTACTCCTTCATGAGGTATTTGGGCATCCAAAATTATTCCCTAATGAGAAGCAAGCTAAAACCTACTACTGTCATTCTCTTGTTTCATGTTGCGGAACTGACTAAACTGGGGTGTGCTGATAGTTTGCACGCTCTTCTGTTATGCTTCTTATACCAAATGAAATGTGCTATTTGACATCATTTGACTTCTCTTGGGTAGTTTTGTCCACTCAGAGCATTTCAGTGAACACCATATATGTGTTTTTTTGCTACAACACTATGTTGTTGGTGTGCCTGGGCAGAGATTTATGGTGAAGGCACTTGTCACTATGGACGTAGGCAATGCTACTAGGTTGCGCCATGAAGAAGGCTGAAAGGCTGCAGATTTTGGTCTTAGTTATTACAAAGCAAATAAAAAAAAAATGCCTGAAGCCTTTAATTGAAACCTTTGCACTTCTGAAGTACACCAGCTTGGATTACTTTTGAAACTTGTCCCATTATTGTTAATGGAACCTGTTCATAAAATCTGTTTCCCCAAATGCTTCACAGAAAGAAAGCATCATACAACAGAATTTGTAATTATAGAGAGATATCTCTTTTTTTTTTGTACTTCTTAGTTTATTTATGCTTTCTCTATTACATAGAAGCTTATGGAAGAAAATAAATAGAAAAAAAACATACGATAGGGAGAAGGTAGAGAAATAAGGAGACACAGCCAAAAGAGAAAAAAATGTGTTTCCACGTATGTAATTTTCATCAGTACAATATATCAAGTTAGCTTACAAAGCTGTCTTCTTGTTCACGAGAGTATCACGGTCTTAGCCAAAAGATGACTGACTGAGGCAAGGGCGCTTGAACTGAAAGCATGGATTTATGCCTCACACTGATGAACTCCGTGCTGCAGACAAGATGGTCCAGCTGTCTTCTTGGGTCATGTCCCAAATGGTGTGCAAAACACATACTGAGTTGGAGCAGTCTGTAGTGAGAGATAGTTTTAACAACATATGGGAGGGTTTACGTTGTTCCCAGTGACGGGATATTCTCAGGCATTTGATTTGACCATCAAACCAACTTGTCTTCTGAAGACTTTGCAGGGATATAAAATGAAGTCTGGATGCTGAAAAAATATGAGGAGAAGGAAGAGGAGGTATTTTTGTAGCCAGCAACTGAAGCACCTGCCCAGTAGTGAGTTTTCTTGGCAATTCAAGCCTGGTCAATCCAAAGCTCTGGGAAATTAAAATACCTCCTTGTGACTGACATGGATTTATAGCTCTGCATCGGTTCTGTTTTAGCTCATAAACATCCTTCAAATACCCTTATTAAGATACATACCTTGCATAAAATGGAGCATATAATAAAATTGTACAAATATTTAGATAAATTAAAGTTCTTCATTTCATCACTGAATGTAGCTGATAGACAGTGGGAGCTATGAGAATTTAAATAGGTTGAGCTGAAGTGCAGAAGCAAGTGGAAAGTTTTTAAGTCTCCCTTGTCAAATACAGAAACCCATGTAATATTGATCCCTTGCTTTGTATTAGTTTAAGTGGTAGAAATGCCCCTTATGAAAATTTATGAAAGTGCTTTGGAAATATCTCTTCAGTTTTCAAGACTTAGCTGTAGGATTATTGTTACTATTGATTATAATTTAAAGTGACTCATATGCTTTCCTGTTTGTTAAGGCATGATATCTCTTCATATTGAACACAGATCTACTTCTCAGCTTGCAGTTGATGAAATATGTACCCTTTGCCTTAAGAATAAAGAGGTGGTAGAAAACATTGCGTTCACAGGAAAAATATCTTTTGCCCTATTGTGTTTAGGACTTGCTTTGTAGAAAATTGTTCCTTTTCACTGCAGTTTTGCTCCTACAAAGAGGAAAGATTAGCAGCACCTTGAGCTATAGCAGGGGAGTCCAATAAGAATGTCTCTCTTTGATCAGATTAAATGCATAGCTAATTGCACCTTGTCTTGTCACCCAGTGGACTCAGGCTCTTCAGGCTGTAGTGTCCTCTGTTCTTTTGAGTTGTGGTGTGGGCTGATAGACCCTTTCACTTCTAATCAGCGACTGTATCTCCTTGGTTAGCTATCTATAAAATGGTAGTGATAATTGTTACCTAACCAGGAGGAGTGTTATGAATTCTAATTAGTGAATGCTTTCGTGTTTAGGGGAGAAAAAAAGATGTACCAATGATGCTTTGATTTTTCTCTTTTAAGACTGTATCTATTGAATCTGCTATTGTCAAATTGTTCTCAGTGCTGTCAGGTATGACATCAGTAATCTAAGATGGCTTTGCCATCCTGAAATAACTGTGCGTCTTGACCAATGTTAGGTACAAAAGCTTTTTCTCACAAATGTAAGGAAAATAATGCTTCAGAGCCCTTCGCTCCTTTCAATACAATATTGTGAAGGAAAATTTTTAAATAGGAATGCAAAGCAAATCATAGCACTTCAGTAACAGTCTCGTTATGTTTAAGGATGTAAGTAACTTTGCACTTGTGAATTTTCCTTTAAATTTGCAAGTTCTATCTGAGTAGAACTTTTTCCAAGACAGATAATGTTGCCTACCTTTCTGACAAGCTTAGATGATTCTGTTTGATCTGTCTTTGTTCTTTTTGGTCTTTTATTTTTTTTTTTACAAGTTTTTATCTCTATCGGTATTTCAGTGCTTCCTGGATAAATGAAACCACAGCAAGCCTCCCGGTAGACTTCATGGACTCTTCTTCCAAGTGGCTTTCTCTTTATAAATATGCTCATTAAAGTACTTAGTTAAATAAAATATGAGCAAGTGTCAGAAAAAAACGCAACCAAATCCTACAAGTTGTCCTCCTGATAGTAAAACATCTCTCAGCCTGCTCTTGGGAAAGCCAGTCTGCTGGTAAGAGAAGCTATAGCTCAGGCTCTGCTGTGTTTCATACTGAGTTCTGTTAAAAATATTCTTCTTAAGGAAGGCTCTTTTCAGATTTTCATAGAATGAGAACAATAAAAAAGGTTCTGCCTTCTCCTCTCTGTTCATCCTCTTTCCCCATTGCCATTTGAAAAAAAAAAGCATGTGGGACTTGATTCAGTTGCTGTAGCCTGATATCCAGCATGCAATAATGAGGTGTGACATTGGGGCACTGTCTGAGAAAAGCCTGGTTAAACTGAAGTTATCCTAGTGTTTAATTTAATTAAGTGCAGGTTTCAGTAAGCAGAGGATGAATGCAGCTCTGTGCGTCCTATTCCCACCTTGTGTGTATAAAATAATCAATGAGCTTATTTTTACTTACTGTTGGTTTAATAATCTAATAGTGTAGTGACAGAAGACCTTCCTACCATACCTTTACTTTTAGGAACAAGAACAGTTGTGCTTTGGCATTTAATTCCCAGAAACCATACAGTATCACACAGTATCACAGTATCATAAGCTTGGAAAGGACCTCTGAGATCCAGCCCAACCTATAACCCAACATGAACATCAACACCAACACTAACACCAACCCATCATCTAAACCATGGCACTCAATGCCTCATCCTGTCTCCCCTTAAACACCTCCAGGGTCGACGACTCCACCCCCTCCCTGGGCAGCCCATTCCAATGGCCGATCACCCTTTCAGCGAAGAACATTTTCCTAACATCAAGACTAAACTTTCCCTGACAAAGCTTGAGTCCATGCCCTCTAGTTCTGTCACTCCTCATAGGGCTTGTGCTCCAACCCCTTCACCATCTTCGTTGCCCTCCTCTGAACACATTCCAGTATCCTAACATCTTTCCCAAACTGGGAGGCCCAGAACTGTACACAATATTCAAGATGAGGCCTGACCAGTGCCGAGTACAGGGGGACGATAACTTCTCTGGTCCTGCTCACTACACTATTCGTGATGCAGGCCAGGATGCCATTGGCCTTCTTGGCCACCTGGGCACACTGCTGGCTCATGTTGAGCTTCCTGTCAACCAGCACTCCCAGGTCCCTTTCCACCTGACTACTCTCCAGCCACTCTGTCCCCAGTCTGTAGCTCCGCATGGGATTGTTGTGTCCAAAATGAAGTACCCGACATTTGGACTTATTAAACGTCATCCCATTAGAATCAGCCAATCTCTCCAGTCTGTCCAGGTCCCTCTGTAGGGCCATCCTACCCTCTAGGTACACCCTATAATGGTGTCCACTATTTATGGTTAAGTGCACCTCCCCTGTACCCTCTCCTACTGTAATAAAAATCTTACAAGGGCATCTTGACGTTCAATGAGCTGTTTATGGTTCCAATTTAATTGTTATTATTTAATTATGTGATTAACTTCCATTAATTTCTTAAACCATTAAGGAAAAAGAAGCATGGTTAAATATTTGACCATAATTTTGACAGACTAATCTTTGCCTGGAGCAAGGACTTCTCTTGGCTGTTCTGCCCTTCTAAGATTATGCAAGCTCCTCCTTATTTTTAATTTTGCACTTGATTAAGTCTACTTTGTTTATGAATTTGATATTTGCAGCTGAATCCCCAGGATGCTAATTGCTACTGTAAACTACAGATACTGCTGAGCTAATGTATTCTGAAAATATCAGGGAAAGAAAAAGGATATCATGAATTTACAGTTCGAAAATGAGCCACGGATTTCTGTTTTTGAGTTCTTTCTAAAATGATAATAATAATAGATCTCTTATTCTTTACTTCTTTTTGAGAAAAAAAAGTCGTCTCCGCTTTATTTATATCTGTAACGGATGAGAGTGGATCTTTTAAAAGGAGAGGATTTTTTCTATGTTTGGTCTTGCATTTGATGCATTTTATTCCATAGTTATTAAGAAGACAGCATGACTTTGCATATTCCAGTCAAAATTTCTATTTTATTTAGACTATAATATTTAGGAATTGGGTCCTGGATGAAGTTTAAATCTAAGTGAAAGGAATACAAAAATTGATGGCATCAAACTTAGAATTCTTTACATTGTCTTTTCATCGCTGCCGTTTTCCTTGTGAAGAGAAAGTAAGATGATCAGTGGAGTGCAGGTTAGCTGTAAGAAATTCAAATCAAGATAGCAGTTCTTTCATAGGGAGAGTTATCCTGTTGGGCGTGTGATGGTCTGGATGAGGGTTAGAAGAACTTCTTGTTGCTACATTGATCTTCCAGACCAAGTCTGATGGCCAAAGGAGAAGTCTCCCATGAAGAGGGTGGATTTTGGTAGAGGTCTCTGGATGAACGTTGAGATAGTGGGAAGCTTTTGAATGCCCTGAGGCAAATCAAATTAATCAGACTTGAATTTCTTATCTTCACAAACCTAGGCATATTTGTGTTTACCCACACTTAAAAGATGTCCCAGGGAGCATTCCTTCCCTGCCAAATGTCGGAGAAATTTTCTAAGTCATGCTGGTTTTCCTTGTTTAGCTTAGGTTTTAAGGTGGCATCTATTTTCCCTGTTCAGGATGGATTTTTTCTGCCTCTTCATCTTTCCCCAAAATACAGCTTGTCTTTTATCCCACTTTCATCCTCTGGGCAATGCTGAGATTTTTATTTCCTTCTTTCTTGTGGCTGGGCAGTGAATTACTATGGGGCAGTCAGGGGCACTTTCTAGTAGCCTTTTCCTTTCTTCAGTCTTCGATAATTGTGTTAATAACCATATCTCTCGCTTCAGGCTGCCTTTTCTTATTTGAAACCTACCAAAGAAACACTGGTAATGTCAGATTATTTCAAATACTTAGACACACTTGTCTTCAGTGTTTGACTGTTTTCTTTCCTTTAATCAATGTGCATGTGAAAAAAAAGGATGCTTAGACCAAGTGCAAGATCATCCTCCCCAACAAGTCCTCTGATACAGGATGAGTTTTGCTCTGGCTCTTCACAGGACTCCTCTTACACCCACACTTTGGGAGTGTTTTGAGACCAACAAGCAGACAGTTGCAGTTAAAAGCATGGTGTTACTTCTCGATAGGGAACATGTGAATTAGTTGTAAAATAGATGGAGATCCTTATGGGAATTGCTATGATGACCATGTCTTTCCCCTGTGGGGCTTGTAAGAGTTTAACAGTTAAGGTAGCAAAATATTTGCCTGTGGGAGCAGCCAGCCTTGTTGAGGCAGCGTCTGCCAACTACAAGAATTTCATTTACAGCCCCAGAGAGCTGTGCTGTGCCATACCACGTTTTATCAGAGAATTACTATAGCAAAGGTGCTAATTATACTGCAAACAGGTGATGCAGATTCTTGCTGTTGTATCTGGAGAGCCTGCAGAAATGTGATGGTTCAGCTAGTAAGGCATTGCTGGCCAATCTGCATTTTCTGCAGTTTCTGTTGATATCTATGGATGCAATACGAGGACAGGCTGAGAGAGTTGGTCTTGTGTAACCTAGATAAGAGAATGTGCTGAGGAGATCTCAGAGCAGCATTCCAGTGCGTAAAGAGGGCCTTCAGGAAAACTGAGACCAGGCTCTCTATTAGGGCATGCAGGGATAGGACGAGGGGGAACAGTTTTAAGCTGAAAGAGGGGAGATTTAGATTAGATATTAGAAAGATTTTTTTTTCCTGTGAGGGTGGTGAGGCCCTGGCACAGGTTGCCCAGAGAAGTCGTGGATGTCCCATCCCTAGAGGTGTTCAAAGCCGGGTTGTATAGGATTTTGAACAATCTGACCCAGTGGGAGGTGTCCCTGCCCATGGCAGGGGGGTCGGAACTGCATGAACTATAAGGTCCTTTCCAACCAATCCCAATGCTATCTGCAATGCTTATGCATGAGCTAGGGCTGTGCACTGTGTTTTCGTCCTGTGCTTGGGCTGAAACTTTTTGAATGTTCATTGGGAAACATTAACATGCTGCAATATCCTGAGGATGGAGTAGGTACATTAAGAGATGCTTATGTCTTATTGTGTAGTCTAAAGCATGTTACTTGCCACCCCTTTCTTAATGTTGTCTTCTGTAAAATGAATTATTTACCACCAGACTGCTGCAGTCTTCAAAATAGTGAAAAACTATTGTATTGCATATTAATATAAAATAATAATATTAATAGTAGTATTCAGAGGTTAGAGGCTGATTATTTTGTGTAGAAGAAAAAAAATAATTATTTCATTATTTAATCTTGGTAATTAGAAGTCGGTGTGCCCTAACATTCATCTTGCCTCTGGGTTCTTAGTTTAACTTGTGTCCAGATGAGCTGATTTCAAGACCCTTGTGAGCTGATCCTTCATTTTTATAACTGGGTTCTTGTGGCCTCTGTCCTCCTCTCCTTTGACACGGTGTAGTGTCTTGAACTTCAGCTCTAATTAACCAAATGTGGAGTTTGCAGGTACTGAAATCAAAGCAAACGTTAAATCAGGATGTGCCAAGTAACTGTTTAACTAGATTAGCATTTTGACTGCATAGAGAACCTGAAAAGTGCTTGATAGATGCAATATAAGGCTGTGGAAGCAAAAGATATTACTTGTTTAATGTCAGCACTAAATAATGTAATGTGGATACTGTTGTCAAATGTCAATTTTCGTTGCTATTTTCAGTGCAGCTTGATTGCTGGAAAATTAATACATCACAGTTTCAGAAATTCTTACAGCTTTTCCATGAAAAAGTAGTCTTTAGAGACAGCATTCTGAAGAAGGAAGGTTTCTTCACCCAGAAACCAAATTTTAAAATTAATTCTTAGGATTTATTCATTAAGGTCACCAGGGACAGAATAAATCTCAGACTTTCAGATTTTAGGATCTAATTTTGAAAATCTTGTGCTCTGAGGCTGTTTCTTAGGAAAGAGTAGCAGCTCTCTGCTTTGCATCATTAAGTATCATGAAGTATCAGACTTCTATGAATAATATCCTGGCTTAATTAAAAAGCATTTAACCAAATATTTAAATCACAGCAAATATAGGAAAAATAAAATCCTGATTTAATTAGAAAGCAGTTAAGAAATGCTTAAATCACTGCAAATCTGAGAGGTGAATAAATTATTAAAAAATACGGGTTCTTATCTTAGAAACATTTGAGAAGGGCTGGAAAAAAATACTGCTTACTGTTTTACCACTGTGGCCAAAAAACACCTTTGTCTTTACTCCCAACACCTAAAACCTCTGCCTTTGTACGGACGCATCAAGCACTTACAATAGGTTTTGTTTGAAATGAAACCCAAATGCTGTCTCCTCTGGTGGCAGTCCTGCTTAAATGTGTTTGTGTCAGATGTTTGTGTACATACATTATAAATATTTCTTCAGCATATTTTATTCTGACATAATTCAATAGCTTTCTTTCAAAGTACAAGTGAATATTAGTCTACTAAATTGCATTACTACTTGGGAACTCCCTTTGGTAGTTTTTCTTAGTCATTAAATATAGCACAGTGGTCTAATGCTGCATTTTACTTAAGCGCAGCTAAGAAGCCTTTATTCTCTGAAGTGGGGCACAGGTTCTTCAGCTATAATGTGACCACATCAGTTTGCACAGATGGAAGGAAAATTTCAGTTTCTTATATTCAAGTCACTTTCAAGGTGAGGCCATGATATGTGTAGCTATAAATCTCAGCAATGAGGTTCTTGGTCAGCTTTTCTTTGATGTATTGTTAAAATGTGTTGGTGATGAGCCACCCACAAGCCGGTTTGCTGCTGGAGTCAATGTGCAGCTCTATCATTTCTGAAAATTACACTGAAAGAATGTTAAGTCAGGAAAGTTAAGACTGAATTGCAAAGTCAAATCTTCAAGGAGTTGGGACATTGAAAAACCTCATTGAAATTGAGACTTCTATGACTTCGAATCTTCATAGATATTCAAGCTTTTTACAGGGCCCAATTATTCAATGAACTGACTCAAAATACAGATAAGGGAGCTGCCATAGGTTCATTCTAATTCCTGTTATTTTACACTTTCAGTCTCCAAGCAGGATGTATGGGGGCCATCTGTAAGAGAGCTCAGCAAATCTATTCCTTTGCATGCTGCAGTTTTTCCCTGCACTCTAATAGGGTCTATACGTCATCATGTTTTATTTGAGGTTTCCTTATTTTTCTTTCATTTTCTCAGATGTAGAATTTGTGTTGAAAACTGCATTGCTGTGAAGCTGACAGTGGCTCTTGGGCTTGCTTACCTGAGACTAATTGTGTGCATGTATGTATGGGGAAGCAAGAAAGGGAGGATTGGATATGCTTGATAGTCATCCTGCTGTCTTTTGACTCCTCTGAGATTTCTGAGACCTTCCCTACAAGTATTCTTTTGCTTTCTGGAATGCACACAGAACAGATACGGTCCTTATGAGAGTCTTAGACATTAAGTCTTTTTATTTCCCTTTATATACAAGCAAGATTGTTCTTTTTATTTGTGCTGTGAAAGCACCTTGCCTTGTGCCTCTGCTAATTGTTTTTATCCCTCCGAAAGTTATCTTGACAAAACCAACATACTTACCTTCTGCCTGAACTTGTGAAAAAGAGAGGAGGAGGAGAGCAAGCAAAATCAAGATTCCTGCTGACTTGCATGGCAGCAGTGATCTCCTTCCAGTTGGAATTAATCAATTGTGTAGCTATGTGAATCAATCTGTCTGCAGCATGCTGTCATCTGATTAAGAAAGTGAAAATCAGTGCTAGGTAATTGCTTGGAGAAAATGACTGAAGGGGTTAACTGCAGGCTTGGTAGTCATGGAAATAAAATTATGGAAGAAATATCTTCTTGATATGATGCAGTTCTACCTGGGGATGCACTAATGGATCAATAGAGCACCCTATGGGGCTACTTGCAGTCAGTGCTAGAATATTTTTCTCCAATTTTGAATGAAGAATTTTTTTGGCTAAAAGTGATTTTCAGGAGAGTATGTTGATTTACCTCTCTTATCAGTTTAGGATTGATGGGTTCAGTTGGTGTCGATGATATCAGAGGTCTTTTCCAACCAGAAGATTTTATGATTCTATGATTCTAGAAGCAAAAAGTACAAAACTAAGAACCACTGGGACCAAAAAGGGTTGCAAGGCTGTTAACAACTGTTGCATCTGTATATAGCAGCATTTTTCTCTATGACCTTTTCAAGTTGCAAAGGCTTATACGGAAATCAGGACTTCAGGCAAATGGGCAGAATTGGTCATTGAAATCAAAACTATTTCGTGGTGTTCATGGGGTATATCTGCTCTTATGCAGACAACGTGATTTGTTGATGTTTGTCTCAGCACTTAGGTATCACAGTGAGAGGTGCCCAAGCAGTGCTACAGGAAAAAAAAAACATGTGTATTATGAATGAACAGATCATGGCATTTTTGTTGTCATTCTTTTTTTGATTTTGCTCAGTGTGTGTACAAACATGGCACTTTTTCTGTCCTCCCTCCTGGTTTTCCTCTACTTTATACTTGATCTTAGAGTAAAAGAACTCACTTTATACCTTAAATAGTTTTGGTCTCTGTCTGTCTACAAGGAAGGTAAATGTAATAAAGAATGCAACTTATGCACTGCAAAGATGTAAATGACAGCTGAAGGAAGACTAGTAATTTTGGAGATTCATGCGGGCAAATGTTCTTGAGCTGCTGTTACAGGACATGACTATTCTTGATTCAAAGATAAGGTTTTTAGGGTGCACCAGAAGTTCTCCCGCTTATCCCAAGACAGTAGGTTAAAACTAATTTCATACCTGGTTTTATCACCTCTGGAAAAAAAAATCTTAGAAATCTTGGTTTAGGAATAGAAACTAGATGGATCTCTACAAAAATCTCTTTTGTGGGGATGCTGACTATTCAAGACTATTCAAGTGATTCAGGGTTTTTTTTAATAATTGAAGAAACTATTGCCTTAAACAACAGGAATGACATAGCAGAGGAAAATAAACCTCTTACAGCGTATAGAAATCATCCAGATAAACCTCTCAATATTTTCTACAACCTGAAGATATGCAGTGTATGGATTTTTTGTCCAACAACTTATCTTGCCTCCTTTAAAATGTAATAGTAATTGTAATCAAGTATCTGTGACGTAAAAGGTATAGAGAAATTTTTCTTGCACAGCATTAATTCAACAGAGCTGGCAGAAAACCTATTAAGTTGTATCAATCACAATAAATATAATATCAAAGACTGGGTAATGAGAAGTAAGATGAACTTGAAGAGAAATTGGAGACAGCAAAAACTCATTGCTACTTCTCAACTAAGAATATATAATTTTTATTTAAAAAAAAATGGTATTACCAGAAGGAAACTACATGTTGGCCTTCTTTCCCTATTTTGTATATAGATAAAGAAGGATGTTTTATATTTAAATATTAGAATTATAACATTGTTCCATATCCTGACACTACACTATTTGGTAGGTTTATCAGTTTCCAGTCGCATAGCATTGTAAATGGGAACACAGAAGTTCCCTCTGACTTTATCAGTGCACTGTACCAATGTCTTCAAGGGAGAACCCCACTGAGACCGGTGCAGACATCCTGCATTTGAACTAGCATCTTTTCCAGTCAATTAAAAACATTGTGCTATAAATGCAGTGACTCTGCTAGTAGATCCTGCCTGCTTATGGGATATAGGGCAGAGCTTATACTCAGTTAAAAAAAAAAAAATCTGTAAATCCTTCAGACTCTAGCAGTCTAACAATTTGGTTAAGGCTTCTTTGCTAGCTTGTTGTTGAAAGTCCATGTGTTTTTACCTGTTTAGTTCGTCTGCAGTGCTACAGAGTTTTAGAAAACAGCATTGCTAACCAAAAGCAAAGAACAAAATTCAAAAGAATAAACCAACTTTTACGATACTGAGGCTATGCAACAAACAATGTGGCAGTGAATGTTTGCTGATATATAGGAAATATCCAAAAAGACCTCTGAAATACTACTAAGATAAATTCAATGGGTGTTTTTTTTTCTTGCTGCAAGAGGTTAGAAGTCCAACAAGCATATGATTAAAAAGTGATGGACACGGAGCTCCGTAATACCTTCACGGCTGGCATGTAGCATATGAGATTAAATTTCAGCTGTGAAGAGCAGATAGAAAAATATTTAGCTCTCCATTAGTTTTTAGGTCTGATTGCTGGGGCTATCCTTTCATGGTTGAAAAAAAAAAGGAGATTGGGAGATTGGTTATGATATGTTAATGGTTTAGAAAACTTAAAAATTAATCTGAGTATATCATCTTTTTTCTCTTTCATCCAGTTAAGACAGTAGTTGAGACTACACTTGGTTTGCTTTAAGTATGAACTACTTAGATAGCTTGCTTACCACTTGGGTGGTAAATTGATTTATAGCTTAGAGAACAATGTGAATTTGGTTACCAAATTGGAAGAAATCGAAAGTTATTTTAACCATCTGGTACGTTCCTATTTCTGCCGTGCTAACTAAGACTAATTTGGAAGTTCAGTTCCTGGATTCCTTTCAGCTAATTTTTCTTTTGACAACTGTGCATCTTCAGGAATCAGGGATTAATGAACATGCTTTAGCTGTATTCAAAAAGTTTATCAGTGTTTAGGACCATGTATGAGAATGTGCTGAAACTGAAATGCCCTTAAATTTTTATTATTCTGTAGTGGTTTAAATAAACCTGTAAGTTTAGCTAGTGCTTAAGCAGTGTTTTGGCTACGAGTCCTTTCCTGAACTGTGAATGTTAAGATTTGACTTTTTAAATGTGCTTATGGCTGAGTATCCGCCATTTTTTGTCTGACAGTGCCCTCCTTAATTAGAGAGGAACTTTTATCTCTGCTATGCAGCTGACCAGCATGGGGAGACATTTCATGGCGTGCCTCAAGGTGTGCAAGAGAACTGTGGCAGAGCAGGGAATGACCCTGGATCTCTCAACTCCTTGACTACAACAAGGTCACTAAATCTTGAAACTGTGCACCACCTTTTTATTAATTTCTTTTCATACAGCTGCTCAGTCCCACTTGGACTAAGGAGTGAGACCTGATTATAGGTATGAACATTTACTCTTCTATTCTGAGTGATTAAGGACATATGGGAAGTGTATGGTGAGTATGAACAATTGCAGCCAGTGCTTGCAACTGCTTCTCTCAATGCTGGAAAAAACTGCGGTACGGCTGACTAGCACTGCTTTTTCTTAAGCTTTATAACCCCTGTTGAACACAATGTCTGAGTTCCCTGGGCTAGCATTTGTTAGCCCAACTCTGGGTTAAATCGTCCCTTTTCTCTTAATTATAAACCTTGGCATCAGTGTTTTTTATAAATCTTCTTTTTCAACATCTTTCCCCCATGTATAAGATTGAGATATTGAATGACTATCTTTCTGTAAGCTAATCTAATAATGCAATGATTTTCAGACTCTTAGGTACAAAACGGGAGAAAAGCCTCTTTAGACTTCATCTTTAATAGGATTTATAGTGTTTTCTAATAACCACAGACATAGTTTCATTCCTGGCTCAGAGTATGTTTGCTTCACAGTGAGACTTCCTAAATTAATGCCTGATTCTTTTTCATTTGTTTTAATTGGCACTAGTTGCAGGCCACGATTGTCACATCTGTCTGTCTGCTGCTCTCTGAGCTCATCCATTAGCCTCAGCTCAACACCACCTTTCTCTCTTTAGCCCTTCCTATTCAATCCTAACTACATCTGTCCTACCTACATCTGCTCTCTGCTGGCAGTACAAGACTTTCAGAGCTCATCCTAGCCTTTTTTGCCTACATGGATATCTGAGAAAAAATGGACTGTTTTGTTCAGTTTGTTTAGGCAAAAACATGCTAGAAAAGGTAAGCAAGTCCCAGCAGTCTCTTTTTTTAGATAAACCTCTGAATTTTTACAACTTTTAGAATATAAAATATTGAAATTAAAGGCTTAACTTCAACATTAAATTCTATAATATTCAACTTCTGCATTGTGAGTTTTATATACACAAAAAATTCCAGATGTATATTTTTAGAACATACATTTTCATATATAAAAATGTATTTTTTAAAAACTGGATCCTAATTATATGAATAATAACCAACACACACCTACTCCGCTTTTCTTTCTGTAGGTGGTTGTTAATGCTCTGTGGCAGAAAGCCTGTGGTCTGTTTACTTCTATTTTATATATTTCCTGCTTTTTAAAATGAATGCTTTAGACTTTGCTTCAGTTTATCTTACCATACACCAACTTAACTGCATTGACTTTAACAGAGTTAACTGCAATTTTCATTTACGTGGGAGGTAAATTGTGCACATTTAGCTAATTCTCTAGGTGTCTGGGCTTGAAATGGAGTGTAGTGGATCTTAGTCACTGCTATGTTTTCATGCAAACTGTTAAAACAACACTTTATTTGCAGAATTTCCCAAAGAGACGGAAAATAAAGAAGTTCATGAGCATGCTTTTGTCTACTGAAATGCAAATCTAAAATGTGCTAATTTCACAGTGAATGGCCCTGGGAGAAAGGAAGGAGCTTTAGTAGGATCAGGAAAACTCCAAAATATCAATGGCTAACAAACATTGCCAGCTGTGACTCTTTACTAAGCATTTTCTTAATATTTTCTTAATGCAGTCTTTTGTATTTTTATTTTTGTTTTCCATTTGAAGCTGGCGTATGTTAGGATGAGCCCTGGAAGTGTAGTTAGGAGACAGCAAAGTGTGGCTAAATAGGAAAGATAAACCAGAGCACTTTTTTACTCTCAATTTAATACCAAACATTACACAAACCCATAGGTAGTGTAAAATGGTTAGATAGTAAGATGTGAACATAACTGATCATGAGCCAGCTGAAAGCTGGTAATGCTGTATTGGATATCCGCCCATTCAGGGAGAAGTAGATGATACTTTCTTCATATGAGTGGAAGGTGTTTCACATGGTCTTTAACCACCCTAAAAACTGCTGGAGGGACAACTGAACAGAGCACAAGCAATTTGGGAGACTTCTGGAGTATTTTGTTGACAGCTTGCAGACACAGGTGACTGAGGCGCGAATGGAGGAGCACGATCTACCTGTAACTGACATTTTAAACAAGTAAGAATTGGTCAGAGATGTGAAGGTTGGGGACAGCCTTGGGATGGTGGAGTTCAGGATCGTGAGGAGATGAGAAAAGTAGTAAGTTCACAAGCTTGGATTTCAGGAGAACAGTTTTTGACGCTGTTTCCCATAACATCCTCATGACAAACTGGTAAGAGTACAGACTAGATAACTGGACAGATAGGTGGCCTGGGATCTGGGATCTGACAATCTCCAGTTCACACAAGAAAGCATCAGAAAGCTTAATGGTCCTTTCTCTCACTACCTGTTTTTGGTGTTAAGGAAGACATTTAGAAAAGGACTTGTTTCTTGTTCTGTTCACCCCTGCCCACTGCTGAGCGCTTCACAGAAATTCTTCAGAGTTGCATGGGAAACTATAACTTCATGCAATAGGATTATATTTGGAAAAAGAAAGAGAAGGAAACAGCTGTTAGTGAAATCTCTTGGTTCATGGACCAGCCTGCTGAAAGACCCACTGGGTGTAGTTATTTAAAATGACATAAAACAGTGTAGGAAATACAACACAGTAATGGAATAAGAGGATTCAATTTAAGTTTCACTTAGCAAGGGCAGCAGTGATGCCCTCAGGCCCATGCTCTGCTCATAAGAGCTGCAAACTGGTTTCGAATTCTGTCTCCTGTGTGATCCAAAGATTAACATTTTTCCGTTCAGGAGAAGGCATCTCTCTGTGGTAGGACAAGTTCAGACATACCCATCCCCAATTCCACATCAGCTCTGTCTTCAGACTGCTCTCTCTGGCTTTCTTTAGCTCCTGTGTGTTTCCTGATGCTACCTTCTTGCTTAGTTGGTAATGAATATTCTTATATTCTTCTATTTGTTTAGAAGTCTAAATTAGGTGTTTGCCATTCTACTCTCACACAGTCTTGCGTTAGTGAACATCCATCGTTCCCTGTTTACCAGCTTTGGTCTCTGCTGTACAGGCATTGTTGAATTGAAATAGCCTTCTGGGGAAACTACTCTGCCAAATGAGTAAATATGTGAGAGCCTGAGCAGTGAATCAGTTTTATGAAAAGTTCTGAGTCCGAGAAGATAGAAAAACTCCTAGTTCTTCCAGACCTCTGACTAGATCTCTTCTCCCTCTTACGTTAAACGCAATCCCATATATAATTGGTATCTCTTTGTGAAGTGCTAAATTTAAGGGAAATCTTTGGGAAATGGTCTTTTTTTTCTGTAGACAACTCATTGTTAATGGCTGTTTTGACCCAATAAAATTAAATCCCTGACAGAGACTTCCTGCTTTTCCGAAGTAATTCAAGGTCAGCTATTTTTATATCCATGATATCTAGAAAAGATTTAATTTCTACTTTTGTTTTAGGCCTAATGCTTTGTCTTTGTCTTCTATGGACATCTTTATGAGTGTGTGTTAACCCAGACTCCTATCCTCCCCCGCTGCTTTTCTTTAGAAGGTGGCTGAGGAGCAGAAATGCACCGAAAACCATAAGGAGCTGAATCTCTATTTTAGGCAAGGGGCTGGTTCCCCATGTTCCGCCCCAGCTGAAGCCACTCTTGTCATTCACTGCTTGGGCCGTTTCAGTGATTGCTTTAGTTGGAGTTATTTGCTTTCAGCCTTCAGGTCCTTCACTCCTCATCCTCCCATGCAGGCTTTCCAGCTTCACCCTTCACATCTACTGGGTGCTCCTTTTTGTCAGACTCTTTGCCCAATTTCGAAAGCAGACTTGTTATCTTTTATCCCGAGCTGACTGCTGTCTTTCCCTTCTGTCCCACTACCCACTGCAAATGGGTATCCTTGAGTATATGGGATTTATAAATGCCTTCAGAGAAAAGATACCATTCAATCTCATCTCTCCTGTGTTCTGGGAGCTTTCCTGTCACTCCTTGATAACACACGGTAAGTTTGATTGCATGAAGAGGTCAGGATAGGAGTAATCTTCCTCTTTCCTGCCTAATTTGAACTTCTGCTCCAGCTTCTAGTCATTTCTTTTAGTAACATGCTTCTCCACTGAATTAAACAGTCCTTTATTACTCTTCATTTTTCTCCCCATAGATATACATTCACACTAATCCAGTAATTTTTTCGATCTTTTTGATAAATTGAACAGATTGAGATTTTTAAGTCTGTCACTGAAAAATATTTCCTCCAGCCTTCCCGGGGTTTTTGTTGATGGTGGTTTTTTTGGTTTTTTTTTTGTCTCCCTCACTATTGTTCTGCATTCTCTCTCAAAAAGGGACACCAGAATGTAGTCTGGTTATAGGGTCAATATTAGCAATGGCAAACATAAAAGTAAATTACATCCTTCTGCTTTTTGCTTGTTTATGTGTTTTGAAAAAATTTTAATGCGATTTGGCATTAGAAGTAAAAATTACTTATTCCTGTGACTCTTCACATGACATAGAAATGTCCTTTCAGGGTTAGAGTAAAGACTTATATTTTCCCCTATCTTGTCTTTGACAGCGCCCAGTAGTAGATCCTTGGGAACAGCAAAAGAATAAAGTGAGCACAGCAATTCATAACAATTATCGTAGTAGTTTATAGCTGACCAAAAAAGCAGTGGTGCTGTATTTAATAGATCTCAAAGGCTCTTTTATGATCCTTTTGTTCACTCACTTTTTTTTGAACCCAAGGAAACCTTTTACCTTGATAACTTATCTTCACAATAGATTCTAAAGCTTAACTGTGGATTGTGTGGTGAGGCATGTCCTTTCTTTGTTTTCAGTTGCCATCTGCTACTTTTGTTTGACTTCCTCTGCTCCTTCTGATAGAAGAGACTGTGAACAGGCAGTCATTCCCTGCTCACCTACTCCATGCCACTCATGGTTTTATGGATCTATATCCTAACCCTCCCACATCAGTTTCAAAACTACTGATTTTCATGGCAGGTCTTCCACTGTCTGAGAATAACCTTTGTGACTTGAAGAAATACAGAGGTAATAATTTGTATGGGTTTGTGTCACAGTAAGTGATTTTTGAATGAACCCAACTCTCTGAGTGGTCTGCACTGTCCTTAACAGTTCCCCTGTCTTCATTATTTACTATTATGTCTGTGCTTACTGATAAAAAAAAGGGATGTAATATTATTTCTGTGAAATATATTCTTCATAAGCCTCATTTTAAAACTCTGACATTTGGACTTCTTTATACTTTTTCTCCCAGACAGGTTGACTGTAGCCACAGCTCAGTGACAGTAATGTCACCTAATTAAGTCTAGAGAGCAACCTTAGGTACTTAAACAGTATTAGCCAAATGACATGGATCTATTTATGATCTTTTTACAATGCACTTTCTTACAGATCTTTCAATGTAAAGGTTTGCTATTCCTAATAATTACAAAAAACTCTATTAAGTCTCCTCTATGAGGGAGGCAGATGAATAAGTCTTTAATGAATCTCCAGGACTTCAGGTGAACTTAAACTACTGCTATGCTGTTGCTGCAGTTTTTTTATTTTACATACCTAAAATATATTCTTACCCATATAAAATATAAAGGGTTCACTTTTGCATGATAAGAGCAACTCTGAAAACACTGCTTTGTATGGAGAAGGATGAGTTATGAACTTCTTGTTGGAAAAAATGAAAAGCAAATCTTGTCTGTTCTTGCTTGCATCATATACTGGCACAAAGACAACCTCCCAAATGAGTAGCCTGTTCCATATGCTTGGTCTTTTAAGCCAACAGCATTGCATAAAAGAGTTTGGGTGGTGGTGTGTGTTTTAACATTATGCTGGTGGTAATTTGAAAGAAACCAACTTGCAAAGTATTTCATAGCCTTAAAAAGAGTCTTAACAGTGAAAATCAGCTTATTTCAGTTCAGTATTCTACTACAATAAAAGAAAAATCTGATTAAACTCAGAATGTTAGGAAATAATGGGTAATTGCTTCACACTGGTGTGTTAAAAGTGTTCAGAATGTAAAGTTGAATACACCTTCCCAAGAAATTAGATGAGGACATTAGAGAAAAGATTAGGAGAGAAGCAGGTTTTTGCAGTCTTGAGGAAATGACATCCTAACCTGATAATGACAATTCCTTTGTAAAAATAGTAAAAAAGAATGTTAAAAGTAGTTCAGGTATCTTTACAGTTACTCATAGAAGTTAGTCAGAATCATCTTTTCCAAGCTGTTTCTAATGGAGTTTTTTTCTTCAAATTAGGATGTTATTTGTGTTTCTGAGGATTTTTTAATTTCAAAATAGTGCAGTTAGGAACAATTTAAGAACTACAAGATCTGACACACACACAAAAAAAAGAGACTAGTCTAATATCTTGGGAAACATGAATGGGAGGGGAGAGTTAAAGAGATGGTTAAAGAGCATGTTCTAACCTGTTGCAGTGAGACAACTACTTCACTCAGTAGTGAGTGGACGTGTTCAAATATAGACATTTTCCTTCCCTCAGCTGGAAAATGACAGTGTACAAGAGGGAACAGCAAATGAACATCAGGTTTCTTGTGAAACTGAAGAAATCCACAATGGAAACTTTTCAATTATTGACTTAGGCTTATGGTGAAGAGTTCCCAAAGGTCATAGTCAGTTTTTATGATTTGTTAAATAAAAAGAGGTGCAGATGCAGTCAGACCTCATATGTCTCTTCTCAATTAGATAGCCTCTTCAGAAGGCAGTTGGTTAACTCCTTGGGACAACTTCAGGATTTGCAGGGTCCGGAAGCACTAAAGGTATGCTTGAACAGACTTTTGACTCCAGTACATGTGAGTGGAGAGCAAGGCCATTACCAAAGAATAGTGCAGGTTCTGTGCTGTGTTTGCCTCTTGTTACAATTGCAGCACAAATAGGACTTTGTGCCTCTAATGAGTATCTGTATAAAACCTGTAAGAAACATGTAGAAACTTGTGACAATCCCTTCAATACAGTGTTTCCTACATAGGACGACAGAGGGACTACATTAAAGTTTCCTTGGTGCAACTGAATGCACCAGTGTAGCAACAGACTCAGACTTTTTTTCCCACTTTTTTCTTAGGTTCCTAATTTCTGGCTTACCAGGGGAGAGGAAAAATAGAATACTTTCTGTATAAGCTGTCTGTCTAAACTTCTATAAATTAAGGCTAAAATAAATACTGAGTTATTTGTTCTCTAACTTTTCCCATTCCTTTCACATACATATCCGTTCATACTTTCAGAAATAGCCTGCTCTTTATGTAAAGACTCCGCTCTTTATGTAAAGACTCCCCTCTTTTGAATTAAAACAAATATATTTTTAAACATTTCTTAAGGAGCAGAGAATTATATTACCTCATACTCCTAAATTCAGCTGTTAATTATTTATTTGGAAGTGTTGGGTGGGTTACCACAATTAGCCTTGACATATTAATAAATAGTATTTTACAGTAATTGGTAGTTGATGTCATGCTGCTTAGTATAGGTTTCAGTATTTCACTCCTATCTTGGACCTAGATGTAATTTTTAATATTGTAAAACACTTTAGGACACCATAAGAAAAAAATCATCACATTACAAGTGAGAATTGTTGATTAAATTTCTTTCACAAAAATGCACCCGTTATAAATTTAGCCCTTAATTGGTAGCATTACAAAGTGCTGAGATGGAAAACAAACAGGAGGAAACCTAATAATCCGTAACATCAGGAGCCTGCACCTGCAGCTCGGCCGTGGTCTGCCTGCCAGTTTGCGTGCAGGCTGTTGAAGAGGTAGAAGCTTTCAATGTTAATACAAAATGATCTTCAGATACTCTGTGCCTGTGGTGGAAAGGTGTCCAGCTGAGGAAACAACAGGAAGGCAGTGACCTTTCAGTTCTTATTTACTTTTATGGTCTCAGCCAAAGGCCTTTCCAAGCAGCAGGGCAAGTCATTGGTTCTCTAGTTTTGCCTTCTGCCAGACTGCACGCTGTTCACAGGCAAGCTGGCCTCTGTGTTTTATCCAGCCTCTTGTTTGCTTTCAGCTCTAGGCAGGCAATTTAAACTTCTCACATCACAGTCATCTGGATGGAGGAAAAGCACCAGATGTGGCTGCATGGTGATACGATTGGTCTGTGCAGGTATACAATTGGTCTGGCTCTGTAATATCTTCTGGCTGATTGGAAGATGTCCAGGCTAAATGACTCCTTCTCCTCTCACTTTGGACCTCCTGGTATAGTAAAAGGGCAGCAGGATTTGATTTTTCGTAGCAAGTCTTCGCATACAGGAGCTCATTTGGCATTCCTTATGCTGCCTTTCTCCTTCCATCATCATCCAGGTAGTCTGTACTTTGTAAGATGTACAAGGATGATAAAAAAGGCACTTTGAGAGGTTTGTTGTATCTCAGGCTTTCATACCTCAATCAGGGTAAGATGTTATCAATATGTCTTAGTTGACATGTTTCTCAGGGAGCTTCAGCGTTATGTTTCTTCCTGTTTTCCCTGGGTAATTAACTTCAGCGACTCCCTCCTTTCAGTTTAGGCATGAGTTTATGATGTGATACAGTTGTTTGTTGTGGTGGGCCCTTCCAGTAGCAGGTTCTTCCTAGTCTTTTCATTTCACATTTGGGTCCAAGTTTCAGACATACAGTCCTTCTTACTCACTGGTTTGAAGAGCGATTTTGTCTTCTGAAATTCTCCAGCCTCTCCATCTCCAGAGGGTTACTGGTTGTACTCTATGGATATTACTTGGGCAATTGGCTGCAAGCTTCTATAGTGAAAAATGGTAAACTACAGTTAAAATTCCCAGAATAGTAATTTTTATGCTGAAAGTCTGTAAGTTGTAGAGAGCTGATTATATTTCTGCTGGTTTTTGCTTATAGGAAGGTGCATTACAAAGGCAGCTTTGAGGGAAATGATGCACTCTGTTCCACAGTGCTGGAGGTTTGATGGGTGCACATTTCCAAATGCTGGACTTTGTGCAAGATGATCTGTGTATCAGCATGATGAGAGAGCAGTTCTTCATTACCATCCTTCAGTGGTAGGCATTAGGCAGATTTTTAGCCTTAGTCTTGCTTTCCTTCCTAATCAGAATTCTATTTTATTTTGCAAATATGTAGTAATTTCTCTTTATAGCTAAAGCCGTTGACCTTGCTGTGTTTAAATCTTCTGTAACAACATTCTGAGAGGCTGAGAAGAGGGACAGAATGTTTTGCCCTGATATTGTTATATTTCCTCTGCAATGCCTTATGTTATACTTATGTCTTCATCAGGACCTTTTCCAAGAAACAATAGCCACAAGCATATTTTGTAAAGAGCAGCCAGATTTTGGGGTGGTGTTTGGGAATGAGTGGTGGGAAGTGTACGAGAGAGTATGTAATAAAGTATGCAATAGAGGAACTATATGATTTCTTCTTGGAAGAGAAATGAACTTTCCAGATGGCCCATGGTTTTCTTTTTATATTGCCCCGTAAAAGGTAAGAAGCTTTGCAAGGAGAAGATACAGTAACGTGTGTGATGTGGGGAACTGTGATATACTTTGCTGCTTATTCTGCACTTCTGCAGAGATGTCAGACCTGGAAGGATTCCTTTTACTGTAAATCCCTACTGCACCAGTGATTTGTGATGGTATTTCTGTAAGCCGCTGCTTAGTCAGTGGAGGGAACAAGAGGAAACCTGCTTTTTTTTCCTCTTTAGAAGTTCCTGGTCAATTATTGTGGCCTCTTACATTGAATTTTTACTCCTTCTCTGCTCTCTTTGCATACTAAACTGCCATTTTCAGGGGGTTGAACTTTTTATGAGATAAACTTGTGAACTGACTTTGACACACTGTTTTAGTCTAATGCTGGAGGAGATAAGCCTTTTTAGCCTTTATCTGTTGCCTTAGGCATCGGTAAAAATTCAGACAGTGGTGTTTGATGTCCTGGTTGGTTGAATTTTAATAGAAGTTTGAATTGAATCATAGTAAAACTTTCAGAGTGGCAAATATAGGTAATTATATACACAGGTCAGGAAACTGATGTCGTCTATCTATTCAGCCAGAGGATGAACTAACTTCTGCCCAGTGCTCTGTGAATATGTTTCCTTTGTAAATGGGATCAGTTATGCAAATACTTATATCTCCATTTAAATACTCTGACATCTCTATCCTAACGTTGTTAAAATACATAGTGAAAGAGTGTCTGCCTAACAAACATCTACCACTTGTAGGTGATTGTGGTAACCCAGTGCCTCATTGCATACATTTGGTTTTGTATGCTCAGAAGTCCTATGCTGGCAGTAATAATGGGCAATAGTGCAATGCTTATAGAATCGTGGAATGGTTTGGATTGAAAGCAACCTTAAAGATCATCCAGTTCCAACCCCCCTGCCAGGGGCAGAGACATCTCCCACTGGATCAGGTTGCTCAAGGCCTCATCCAACATGGCTTTGAACAACTTCCAGGGCTGCGGCATTTGCAGCTTCTCTGGACAACCCGTGCCAGTGCTTCACCACCCTCACATTAAAAATTTCTCCCTAGAAGTCTTAATCAAAACACCCCATTTGAACAGGCTATTTTCTGGTATTACTGTTATGGTAGAGTTCCCAGCCTTATTGCAGTAGACACAGCATGCACATGTAACAGAGCTGTAGTGGACCTATAATCTAAACACCAAAAATGAGGCTCCAGTGGTTTCCAGTGAATAGAAGAGGGGAAATGATAAAGATGAGCATAATCTGTTCTTCGTGCTGTGTGTTCATGGCCTGGCACAGGAATTTGGGTGAGAAATCTCCGAGACTACTGCTGTGAACAGGGACAGCTGTCACAGCAAAGGTTTGCAAGACTGTTTAGTTTTAATTCAACAAGGAACTGAAATATGAATGAATTTCTTAAAAAGGTGATATAATCCATCTCCAGTGTCTCATATCTGTTATCTTTCCACTTTTCTGTAACCACTTGAGAATGGATTTCCCAGTGGGCTAATTAAAATCCTCCTGTGACATCCTGTTCTCTCATCAAACTCTTGTCTCCCTGTACAATGATTTGATACTGTGACTGGGAGGATAAGCTTGGATTGTATGGACTCTATGGCATAAAGATAGGCTTCTTTGATGTTGGTCAGGATTTGCTAGAATGTGACCAGGCTGGTTGACTTTAATAAATAGAAAAACTTTAAAGGTGCAAAATAATGGAAAACTGATAGCAGCGAAATTTAATTAAGTCAGAAGTAAGAAAATGCCGTGCTTGTGACTACTCAAAGAGAAAGACATGTCCTAAAATGCAGCACATTAATGAGGACTGAAACAATCTTTCTCATTCATCTCTGAACTGGTCTCTACAAAATCCTGTGCATTCTGACTTTCTGTTCATAACTCAATTAAATTAAGCAAGTTTTGGAGTATTTCCAGGTAGAAAGAATTATATATTCCCTTTCTTCATGGAATTATCATTGTTTTTTAAATAGTGGGTATCCTTTTTGGCTAGGAAAGGCAAAAATTTTTACAGTAAATCATGGGAGCTTATTTTGCATGTTCTGTTAGTTCCTCTGGTGTGTTGCTTTTTCCCTTAATGTGCTAAAAGTTAATCTGGAGGCCACAAGTAATAAAGCAAGTAAGATTTTTTCTTTCTTCACGTATGCTCTAATTGTCAGATCTCCTGGTAGAGGATTGCTCCTTTGGGGAGAGGAGAGGTCCACAATATGTTGGTTAGAGCTTTTTAAAAATTCTGGTTGCACTTTTCAAACAGCACCCTGTGAGGTGTGTTTGTGTGGCAATAATGTATGTTTTATGGGGAGGATTGCCAAAGTTAAAATGGATGCTTTGAAAAAATGGTGTAGGCTTTGCTTGCTTTTCCAGCATCTGTATGATGAACAGAAATGACGTGCAACAGGACGCCAAAAAATCACTTGAGGTTGCTCAGTAGCATGGCCAATTATTTTCAAAATGGCATTACACACATTGAATTACATTGTATGGGAAGAAAGCCTGATTTCCTGTAGGAATACAGTGTTTGTTATACTTAATCTCGTGGTTCACTTTCATGGTTTTCCATTTCTGTCCTTTCTCTGTGGTCTAAACAATAAATCTTGTTATCCACAGACGGTTTGTATTGCTTCCTCAGGGTCCCCATTCTGGGAATTGCTTATTACAGGGTTTTATGCTGCATTAAAAATGAAGATAAAATAAACTGTCCAGATGGGGCTTTAAATATAGGGTCTGTGGAGACAGAAAATGTACACGCACTATGAAAGGTTTCTGATAGTCCCCCAGCATTATAAGGGAAGCGCACTTTCTTTGTGCTTTTTTCCTACCTTGGAAGGCAAGTACAACAGAAACCCCCTTTTTTACCATCATTATTGTTGCTTTCATTTTAAACAAATCCTGGACTATGAAAAGGGTCAAGGTAAAGTAAGCTTGATAGCACAGGTTTAGGCTATAGCAGTCCAGACAGCTGATCCCTGACTTAATTTGTCTTCATATCTGCCTCACATCTATATGATGATAGTTTCTGTGATTGTTCACACAGAAATGCATGAAAACAGCATGGGACAACTGGGTCCTAGAGATGGTTGATAGTGGTTTTGCGTTGGTCATTTAAAGAGCAAGGTCTGCATATTGTCACTAAGCCTCCATAGGCCCAACTATGCTCTGACAATCTCTATTTAAACTTTAAATGGAGGCTTAAAATGTCACCTTTAAAAATGATTCCTAATAAAAAATTAAAATCGGAGTTTTCATGAAGTTATACACTAAGTTTCCCAGTAGTCAGTTAGTTTGCAGGAGGGGAAGGAGCCTTGGTGCACTCCAACAGGACCCTAGTTTGGGTTTTAGGGGAACAGGACTCTAGAGCACCTGTGTCCATCTGCCAAGACGTAATCAAGATGCACATCCAAAATTATATGGCCTGTAGGTGGTATAATTCACGTTGTGACTGTAGGGTGACATTCCCATCAAATTATAGTACAGCAGCAAAATATGGTAGAACAGCACTTCTGAGCCTTATGTTTTTCTAGAAACCTAAACTCTGTAACTCTTCAAAAGCTGTTTAATTTACATTAGATCATTTCTTAATGCAAGCAAATGTCTCTTTGTACTAAAAATCTTGCTTTTGCTTGGCAGTGCAGAAATGGTTTAAGTATGGTATGTGTTTGAAACAAGTAAAAAAGGGGTTTTCTGTTGTACTTGCCTTCCAAGGTAGCAAAAAATGTAGATTTTTATTAATTGCATGTCAGGTCTTATGTTGAATCTGTAGCCGAAGTTCAAACTATTGAAAGTTGTCTATAAAATCACACAGATACAGAGAGCTATAACTTAAAAGCTGAAGATGGTTTCATTTTCAAAAGAATATATAGGTTCCATGACAATGTTAACATAAGGATGTCAAGATGTTACATGGGGGTGTTGCTTATGGGAACAATTTATCTGTTGGATTTTAATGTCTTTTAATGAACTATGCTCAGCCACATTCACAAATACTTGAGCAGTAACTAATAAATAAAATACTACTAATCGAATAAGTTAATAAGTGATTACCACTACCTCTGTGCTCACTTATTTGATGAGCTGACAAGGGCAGTTCCTGTCAGAAGCCACATTTGCCCATCTCTTATTCCAGTGCTAGTTTAGAGGAGACTGAGGTAATCTTTTACAAGTTTATTTTACAGTCTAGTCAAAAGGTTGAGAGCTAAAGTTTAAATTGACAATGTCCAAGTAAATGAAGGGATTAGGTGGAATATAAAGGTTTACTTGGTAGACACATCTAAAAAAAGGAGGGAAAGAAATGTCATTTGAAGCCAAAAACTTTGTCAGTAAAATTTCTAGTGAGTTTCAGCTCTTCAGTGAATATTCACTGAATGTGTAGAAGCATGAGGAATATGATCTTTTGCTATCAGTATTGCCTCAACTCAGCTGCCTCTTTGGTAATTTCTAGAGGAATATTGGTTTGTGGTGACTGTATCAGCAGACTGCCTGGGAATTGCCTGGTGCATTGCAGTGTTTTTAGACTGACGTGTGTGTTGGATTAGAGGAGTTGCATTGCCACTTAAGCTGTGCTAGAAGGGGAACCACAGAGGTCTCGGGGGTTCATAACTCTGGTTTGCTTCATGAACCTGGTGCTCCCATGCAACAGGAGGGAGAAATCAGAGAAATTTACTATCCTGCTGTTTCTAAGTACCTGTTTTATGAGTGTGCAGGGTGGTAAATTCTTCCCCTTTCCTTTCCTGCCTCTCTTCCCTGGCTGTCCCAGTGATTTGTGGGAAGTAATTATTTTTTAAGTTATCTTTCAAAAAAAGTAATTTTTAAGTTGACAGTCTTCCTGTCAAGCACATTCGGGTAGAAGGGACCACACAAGCCACTTGCCACTATGGAATAGATCAGAATAGATGGAACTGGGGAGTTAGAAATCTTGTTTTTTAAAGAGCCAAGGGTTTTGCATTGTTGTTTTTCCCAATGATTTATTTTTTAAATAAACTTTCTGACTAGAGCAGTGTTCTAATGTCAAAGCTTGATTTTTTTCCCTTTAAAATGCCTTTAAAAATAGTAAGTATTGTTCTGCATTCCTGTTAATCTTTGCCAGGGTCCCTTCAAAATAAAAGATACACGATAAATGCAGTCTGACTGAATACAGTTAATTTGATGTCTTTTGCGGCAAATGTAGTGCAAAAATTTAAGGCAAAATAGACTTTCAAGTTTACTGTGTCTCTTGGAAGGGGAGGAACTAAGGAAACCATTGCTAGATGAGCAAAAGCATATCCAGATTCCCACTGCGGCAAAAATGAAGATAAAGAAGAAAATCTCTTCTACATTTTTTTGAAAAAGTTGTTTTTCTGTTCATTACAGGTAGATGGGATGAGCGTATTATTTCGTAGTTGTACTAAAAGATGTTCCCACCCAATCATCTGATTTAATGCTCGATCAGGGAGCCTCTCCTACTGTGTTTGGGAATCCCTAATGAAATTAGGAGTGAGAAGTGGAGTGCCACAAAGATGATCAGAGGGCTGGAGCACCTCCCATTTGAGGAAAGAGAGATTTGGGGTTGCTTAGCTCAGAGAAGAGAAGGCTGTGGAGACACCTTAGAGCAGCTTCCCAGTAATCAAAGGGGGCCTATAGGAAAGCTTAGGAGGGGCTGTTTATCAGGGAGTGCAGGAATAGAGTGAGGGGGAACAGTTCTAAGCTGAAAGAGGGGAGATTTAGATTAGATATAAGGAAGATGTTTTTTCTTGTGAGGGTGGTGAAGTACTGGCACAGGTTGCCCAGAGAAGTCATGGATGCTCTGTTCCTGGAAGTGTTCAAGGCCAGGTTGGATGAGGCTTTGAGCAATCTGATGCAGTGGAAGGTGTTCCTGCCCCTGGCAGGGGAATTGGAACTGGGTGATCCTCAAAGTCTGTTCCAACTCAAACCATTCCATGATTCTACTATCCTTTGAAATGTAAGGTTTTGTTCAAAGACTTTAAGGATTTTACTGCTATTGCTTTATTTTAAAATAACAGTATTAGCTGTATTAATAATGATATTATCTTTGAAACATGCAGCAGACAATGAAACCCTCGCACATTACTTTTATTTACTATGTAGTAACCAGTTTCCTGAAGCACTGATAGAAAGCACTCTATAAATATCTTTGGCCTTTGGAAATAAGAGAGTCTTTTTTGCAGTTTATATATCCTAAAAGTATTTATTGAAGCAGAAGTCCCTCCATTTTGGAGTATTTTGTTCGTTGCACGTTTCCCTTCCCATTTAACAAGATATTAAAAAGATATCCTTGAGGGCAGGCAGTGATATATAGCATCGTAAAGGTCACTCGAAGAGCAAGATGATGGCCTTTGAAGAGCTAATTCTGCAGAAAATATAGAAGACGGAAATTTACTTTCTAAAATTTCATTTCAGAAATAAGAGGCGTTCTTCTAATTTTTTTTGCCCTCCTTTCCTTTTTCTCCTTTCTTTTTTTCTTCACTCCCCTTTTTTGAATCCAATGTTGCCAGTTTTTACCCTCCATGGCTGGCAACTGGGCTGGTTTTAAGACTTTAAGATACTTTTCTTAATATTCTGGATATGTTGTTGCAGCCCAGAGTACTAGGGATTAAAGTCATGCCTACTGTGTCTAATTTTGGGTTGTGCCCCAAAGAACTATTATAGCTTGTGGAAAAATTAATAGGCCTCTGTTTTCTTAAAATGTCATTACTTTTTATAGACGATATAAACTTTCCTGTCTGAGCATGTTAGCAAGAGGATGAGTTCTTCTAACTCTGAAAGAAAGGAGTGTCAACTAGGGCTGGATGTGTAGCTGGCGTTGGCTAAAGTTTTAAGATTGATGATGACTACTTTGCCTTCACAAGTCCTTCCTCTCTAAGAATGAATACTTGTTCTGTGGTGTTGTTAGTCCTTTGATTTAAATGGAGGTCATCACACCTCTTTGGTATGAGTACAGGAAAGAAAATAGAAGGAATTGCAAACATGCTTTGCCCTTTTTTAATTGCTTGAGTTCACCTAAATTTAAGAACATGATTGGTTCTACAACATCAGTTGTTGAGAACTATGCGTCTAAGTTTGGGCTTAAAGTTTTAGAGGAGGTCATTGAAAATGCTTATGTTATCTTTCTTCCCAAATTTTCACCTCACTTTGATATATCTGTCAGGGAGATGAGGTATTGGAAATGTCTTTCCACAAATGTAAAACCAAAGAATTTCTCCAGTTTGAATGGAAGCTTTGCATCCCTGGACACCTTAATAAAAAAGAAAAAAAAAGAAGAGTGAGGAGTAGGAGAGGAATACAATACCTCAACTAATTCATCACTTAACAAAACAAGTGAAAAATGGAACTTAAGCGATTTCTACAGTCCGAACAAATTAGTCAATAGAACAATGACACTTCTCTGACTCACCAGTTAAAATTAGTAAAGGAGTTATGATAGATTGCGTACATGCAATAAAAAACCCTAGAACTTTTCATTTTATTTTTATGCTTTGATTTTTCTTTCCATTTTCTGCTGTCTATATAGAAGTGGAATTCCTTGGGGTGCTATTCAGGTGCTGTGTTATTAAGAAGAAGTTGTGTTTGTTCTCTTATAGCCGTTTTCACTTTTCCTCCTTAGGAGCTTTTTACCAGAGATCACTGTGTGGAAGACCTGAATATCTAGTGCTTTTTAGCATCACATATGCTCTAAAAATTGCAATTGCTAAATTTGGATCAGAAAATAAAGAAGTTTAGGTGTGCCTCTTCTAAGGACATATCTTTCATAAAAATGAAACATTTTCCATAATCCCAGTATGAAAAGTATTGCAAGGAAATGGCCAACTCTTAATTCAGATGCTTCTTGCTTCATTTCAGGTTTTGAGGATGGATGCTACAAGGTACTAAACTGTTGGGGTTTAGTATATTGGTTTGCCTTTTTTTTTTTTTTATAAATTTTTATAAATAACCTTAAAGCCTCAGTAACTTCTTAAAAGCCCAAAACAAGTGCTGTTCTTCTGGTGTGTGGGTGACTGTATGATGAAAAAAAGGGAGAAGTAGTTTTACTTTTGCCACCCAGATTACTGTCTCCATTAGTGGTCTTAGGAGAAGAGGCACAAACACTTGAAGACCTATCTTTCCTTTGTTACTCTACTTTCCTGATCACCAGAGCGCAGTCCTTCCCCATACTTTTTCACTGGCTATTTCCACAATGATTTTGCTTTTGTCTTGAATATTTTAAAGGCAGTAATCTAACTCCAGATAGTCTAAATTCAGTAAGACAGATTTTTGCTATGTGCAAAATCTCTGTTAAGCATTTGTTGAGGTCATTAAGACATGAGATTTATTGAAGAAAAATACTGAAATACAAAATACAGCATAAGAAGGACATGGATCTGTTAGAGTGAGTCCAGAGGAGGCCACGAACATGATGAGACGGCTGGATACCTCCCATACAAGGACAGCTTGAGAGAGTTGGGGTTGCTCAGGTTAGAGAAGAGAAAGCTGTGGAGAGACGTTATAGCAGCCTTCTAGTACTTAAAGGGGGTCTACAGGAAAGCTGTGGAGGGGCTCTTTATCAGGGAGTGCAGTGACAGGACAAGGGGTAATGGTTTTAAGCTGAAAGAGCATAGATTTAGATTAGGTATTAGGAAGAATTTTATTCCTGTGAGGTTGGTGAGACACTGGAAAAGGTTGCCCAGAGAAGTTAAGTTGCCCCATCCCTGGAGGTGTTCAAGGCGAGGCTGGGTGAGGTCTTGAGCAACCTGATCCAGTGGAAGATGTCGCTGCCCATGGCAGGGGGGTTGGAACTGGATGATCTTTGAGATCCCTTCCAACCTAAACCATTCTATGACTCTATGAAAATTAAGGTATTATCACAAAAGAATATTCTTCCTTTTCATGCTCTATTGCTCTTAGAGTAAATATTTGTCAAAAGGCTGTTGACTTAGCAAAGCATGAAGATTCTTAACTACTTACATTTGAAAGTACAATATAGGAAGCCTTTTCTGTAGTACAGTTAGATCCATTGTTCACCAGCCTAGCCTATAGTGAAATTATTATCTAGACTAACTCAATAAAACTATCATTACTACTGCTTTGTATTTGCAATCAGGTTTGAGTTTGTGTGCAGTTTTTCATAATGCCTTCTGTCACTAACCGGGAGTTCTGGAATCTGTCACCATTACCTAGAAAACACCCTGTTTTTTGGTGTCTCTTTTTCAACTTGAAAAGTAGGAGTGATTTTCTAAAACTGTTTGACTACTAAAGTGATGTTGCTGCACGATGAGCTAACAGTGTGCAGCAGAATGCATAGCAGGGGTGCTAGTTTTCAAAATGATCTAAGCATGACATGGTGAAATAGAGGCAGTCGCTGTTGTGAAAGTATGTAGGTCTATAATTCTCTATCTGCTAGCTGTTGCCCTCTGTATTTTATTTCTCTATTCCCCTAGAGGGAAAACTGGGAACAGAGTCACAACAAATCATCTGCTTTTTGGTCATATTAAGGTCCTCTGTCTGCATGGAAGCTGAAGACACTCTTTCTATTAAAGCCAAAAGAAATAGGGAGGGAACCTAATTTCCTCTCTAATGATTTTCTCCCTCCAGTTCAATTGCTGGAGTGCTTAAAGGTGTGTGTAAGTTGTGTAAAGTATAAGTTGTATCTCTGTCTGTCTCTCCTTGAAAAAAGTAGTAATGGAAACCTAAGTCCTTTTCCTGCTTTTTCCTGTAAAAGCTATCAAAATAAAAGGAGTGCATGAGTACAGACATAGATATTGAGCATCATACAAAATGTGTGGCTGGAAGGGTCTTCTGGAAGCTGTGTAGTCCTGCCCTCTGCTCAAAAGAAGCCTAACCTCGAAGATGGATCAGATTGCTCAGAGCTGCCTCCAGCAAGTTTTAAATCTGCAAGAATGGAGAGCCCACGCTTTCTCTTAGTGTGAAGAGCTTTCCCATGTCTCTGATCAAGATTTCCTTCCCTATAATTTGTAACCGTTGCCTCTTGTCCTTCTGCTGTGCACCTCTGGGGAAATCTGGCCCTGTCTTCTCTGTAAACTCCATTTATATAGGGATATTGGTAGTGAGAAGCCACTGGGGACTTCTGTTCTGATTTGTTTAGTTTTCCCATGTACATTGTGTGCTCCAGCCCCCAGCTGTGTAAATTCATTCCAGTTTGTCAATATTTCTCTTGTAATGAGGGAGTCCCAGAACTGGACATGATACCCAGGTGAAGCAGGTGAGTGACGGGGAATAATCACTTCAATTGACTTGCAGACTAGGCTCTCGGGAAAGCATTCCAGCTGCATTTAGCTGTTGTTGCTGTCTGGGTACCAGTACTAAAGTTGTTCTTTCTCAGATGCTAGACTTATGCAATTTCTGACAGTCCATTCTTCCAGCTTCTGAATGTCCCTCTGAATGGCAAAAGCCTTCTATGTCTTGATGTTCTCTTTCCCCAATTTGGGGTCATCTGCAAAATTGCTTCCAGGTAAAGATGGGAAATGATTCAGCTCCATTACTGACCCCAGAGAAAATGTCCTTTATAACCACTTGTGAAAAGTTCAAGCTCAGTATCAGTACCCTTTGGTTATGGTCAGTTTGTTTCTTTATACCTATGGAAGAGGAAAACTGCTATAGCAAGCAAGGGCTCTTTTTCCTTCGAAACAAGAAATTGCAATTCTTAATATAAGTTTTTTTTCTTGAATGTGAATGTTTTTTGCTGATTTTTTTTGTGCCGCTATAGCAGACAAATTATTACATAAAAAAGCAGAAAGGGTAATTTTTGTAATTTTTTAATACAATATGATATTCCATTTCTTTCCAAATAGTCTTCCTATTTGTCCCTCATCTATTTCAGTTTAGCTACAAGAAGTCAAAAGCACTGCTGCAGATATTCTAGACAAAATGCCCTTTTGAAAACCATCTTAAAACTTCACATAACCACTGGTATGGAACTACCAATGCTGGTCCTGCTCTGCATAATATTGATGTATCCTTATACCTGTGGAAGATGAGCGTGCTGAGCCTCAGATGAGTTTGATTGCCGAAAGGTTATGTACACTTAGCTGAAGGATTTGGGGAAGAAGAAGGGGGACGTCTTCAGCATGTGGTTGAGGTCTGGAAAACTGCCCTCTCCTTATCACAGCCGCAATCTCATGTGGTTCTTTTCACTTAGATCAATTTTATACACCGACAGATATAAATTTTCATTACTATCAGTACAGCGTAGCCAATACGAGAGAGAAAGATCAAGCTGTGTGCCTGCTTTGCTTCCCCTATCAGCAGTGCGGTCGCCAGCTCAGTTGTGTCTCTGGGCTTGTCGGTGATGGGCTGAGGGTGGACTGCCCGTGGGGAAGGGCCACCAGCCAGTCTTTCGGTGCACCAGGCTGAGGCTGCAGGCTGAACAACATGAAATACCTTGTTCTGATTTGTAAACCGAGCAGGCCGAGGAGACCTGTTGGGGGAATAGCTCTGAAACAATGTAATGCTGTGGCCATGCGTGGCTTTGATATGCAAAGTCATATTGCTTCTCTCTTTCCTTTATAAACATCTTTTGCAAATAGACGATTACTTTTTTTCCATCCTAATGATGCCTCCCTAGACAGCTGACTTCTGCTGTGTGCTGAGGATTACAGCTAGAGGAAATCCTGCTTTTGCCCATCCCCATAAGTGATACTGTCTTCTCCTGGGAAAGCGTGTGCGCCACACCTGCCCACCTCCCCACCCAGGATCCAGTTCAAGGACTGACTTGGCCACCTATATTTTTGTGGATGGTGCTGAGTGGTTACACTCCAGCATCCAAGTCCAGCATTTGGCTTTTTTATTTTAATTTTTTTTTGTGCAATCAAAGATGCTAAATAATAATGCTCTGCTTCCGTGGAGTGCAGAAGATCATGTATAGCCTGGGCTGGTTAATCTTTGGTGGAGAGGTGACAGCTCCTGACCCATCTCCTCCTTCCCTCCCCTTGCTTTAATTCTCTCTCTTCTCTGTATGAAACTCAGTTAATGTGCTACATTATTTCAGGACGAAAACCTGATCTTAAAATATGCAAAATAAAGTTTTCCATTTTTTGTCTTCAGTCACCTTGGCAGGGGGTATTTTTAGCCCAGTTTCCACATGAATATTATATCATAGAAAGGATGATTAAAATGAGGTAACATGACAAGACTGGCTAGTAGTGAATGGATATATTATTTGTCCTGTTGAAAGGACAATACTGTAACCTTGCCTGCAATCTTGCAGAGTGGTTCCCAGTAAGTTATGTGCTATCTAACCTTACCTGAAATTTATTCCTAACAATTGACATGTAGATTATCAATGCAGCAGAAGTCTTTTATATTCTCTTTAGAGCAGAAGGTGGCAAGTAAGCAGCCTTTCAAACAAAAATTCAGAGCTCCCATTGATAAAACTGGAGATAGATAATTTAGAATTTTTTAAATTCTGGATTTCAGCAGAGGAGTTAAAGAAAAGCATTGGAAGAACTTGGCAGCCAAAAAAAGCTGAGCTTTTTGTTCTCGTTTCAAAGGGTTTTTTTACCTTTACTTGAGTAAGGTATTTCATTTCTAAAGCAGATACCTGCTATAGTTTGAACCTCTCATTTTAGAAAAATGACAGTGTTCTCTTTTGAATCGAAGATTTACAATTAATCAGTGTAAAAGTTTTGTGGATTAACTGTAACATCATTTTACTAGGACATTTTTCAGCAATAGATCCTGAAAAAATAAATAGAAGACATCAGGGTCACCCTTCATGTTTGGTGGTGGTGAAACCAAAGCTGAGTGAGCCATCAGTTTGCCCAGCATATCAGTGGCATGGCTCTAAGCAAATGCAAGTTTTTAGAGGTCTGCTCTGGCACTCTGTTCTCAACAGTATTGCTGGTGTCACGTGCTGAGGGACAGGGAGATCTGCAACTGGTCATCTCCTGTTTTCAAGAAACATCAGGAAATGCTAGAAATGCATATGAAATTTCTTTGCAGAATCTGGTGCCAGTGTCTGTCACCAAAATAGTTTTCTTCTTTAAGGCATCCTGCTTCTCTTCACTCCCTTCCTTTCACAGATGTGATGACTGAAGTTCTGAAAGAGAATTACTGTGGTCATCCTGTCCCAAAATGTAACAGATGCTACTACTTCCCTTCTTAATTTCTTCACTGCAACCAGGAAATTCTGGTTGATGGTCTGCAGGATTTTCAGAAGGATGGCAGATCTTCCTTTGAATTTTCCATATCCTTTAAAAATCAACCACTCCTATGATTCATCTTTTATTTCCCATTCTGATTTCTCTAGGTTTAACCTCTACCACTGGATGTCGTTCCGTCTTTACTTGAGTGGAGCGCCTTTCCAATATCAAATAAATTACAGTAGCCTCTAATATCTGTTCCCTGAGCAGATATGGTATCCCAGATAGTGTTACATTTTTTTTGTGTATTGCCTTTCAGTTTTTGCCCAACAGAGCCAAGACAAGTTGAGACACTAACTTTTTCTGTATTCGGTGGTAAAAGGCTTTTACAAAGTCTCCAATGTAGTGATTTTTTCCTCAAAACTGTAACTTGTTTCTGTGCTGATTGAGAATTAGAAAAAGGCCAAAGGATGTTTGCCATCCTAATAACAAACAGCTGCATGTACATTGTGCACTTATGTTATCAGCCCCTGCTACGTTAATGATTGATGTAACTAAGGCTGTGGCTTGTTTCTTTAGCTCGGGTATAAATTGGGATTGCTGTAGATAGAGCGAGAGAAGCGTGGGATTAAGGAAGGGGGAATTTTGTCTGGCAATTTAGTCAGGAAGCTGGTTTTTAGCTTTATTTGCTAAAGGAAATTAATGTCTCTGTCTGCCTATTCCCAGTAAGTTTTTGAGACAGTGGTTGATTTTCCACAGTATGTAAAATAGGACAGAAATCTCACAAAATAATTGGGTTCCTGTAGTTTGGAACAGGTATCACAGTATCACAGTATCATAAGGTTAGAAAGGACCTCTGAGATCATCAAGTCCAACATATAACCCAACACTAAAACCAACACTAACACCAAGATCTCGATGAGATGTTTTCTTGCACCCTTGAGGGGTGGGAGCTGGGTTGATTATTGAAGTGATTGTGCAGAACATGGGACAGTGAGTGCAGCTTGCAGGAAAACCTACTCTGTGTGAACCTGTGGGGGGACATTGTACAAGGGAGTGGCTGCTGCTACACATTGCATCTGAGCCACTTTGAGGGAAGTTTGAAGGTTGAATTTCCTGATTCTGTGCTGTGGTTTTGAAGATCATAGAGTCATTGAGTTTGGAAAAGACAAACACAGGCTGTTCAGCTCAGAGAAGAGAAGGCTCCAGGAAGACCTTAGAACAGCCTTACCCCTCCCGTAAGAGGGCTTACGGGAAAGCTGAGGAGAGGTTCTTTATCAGGGAGTGCAGGGATAGGATGAGGGGTAATGATTTTAAGCTGAAAGAGGGGAGATTTAGATTAGATGCTAGGAAGATGTTTTTTCCTGTGAGGGTGGTGAGGCACTGGCACAGGTTGTCCAGAGAAGTCATGGATGCCCCATCCCTGGAGGTGTTCAAGGCCTGGCTGGCTGAGGCTTTGAGCAACCTGATGCAGTGGAGGGCGTTCCTGCCCCTGGCAGGGGGATTGGAACTGCTGATCTTTAATATCCCTTACAACCCAAACCATTCTATGAGTCTATGTATTGATTGACCTGTTGGCTGGAGGCGGCATATTTTAAGCCCTTCAGCTGATGTGGCAATGGTACACAAAATAGTGCAAATTTTGTTTCTCTGTTTCTGTGTTTTAGTTCCCTTTTTGTGAAGGAAAAGGTGTTTGTGGGAAAGGATTCATCTAACTCAAGATTTGTAGCCAGTGAAGTCAGATCACCCTTGGGCTAGTTAAGGCTGAGGCTTATGTGTGGGCAATAATGTGCAGTTACTTTTGGCACAATTATTTTTGTTCATTTGGTTCAATATGCAGGAAAGGGAAAGGAATGCCAAAGAGATATTTAGGACAAGCTGTTTGTATCTGGTCTGAAATAAGAAACAGTTTCTCCATCCTTGATTTCTTTCTCACTTTATTCAAGCTATATTAAGTGAATGTTATGTATAAGCTATTTTCAGAAAGTGGTAATTATATTAAATTTTCTTCTTCCGGTATTCTTTCATTTTCTAATGTATTCAAATACTGGTAAGATATTGTTCAGACAAGATGATGAGAAAATCTGATCATCTGTTACTGTTTAGTAATGAAAGCAAAATTAGAAGATTGTGTAGCAACTTCATAAAGGATACTTTGACAATTTTTGTTTTATTGGAGTTGTTTTAGTCTATTATTTAACAAATCGTCTCTTTATTGCTTTAAGAAGTGTGACTGCAATATTTCACAAGGAGCACATTTTTCTTCAATTTCTGTTCACTTGTGAAGCATTCTTCTGATAGCTTTGTGCTCTTCTTCTCATGCTAATTCCTTTTACAGCAGCTACTGGAGAATCTTAATGAAATTAGGCTTTTCAGCCCCCTTCACTGCCTGCCATGTACAGTGCAGCCACACAACCTGGTCGAGCATACACGTTACCACTTCAGTACAGGCCGGTGGTAAATCTGGCCACTCAGCTCCTAAGCCTGCAAAGCTCTCCTGTAATATCCTTTATTTAAATGCGTACACCTTTTTAAGTCACTGTGTGCAATGCAAATACTATAACATCTTTTCAGGACCCAATAGATATTCCTCCAGCAATAGCCAAAGCTAAATATAGCAGAGGGAAAACAAGGTATAATGCAATTACTCCTTAATGTTGGTAGAACATTGCTGCAGTTTTTAGTCCAAAGACAACCATCAGTTTACTCTCTGCTGCTATAGACTACTCTGACACTTCCAATCTAATGAGTTATATGATGAAATCTATATTAATTCACGTGAAAATCAGCCCTGATTTGGAACTCTTGGCAGGGTGTTCTGCAGGTTAATTGAATTAGAGTCTGTGCATGCTGCTTTACCCTATCAATTTTTACCTCTTAGTTTTATTGATAGATCTTTTGCTTGCGTAGTCAGAGGAAAATGAACACGAGAGTTCAACTAGCTTTCGCATTCTTTTTCTGCTGTTCAATCATCAACATTTTTTTCATTTCTAAGGAATTTATTAAAACAATTTTCTACATTCTTGCAAACACAACAAGGCAAATTTCATTTAGCCTGCAAAGGTTTGATAGGTCTAGCTCCAAGCCTGCTCCTGTTTATCTGGGTGAAAATAGTAGTCTTATTTTCTTTACTCTTACAGATGTGTATGAAAATAAATATGAATATGTATGTTTTGCAGAGATAAGAAATTTTGGAATTTTACAATTGCTCATTCAAGGTGTAGCAAATAACTAATATTTGCTATGCAATCTCTCAGAGGAACTTTAACGGAGGTTAGAAATGAAAGATAAAGGGTTGTCCTCTCTTAGTGTATCCTGTCATTGACTCTTCAGGGCAGATCTTACCAAAGAGTTCTCCTCTCTTATATTCCCTAACGTATACCAAAAATCAGTCCTGAACAGAATTTGGTAGTCAGTGGTTGAACACAAAGAAAGGTGGGAATTGGTGCTTTGTCAACCACCATCTTCCTTCTCAACCTGACTTGAAGACTTTGCCACCAAAAAGCCAATTTACACTCAGTGCCCTGTTTCAATCATAGAATCATAGAATGGGACCTAATAGATCCTCCTCTGGACTTGCTCTAACAGATCTATGTTCATCCTGTGCTGAGAACTCCAGAACTGAACATAGGACTCCAGGTGAGGACTCAGGAGAGCAGAGTATCACAGTATCACGGTATCACAGTATTACAAGGTTGGAAAGGACCTCTGAGATCATCAAGTCCAACCTATAACCCTACACTAACACCAACACTAACACCAACCCATCATCTAAACCATGGCACTCAGTGCCTCATCCAGTCTCCCCTTAAACACCTCCAGGGTCGGTGACTCCACCACCTCCCTGGGCAGCGCATTCCAATGGCCAATCACCCTTTCAGTGAAGAACTTTTTCCTAACATCAAGCCTAAACTTTCCCTGACGAAGCTTAAGTCCATGCCCTCTAGTTCTGTCACTGGCCACCTGAGAGAAGAGACCAACCCCTGCCCGACTACAACCTCCTTTTAGGTAGTTGTAGAGAGCAATGAGGTCTCCCCTGAGCCTCCTCTTCTCCAGACTAAACAGCCCCAACTCCCTCAGTCGCTCCTCATAGGGCTTGTGCTCCAGCCCCCTCACCATCTTTGTTGCCCTCCTCTGAACACATTCCAGTATCCTAACATCCTTCCCAAACTGGGGGGCCCAGAACTGTACACAATATTCAAGATGAGGCCTGACCAGTGCCGAGTACAGGGGGACGATAACGTCTCTGGTCCTGCTCACTACACTATTTGTGATGCAGGCCAGAATGCCATTGGCCTTCTTGGCCACCTGGGCACGCTGCTGGCTCATGTTGAGCTTCCTGTCCACCAGCACTCCCAGGTCCTTTTCTGCCTGACTACTCTCCAGCCACTCTGTGCCCAGTCTATAGCTCTGCATGGGATTGTTGTGTCCAAAATGAAGTACCCAACATTTGGACTTATTAAACATCATCCCATTAGAATCAGCCCATCTCTCTAATCTGTCCAGGTCCCTCTGTAGGGCCATCCTACTCTCTAACAGATCAACCCTTCCTCCCAGCTTGGTATCATGTGGAAACTTGCTGATGATGGACTCAATCCCCTCATCCAGATCATCAATAAAGATATTAAACAGGACGGGACCCAACACCGATCCCTGGGGGACACCACTGGCGACCGGCCGCCAACTGGATGAGACACCATTGACCACTACTCTCTGGGCTTGGCCATCCAGCCAATTCCTAACCCAGCACAGAATGTTCCCATCTAAGCCACGGGCTGCCAGCTTCTCTAGGAGTCTACTGTGGGAGACAGTGTCAAAGGCCTTACTAAAGTCCAGATATACCACATCCACAGCCTTCCTCTCATCCACCAGGCGAGTCACATGGTCATAAAAGGAGATCAGATTGGTCAGGCAGGACCTACCCCTCCTAAACCCATTCTGGCTGGGCCTGATCTCTTGACCGTTCTGCAAGTGCCACATGGTATCACCCAGGATTATCTGTTCCATGAATTTACCTGGGACCGAGGCCAGGCTGACAGGTCTGTAATTACCTGGATCATCCTTACGGCCCTTCTTGTGGATGGGCATGACATTGGCCAACTTCCAGTCTTCCAGGACCTCTCCAGTGAGCCAGGACTGCTGAAAGATGATGGAGAGCGGCTTAGCAAGCTCATCCGCCAGCTCTCTCAACACCCTAGGATGGATCCCATCCGGCCCCTTAGACTTATGAGGGTCCAAGCGGCTCAGCAGGTCTCTAACCTCCTCCTCATGGATTGCAGAGGGCCATATTTCACCCTGCCCCCATCAACCACTTCAGAGGAACAACTGTCAAGCGAGCTGACATCCTTGCTGTTAAAAACCGAGGCAAAGAAGGCATTAAGTACCTCAGCCTTCTCTGCATCTTTGGTTACTATATTCCCCTCCACATCAAACAAGGAGTGGAGGTCACTGCCGCCCTTCTTTCTACCATTGATATATTTATAAAAACTCTTCTTATTATCCTTGACGGAAGTGGCCAATTTGAGCTCCAGCTGGGCTTTTGCTTCCCTGATTTTCCTCCTACACGACTTAACAACATCTTTGAACATGACGTGGCTTACATCCCCTTCTTTCCATCGACGATACATCCTCTTTTTCTTACTTAGTTCCTTCAGAAGCTCCCTGCTCATCCAGGCCAGCCATCTGCCCCTACGACTCATCTTGCAACACATGGGGACAGCCAGCTCCTGCACCTTCAAGATTTCATTCTTGAAGTGCATCCAGCCTTCCTGGACCCCCTTGCCACTAAGAACTATTTCCCAGGGCACTTTCCTGACCAGTTCCTTAAATAATCCAAAATCTGCCCGCCAAAAGTCCAGCATCGATGTTCTGTTCCTGGCTTTTCTTGTTACATTGTTCAGAGAGAACTCAATTATCTCATGATCACTACACCCCAGACAGCCTCCGACAGTAACATCACCCACCAGCCCTTCTTTGTTTGTAAACAGCAGGTCAAGCAGAGCCTCACCCCATGTGGGCTCACTCACCAGCTGTGACAGAAAACAGTCCTCAATACACTCTAAGAACCTCCTGGACTACCTCCTTTCAGCAGTGTTAAATTCCCAGCAGATATCCGGAAAGTTAAAGTCTCCTAAAAGAACAAGGGCAGTCGATCTAGAGGCAGCCTCCAGCTGCTTAAACAATAGAAGATGCAAGTCCTCCTCCTGGTTGGGTGGTCTGTAACACACTCCAACCAGGAAGTCAGACTTGACTGCCCCTCTGACTCTTACCCATAGACGCTCAACCTGGTCATCACCTATCTCGACTTCAACAACATCCAGGGTTTCCCTAGTGTAGAGGGCCACCCCTCTACCCCTCTTCTCACGCCTGTCTCTCCTGAAGAGCCTGTAGCCTTCCATGGCAGCACTCCAGTTATGACAGTCGTTCCACCACGTTTCCGTGATAGCAACTCTATCATAGCTCTCCCGCTGGACCAGGACTTCTAGCTCCTCCTGTTTGTTTCCCATACTGCGTGCGTTTGTGTACATGCACTTCAGTTGGGTTACTGACAACACCCTTTGAGATGGCTCATCCTTCACAGGAACATCATTGGTAAGCCTAGTAACTCCCCCCTAGGGGGAGTAGAGTGGCAGAATCACTTCCCTTGACCTTGCTGATTTCAGACAGAGATGTTTTTAAGGCAAAGTGTGTCGTGTCATCAGGTTTATCCCAGCCTGTTTCTTCCCCTAAGTCCCCATCTCTGTGCTTATACTATGTCCATTTTGCACTCACAGATTGATCTAACTTGAAAATTGTGATAAAGAGATAGGGTTTTCCTGCCCTGCCTTGAAGGTGAGCCTTGGAGGGGAGAGTCATGCTTCAAATCCTCATCAACTTTTCCAAACTTACTGCTAAAGAAAGGCAGAGGATGTCTACAGGCAGATTCTCAGCAATGTGTGCGGTGCTGTGATGTTGCTACAATACTCAGGAGCAATTCTTGTGGATGTTGAAGGGCACTTTTAATAAAACAAAACCCCAACCATTTACCACATGCTTTTTTGAGGAGCTGTGTTGGCATTGGGTTGATCTCTCCAATGACACTGGAAAGATATCGTCCTACAGCTGTTTTCATATTTATGTGGTGCTCTCTTTGGCTATTATTTTACTTTTACTGCGTCTACTATTGTATTTCCGAATTGTAGCTAAGCATTCCTGAGCCCTGGGGATTTTTGCAATTATTGCCGTTGACAGAGCAAACAGGAGCGAGGAATCTAAGCCGTTGCTATAGAGGCTGTATATAATACAATACCCATGGAGCACAGGGCATAATATCTGTAACATGAAAAATGAGCTATTGATTCTCTGCCCAATTCTAGGGGATGAAAGATTTCCTTCCAATCTGTAAGCCAGGGCACTGACAGCATCATCCTCCTTAGCACTTGTCTGCAGAGGTCCAACTCCGTCCTCTGGTCACTAGTTTAGAGTAATGAAAATGCATGTGTATTTGAGGAGAAAGGTCGTGATAGGCTTATTTAGTGGCTGTACAGCGTCACCCATGCAATGATTTCATGGCACTTAAGCACGCAAGGTGCTGTTTTGAGTTTGGTGGGTACCAGTCCTGCTTTACATCTCAGGGGGGAGCAAGGGCTGATTCACAGAAAGCATCAATAGGAAATTCTGGCATCCTTAGTCATTCTGAGCATTGTTTCAATCTCTGCATACTTGCATTGTGCATAAACATCCTACTTGATGTGAGCACAGATGTCGTGGTTTAAGTGATTTTAGCCTAACACACAGGAAAGGTTCAGTAAGGATTAGCCCCCAATCCTGTGTCAAAAGTGGAGACAATATGAGAAGTGATGACCCCAATCCTCATGAGCTAGAATTCAGCCATTTCTTTCTATGTGATCGACTATTTAGTCATGCTTGAAATTTTTCTTTTACTTCTTGTTATTGAGATTTTCAATAATGTCTAGTGTGGTTTTGCTCCAAACTCTTCTGTGGGCAGTGGCCTGAGGGGTCATGGCTGATGGACGCATCTTCCACTGACATCTCTGTCATAGGTTTTAGGTACAAAGGGGGCAAAGAGCCTGCACAAGGTAATATTAGTTCTTTGTGGGCTGCTGAAAGAGAAGTGCCGCATAGATATCAGTAAAACTTGGGCACTTGTTTCACTGGCATCAGTGCCTGCGTTTTCTTTGGTTTGCTCCATACAGATTTGGGACCTTGTGTTTAATTTGGAATTCTGCTCGGGACTGAACTCAAGCTTGAGAAATAACACTGCCAAGTTTTCTCTGGTTTTGTGTCAAGAGCAACTTTAGATTGAAGCTGGAACTGAACCAGACATGTGATCTGACTACTATACTGTCTCATACATTGAGGAAAGCCAGTCTGGTCTAGCCAAAATGGAATCAGACAGAGGGTGTTATATATTCCTCTTGTAAGATTAAAGTAACATCCATGGATGTTTTTTCCTCTCCCTTTTATTCTTGGTCTCACAAAAGAACATTTGTGGGAAAAACCTGCACTGTGAAGGCTGCAAATATTCTTTTTTCCTCTCTCTATTCCTGAAGTGGTGTGTTGAAGGATGACTTTGCCCTTTTCGAGTCCATGATTAAAGGATGCGGAAGCAGCGAGTGAAACCCAGTAGTTGAACACCAGGTACCTGGATCTGCCACATCCTCATAGCACTGGGGACAGGTCCCCAAAAGTGTTCTGCTGCACCCTGTGCTGAGGGCTGTCACCCTGAGTGTGATATGTAAGAAGTCAAGTAAACTGCTTGATGTGTTAGCATTTCTTTTAATACAAATAATTAATGAGAAGATTCATTTTTGGACTGAATTCCTTCTTTTCTCAGGGAGAGAGGTGATCTCACTAAAGATATCTTGCTCAGGTATTTCTATGCTATTTTTCACATATCAAAATAGGCATTGGGAAAGATTTCACATTTTTAAACCTATTTTCAACAAGATCCATAGCTCCAGTGTGAGCAGTCACTCTGTATAACCTCACAAACAGGAGGAACAGGCAAATGACTGCTATGGATGTGCAAACACCTTTTGTGCCTCGCTGTTACCTCCCTTAGATAATTATCCCTTCACTAACTGATGCCAAAGCATCTCTGTGCCTTTGTGCTGAACATTTCTACCTTGATGCTGAGTTTCTGCAACCAGAGAGCCCCTTCCCTGGTCTTCTGCTGAGCTTTGCCACCAGCACAGCGGGGAGACCTTCAGCATGGGCCATTAGGTTTTATGTTCCTGACTGTAGCTCCTGTTACTTTTGCTCATGCTAAATATCTGTGCTGTTGACAGGAATTAATTTTCCCAAATTGGTAAGACCAAAAGAGATGGTTTAGGATATATTCTTGGTTTGGATGGAGATGCAACTCCCACCTATTCATAACTAACAAGTTTTATTTTTAGCATTTGGATGCAGAGTGATAAACAAGCACGGATAAAAAAACAGCCTCAAACTCTGTTTTCAGAAGTATAAAAATATTGCTTTATTTTGTGGAGTTTCTGCTACCTCCTGTCATAGCGCATGTTTCTGAGCTCTGTGCTGCATCAGTCTATTTGCTTTCTCTCTTGGTCTGCCTTTCAAACAACACCTGACCGATACTGATCAGCCGAGAGAGATGTGATATGTGACCTACCCACTCGACTTACAGCAAATCAGGCTCTGCACGGTCTATTTTTAGAAGTCTGGTTTCTGTGTTAGGCTCCTGGAATTCTGTGTTTGCTTCATTTAGAGTATGACTGAAAAATCTTTTGATTAATTTTAGAGGCAAAGCTCCTTGGAATAAAATTTGGTTTAATAATGGAAGTGCATTAAAAATTTATATGAGAAATGGGAATTTATGCCTCTGTGAACTTAAATTTAAATACAATCTACCTGAAACAGACACTAAGGATGTAATAAATACAAGATTCACATTGAACATTTAAGCCCCGTTGAGGTCTCCAATCCATTCTGCTTTAAAACCTTGCTGCTTAGGAGCTGGTTACTATGCTTCCCACTCACAGCCTTTTTCCATTTTCTAGCATAACTAAACACACTCCCTTCCAGGTTTTCCTTGGTAAGGTGAAAGCCTCTTACCTTTCTTGTTAGCACCTTCTGACCACTTTCCCTGCTGACCTGTGCTGAGTCTCAAAGTTTGGGCCAAACACAGACCTTGTATTTCTGCTGAAGCGCCATCCCTGGGGCACAACTCCATGCAGCGTTACAGGCTTGGGGAAGAAAGGCTGCCTAGAGGAGAAGGACCTGGGGGTGTTGGTTGACAACAGGCTGAATAAGAGCCAGCAGTGTGCCCAGGTGGCCAAGAAGGCCAATGGCATCTTGGCCTGTATCAGAAACAGTGTGGCCAGCAGGACAAGGGCAGTGATTGTGCCCCTGTACTCGGCACTGGTGAGGCCACACCTCGAGTGCCGTGTTCAGTTCTGGGCCCCTCACTGCAAGAAGGACATTGAGGTGTTGGAGTGCGTCCAGAGAAGGGCAACGAGGGTGGTGAAAGGGCTGGAGTCCTATGAGGAATGGCTGAGGAAACTGTGGCTGTTTAGCTTGGAGAAGAGGAGGCTGAAGGGAGACCTCATTGCTGTGTATGGCTGCCTGAAGGGAGGCTGTGGCAGAGCGATTGTTGATCTCTTCTCTCCAGTGACAGGTGATAGGATAAGGGGAAATTTTGCTTCAGGGGAGGTTCAGACTGGATATTAGAACAAATTTCTTTACCGAAAGGGTAGTCAGGCATTGGAACAGGCTGCCCAGGGAGGTGGTTGTGTCACTATCCCTGGAGGTATTTAAAAAACGGGTAGATGAATTTTTGAAGGACGTGATTTAGCAGAAAATGGGTATGGTTGGATTCAGTGATCTCCAATGTCTTTTCCAACTGGAAGATTCTATAATTCAATACTGCATGCAACAGAGTGATGCCCTCCCACATTCCCTGTGTACGTTAGTACAGCTCAGAGAGATGTGTTGGTATTTTGCTATACAAGACATTTGTGCCTGGTTAGCCAGTCTGCTAGCAGAGAGCCTACCCTGAGCTGCTAGTCCCTAAGCTAGGCTTTTGGATTTATTTTTTTTTTAAGCTACTAGATATTTACATTTGCATTCTGTAGCTGAAGATTAGTATTCTGTCCTCGTCTTTAGTATTTTGCTGAATTTTGGTCTGAGTTCTCAAAATCCAAATGATCAGTAGCACTTTCCAGTTTGACTCAGTTTTCCTTTATTTTTTAAGATGTTCCCCCCTCACTGAACTTAAATTGTCAGTGAAGGTGTTGGCTAGACCGCAAGACTCACCCTTGTGGGTTTCACCTCTTTGAAATACTTTGAAGTATTTTTAGCAAAGATACCAGAATTTTGAAGGCTCTCTCTTTGAATACAGATTTTCAGTTGTCTTTAAACCATGTGTCTTACATGCAGATTTAGGCCAAAAATGGAAAGGTAATTCCGGAAATGTCATGGAAAGGGTTGTTATTGCTGTTCTTGTATCCCAGCTGGAAGCAGGAAACTCTCTGATGATCAGTAATTTTTTCTGATTCTACCCTATTTTGTATCCCTGGCCAGCCTTGAGGCTCAGAGCAAGGGTTTAAAAGCAGATAGCCCAAAAATTTTGTGTCTGTGACAATATGAAACAGGGCACTCTGAGGTACTAGATATTTTTAAAGTTGGGTTTAAGAAAATTAAAAAAAAACAAGAGGTGGTGTCTAAACACAGGTCTGAGAATCCAGAGCCTGAAATCTTTACACCTGGCTCAGTGACTCGGCATTGCAAAAAGGAAATTGTGTTGTGGATCACTTTGTCTTCTTTTAAAAAAGATATGTGTGGGCAAAGTGCACTAATTTACCACTGTGAAAGCATAACATTTTTTAAATTTATTTGTGCCTACACAAGTTGAAATGGAAACTATTATTTTAATGTTAAGCATTACCTTCCTTTTCTGTTACACTGCAAGCTCTAGATCCTGCACTCTTTTCCAAACAGTACTAAACCTAAATCAGATGACAGTCTTACAAATCAATCTTATTTTTTCTTCCAACTATATGTTATTACAAATTGCTTCTTGCCTTTTATAGCTCTTCTAAAATCAATTGAATTTTTGTATTCTGCTTAATATACTCTCCCAGTGTTTAGTTTAGTGGAGGTTAAAAGCATTCTCACGGAAATTTCTGTCAGCCCTGAGATACTATCAAAGGAGAATGGTAGATAGGGGAAATCTAGGGAATTTTTAAATATAAAAGGCTAATTTAGACTAAATGCAAAATGAGTGTGAAGGAATGCCCAAGTATTTTCACAATAGTCAACCAGGTGCCATCTGAAAAAAAGCAAAACCCTTATAGCATTATTTCTTTTTTTGTGTTAAAACATTGGCAGGTATTGATATTGGAGGAATGCTAACTCATTTGAACTAAATGGAGCAGGCTCATGCTGAACAAAAGGCATTCAACTGTAGTTTCATAAAACAGGGTACAACACCCCTGGCTCCTGGAAAGCAGTGTGTGAAATTGCCTCAGAACCCTGTGTTTGTTTGTTAAATTATTGTTCTTCTGAAAATATCGCCCACTTTTGAGTTTGTTTTTACTGAGATTTTTTGTCCAACTCTCTGCAGACTGTAGTGATTGCATCTAAAATTTGGCAGCACAGGGCTGGGAGTAAGGAGCATGGTACCACCTACTCTCATCAGCCCCTCAACAACTCATTTGGATATACAGAAAGAAAAATGACAACATAAAGTTTTGAATATTTAACTAAAGATAAATTTGGGGGTTGCCATTGCCATGGTGGTAAGAAAAACTGTTGTCTTGAAAACCTTGAAGATTTAAGTACTGTATATCCGTGATTTTCGTCACAGCAGAGACTCCACTGAAAGATTTTCTGTGAAACTGAGAGAGTGAGAAACCTTTGGATAACAAGATTCCCTTTCTTCAGATGTATTTTTAGCATCGACCATCATCTGTTAAGAGCAAGAATGAAATGTTTGGTAGGATATACCAATTTGGTTTTATTTTCGCAAGGTATTATTTTTCTATAGCTAATGAAACTGCCCTCTTGTGTAGCTAAAGCATCCTGCAAAGTTGAGTTAAATCCTCTCTGATGATTGATCATTCTACCCCTGACTATACTGTAGTCATTTGGCTGCTTGTTTTTTTTTCTCACAATATACCCAGCTCAAAACACTTTTTTTGCTTGCTAAGAGCACCATTTGTTATCAAATTTGGCCTCTAGATAGGCAGACACTGTGAATGACTGGCTTGATTCAGCATTAACTATGCAGATATAAAGAAGTTGCAGAAATTATTATTAGTGCAAGTAACATCAGGATCAAGCCTAGAGAAAAGCCCTCCCTCCCACAGTAATCAAAAGATTCAGTTAATGTGTGGAATTAATAGGTTCCATCAGTAGATATTTGAGGTCGTATCCTGAAGCTCCTAATATCGGGAAAATTCACTGTGGGCGAACTTGTTGAAAGTTCAGTCACTTTCCAGTCTCAGGGTTTGATCTAATCCCACTTCATGAGGAATATTATTTTAAATTTAAAATAATGGTTACTACAGTCACGCTAAGGATGATGAGGATTAATTGTCTTAGTCTATGAGCTTTCTTGATCTGCCAAATGCCTTTGCAAAAAGCATCACATAAGACCAAAAAAAAAAAGGCACTAGGAAATCAAAACAGAAAGGAAAAAAGAGCCCACTATGTGGTTTTTGAGATTCTCTTCTGTAGCATGATTTATTGGTGTCTTGGTTTTGTTTTACACCCAGGCTTGGTGGACAATTGCTTATAGTATGACCACATAGGCTGGCTTGACAGAGATGCATGTTGGATCTGTAATGCAAAGAAGGCTAGAAGGAAAGGTGGCTGAGAGTTCAGAGAAATAAATCAGCCTTTTTTTCTTTCGTTCTTTCCTTCTTTCTTGCTCTCTTTGTTTCTTTTTTTTAAAAAAAGGGGAGTTTGTATGTAACATCTTGCATTTGCTAAGCTCCTCATTTTCCCTAGGCCATTGAAAGTTTATGTCTACTTGTCCTCATTATATTTTTTGCATTACTTACTGCTTATACAGAAGTCTAACATTATGTCATTCATTTCTCTTAACGACCAACAAGCCATAAATCAGCAGCAAGGTAAACAACTTCCAGTAGTATCACCATGCATTGATATTTATCTTGGATAAATGGATATGAAACAAGATGAATTACAAAAACCCCGCCTACACTTGCAGCACCTACATGTTTCTCAACTATTTTTATGCTCATGCTATCTGAAGATGGATTTGACATTAGAAATGTGCCTTCAAAATATTGGTAACAATAAAAAGGCATCCCACTGAATTACTGTTAAGTTGTGACTGTAGATGTTTGTGCATAATTATCTCTCATATACTATAGGTGATATTTATCACCCTTAATTAGAATTGCCTGAAAGTCCAGGTTCTGCCCAGTGTCAGTGATGTGAGAGGAGTTGTCCCAAGGCAGTTCTTCCAATCCTACAAGAACTGCTCAAGACAGGTGAAAGAGGGACACTTTGCATGCATATTTATAAAATCTCCATGAAATTAGAGAGGATCTTGCTTTCACATGGGTGCAGTTTGAGATGAATCCTATTAATGGGAATGATTATATTAGTACTATACCATGTGTTATATGTAGAAGTCATTGTAACAGTAGTTATTTTATGGGGTAGGTCTAAGGAAGAAATATATTGTACCTGACTAAAGAACTATCCTGTGTGGAAATGCACACATGGATTAATTTGAAATTAAGGACAGATCATCAATTCTTTTTGTCACGGGCCTCTACCTGTTACTCAACTACACGATTAACAGCTTGAAGACGTAAGAGATATATGTTTCAGTCTTCCAGAAATTCAAATATGGGCTTCAGGTGGAAAAAGAAGGAAGAAAAATCCTAGTGCCTATGACCCACATTAAATTATTGTTTAGCTGGAGTTCCCTCAGGAGACCCTATTGGTGTGCTATGTCCCATCTCCCAGAGAAAGTTGAAAAATCCCAAATGATAAGAGGTTCAGTCTCTGCTCCAGCTGTCTCACACAATGATATCCTGGCCCTCTTCTTCCTGGTTTTCATTAAAAATGAGGAATTAGCCTTCTGAGCTACTCGATGTAATGCCCCTTCAAGGAGAGGCTGTGGTTGCTCGGTGCAGCTGGCTCTTCCTTCTTGATATTCCTATCGTAACTTTGTATGGGATGAGTAAGTGGGGGAGGCAGTTCAACTGGAATTGTTTGAAGCAATGGATTATTATGATTTTGCATGGCGTATGTAAGTCTTGGCATTGTCAGACAATAACTCATCCTGGATTCTTCTGATAAATTGGCTCGATCATCGCTGATGAGCACTGTATAGCCACAGTAGCTGTGGCAGCAAATCTTTCAGAATCATTGCAAATGTGTTCATCTCCAAATAAAGTGCTGGAGGCATTTTTTTTTCAGTGAAACCTTTGTGACTGATGCCACAGACTAGTTTGGCATGCCTAAAAATTCACTCTGTCCATTTTCATTCAGTATCTCCTATTCAGCCTCACAATGTCTCTTTAATGAAATCATTTAGGAAAATGATTCTATTTTGTGGTAATATTGGCAGGCCAGGGAGGTTCATGCTTGTTAAGCAAACTGGCTCATACACTGACCAAATCACTGCTGCAATATTCTCTTTGAGGAGGCATTTACCACTCAGTGTTTGCTAGCACAGAGAGAACAAAAGCTGTTTCTAAACCTTTGCAAATCTAATACAGAGAACTCTTATCCCAGAATATCTTTTTAGGAGGTGAACTCAGGAGCTATTGAGGCCAGGGTATTGTTAGCAGAGAGAAGAAAATAAAATACATGCTGAAAAGAGAACCTAAGATTAAAGAATATAGTTCTGCTGTAGGGGCCCCTTTAGGCAATCAGGAGAAATAGAATGAGGTTTGTAATACTCTTCTCTCATAGCCTAGAGAAGTTTTCATGTGCAAAATATTTTTAATCTTGTTTTCTATTTTGAGACTCTATTTCGCAAAGTCATTTTTACACATCTCAGTATAAACACTGCAGCAGATTTAAAGGGATTTTGTGTCTATCAAAATTAAGTGCATCAGCCTGCATGTGAGTCTTGGAAATGTTAGGAGGCAATCATAGTGAAAAATAAACATACAAAAAAGGCAAACATCAAGTTTGGAATAGTTTTATGTTTCACATAAGTGACTTTATTCCCAAGGCTGACTAATGATGGAGGAAAGAGGTTATCCAGTGGTTATCATAGACGATGGATGATTGGGGCGTTTGGGTTCTTTTCTTTGCTGACTCATTTTCTGGCCTTTAATGAGTCAAACTCTGTGTCATTGTAATCTGTAAAAATGGATGTAATAAGGATGTGTGTCCCAGAAGCATTCTTAGTCTTAACTGACGATGGTAAAATATTCTGATATTTTTGTTTGAAGGCACTAAAATGAAGATAACATGACTAACAGGAGCACCAACTCTCCATGTGAACATTTCAGCATGGAACCACTTTCTTGAGAACTGAAATATTTTGGATTTTCTTTGCTTTCCCTTAGTTTTTATACTTTGTGGATCATGCAGAAAGCTGAGTGTTTCCACTGGTGCCTTCAACAGTGCCACTCAAATCTGACATTTGTATCTTTCCATGTTTCTCTTTCTTTCTGCAGCATGAACACTTTTGTATTGAAATTTAAGGTTTATCCAAATAGAGCTTTCTCTTTGACAGTTGCTATAATTCTGCTTTTGTAAATGCTGCCAGATCTTTGGGCACGTAAATGTGTTAAGACCCTCTCCCATGAAAGTCTGGGACAAAATTCCATTGATTTTCAGTAGGGCAGGATCAGATTCAATATTAAGAAAACGCCATTTCCTGCTAATAATTTGTTTTGGTCTCCAGACAATTTGCAGAGTTGCCTTTAAAGCAGATGTCTAAATCTGATTGTCTACTTGGTTTTTTTCTCTCTAAATAACTTGCAAGAAATTGCATTTATAAGGTTCAGTCCTGCAGATACTTATCAGCATTGTGTTGCTGCTCACTCAAAGGTAACCCTTTTTTATAAATAAAGATTGCTTCTTAGAATAGAGGCTGGCAGTATCAAGCACTGAAATTCTCAAAGCCATTTGTATTTAAGACCAAATTTCAGGTCAGTCAGCTGACCATGTTTGCTTTGACTGCAATGAAGCCTGGTAAATAGCAGACAAAAGAATTAATAGTGAACTCAACTAAAACAGGAAAGTCTGAAGATACTGTAAAGAAAAAAGGTCTTAGGCAAGTAGAGAACACAGCCTGAATGAGAGAGCATATTTGTCCTGTTAGAGGGCACTTGGTTTACATGGTCGGTGATACTTAGAGCAACACCAGCGCCATTGTAAGTAGTATTCCAAATAGGGAAATAATTCAAATGCATTCAAATTCCAAATGTAAATTCAGGAAAGTACTAATAAAGAGGGATAGAAATTGTGAACTAGAGACATGGTTTTGCTACGGGTTCCAGGAAAGAGACACTGAAGTACCCAGAATTCCTTGCAGCATCTTTGATGAGATTTTGAGAGGTTCATATCTGGACAAGCACAAATCATAAGAGAAAAACTGGCAGAGATGCAGGGCCGTATTCAGACTGTTTTTCTACGGAAACCTATCTTTAGCATCTGAATTTGAGAAAGTGATCAGTCATTCAGGCCACCTACAATCTAGCGCTCCAGACCCTGCTGTCTGCTCTGTCAGTGGAGAAAAGCAGTCATGATACCTGCATTAGCTACTGGGAGCAGATTACTCTGAATGCAGCCTTGAATTTAGGAATGGAAATAAGTTCTTGTATTATTTAACTAAAGAAGGCTATTGAAACATCTGGGGACCCAGAAGGGTGAAAGTGTGCATATTGCTTGGCACTGATATACGAATTTAATAACTATCGAGGAACGTGAAAATCTCATTTACTTCAAGGTAAAATTTAGGGAAAATTATACGGAGAATATGGGAAGCAATTGTGGTTTCTCCAGTGCCCTGACGTATTTTGGGCAAGGATTTAAATTTATGAACAATGGCAAAACTCTAGGTATTCAGTGAGGAAACTTAAAACAGAATCATCATGGACAGGGATATCTCCCACTGGATCAGGTTGCTCAAAGCCTCATCCAGCCTGGTCTTGAACATCGCCAGGAATGGGGCATCCATGACTTCTCTGGGCAAGCTGTGCCAGTGCCTCACCACCCTCACAGGAAAAAATTTCTTCACAAAATCTAAATCTCCTCTCTTTCAGCTTAAAACTGCTACCCCTCATTATTTCACTGCATTCCCTGATAAATAAGTGCAATGAACCGTGCAGAACTGCAGCTTGTAGAAAAAAGACCACGTAATTGCAAGTAGGATTGCGTTCAGCTGATACGGTGATTCTGGCAAACATATTTATCAGGAGTCACGTACTCACTGTTGCTTTTTAACATGGTTCCTCATTATCAAGGTGCTTTTGCATTGTTTTGCTTTTGTTGCTGTATTTTGGGTTTAACTCATTGCCACGCTATAGAATTTTAGTACTAATAATAATTACTGATGGATTTTAGTTGTCCCACATGGGTCCATTATGCTCACTCTTCCTTGTTCTTTTTCTTTCCCCTCTGCTTTATCTAGTATGTTGTGCTTAGAGTTGTGTACAATAATGCCTAATGAATTTCATGGGTGAATAGAAAAACTTGTGCAAATAAGAGCAGGAGAAAAAGAACACAAAAAAGGGGGGAAATGAGGATGCTTTAGCTCAGAAGTGTAGGAACAGCTAAGAAAATTGTAGAATAAAGCCTGTATAACACAATTCTATTGTATATCTCCTACAAGGATGAGTTCAAATTCTTGATTTAAAAAAAAAGTAAAAATTTGGAAGTCAGTGGGTGGCTTTTCTAATGGCTTAGTAAGTTTTGCCTGACTAATACGCTGAGTCTTAAAGAATATGAGCTGTTGTTACCTGTCAGGAAGGAGCTGATTGATCTGCCCAAGAATTAAGCAATATTTAGAGTGGAATGCACTTGGCCTGATGTTGAGAGTCTTCATCTGAGCTTTTGCCAAACCCAGAGCATACGTCGTCAGATATTATTTTTCCTTGAGTGGGGCCTTGAGAAAATGAACGCTGCCAGTCTCTCAGTCTCACATTATTTCAGGTAAGCACAGAATATCTCCTGTTTTTTAATGATGCCATGTAAGGAGACTCCTTCTGATTCTTCCCACTGTAAATGGAAAGAGTAAGGTAGATCCGAAATCTCTGGACATGATCGGCTGTGGATGAAGGATTTGTGGCATTAGAGATCTGCCTCTGGAATGAGCCTGTGGGCAGATGCTGTGCATTCAAACCTTAACCATCATGAAGAAATAGTGCTGAACTTCTTTCAAGAAAAGAAATTATATGAATTACATTCACTGTGCTATTACTACTTTCCAGGCAAAAAAAAAAAAATCAAAAAAAGATCAAAAAGCTCTTTCTCATTTCGGGTTATTACCAAGATAGAAGTAGCTGTCAAGAAACCCTGATGACTTTTGGTGTTGATTTTACATGGAAGATTTGCAGAGTTTTTTGTGAAAGGTGGTGGTAAATAAAACACATTTTATGACAGATGGAGTCAGAGCTCAAAAGACTCAAAAGATGGAGTCTTTTATGTCTTCTTTTCCATACCTGCTGGGCCAGTATATCTGTCTGGAAGTGTAAAATGGGTATTTAATCTCTTCCAAGCAAGCGAAAAGGATCTTTTCTCAACTCAATGGGTATAACAGCTGGCATTTCAGACCTCTGTCCATGCAGTCCATGCAGTGTGTGAGTGGACATTGTGTTTAAGATTAAGTGTGGAAAAGAGCAAGTAAATATGTTAAGACTTCCAGATTCTCTCCTCAACAACTTCCCAACATGGGCAGCTAGATGTTTTAGTGGCTGACAGTGCTGCTATTTCTGATGCATGGGAACATCTTTCACTCGGCATTTTTATATGCCAACTTTGATTTCTGGTTTAGCATCTCGGAGAACCTGACATTGTAATATTCTTTCTCAACTCAGTCAATACATTAGGAGAAATACCACTTGGAGATCATAACACGCTGTTCCATCTGCTCTGTCCTGCCCTGTTTCCTCAGCTGGGTTTGCAAATCAGGTCATGGACATAAACATTACTTGGGAGCTAGAACACGGGAATTATAATACTGGGTCAGAGCAGCTGTCTGCCTTGTCTGGGATTATGTGTGGCAGAGTTGGCACCATGTGCCTTAGGAAAAGGAGTGTGCTATAGAGTAGGACCATACATGTGTTGGGAAGACGAATGGTGGGTTTGTACCTTCATATCACTGTCTTAAGGACATACTGAAAAGGACAAGAATTCCCACACACCTTGTCCTGTGGCGTTCTGCCCTGAGGCCTAACTTTGTGGGAGGAAAACGAAAAATAGATGTGTGGGGTCATTCCTTTCTGGAAAGAAAGAGTGAGTGAGTCTGTTGGCATCTTTGTCTTTCAGTCTCTTTTTTCTCCCTATATCTTCCCCAAACTATTTTGAGTTTGTTCACCAATTTTTTAAGCAATTTGGTAAAGGGATAGAGAGCTCAGTGACTGCTAAATTCCTGCAAATCTGTGAAATCTGAGGGAGAGGAGAGAGTCTTTATATGAGGGAAAGGCACTAATGAGCAGGCTGCAGTCTGGACAAATAGCTTTACAGGCATCAGCAAGACCATATTATAGAAAGTAGAAATGTCCCTTTGCTACTGTAGGTCTCTAGTCCAGCTTCCTGCTCAAAACACCAAACTGCATTAGATCATCTTTGCCTGGGCTGAGCCTAAAATACCTCTAAGATTGGAGATTTGACAGCCACCCCAGATGACCATTGTCAGCACTCCACTGTTCTGCAAGAGAAGAATCTTTTCCTGACACCAAGTCTGAACTTCCAGCTTGGGGCAATTTGCCAATGATTGAGAAGCATTTTTCTCCATCATCTTTACAGCTTGCCTTGAGGTCATGGTAGGCTGAGATTAGATTCCCCCTTAGCCTCCTTTTCACAAAACAAGCTGATGTTGAGTCAATCAACCACAAGAAAAAGAAGTTTTAGGCAACCAATAGCCTCAGAATTACTTTTTCTTTTATAAATGGGAAGTCAGTGGGATGAAAATTAGATGTTTCTGCACTTCCTGCAATAATGCATAAATGCAGCTCTGCACTGCATTGATCTCTACTTTTTCTTATAGTCCTTTAAGAATATCAGGTATTGCTACAAGAGCAATGACAAGTGCTTTCTTTATTTCTAAACAAATTATAAAGTATCTTATGTCACCATTAAAGAACAGAAATTAGTCATCTATCTGCCAGCATTACATATTTTATGAGAAGTCAGGTACTCTCCTGTCTAGTGCAGTTTCAAACCATCTTTTTTCAAATCATCTTTAAAGTTTGTGTAATGCCTCATTGATCTACCATAGGGCTCATTTAATGTTTGTGAGCTTGCATTTCGTAGCCGGGTTTTAAAGAATTTTAAAATTGCAAACTTTTTGTTGTTTTGCTACTTCTCCCATTGTATTTTACAGAATCATTAAAATATTTCCATTTTATTTTTGCTTAAGAAGTATAACAACTCTTGGTTACACAGGAAAATGAAGGCATTGAGAAAACTGGATAAAGAAAGAAATTTAGAGATTTGCAGTATTTCCTATTAAAAGTCAATTTACATTGTTTGGGCAAGTGCTGGACTAGAATTTAGCAACTCTGTCTCACTGCATCCTAAGAAGTTCACTTGGTAGTTGTGTATTGTTTATCCCTAAATCTGCACTCTTCTGTGTGTGGTTCACAGCGTTTATCAGGACTGTAGTGAACTCCTAAGGTGAATGCAGTTAAAAGAGGCAGCCAACAGACAAGCAGTTCCTTTGCTTTGAGATCTCCTGGGAACTTCTGGAGCTGTTGGAAGACTCCTGGGAAATTTTCAAGGATGTTCAGGGTGCTGGCTCTTCTTGGGAAAAGATAGCTACAGGAGGCTGACCTTCCAGCAGGACCTAGCAGCTTTTAATGAGCTCTGCCAGCTGTTCCTGGTAAGAAGCTGATTTGAACTTGTCTTTTCCATCTGAATGCTAGTTGAGGAGGATCCAGCACCCTTTCAGTGGCTGCTGTGGAGAAGCCTATACAGCTGCTGCCCTTAAAGCCCAGCTCCTATATGGAACAACTGGTGCAGAAGTGGTCCAGAAAGAAATCAACTGGTTCTTCTCCAAGATCCTGAAGATAAAAAAGTCTGAACCCTCAGCTCTACTGAAGGATGTGCTGGCAGTCTGTGCACTGAGAAATGAAAACTTCCACAATGGTAAAGGCAGAAGCTTGTGTCTTAGGGCCTCAGGAGGAAGGCTTCTGCTCCACCTGCAGATCTGCAACCTCAGATTAACTTTGGTTCCCTGGCTGCAGATGAGGTGCTCTGTCCAGTGAAGCGTTTGAACCAGCTGAGCCTGAGAAGGAGGGCTGATAATAATAAGTGACTCCCTCCTGTGGGGATGGAATCCCTATCTGTCAACCTGTGGCTCAGATTTGAGATGTTGTATACAGATTGCTTAGGCCTGTCCAGCCCTTAGGCTATTACACACTTCCGTGTGAGTTCCAAAGATACAGTCAAGGAAACCTGGAACATAATAAGTATGACTACAAGGTTCCACAGGTCATGGTTGAGAACACGTGGCCCATGCTTTTCTCCTTTAAAGGAGAGGGCTAGAGAAGGAGTGGACAGACCCTGAAGGTCAAGAACCACTTTCGCAGCTGATGTCAACAACAGGGATCTGGCTTTTATGACTGTGGGAAATTCTTTGGGGATCAAATCTGGCTACAAAGAGACAGGAACTGCCTGACCAAGTGTGGCAAAAACTTCATAGGAATAGCAGCAGTGGGTAGTGAGGATCCACAGCAGGGTTTGCAGTTTACATTAGAGTGCAGGAAGGAATTCATGAAACTCTGCCTTGGGACCAGTGATGAGACAGCTGGGAGCTGCTGGGTTACTCTCAGGTGGTGGTGTGATGGGTGTTTGCCAGATCAGGAAGAAGGAAGTGAGGCTTTCTTTGGACAAAAGGAAGAAGTCATCCCAGAGAAGATAATGCTCAGGGGATTTTATCTAAGCATATGAATATTTGATAGGAGGATGTAGAGACGAAGCCAGGATTTCAGTGGTGTCCCGTGAAAGGACAAGAAGTGATGAGTACAACTTGGAATTCAGGAAAGACCATGTATACATAAGGAAACATTTTTACAAATGTGTCTGAAAACTGGCACTGGCTGTCCAGAGAGGCTGTGGGCTCTCCATCCTTGCAGCTATTCAAAGGTGGCTGGACACAGCCCTGGACAACATGCCCTATCTGACTTGCTTTGAACAGAGGTTGGACTAGATGGTCCTTGGAGGTCCCTACCAGCCTCAGTGATTCTGCAGCTCTGTTAAAAAACACATTCCTTCTTTTCCTTTATATCAGTGAAGCAGCACACAGCAGTGAGGAACAATGTACCTAATTTCTGAGGATGTTCTTGGAGCTTACATGAAGATAAAACAAGTGGGAATGGTTTGGGGCATGACTTACGCAGGACATGTTTGCTTAGAACAATGTAAATTTTCATGAGTGAAATAATCTACCTTGAATTACTTAATTATTGGCCGTAAAAGAAACCACAAGGCTGACCTGCAAATTACAGGGATGTAAAACAAAATGCAGGTTTAGACTTTGGTGAAGCTTTGTTGAAACTCTGTAGGTCTTGCAAGTGTGTGTTTAAGGATGTCAAATTAATAAATAACAGCTACTTGAGCCATCTACTCTTTTTAACTGCAATTAGTGGTACACTGCAATCTGCTTTCTGAAATAATTCGAAATCTTCCAAAAACAGAATAGGCCACAGGATTTTGGTACAGTCGGTAGAGATAAAGTGATGTGATATCCTTGCAAGGTGCATGAGGGGAAGCCAAAGGAGAATGACCAGGCACATGTTGGTTGGTAAATGTCTGGATTTCAGCTCAAGCTGGACAAAGGAAAATATTTCACAGGCTCACAGTCAGACATTAGCTGGGGTTGCTCTTAAAGCAATACTTTGAAGAGATCTGAACATCTTTTCAGAAAAGAACAGCGTAAAATGAATAACAAATTTATGTATTTCAGTAGCAAATTATATTCAATATAGGTAATTCGCTAAGTGCTCAGTTCCAGTAATCCATACACTGTATGCAATTAAACCTAGTGTAGGACGGCTTTGCTACCTAGAGGAGTAGTTAAGAGACCATTGAAGGGATGTAGGAAAAGAAGCTGTTTGGTTAGATCAAAAATGTTAACAAGGGGAAAGCAGTGTCACATGGTAGTCTTAATTAACTAAAGAAAACCACGTTCGAGACTGAAGATAACCCTGGGAATAAAGTTTCTTTAGATTCAGAACTTCATCCCACTTAACTGCAGTCAGTCAGAAGCCCATGTTGGGTGGTATATTAGGTGGCCAACAACTTGACCAGAGCAACTGTAATAGAAGACGTGGTTGCCAAGTGCTTCAGAGCTGCCTCACAGAAAAATGAGATCAGTTCTTTTCCGCTGTGCCGAAGGAGGAGGTCCAGTCCTGTGTTCTGGCTCTAGGGCTCAGGGTCACTAGCAATGGTGTGATGTGAAATTGTGTGTTGTAGTTTTGGAGGGTGCCATTAGCCTTCTGTCAGTTTGCAGCAAAACTATATCTATTCACCAAACGGCATGCCTGGTCTGGCCCTCTTCTTGCATGGAGTGCAAATTGCTTATGTGTAAGTGGTGACACATCCCTACAGCCTCTTTGTTACCTCTGCTTTCTCCTGTTACAAGATCCAGTCGATGCTGATTCAAAGATTGGCAGGGTCTCCTTTTTTTCTTGCTCATATTTCATTCTTCCACTACTCTATTGCTGATGGAGACTTATCACTTTCTTTTTGCCTCTAGTCTTTGTACCTGCCTCTTTAGCCTTCATTTGCAAGATAATTTCAGGGTCTCCACTCTTCCACTCTCTCCATTCATCCTCTTCACCTTGATGTCAAGATTTCATCTCTTTCTCTTCTTTCTTCTTGTCAGCCTCATTTCATGAAATCTTCTTTGCACAGTGCTATATTTCCTTTGTCAATTCCTGGAAAATCCATTATTATTTATTATTGTGTTGCTTTAAAAGTTAATTGTAAAAATATATACACTACAGAACTATTTGCAGAGACATAGCAAATAATATCCTAAACCTATGCCAAACAGCTCTACTACCATTCACATTTCCCTATTGCCTCTGTAGCTAATGCCAATGAGAGAAAAAGAAAACAACTTCGAAGGAGTGATGAGCCTGTGGTTGCTCAGTTGAAAGGGAATAAACTATGAATGGAATGAAAACAAAACTCAAAAGGTGACATTCTCATGCAAACTGAAAACTGAACAAAACTGTTTTGCCCAGCTGCAAGTAAAGTTATCCTTTTGCATTTGTGGTTTTGAAAAAATTATTATGTGTGTTGAAAATAATTTTTTTGCTAGAGCATCCATGACAGTTGACAGGGCTGAGGAGTTTGGGAGTCCTGTTCCCACCTATGTATGTGGCATTTAGTGTAATGGTGAGCAAATTGTTTCACCTCTCTGTGCCTGTTTCTCACTATTAAGTAGGGCTAATCATACTTCCTTCCTTTGTAAAGCTTTTTTCAGTCTGACTTGAGAACAAAAAAGTGTGTATTACACAACAACATATCTTGAAGCCTTCTTTTAAAATTTGGGTGAGAACACATCCATATGTATCCAAAGTCAGCATGAAGCATTATTGCTGTGATGTTGAGACCTAAGAATCCAAATAATCTAGAGCTGGTGCCTAATGCCCACTTTTATGCTTTATGTTACTGGTTGTTGATGTGTATAAGACAATGTTTCTTCTATAACCCAACATCCTCCTTTCTCTGCCTAGAGCTTTGTAAATTGCCAAGAATAGAAACGGGTACATAACTGGGTATATTTCTAAACCACCTTCCTCTTCTTACAGAATTTAAAATGAGGAGGTTATTTCTGCTATGCTGTAAAATATGTGGAGTTGCAGTGGCTTTGAGAGGCTTCAGCACTGTAAGCTTTCCAGTTAGTATAAGGGATATAGTTCTGTTACTAGGACACTATAGTATCTAACAAAAAATGATGAAAAATAGTCCTTTTCTTCTTTTATTTCTCCTAGGCATTGTATTTGTATTACAGTGCAGAGTAATGTGATCAGATTACTTCAAAGGCAATCTAACTTTAAGCTGCTTGTGTTTATGATCATTTGGTCATCACACCTTGGTCTCTCTGAAGGTATTGGGTAATGATGTTGCCATCAGAGCTTTTATCTGTGGGTTAAGTATTTTAGAGAATTCATTCAGAGCAGCTCTGCTGCAGAAAGAGCATTGACAATCTGTTTTCCTTTTCTACTGTGCTATTTGATTTCTGAGATAGCTGTATTTTGAGAGAAACTCTGTGTCTATCTAAACCAAAAACTTGGTCACTGTAAATGTTTGCTGGTAGAGTGAGTTCTGCAAGCAAGGAATACTTTGCAATGCAACCTCTCTTTTGTTTTGGAAGATCCCTGGGGACATAGATAGGTGGGTGCAAGTATTGTACTTCCCAGTACATTGACTTTTTGAAAGGGTTTTAAGTTAGCCTGACTAAACCTGTAATCTCTTGAGAAAGATTGCTAAAGAAGAATATTTCAGATTTTTTTGCTGAAAGGGCCTGCCTGACTCTCGATGTTGATATCAATGTGTTAATCTTTGCTTAAGCTATCAGTTGGTATTCAATACAGATTTGTGAAGCGTTGTCTTCTGTGTAAAGGTTCAAGACCCGGGTCCTGGTTATCCACCTGACATTTGCACCTTCTTTATTTTCAGTTTTCGCAGAAACAATAAGGCTTCAGTGTATACAAGCACACCCTTCTGAGAGTTAAAATGAGCTTAAAATCCAAATTCATGTCATGCTACTAGGGCTACTAGTGGATACATTCCTCCCTGTAATGTTAAGGGATTTGAAAACAAAACTCATTTATAATACGAAAAGCTACAAATCCTTCTGCCTTGGAACACATTTCTGTCTTTAGATTGTGTCTGTCAAAACAGAGAAGTCCTATACACAATTGCCCAAGGCATGAGTTGTGGATCCAGGACAGAGAACTGCATTCCCATATCAGGATTATTCTTTGCCAGGACATGCAGTAATGTTTTCTTTTCTTCTTTTTTTTCCCCTTTATGTTTGCATATTAAGCAATTAAATAATTATGATAAAATAAATAATTTTAGATGGAACCACTAAAGAAGTAAGGCTTGATACTCTCCAAATAGCTTTCTCTTAAAAAATTAAAGTAAAACTTAAAATTCATAACTGAAACCATGTGAAATTATGTCAAATAGTATCTAAATTAGTCAAATAGTATCTAAAAGAGAATGAAGGTTAGGAGATCTATAATCTGATCATGCTAATTAATTGCTTTCAGTTGTGCCATAGGTCTTTCTGAAACCAAAGAAGTTGTAAAGTTACCTTTTATATGTGTTAACAGCTTTTAGGCACGAGAAAGTTTGTATACATCCTTTTTAAAGCATAGCATTGAGCTTATTGCTTGAGTTCTGGACAATATTGTTTTTGCAGTTTAAGAAAGAACACAACAGTTAAAAAATCATCAAAATTATCTGTTGATGTTTCAGAATTAGAGAAAGCTGGATTGAAAAATATATCACTTACCTCTTTTATGGAAGTAACAGCATTGAATGTAATGCTTCTAGACAGTGAGTTAGCATCATCGCTGCTACTTCTGACTTTTGATTACTAGTAAAAGGTCTATCTGGTGTGAGAGGAGGGTTTGTGTATGCATGCACTGGTCTGACCAAAGGTCTGAGACAAGAAATTTCATGAATGAAGTTATTGAAAGCCTCTCTTGCAGCTTATCTTCCGCACCTTAATTGATGTGAGATCTCCGTGTTTTTCCATAGCCATACTATTCCTGAGTGCTTAATTCATTTAATTTGAAGTTTCTTATGTGGCTTTTGGGCGTTGCTGGGGGAGTCCTGGGAATGAGGCTATTCTGACCTACAGCACTCGCAGCTATAAAAGGCTCCACGTGATATGTAGGAGGGAATCTTTTCATATCTTTCATATCGGAGCCTACAGGAAAGCTGTGGAGGGGCTCTTTATTAGGGAGTACAGGGGTAGGACAAGGATAAATGGTTTTAAGCTGAAAAAGGGGAGATTAAAGTTAGATATTAGGAATTTTTTCACTATGAGGGTGGTGAGGCACTGGCACAGGTTTCCCAGGGAAGTCATGGATGCCCCATCCATGGAAGTGCTCAAGACCAGGTTGGATGAGGCTTTGAGCAACCTTATCTGGTGGGAGGTGTCTCTGCCCATGGCAGGGAGGTTGGAACTGGCTGATCTTTAAAGTCCGTTCCAACCCAAACCATTCTGTGATTCTGTGATTCTATCTTGTGTTGCTGGCAATGGGAATACTCAGTAAGGGGAGCATAGGGGGCATCTGGACTATCAATATAGAATACGTTATTTCACAAAACTTGTAATTTACAAGAAGTTGGTTGAATAGCAAAAATGTCATGTTTAGCATACAGGCAACTGTACCTCCCCAACCAAATTTCAGATCCTAGCTAAAATGCATGAAAGTGCTAGAGCTCTCAGGAAAAAAAATCCCTGTGCAAATTCAAAGCTCATCTTAGAAACTTTTGAGTCATACTAGACACTATGCTAAAAAAACCCTACTGTAATTGTGCCCGAACTAATTCATCTCAATGGTGAAAGACAGAACTGGCATCTTTGGTCAATATTTATCCAGGAATATTGAGAAGAAAAATCTGCTGTCACTCAGACCATTGTATTATCAGAAGAAATCTGTGGCAGCATTCAAAAAGCAAAAATTAGCCAAAATACAGTTCTCCTTGTGTAGAAAAGCAATTTAATGTTTAATAAAAAAAGTAACTTCACTTGGGGGGTGAATCTGCAGCTTATCAAGCCTGACATATCATTTTAAAATTTATAACTCTCATGATTAGAAAATGTCAAGATAATCAAAATACAGGGGAAATTACAGCTGCTACAGAAAATGAATGCTCTGCAAGTACTCAGATTGTGCAATACTATAACATTCACATAACAACCCTAACTTTTAAAATCGTTTTGTCACACACAGGATTTTGCTTATACATTACTTGAAGATAGTGAAGATTTGGGTATGATTTCATAGTTGATCTTAAGAGCGAGTTATTAAATCCCTTACATTTGATACACTGCTCAGGGAAGGTGTCAAAAAGTTTAATTTCTTTTGTGCTCGAACCCTCCATATAAATCTGCGTGGGTAATAAAATTATAATCACATATTCATACCTCTGCAAAATAAATGTAATGATACTTTGTATTCCCTTGGTGCCAGCTCTCTCAAGTTCTTCAGGCACTTTATAAACATTAATTAAGACTCGTGCCTCTGTGTTGCGTAAGTGCCATACTGGTCACCTTCATTGTTTTGTAAAGTGTCTGCCATGCTTTGATTACTCCAGAGCCACTTGTTAATATTACACATGTCAGTAAACTGAGGCAGGGCAGTTAAGGCTCATGATTAAATTCTTGCAGCAAATCAGTGATTAAGATGGGGGCTGCAATTAAGAGTTTTGCTTTCTAGTTCCCTGTTGTAACCACCAAAATAACTCCTGTGGGGACTTCAAGGCATTCGCAGTGATTTAAATTGGCTTCTGCATTGAAAAAAAATTAATTCATAACTTTTAACAGGTGTAGGACTATTAATGCGTTGCCACTTGGTATCTCTTGAGGGCAAATGTGTGACAGTAGGGCAGCCACAAACCATACCGTGGCACCCATTAAAGGCTCTTTTCCTGTAACAAAGTATAACAGGCAGCTGTCTGCAAGCATTTACTGTGCTTTATTGTGGTGAGTCTATGCTCAAATGGACTCTTTTCCTGTTGTTTTTTAGCTTGCAATGTGCTACTTTTTTTTCATTTTATAATCGAGAATATTGTAAGTTCTTCTATAATTGACTTTTCTCTTCTCTCTTGCCAAAGGCTATTTTATTAATGCCCGCCCAACTTCTGTTTCCTGTCATTTTCTGCTACTTTTCAATCTGAAGGAAGACAGTGGTCATGTCATAATTATTTTCTTTAGTAATTGCAACAAAGATGCTGTTTCCTAATTAGATCAGGCAGCATTCGTGGCAAAACCTCGGAGATGCTGTCCAAGGATGTGAGTTTCCTTCAGATCTCGATAATTGAGTTGCACAGCCCATGCTTGTGCAACCCAAGATTCAACCTGCAGCTCTTGAAGCACACCAGGGGGTTGGGAATAGTGATACTTAAAGAGAAAGAGCAAAAAAGCTTAATTGGGGAAGTAGAATAGAGGGATTTCCCCACCTCTTCTTTAAATATGCCATGCTCTGGAAATCTACTCGGTTGTATCTCATTTTGCAAACAGCAAATTGGAGCTAAAATACTTCGGTATAGGTAAGGATCAACTAAAAAAAAAAGAAGGCTTAAAATGGGGTTTTGGGGCAGATGGATAAACTTATCTAGGGATTGAAAACATGCTTTTCAAATGTGCCATTATTTTGATTCAAAATAACTTTACAAAATATTCTAATAAGTGTCTTATTTTTCTGTTGAAGGGCTGTAGAATTTGAAGGAATTGTGAGCAATACAGAGTTGCTGAATACATTCGGTGTGCTGCTCACTGTCATTTTTATTAGTCAAAATTAACAGGGTAATCAGCATTTAAGAGCACCAACAGTAAGGATGTTCTATCAACAGGATTAGTGTTCTTGGCAAATGCCAGATGTGATGGGAGAAATGGTAGAAAATGGGAGGCGGAATATCCTATTTACCCCATTATTTGTGTTAAGAGCATCTCCCTTTCACCTTTTTGCTTAATGAATAGGAGTGGGATATTTATCTGGAAACAGGAATGAGGCATTTATCCAGAGATAAACCTATAGAGCATTTAGGGAGCTGTGATCTGGTTCTCCCTTTGACTGCTGCTGTGCATTTCCCATGTCATTTCGGCGCACTTGCTGCTGGGGCAGGGTTAAATGGTTCTCTGCACTGTGCCAGCATCATTACAAAGCAGATATGGAGGGAGGGTAAAGCTTGCTTTATCCAGCTCAAAGACTGAAGATGGTCTACCACCCCTCAACTCCATGTTTCCCTTGAAAATGGTGCTATTAATTGTAGCTTCTTGAAAACAATTGCAGTTGTTCGGTGTCTTGGATTCATGTCTTGTATGTAAAACCTACAGTGTCACTGTGCCCAGGCATTTTTAGGGAATAAGGACGCCATTTTGCAGCACAATATTGCCTCCTGTTGCATGACAATCAGACCTGTGCCGCTTTGCTTGTGACTCTTACGGAGCTTGCAGCTCTATAGGGATGAAAATGAATTTAATCCTTAGAAGAAAGAGTTAAAAATTGAAAGTATCCCTTGACCATGAAGCATGTGGTGGTGTTTATGTATTGGCAGGTAAAATGCTGGGACAAGGAAGTCATAGGTTAGTCAGGAAAAGAAGATAATTTAGTTCTATGCTAATAGTGGTGCTTAATAATAATAGTTACGCCAGATTATACTTTTCTACTATGATGAAAAAACAAAGGCTGACCTAAATTTGAAGTGATAGTTAGATACTGTGTTCATTCTAGTTATTAAACCCTTCATTTGATGAGCTACTTAGTTTAAATGCCATCATGTAACATCTAAAAATGACCCTGAATCACAGCCAGGTAGAACACAGCTAATTATTTTGCTAAGGAGGAGTATTCATATATAACCATGTCCTGGAAAAGAGGCAAAAAGATAGAAAAAAGGCATGAACCCTCTGCTTCTTTCCTATCAGTCTAGTATTTAATGACACAAAATGCTACTGAAGAACACTGAAGCAAAGTAATCTTTTTTTTTATCCAGCAGGTGATGGAAAACGTTGCTGTCATTTCCAGGGCTTACAGAATTCTTTCTGTTTACCAAAATTTCAGCCTGCCAGTGCTGTGTATAAAATATAATAATGGGGGAAAGCTGTTGCACGCTGCACAAAGAAGAGGCACATAGCAGCAGCACAGTTCTGCTTTGGTCTGTTGGCAATGTGATTCAGTCATCTTTCTCTCTTAAGAAAGATTAGGAACAAATTCAAGAAATATGCTACTTCTCACAGACAGAAGCCACTGTGATATAGACAATGGCAGAGCTTCTGCATATTAGCAGGGTTTTTTTTTTTTTCTTTCTCCAGATAGGATTCACATGAGTAATTAAAAATAGAAAACCTAGTTCAACATGTCCAGCAGAAGACAAGATAAATATTGGCAAGATTCTAAAATATATTGTCGTAAAACAGTCTTGTGGCTGGATTCTTCCCAGTATTTTGTGGTCTCTGCCATTTTCAGCAATTTTTGCTGATTAGATTCTCCACAGATTATACACGTAGTTGAGATTTTTAAGTTCTCACCTTGATATGAAGACAACATAACTCATAGTGACCAAAGAAAAAAGAAATTAGGATGTTTTCCTGCAATGTGTGTGCCAACAGTGAATGTGGCATCTTCAACACAGCCCATGACTCAGGATTCTGTTTGCAAAATCAGAATGCAAAGAGTTGGAATTTCTATCGAAATTATGTCAATCAGACCTGCAAAAATAATTGTCCTTGAGTTAAAATTCAGGAAACCTTTAATTGATCCCTTTGACTTTCCTAAGATTGGTGAGCATTTGAGCTCATGTTTGGGGCATGAGCTGCCAGCTGCAATCTGTCAGGTGTATCTTCAAAAAGTACTTTTCTTCTTTTTAAAGATATTTTGTACGCTGTAGGCTTTTTTCATGAATAAAAGGATTTTTATATTCAGAATCTATCCTATCTCTTTCATTGCAGTCTCCAAGTAAAACCTGTCATAATCGTTGCTCTAGACGATAGTTTTTCTTGAGTGTTGTTATTCCAATGCTTGTTGTTCATGCTGCCTTTAAACCAAAGCACTGAAGTGATGACCGTCTTAAACCAGGTGGTGAAGAAACAAAATGCAAGACATAGTGCTGTTTTTTTCCAGATTGTTGATCGTGTACTGTGGGTTAGATGTGGAATGTCTTCTTGTCTTTTAGGACAGGTAAGGTCATTACAGTACACATTTTGAGTATTTAGAAATGAAAATGAAGTGAGTTTTTATGTGCTGCTTATACGAAAGAGAGGAAATAAGGTCCCACTCAGCACTAGAAGCCCATCATGTCTGAGATTTTCCAGGAACAAGGAAAATGGGAAGACCTGAACTCAGCCTTCTTCTTCTGTGCCTTGTGAGCAGAATGAGGGCATCCTTACTGAAATCTTTTACGTATGTCAGCAAATGTTTCTCATATAACAGGCCTGAAGAGCCTGGTAATAAAATAAAGCAAGGTAATTTAGCAAAGAGAAAAGGCACTTTGGTTTTCCCCTAGTGGTTAGCAGTGACTGTGGTTTTTCCTGCTTTGCTTGAGTTGCTAAGGAACCTAATTTTCTCTTGAATCTATTTTTAATTGACCCAACAATGAAAAGTTTTGTTACAAGAAAATGCTTTCTCAAATCTAGATTTGTGAATCAAGATTGTTCAAAGAAACACAGTTCATCTTATACTGATCTGTCTGATATTTTCAAAGCAACTCTTCAGTCCTTAAGATAAACATTTAAGAGTAAATAAAGACTGTAACAGACAGAAACCTATTAGGTATTTTGAAGATAAACTAGGGTTTACTTGTTCAAAAAGTTTAGGAACAACTTTACTATTTTTCTTTGAGGGTCCTTTGTTGAAAAATGGTATTACTTATATCTTTAGCTAATTCAGGTATGAACACAAAGAAAACTAAAAAACCCTAATTCAACTGGGATCACAATCATGCTATATGGTCTCGCTTTTGGAATATGTATTTCAGTTTCTGTTCCCTTTAAAATAACTTTCATAAGACTTACGGTTTTGAGATTTTGATGTATTGCTGTTTCATTTAGACCATCTGTCTTCTGATAGCCTGAAATGGTATTTCTTGTAGCACAGTTTCTATCAGAGCTGTGGTATTATTAAAAATCAAATTCCTTTTTTTTTTTTTGCCAGGCAAAGCTGCTTGACATCAACACTGTTCGTAAACAAACACAATCAAATATTCTTCCAGTACTGCATTCCCATGTGTGTTTGTTGAAACTGCAACTCAAATGAGGTTGGATGCAGCAGTTCTACCTGACTGCAGGCAGGCACACCAATATTTCCCTTTGCACTCAGTTTGAAGAAGTCACAGGCTTGACAGATAACTACTTTAAAGTCTTGTCCAAGGTCTTCACATTGGGGATAAGTTTACTATAAGAAAAGCCACGTAATTTTCTTAAAATAGAAGAAATTAACTTTTTGAGAAATAAAAATTAACACCTTCAGATGCTGCTGTATTAGCATTTTGAGATGTATTGTATAAAGGCCAAGAAATACTAAATTAAAGAAGATACACGAGATTCTTCTTGACCTTTTGGGTTAGATCACATTTAATATCAGATTAATTTAAAATTTCCTGTATTCAGGGACACATTCAGTAATCTAATAGGGCCTCTCCATTTTCAACTGCTCTAATTGTGTTTATTTTTAAATCATCTGACATTCATTGTTTTTTCTGAAAATTTTAATTTATTCTGGTATATTTTCCTTTTGTCTTCCTATGCCAGAGGAGGATAAAAATATTAGAAGGATATTGACCCCATCTGGGAGTGGAATTATTTTGAGGCTAGAATATGGGCTATAACTAAGAGTAAGGGGATAAAATGAAGATAGAAACATTTAGACTGAGACTTAAGGAGCCTTGACAGTAAGATCTATTGAACTGTGGAGGGGTTTCCTGCAGGATGTGGTGCAAGTCTCATTACTTTTGAAGCTGCAACTAGACGAGATGAGTTAGAGGAATTACTGTGCCTGGAGCAATCGCAGACTTCTAGTTGGAGATTACCTCTCTTTTCAATCTAAATTTGGCCTGGTTTTCCTCCTTTGCTTTATCCAGCTCCTTCAGTGGGACTGGAGAGAATTTATGGAGAAGGAAGTTTGCTGTATTTGAATATAGGATTACCTGAGAAAGCTATGCTGCAGGGGGCTATCAGTAGCTTTTTTCCAATAGAGCCAAGAAGGCACAAGAGATTTAATTTTTCTCCATCTTTACCTGTGGGGGAGAGAGGTACTGGGACTTTTCTCTGACTTGCGACCCAAAGAACTACTAAGACTAGTGGTTTTCATTGCTGATGTAATTTTTGAGACAAAAATGCAGAATACAGAATAAAAGATCTCGTTGAATGGCTATGGTGGCATCAATAATAGAATAAAAGTGAGTTTTGGTCGTCAATGAGACATACCTTTCTGAACAGCTGAGTTTGATTCTCACTGGGAACTTGCATTTTGATGATAGAAGTGTAATGCAGTAGCACCAGGATGGGGTGGGATCTGAGCACCCATGAGTGCCATCACTAGAGGTACGTACAGCAGAGATCTCTGCTGCTCCAGTGAAGCTGGAGCTGGTGCGACAAGGGAGCAAAATGTTTGAAATGCAAGCCTGGGGAGAGGTGGTCTGGGAAAACTCTATAAAGAAAGTGTACGCAATGGCCAGAAAAAGAAAGAGTGGTCATTTCTTCTGGTCACCTCTACAAAACAATGCTGGAAATGCCATGGGAAGTAAGGTCACGTTAGTACTCAGTGGTCTCATTTGGAGAGGCCATCAAATGTGTAACTGGCATTTTAGGAGAAGGCTGAAGAGAAGGGAGCATTTGAGACCAACCTTGGTGGCAGGGCAGAGTGTGAGGAAGAACAAGGCTGTGATTGTAGATGGAGGTGTGTGCACAGCTCTAAGGACCATCAGAAGGAGGAACTGCAACTTTTTTTTCTTTTTTGCAATGGAGAATAGGCAGTCAGGGACAGGATGCAAAGAAAATGTAATGTGACCAAAATTATGGTCCGTGAAATAAAGCCAGGCTATTTTGCCACTTTGGTTAAGCTCTTTTGAGTCTTTTTGAGCCCATTAACTGTCTAATGTGTAGTGACCACTGACTTTTGGCATGCTAGATCCATCATATCAGCTTTAAGTAGAGAATAGTTTCTGAGGCATCTGATTGGATGCTGCCATTTTAACAGACCTGTGACAATGATGTAGTGAAGAAAAAGGAGAGAAACATAAGGGAAAACAACTAGACAAGTAAACAAATTTGGGGGAATTTTTGTCTTTCCCCAACTCAAAAAATCTTTCTGAATAATAATCATTTCAGAAGGACTAGTACTCATTTAATATAATCACCATGATCTACTCTGCTTCAGTTCTTTTTCTGCAAGGCAGCATGGTAACTTGAAAAGCAATGATCATAATACCAGCTCTACTCGTTAGTATAAACAACCTGCAGACAAACTTGAGCTATTTTATTAATTAAAGCTGTATTTTTATCCCTTGTAAATCTCAACAGAAAGGCCATTCATGTGACTACCCACCAGAAATTGCTCAATTGTCAGAGCCAAAGATGGCAGGTGGTTTTCCAGGGCTCTCAATAAAGTCTGTGTCATTTTTTTATCCTACCCAGGGCTGAGTGAGTGGGCAGGCAGGGAAGTAGTGTTTGCTGACTTTGATGGTAGTTCACGCTAGGGCCAAGCAGTAAAGAATTGTGCTTGCAAATTGTCCAGGAGAAAATTACAGTCCCCAGTCCCAGACACTGCATATTCTTGTACAGGATTCATGTACTTAGGAACAGTTTGATAAGTAAGGGAGATTGTTGCTCAAAGTTACTAACAGGCAAATCAGATCACATAACGAAGATTTGTGTAAATATTTCAGCAGATTGCAAAGAAAATTAACCTCATGCTGATGGTTATTTAGATTTATTGTTGGAGTTATTGTGATTCCATGGATTCACAATGTGCAAGAAAATATGTGCATGAAATACTCCTGCGTCTGCAAGGGAAAAGCTGACTGAGCAAATATACCCGTTTTTCCATCTCAGTGTCAAAAAGAAGTATTTGATATATAACTAGACCTCATACTTTTGGGTATAGAAAAGCTGTTAGTGGCAGAGGATTGAGTCCTTCAGGAAGAAAACTCTATATTTAGTGAGTTATGGACAGGACTGGGTAAGGAATATATGAAAATGCCCAAGAGCTGAAATGCTACAGAGACTCTCAGATGATGAGTCAATGGGCAAAGGAAGCTGACATGGTAAAAAGTCGATGCTGTAGCTATGTGTGTAAATAACTACTAGCAAATAATAGTTAATTACTTAGCTATCTTAATTATGAACCTGATACCTGGAGTGAGTGGTTTTTTTGTATTTCTCTATAAACCTAGTAGATATATACATGGGTAATTTATACATATCAAGAGCTAAGGAAGGTCCTAATACAAACTCTAAATAAATGCAGGAGGCCCAAATGCCAAAACCGTATAGGGTATACAGTCATTAATTTTGCAGTATCATCTGATGTGTCATAAAGCTGGAAGACCTTGCTAGACCATCAAATTGCAGGCAGCACAGATATTATCCCCCTGGATCCTTATTGGAAAGTATCCTCATGAATTTTTGACCAGGTTAATTACTTGTTTACTCACTGAAGACATAACCACATCTTATATTTTATTACATCTTATGTTTTATTATTTTTATTTTATTCCTAGGCTGGAAAGAGGTTGACTTCTCTGCTAAATCTTTTCCTCATTTTCACTTCCTTGAACTTTTTTAATCGTGTTTTCTCATTAGCAGAATATGCTTGATTAACTCAATAGTTTAATGACGTGTTTTGGGAGGGTAAAGACAGCAGTCCATTCTGCTGAATGATGTTGAGATGTTAAAAAATAAATAAAACTTTAAGTGCCAACAGATCTCCTGTTGGCCTTTACTGGTAGTTGTTCTTTGATGTAAGAGACTATTCCATTCCGGCAAGTGTCCCCCTTCAATAATTCAATTTTCAGATTGTTGTTCATAATATGTTGGCACACTGTGGCAGATACTGGCTTCTTTTCTTAGACATACTTAAGTAAGACTAGGTCAAGCATGCCTGATTCTCAAGTTAAATAACAATTTTATTAGGTTTTTTATCATACTTTTTAGAGAGAAGATAGTGATATTAATTTAAATTTGATCTCAAAGAAAAGTGTCAGAGGAAATGGACCTTTGCTCTCCCAACACATTTTTTACTTGATCCTATACTCTGGAATGTAAAAATGGAATAGAGCAACAAATAAAATTAGGAAAACAAGAGAATGGCTACTATGATTGGATTTTGTACGATTCAGGTAATTAAAAAGAATTGGGATTGAACTTTCCTGTCAGAGACAATTGTCCACTATTTTTCTATAATTTTTCAATGTTTTGTTTTGTGGGTTTGTTGCTTCTGTACTTGTGGAAGAAACCTGAGATTAAAGTTAACTTTATTGCATTTTATGATAGCTATGATCTTGGCTCAGTGTTTTTAGGACAGGGAGTGAGTTCCCTTTATAATGGAAGATCAGATATTTGGAGTTCAGTGAGCTCAACATCTGCACATCACAGCTGGCAAACTCCTTGTGGAGCATCTGTTTTCTATTACAGCTACTTTTCATTGAGGAAAATTGAATGTGGCATCTGAAAGGGCTCTTTGAATACATGAAGATTTCACTGGTCATTACATGATAAAATGATTAAGGACAGAGATTTTTTCTGTTTTCATAGTGCCTGGTATAATGTGGTGGTGTCAGAGGCAAATGCCAGAGACATTAAGAAATGGTCATGGACAATGTGGAAAGACAGGAAAACAGGAAAGAAAAGACAGCAAAGTTCTACATCTGTAGACGTTTACTACAGAGTTTCTAAAATACTCAAGCTTAGCTTTATAGATTTTGAATGCTTTTTAGAAGTTTAGGGGAGATGACTCACTTTGAGAAATAATCCTACTCTGTTAGATGTTTAAGATTGATACTAGTTTTAGAACCCTATCAAAGTCACACCTCAGGTGAAGGTAAGTAACATTTCACCTCTGGTTTTCTTCTCATTTGTTTTGATCAGGGATAATCTATTGACCGATTTCATATCTAAATCTCAATAAATGTCATCCAGCTTCAACCCTATTAGAGTGTAACTATGTGCTTTTATGACTAGATATGGCTCAGGAACCTCAGTGATACCTTTATAGAAGAAATAATAACTGGGATTTGGCTAGTGATTTTCCCAAATTACTATCTTATAATACCTGTCATTTCTCAAGAAAGGATTTTAAGAGTTTCTTGTTGAGTGAGATCAAGCAAGAAATATCTTCAGTGAAAAGGCCCATGAATAGTATGCTGATAGGTGATTATACAGCTATGGACAGGAGGCTGAGGCCACCTGCACTGATAATGTGTCCTGCAATAACATCTGACATTTTGTTGACTCCGACTAGCACCTATGAAGATAGGGTACACCTTTTCCTTTCCTTGAAAGAGTCTCTTCTTTGAATCACCAGGTTAGCCTAGGTACCCTTTGCTTCTCCCCATGCACATAGTGCAAGTGACCATCTCCTCCATGCCCCATACTTTCTTGGAGTCCCTTCTTGGAGCACATGGGCTGATGTTCCAAATCCTTGACCACTGAACCTCAAAGGATCTAAAATTCACAACTGAAGTTTCCCAGAGCTCATAGTCAGGTCTCTGAATGTGAAAATCTTCTAGGAAATGACTGCAAGTTGTTTTCTTCTTACTCCCATCATGACATCTGGCATCCATTCTGAAATGTTAAGCTAGGTACCACACTGTTTGTATTCCCTGAGTAAGCTCAATTGTACACTCTGGTTTACAAGGAGAACTATAATGTCTGTTCAGGAACTTTATGGAAAAATAGTTCAATTCTACTGTAGCTTGGTACTGCTTCCTTATAGCTGTATATCTGGTTGTCTTGTTCTCCTGTGTTCTTACAACTAAGCATGCTAATGCCATTAATGGATATGGATGAGAGAGAACATTTGTTTTAGAGAGTTTTCCAGGAGAGGGCAGCCATAGTTAATTCTGGGTCAGTTCATGTAATACAATGTGAATGTAGATTACCAGCCGTGTTTGGCTGTGACACTATTCCCTAACATGGTTTGCATGTTAGTTCTTTTGATTTGTTCTTTTGTTTTGTTCTTTTGTTTGGATTGCAAGTGCATAAAAGATAGACTTTTTCACGAATTAATGCTGGAAAAGGCAAACCACAATAGAATGGTTAACTCCCAGTGCCCTGTACTCGCTGAAATTGCAAATGCTCTTGGGAACAGTTTCTATTGAATGTCACTCCTTGCTTTATATATTACACTTTCCAACCAATGTATAAGCTTTTTTTTTTTGTTCTTACTTCCAAAATGTTTATCAAAAAGCATAGCCTAAACTCTTGCTAGAGACCTGAAAATTTCAGGAAAAAAGACTCCCTTGCACTGAAAACTTGCTTCTTTAGGAGTTTAGATAGGATTGGAATAAAATAATCATCTCCTCTTTTACATGATAAGGATACATATAAAACTTCTCTTGGTTTGGATATAAGGGTGGTAATTGAGCACTAAGGGGCATACCCCATGTCTATAGTTTGGAGGCTGTACTTGTCCAAGCAGCAGTAATGATGTAAATGGCACCAGGAGACATTTTTTAATAGCACCCTCTCAGAGCTATTGGTTTGGCAGAACTTATTATGGGGCTGGTGTGGGAACCAGGATCTCTTAACTTACTCCCTTGTACTAAGAATGCAAGGAAAGCTGCCTTTTGATATGAAGTCCATAGCTTAATTTCTCGAATCAGTTCAAAACAGCAAGAGCTATTCTTCTCTTTTGCTCCTTTTTAAAAAATCCAACTCTATTTTCGTGTACCAACAAATAAAAATTCCATGAAATACCTTTTCTGAGAACCCTATGTAATGTAAATCCATGGATATTTATAAAGTTAAAAATCTGATCCCTGCAGGTACAGAGGCGATGGTGTTTGGGAGTATTTTTTGTTCATATTTTGTAGGAGGAAACAAGATGCAGTCAGTATCGTTTTACATGTAAATCCACAAAATCATAGAATCATAAGTTTATCCACCTCCAACCCCACTTCCACACCAGGGACACCTTCCACTGGAACAGGTTGCTCAAAGCCCCATCCAACCTGGCCTTGAGCACCTCTACGGATAGGATGATACATGACTTCAGAGGTGCAACTAAGGAAGCTATAAAGTCTTTCTGTACATTGAATTTTGAAGACTTTTAGCTTCAGGTTTGTCAACTTTGTCAACTTTTTATGTTTTACAGCCTCTCAATTCCTTAGGCTTTCCAATGACATGTATCAAACATACACAAGTAATCTAAAAATACATAAACCATTGAAAGATTGCTGCCGTGAGAGCTTGTCAGACAATGAAAGGTTGGTTTGCCTGCTGTGGAGAGTGAGGCGTTAATAATTTCTCTTCTCTGCTTATGGTAGAAGGTAGAGCAGACAGAATACTGTTTCTGTAGCTCTAGCTAGTCTGTGCACAGAGCCTTGTGATAATAATTCTTAGAAAAGAGACCTAATCAGCCGCCACACTGCATTGATTAGCACGTAATTGTATCTGTCTTTTAAAAGCCGAAGATAAAAGGACAGAATATGACACCTGCTCATTGCTCATTTTTCCAGTAGCTCGGTAGGCTGGCACACAGTTGTGAGGTTTGAGTAAGGAACAGTTTTGCCACCCGAATGGCCAATTAAAAGAAGGGACATTTGGAGGAATGCGTTGGCAGCACTTGTCATGAAGCTCAAGGCACGGCTTGCAGCCTTGAGTGCAGATAGGTTTTCATTTTTTACTTTACCTAAACACACTCCTCTTTTCTTCTCTCCCTCCACCTCTCATCCTAACACTTAATTTGTAGTTTTATTTAAACACAAACTTTTCATCCTCTCAGCCCTCAACTGTGCTTATATCAGGTCTCCATATCTTCAAAACGCAATGATGGGGAAGAAAGGGTTAGGTTCTTACTCTATTTTTTTTGTCAAAATGTGCTCTTTTAAATAGCACTATTTTAATTTCAGTTTTTCTTATGGTTGGGTTTCCCTTTTATCCTCTTTCTCTGTTTCTGCATGTCCTATAAATCTGCAGGTTTTATATTCAGTTTGGTGTAAGGCTTATTTCTGTAAGGAGTTGGTACCTCCATGAGCCAGCATAGGGATTTTGAAAGCTTACCATTACAGTCTTTTCCTCTGTCTTCTGGAAGTGACCTGTTCTATTCAGTTCTATTGGGCAACTTATGCATTCGTTTCTGCTACATATGTTATGTGGAAAAAAAAGGTTAGCAGGGAAGAAGAATAAGGAAGGTAGTATGACTGAGTAATAGAAGAGTAGTTTTGCACACAAGTTGTAGCCAATGGGTAGCAATGAACACCACTTGCCACCTGTGTAGCAATCAGATAGCAGGTTTCTGCGTGACCTCAGGAACAGGTTTCAGCTTGGGCTGAAAAAGTTGGATCAATGTGTGGAGATTTAACCGAGGCTAAGCTCTACTGCTGTAGCTAGAAAGTAGACAATGTGGGAATGATATCTATGCAAGGTGTCACGTGGACATAAGCAGGTTACAGACCTACAGGATAATCTTTGAAGTAAGGTCTTCAGTAGATTACAAAGACACTACTTTAGAGATTTTAATTTTTAAGGCTCATAATCCAATTAGATCTTAGAGAAACATTTGGCAATGTAGGCAGAGTGAAAAGGTTAAATTTGAAGAAGTTTTGTAGAAAGTGACATCAGGATTTATTCACAGACTAGAGGTGTGAGTCATGAGAAGTCAAAGAGAAAACTGAGATTGGCGGGAAAAGGTCTGATTTTATTTCTGAAATTAAGAGAAGTATGGAAAGGAAAGGACTTTTAATGAAAAATACAGGAGCACTGTTTTGAGAATATCAAGTCTTATCAAGTAGTAAGTTATAAACAGAAAAATCTCAAAGAGAGAGGCCTAAAATTATTTCGGTTGATGACTCTAGACTTAAGGATATCTGTTTGCAGTAAATTAGATTATTCTTTGTTTGTTCACATCCTATCTAACGAGGAAGAATATGGATTTGTGTTACAGAGTATGGCTGAAAACATCTACATACATCTATTATTGCATTTCATGGTATGTGGATTCAAATTGAATTCTGAGACTGGTCATGATGTAGAAGGAGGATGCAATCAGAATTAAGACATTGTAGCATCATAGTGGGACTTGATAGTTTCCAAGTAACATGTATTTGAATTACTGTCTCATGTTGTAATGCAAAAATGGCAGAATGAACTAACCCTACATAGAGGAAGTAGTAAAATTTTAACTCAATTCGCTGGTAATTAAAACAACTTGGAGTCATTAGACTGAGCTATGCTGTGACTGAAATTCAAAGAAACATGAGAAAGAATATGTCCATTTTAATGTGCATCCTTACTTTTGAGCAACTCTGCTCTGTAGACATTAGCCACACGTAGTCTAGTAACCACACGTCACGCCTCCCCTGTACATAAAGTGCTGCAATACTGTGGTTGTACTTGGAGTTGTTTAATATCTCTCGTTTAGCTCAGCTCATTGCATTTCAATCATGGTTGGGCTAAAGCAGGCCTGTGAGGCTTAGTGTCCTGGTGTTCATATTTACACAGTTACTGAAATGTGGTAAATCATCTACCTGCTTGTTAATAGGGGGTTATATATTATCTTGTACCAGGCTTTTGCTGCTCTACGAGGATATAAAAATTCTTATGGCCTGGACATCACATGCAATATTTCACAGTTCTTTTTTAAGACAAGCATGGAAAATGGGTCATGTACCCATCATTTTTCTTTAAATAATCAGTATCACTTTTTTTTTCTGCTTTCTCAAAGCATCCTGCCCCTATGTCTCTATACATCGAGGCATGGAGATAACCTGCTGTCTCATCTCTCTTCTTATCTTTTTTTGAGTTTCTTCTTCTTCTGACAGTACAGGTTATATTTCGGCCTACAGGACTCCCAAATACTCCTCACATATGACAATTATACTACAGATAGGATTAGTTTAAGAAGCAATTTAAAAAATACCTAACTGCTATGTATAGTCATAGACACATAGAATCATAGAATGCTTTGGGATGGAAGAGACCTTAAAGATCATCTAGTTCCAGCTAGTCACTTATCTATGTAAGAGTCCAGAGCACCACTGTATGCCTGTTGAATAAATAATGCAGAAAATATTTTTTCCACTTGCAACAGTAGAAGATGCAGAAAAGCAGTTTCCTCTCCCATATTGCCATATGCAGTGAGAGTTTAGGTAAGTAGATTGTGTGAAATACATGTATTTGACTTTGCATGCACAGAATTGAGCACAGTAGCCTAGTTTTATGTCTCTGCTGTTAAGTGGGCTTTACTTCCTTTATGACAATGTGATAGCTCATTACTATCTCCATAGGAAATGTGCTTCAATCCCCACCCCCATCACTAATTTCTAGAGCCAGTAACACTCCCTGGAGGTCTTCAATCTATATAGTGTCTAGACTAAACCTTTGATATCTGACTGACTCCCAGCCCTACACGTAAGGGCTATAGACCTCTTTTTTTTTTTTTTTTTTGCCATTAAGTTTCTAGCCACAAGTCAGAAACTCTCACAAAGGTTGTGTGAGACCTTTAAAAATCTCTTCTGTGGAAGCAGAAATTTGTCTCACATCCATCATTGCAGAACAGCAGAAGGAAGGATAAAAAATTTAAGTCTTATTTGCAACCAGTGAGGAATAAGGTGATTTCTTTTCAGTAAGCTGTAGATTAAGCCATGTTATTTATGACCTGCAGCAGTTTTACACAAAGCTGCCAGTATACAAAAAAATAGTGTTATATGATATATCCTATTATGGATTAGGTTTGTTTAAATAATACAAGGTGCTTTTTTTTTTTTCCGTTTCCTTTTTGTTTTTTTTTTCCCTCAGGGCAGGGTAGGAATGCTTTGAAAGTAGTCCTGCCTCAGAGAAGCTATAGAAATAAAGTTTTCAGTAACTTAAAATAACATGCAAATCCTGGGCTTGTGAAAATTCAAAACACAGGCATACGCTGTATGCCAGTCTGACCTTCTGGCTGTGTAGCAGATAATCAAAAGAAGCCTTCTGCAAACCTGCTTGTGATGAATAGATAAAAAGGGGTTGGCCCACTTTCAGAAATGAGAGTATTTAAGCAAGCTGGGGTTATGTTATGGAATATTTTAAAATAAGTCAAAAGGAGCTCAGGCTCACTGACAACCACAGAGCTCTGAGAATTTTAAAATTTTAGGCATCTACCTTTGAGCATTTAGATTAGGACTGGACACAAGCAGTACAAACTCTGAAGTGATTTTAACTTTGATAGCAAATTGGGCAAATCACCAAATGACAGGTTATCTTGGCTTCCAGAGGAAAAGGGAGATGAGCAGGTGCCATCTGTGTGCCAGCAATTTCAAGAGCAGAAGAAACGTCCGTGGTAAAAGGCATGTGCAAAATAAAATGAATCCCACAGAAAATGGGATTTCTAAAATAAATCTGTGGTTAATTTGCATTCAGCTTTGCTGTTTTAGGATCTCAAATGAAAGTTGGAGGGCAGCCAAACCCCAGAACACTAGACAAGTTCACGCTTTTCTTTGCAGCTAGCATGACCCTGGTATTTAGAGTTAATTGAAGAAGATTGTACTACGTCTAAATGTTTACATCTGAGATTAAGTGGCACTGAAATTGAACACTGATCATGTGTCTGCCAAGGATAGATTTGCAGATGAAAATTGGACATAAACTTTATACTGATTTGAAGGAAGAAAGCTCACTCAATCCAAATGAAGAAGGTTGAAAAATCCTTTTGCAAGCAAGTCCTACAGGGATGCTGCAGCATCCTCAGTCCGTTGTCATCACAGAGTTAAGAAGAGACAGAAACTCAAAGTAATTTGGCAAGAACAATAATCAGAGCGGTCGGGATCTGTCATCAGCATACTGGCCATTGCAAAAGAGTGATTAAATAGGAAGACAGAGACAATTATCAAAGACTAATTGCTTATTGTTGCTAGAACTATATTTTAAATGTATTTTTCTTTTTAATTGCTTTTGGAACAAATAAAGTGTCCTTAATTCAATTGTAAAATGTTTGAAAATGGGAAGCCTGCCAGGAATCAGGCATCTCAGAGGTTTTGTGAAAGCAATTGCCTCTTTCACTAGCCTATATTCATATTCAGTCATTCCATTCTCTGCCAACTTTCCTGTTTTCAGGTTTATGACCCTGTGTTAGGTGAAGGTCTCTGGGTTACTGATACTTGCAGGAAGCTGCACTAGTCTGTTTGTATCTTTTCCTGTATTTTTTATTCAACCCTGTCCAAGGGTCTTGATCCAAATTGGCACTGAACTCTTCAGATCCATAGGTTTTGGATCAGTGGGCTCTGAGTACAAGGGCACATTCCATGACAGGACTAGCAGAAGCTGACAGGTGAGATATTTGTGTAATTTGAATGCATTACAGTACAAATATCTGTATATCTCTGTGCTATGTTACTATTGACCACAATGAAATTATGCAGGGGATGAGTTTGACTCAGTATTGTGTCAGTATAACAGTGAACGAACAGGAAGGTATTATTCCAAGTTAAGATGCTCAGGCATGGTGTGAGGAGAAGATCCAAACCACATAGAGAATATTTTATGCAAATAGCTATCTGACTCTTGTGCTATTAGGTAGCCATTCAGCTTTTTTCATGATGAGAGTGCAAGGAACACAGTTTTTATATTCATAGAAATTTTGTATGGATGTATTCAGCTCTGGAAATACTGCCGGACCTTGTAATGGACAAGCAAGTGTAACCAGTGTTGTATTTCTATGTGTAAATAATTTGCATGAATGGTTTGGATAATGAAAGGAAACTGTTCTACATGAGGGAGAAAAGTAGGACGAGGAGATACAGAAACAGTGTTGAGGTTCATATATCGGAGGAGGCAGATAGATAAAAGAAATTCAGGGAACCATTTTTCATAACAGGATGCCGTGTGTTATCTGCCAGCTCCTCTAGCAGCTGACTGAATGCCAAATAACAGGCTGCTAATGCTGTTGCTGCCCTAACATGTTGCTAGCAACCTGATCTAGTGGAAGGTGTCCCTGCCCATGGCTGAGTGGTTGGAACTAGATGATCTTTAAGGTCCCTTCCAACCCAAACCATTATACAATTCTATGTAATGCAGCAATGAGAGCAAGGACAGGGAACTTTCTTGTTTGGAGACAGGCAGGATCAGCTTGCTGTGTACTTACAGCTTGCTGTGTACTTGCAGCTTGCTGTGTACTTGCAAATAGTACAGGAATTTCCCCATTCTTATATTTCTTTCAGCTGCGTAATGTATAAGATCAGAAATAGACAGAACTGTTCAACCTATTTCTAAATGAATTATTATTTTTTTAAAGAAAAAAAAAGAATTCTCTTTGCATTGTTAAGTTCCTTGCAAAATCCCGAATAAAAATTCTTGCAGAAGAGGGCAAGGAACAAAAAAAATAAGAAAGGAAATTGTTCCAGACAGCATGACTGGCCCTTTCATTGCTCTTTTAGGGCAATTAGAAGTAAACCTGGCCTAGGAAGACATTTTAATCAGCACTTTAGATTTGATGAACACAGAAAAACTGAATCATTCTGTGAGACTTTCCCTGCAGTAGCTCTGGCTTGGGCTCTTGGTCTTTGGCTTTCCTCCATTGGAGTATTTGATGGACATGATCTAGAGACGTTAGCATTGCTGCCCCACTGCCCTCCTCAGACCATGGCTTTCCCAGTTCACAGATCAAGATGAGTAAAACTAGCCTTTTGAAACAGCTCTAACAGCATAAAAAATGGTTGTTTGATTCAAATTCCCTTAACTATCAAAGTACAGACAAGCAAGGCTTGCTTTGCTGGGCTTGAAGATCTCTTTTACCTCTTAAGTGAGATGTATTTGCTCATTGGGGCATCTCTTACCTTGAATTTTGTTGACCTACTTGTTTGGGCAAAGCCAGGCCTTTGAGGTGTTTATCTTGAGCCAGATTCCCAGCTGCAGTTGATGGCAAGAACCAATGCATCTGCATCAGCTGGGGATTCAACAGTTTAAAAGCAAATAACAAATGGAAATTGCTCCACCCCCCACTGTAAAGATGAGAGCAAACACCCTGCCTTCTTCTGCAGATTGTTTTTTAAAATCAACCCAAACTTGAGTGAGGACTGTCAGCATTGATAGAATATACATTTCTACTGTGATTAAACATGTGTTTCAATGCAGCTTTCCAAAATTAAACTTCAACTGTGGCAAATAGGGAGTTGAGTGTGGAAATACAATTAGCCATGACTCAAGCTTCTTGACTACAGGTGGGCCAATGAGTTGCGAGTGCTCACATGGAAACATGACAAAGTAGCAAGAAAAATTTACTGTGTGTTAATATGAGCCAAGTAAATAACACAAAATGTTAATAATGTTTGGTATTCATTTCCAAGCTGCTCCTTTGGGTGATGTAGTCAGACATCCACCTGTCAGGTGACGGTAAATGATGTTTTTCTTGTGGAATAGTGATTGTCTTCCCGTTAGTAACATTTGTTCCCTTTTCTTGAGTTTTGAGATCCTGAAAGACAGATGCTATATGAAACCTGATGTGTTATTTTCATATAATGGTCTCTGAGCCATTGTGGTGTCAATAAGTATTATCTATCAACTGGCCATGAATCAGTTTTTCAAACTAAAATGTGAAGTAATTGAGATGTTAAAAGGCTTGGCTAAGACCAGCAGTGAAAAAGCAAGGCTTTCCAAATCACCCTTCTCAACCACTCTATCAATGATCATAAGGGTCTTTTCCAACCTAAAGGCTTCTATAATTTTCAGTGCCTTGTATCATCCTGTCATGGATTAACCCTAGCCAGCAATTAAGCACCGCACAGCCTCTTGCTCACTTGCCTGGATGGGATGGGGGAGAGAATTGGAAGAGTAAAAGTGAGAAAACTCCTGGGTTGAGATAAAGACAGTTTCATAGGGAAACTAAAGGCCATTCACACAAACAAAGCAAAACAAGGAATTCAATCACTACTTTCTATTAGCAGGTAGATTGTTAGCCGTCTCCTGGAAAGCAGTGCTCCATCACATGTAACAGTTACTTGGGAAGAAAATTCCCTAACTCCAGATGTCTCCTTTTCCTTCTTCTTCCCCAGCTTTAAATGATGAGCATGATGTCATATGATCTGGAATATCCCTTTGGTCAGTTGGGGCCAGCTGTCCCAGCTGTGGCTCCTCCCAGTTTCTTGTGCATCCTCAGCCAACTCACTGACAGGGTGGTGTGAGGACCAGATTAGGCTTTGACTCTATGTAAGCACTGCTCAGCAGTCAAGAAAACATCCCTGTATTACCAACACTGTTTCCAGCACAAATCCAAAATATAGCCCTGAACCAGCTTCTAGGAATAAAATTAACTCTGCTCCAGCCAAAACCAGCATATGTCCTCATCCTATGCCTTCCGAAATGTATCAGACATTTTCTCCCTTGATATAATAATCACTTAGAGAAGGTCTTAGAAATAAAATACCCTGCACTTCCCAGGGGAATCCCGTGCCTGTTCATGGAAGGACATTGAGGTGTTGGAGTGCATCCAGAGAAGGACAACAAGGCTGGTGAAGGGGCTGGAAAACAAGTCCTAAGAGGAACGGCTGAGGGAAATGGGGTTGTTTAGCTTGGAGAAGAGGAGGCTGAGGGGAGACCTCATCGCTGTCTACGGCTGCCTGAAAGGAGGCTGTGGCAGAGCGAGTGTTGATCTCTTCTCTCAAGTGACAGGGCAAGAGGAAATGGCCATAAATTGTGCCAGGGAGGTTCCAACTAGATATTAGGAAGAATTTCTTCACTGAAAAGATGGTCAGGCATTGGAACAGGCTGCCCCGGGAGGTGGTTGAGTCACCATCACTAGAGGTGTTTAAAAATCAGGTAGAGGAGTTTTTGAAGGACATGGTTTATCAGAAGATGGGTATGGCTGGACTTGGTGATCTCCAAAGTCTTTTTCAGCCGGAATATTCTATGCATGTTTGGCAGAGACTGTATCTTTCCCTTTTTTTGTGACTATCAGGCACTTCAGGGTAATGTTGGTACCCAAGGGTGTCAACATAGTCAACATGTGTAGGTAAATGAGCAGGAAAGGAGTGGGATAAAATAAAAAGCAGCATTCTCTTATCGTATTAAAGGATTTAACTTTTAATTAGATGGAGATCGCTAGGCCTTTATGCTTTTTTTTTCCCTGACAGCCAGAGTTAACGCTTCCACCATTTTAATGTAATTTATATATGCTGTTTGCATTAAACTTGCTCCTTCTAATTTATGAAATACTGTTTATCTTGTATTTGAATCTTTGGAAGATGGAGATACGGCCACCGCTGTCTTCTGTGCTAGCGACTGTGTTTTCTGATTCAGAGGTACTATATACTGAAGCCAATAATGATTCACTCTCACAGCAGTGGTGTGAGCAGTCTCAGCTTTTATATGCCATCTGTGTGAGTGAGCTGAATCTGCAGAAATGGGACCCTGTACACATGGCTTTTCCTCTGTTCATGGATGAAAATATTAAAGCAAATCCGTATGGTCCATGAGATGTTTTCTGTGTTGGGACGGGAGTAAAACTGCCTGTCAAACCAAGCTGTTCTCTTTGATGAAAGGGGACTGTTTTTAAACACTCCTTTCCATAGTATTTTTCATGCCAGCCATGTGTGTTTTCTCATCTGACATCTCATTGAGATCCTTGGCTTCAGTACTGCAAGAGGGAAGGGTGTGCTGGGAAGGAAATAATCTCTCAATATGTACACAAGCACGTGTGCACACACATGGTGCTAAATCAATCTTAAATGAATTTTTTTTTTTTTAGGAATATGAAAGAAAATTAATCTGAGCCAGGTTTAATTACTTCCCTTTTGTTTGGATATTCCATTTTCACATGAAGATATAGGGAATCAGTGCTCTGAGCTATTATTAGATCCAAAGGTGGAGACAGAGGGCAAAGGGTTCATTTACAATTCATGCAACAGAGCATTGAATTTTAAAGCTAAAAGGCAAATTGATGAGCAGCTTGAAAATAAAGTTCCATCCACTTAGCTTACTGAGTATTTCTGAAGGTTTCTGCCTGTCTGGGGGAGTGATCATTCTCACAGCTGTGAGAGCTGTTGGCTGGAGGAACCAGGAAAAAAATATATGTTTATTTATTTTAATGAAAGCACTTGCCTTGTAGGGAGAAGCTTGAAAATGTGAACTGATATAATAGTGTGAATAATAGCCTTCTGGTACTTAAAAGGGGACCTATGGGAAAGCAAGGGAGGGGCTCTTTATCAGGGAATGAAGAGATAGGAGAAGCGTAATGTCTTTAAGATGAAGGAGGGGAGATTTAGATTAGATATTAAGAAGAAATTTTTACTGTGAGGGTGGTGAGGCACTGGCACAGGTTGCTCAGAGAAATTGTAGATGCCCTATCCATGGAGGTGTTCCAGACTAGGTTGGATGAGTCTTTGAGCAACCCAATCCAGTGGAAGGTGTCCCTGCCCAAGGTAGGGGTTGGACCTGGATGATCTTTAAGTTCCTTTCCAACTCAAACCATGTCCATATCTCTCTTGTACTGAGTAGGTCAGAATTACACCCAGCACTCCAGGTGTGGCCTCACCAGTGCTTTCAGTGTCAGAAACTAGGCTTTCCCATTGGGAAGGAAAGTTTTGGCACAGGGGCTGTTCCAACTGGGACATCGTTGTGGGGTTTGGATAACTTCAGGTTGAGCACTGCAGGGTTTCTTTGTATTTGCTTTGCCAACCCTCTTGTATCTCGAACTTTCTACTTCATTTCATAGAATCATGGAATAATAGAACAGTTTGGGTTGGAAAGGAACTTAAAGATCATCCAGTTCCACCCCCCTACCTTGGGCAGGGACACTTTTCACTGGATCGAGTTGCTCAAAGCCTCAGCCAACCTGACCTTGAACACCTCCTGGGATGGAGCATCCACAACTTCTCTGGACAACCTTTGCCTGTTCCTCACCACCCTCACAGGAAAAAAACATCTTCCTAATATCTCCTCTAAATCTCCCCTCTTTCAGGTTAATACCATTACCCCCTTGTCCTATCCCTGTGCTGCCTGATAAAGAATACCCTCTCTATCATTCCTGTGGGCCCCTTTAAGTACTGAGCAGCGGCTCTAACGTCTCCCCAGAGCCTTCTCTTCTCCAGGCTGAACAAACCCAACTCTCTCAGCCTTTCCTCGTATGTGAGGTGCTTTGGCCCTCTAATCATCTCCATGGCCCTGCTCTGGACTTGCTCTAACAGATTTGAGCAGGGCTGTCATCTGGGTTGCTCAGCTTTGCTGACATGACCTCTGGAAAAAAAGTGCCTTTCTGAACTTGTTTGTTCTTTGGCATTAGTTTTTTTTATTTTTCCAGTTGCTGCACTGAGGCTTGTTCAGCTTGCCAGGCTAAAGGGCATGAAGAGAACATGCATCATTTTGTAGTTTTTTGTCTAAGGCAACAAAACAAAAAATACGTTAAAATAAACCTCCAATGCTTTAGTTTAAAATGTTTTTTTTTTATTTATGAAAGCTCCCAAAAACTAAAAATTGTGTCTTTTCTTGAAGAGAGGATATTATAAATGCAAATCTGATGCTTTTGACAGAGGAATAATAAGTGATATATCATAAGGGAAAGGACTGAGGAGGAGCTGGAGTGGTTGAAATGCCTCATGTGTCTATGAGATCGTGGGGATAGGTATTCATACAGAACATGCTTTCTTACATGTACCCAGGGCTTTCTCTTATCTGTGAACATGAACCCACAGTGAAATAGAAATGTTCCTATATTAATAGTGCATTGGAGATGATCGACATCTGAAAAAAGTACAATAATACTGCACAACTGGGAACTCTTTCACAGCAGGGAATTAGACTACCGGTTTCATAGAGTGTTGGTAATGAAACATTATACTTCTGTATAAGCAAATGGGCAAGGTTAGTGGACACATTACTTTGGCTGTCATTGTCCCAGCAGTAACCAATTTAGAAGCTTTATATTTTCTGCTATCCTAGTAAGGGAAAAAAAGTAGTAAGTTAAAAATAGAAATCCCAGAATGAATTAAAGCACGAAGTGTGAACAAGCTCGTAATACTGCTGTATAATTTTAAAATCCCTTTTTTCCTTATTATCTGGACTTTAATATATGTATTACATTGCAAATTCTGGCAGTGTCTATCCTACTCCAAAAGGTCACCTCCATACAGGAGGATTTATTCTGGTTGTAACATGTGAACATGGACATCCAGTCCCAGATCTACCTAGCTACCATTTGTATTGATGATTCCTGTTTATATTTCCTTTCATCTAATGCTTTTGATTTTTAGGAGAAGGATGAGATGTCACCTATGACTTTGGCCTTCAGGGGAGGAGGTTAAAAAAAATTCTTCTGGTGCTTGTGCGTAGAGTGTAATTGGGTTTCTTTTTCATAGCTCTTTCAACAGCTGTTGACAGACATCAGACCTTCCTGAACTGGTTCTCACAAGTAGCTTCCCTGCAACACAACCCTATTCAACATTGTGACATTGGGTTTCCTTTCCTAAGGTTAACAGTCATTCACTCTCGGTTTCATCCTGTCAAGATTAATACAGTTTCTAAAACCTGAGTCCAACTTAATGTGGCCCTGTTTCATTAATTTACAGATATCCTTGTTGACGGAAAGCTTTGTGACTGTGATATTGTGGTGGACTGCAAAGTGGGAGACCCTGTCCCATTAGAGGTGAAGCTGACCAACTGGAGCAAACATAGCGTGGGGCCTTTTGCTCTCACTGTGACGCCATACCAGGATTACCAAAATGGTGTGCACAACTATGAGCTGCAAGATGTTATCACCTTTGTGGGATCCAACACTTTCTACATTGATTCAGTAAGTCTTGCTATCAAATGGATCACAATTATGAATAACCTGCATTTTCAGAAAAGGGCTTTGTTGTTCAATTGTGCATTTTAAAGATTAATTTTTGGAAAGCACCACAATTGTGGCAGCTATTGTTAAAGGTGCTTCTAGATTTGTGGATATAGAATCATCTCTCTGAAGTGGTTTATGACTGTAATTTTCTATAATGTGCACCACTAGTAAACTATCAGAAATAGTAACTTTTGGTCATTCCAGATCTGCCTAGATATGAATGGGTAACCTAGATAAAATTTACACTACCATATTGCCAGTCCCTTGAGCCATCTAGTGCAGCCTGCAGTAATAGATTTTAAGCAACTTTTTCTCTTTACTTCATAAGAAATACTCTCCAAGCCGAGCTAAGGAACTTGGCAAATCAGTTTTAGTCAGATCCTGAGGAAATGCAACAGACTGCAAAAAGAAAATGCTAAACGTTAATGACCAGCGTGATGAACTAGTTCATTTCCTAGTTGCCTAGCATAGTCTTAGGAAACCATAAAGAAAAATAGAAAACATACTTAAAATGATACCACAAAGATCGTTTTTAGAACAATTGAAATTTTGATGTTTCTCTCAATTTCTTCTTTAGAAAATTCAACTCTAGGAGATTTTTTAATTTTAAGACAAGACACTGAAAATACAGATAAAACTACTCTCTCCTACATCCTCCCCCACCCATCACCTCCCCCCCAGAAACCACAAAAAGAACGAAGAATGAAAAATATATGGACAGTACTGCAGAGTAGAATAAGCATTATTTCTGGTAACTTATAAAATAAACGTGAAGAACAGGGTGACTGTTTGGGATAGTACTGAGGACCTTTGCTTAGTACAGCCCTTTGGATAACTAATAAAATGTACCTGTCAAAACTGAATATTTAAGTGAACCCTTGTAAGAAAGAAATCAAAGGTTAACCACAGCGGTAGTCACCATGCATAATTTTCAGTTAAGCATCATGGGAAGAAAATATTTCAAAAAAGCTAATAAGTATCGAATACACCATCAACTTGAGTTTAAATAGGGGCTAACTACATTCTTAGCTGGATAATTTAAATGTGTCAACAGAAATAACCAAGAGATGACTTTCTTTGAGTCTCCTTCTAACAATGTGGATGTTTTAATCAGGGTGGCACTGTTTGTATGCCCAGCTGTGGAAGGGCCTGACCCTCCAGGCTGATGAGGGAGAAAGAAGATGTCAGCAGGATGTATTCTTACCTTCTGACTGAATCTCCTGCAGGGCAAAAGGTCAGGAGGTCACATCTCTTCTACCTGCCCAGGAAGCCTTCTCATACATTATGGTCCCCCCTTTTGCCCCATTATTCAGTATGGTGACATTTCTACCATAAACACAGACCCTGATAACTTAAAAATATAGTTACTTTCTGCTATTTGTCCTCCTTTTCATGCAAAAAGCTGAAATGAAAAAAAAAGGTCAGCTCTTAGGCAACAAGTGTTGTATTTCACGGTGTGTAGTATTGATACTTGCCCTACACAGGCTCCTAGATAAAATGCTTAGCCACATTTCTTTGAGGCACAGAGCCCTGATCATGGAAGAAAATTCTTCAAACAGTGTATCTAATGCTGTGAGAGGCTTTTTCATCCCCTGTAAAAACTAATTCAGTAATGGAAAAAAGATTCCAGAAAGCCACACCTGTTCTGGGGAAAAGTCCTGGTTTGTGCATCTGATGCTTCGGGGAAGAGGGAACATAGTCAGAATTGTGTTGATGCTCTGTGATTGGAAACTCAGACTGACACTAGTTAAGAAACGGAAGAAGTTCCTAGTTGGGCAACATAAAAGAGATTCGGTTTCTCTTTTTTATAAATGAAAGCTGAGACACTGGACTAGATTCCCTGCTGGTGTAACTCAGTGCTGCTCTGTTGAAGCTATTAAGCATATCCCAATTATTTTTATAAACTGAGGTCACGGACACATGATTATTTTGCTCATTTAATGGAGGTGGTTTGAGATGCTACTGTTCCTCAGCTGCTTGTTTCTGCCCCTCTGTAGTAAAATATTTCCCTCTTCCCGAGTTGACCCAGCGTCAGGGATGGTGTGAGCATTTGTTTCTGTGCAAAGTTGACCAGTTTAGCAAAAACTATGCTCATCAGCAGTTTAAGCTAATTGGGCTGACTTTACACTGACACTAGCAAGGAGAAGGTGACATGATTTATTGCACTGCTGAGCTGGGTGGGAGGAAGGATGTAGAACTAGCGTATGGTTTGTCATATCAGTAATCTATGGTCAAGAACAAGTGGGAGAATCAAGTATTACGTCAGGACAAGATACTTCTTATGCCCTGAAAATCATGCTGATGCAGAAACAATAACATTATTGGTTCTCAACTGAATGTGATTTTTTTGTGGAGAAAAACCCCAAGACCCAGCTCCCCTCTGCTTTCCTAAGTGTTAATTTCATACTAAGCCAATTGCAATCACTTTTGTTTCCAGACTAAAAAGTTTCAAATAATTTTCTATTGCTATCTGGAAGGTAGGGAATATATACAGGAATTTTCAGCGTGCACATGCTGCTTCACAATATGAATATAAATTGTATAAAGGGTAAAAGTCATACGATTTTGAATTTCTCTTTCTTGTGGCTTGAAGTCCAGGTTAGATGATTTATCTTGGAAGAAGTGTAATGAGTGCTTATTCACCTTTCTGTGCTCTTACTTCAATTCAGTGCAGCAGTCTGGCTTTGTGTCACAAGGTCTCTGCTGGGATATACTACCTCAAAAAGCAAATTCTTTTACTGAAAATTTCAAAGTATATTGAGGTATTTTCATCCATTTAAAATGAAGTGAAATCTTTGTTTTTAAGCACAGCTTCTAATTTGGTTAATCTTACCTTTCTATGTCTGTATTCAACAGAAAAAAGGACTTCATCAGTTATCATTTAGATAGTAGGCGTTTTGGTTCAATGCATAATTTTGAAACATGAGACAGCATGGTGGACCCCCATCCATTAAAATACAATGCATTGGTTTATTTTTTTTCTCACTTCACAACCTCAAGTTTAGCTTTAGCCATATTATTAAAAGTTCTTAGTTCTCACCAATGTTTATTTTTTACTAAATAGTTGATCAGAGTTGCTTCTTGCCAAATTAAAAACAAAAAAAAAAGTATCTTCTATGGATATTCCCGTAACTAACAGCAATTAATCTTTCCTTGCTGATCCTGCTTTTGCCTTTACTATTCTCAAGCAGGTTTTTTTCCTCTGTATGTTATCACACAGTAGCTCAAGTGAGTGGTAGTGTGAGATGAGGAGAAATTCATTAGTAGATGGTCATTTTGAATCAGCTCAGAAGCTTTGATGAACAATTTGCTCACTTCTGGCAGGTCCTCTGTGGCCCATCTGGAACAAATTAGTTTTCCTGGCTCTGTTTTGCTCGCACTGTAAACTCTTTGGGGCAGTGAACAGTAGCTGGCACTATCCCTAATCTCCAACTGAGCTCCCTAAGTACTACAGCAGTATAAATAAGTAGTAATTAGTTCTAAGCAATCACAGTCCCACAAGGTAGCCTGAATCATGGAAGGATTAGGATGGAGCTAGAAACTTAACTTTTCTTCTGTCTCAGTGGAACAGAGGAGTAATGTGGGAATCTTTTTCTTGATTTCTCAGTCATGTTTTTCTATGGTAGAAGCTTTCCATCTTTGGTCTCCATGTAAAAGATTTGGTGGAGTTTTGGTAGAATTTTTGATTCTGACTTGATTCAACAAACGTATTCAACAGCATCCTAGATTGACCCAACATATAAACATGTATCTAGGTGGTGTGCTGCTAGATCGAATGACAATATAAATTTGGTGTGGATCAAGCCATGAGTATTCATCTCCCTGTTTTGGAGGTTAGCTGGATCATGCATTACAATCAATGGGATGGTGTGTACTGTCAGCTATGGCGGGAAACGTCTGACTTATGTACACATCTGAACAAGTTCCCCTGAACAACCCTCACGGGGAGTGAAGAACGAGTCATCAGGGTTAATGGAGTTTAGGGGATTTTTTTACCTCATTCTGCATTTGATCAGATGGATCTTTGTGTGAAACAGCTGGCTCGGATGTGGTCATCCACTTTACAGACGTTTAGGTGTATTCAATTCCAGACTGAGACATCTGAATGAGTAGGTGTTACTATGGATGCTGGCCAGCTAAGCTCCCGTTAGTCAATGGAGATGGAGTCTGCAACTGGCACAACCCAGTTTACAATGACATAGACACCAGGAATGAGGTTCAGTTGCCTAAAAGTAGATGTCTACCATCATTTACGTGCTGTGGATATCCCACCTAGCTTCCACCTACAGAAATCCTGTAATCATCGTGTAAATCCTGCTAGCCCTATGCAGATGTCTCAGTGCCTTATGTCATCCCAAATGTCATGAGGCTGCTATGTTTCAGCAACTGTATCCTGACTGTAGGTTGGCCAGCTAAACCATTGCTCCACTGATTGCATGGGCTAGTTGTTTTCTTGCTGTGGTAGCAGCTTGGATGCCTGGTGTGCAGAGAGACACCTAAATGCAGGTGATTTAACCTCAGAATTATTCCTGTACCCAGTATGCCAGTTGGGTGGGATCTGGTCCTCTGCTGCTGCTGAGGTACTTATAGTCTCCTGGGAATGTTTTTAGGCAGCCTCACTAGAGAGGCAGCCTTACTTTCCAAAGCTAGTTACTATTCTGGAAGACTTCTTGTAACGTCTGCTTCTCAACAGTACAAAAATTTCAAGCTGTTTTTGCTTCCCTGTTTATTCTGCAGTTTCACAGTTTCACAGTATCATAAGGTTGGAAAGGACCTCCAAGATCATCGAGTCCAACCTATAACCCAACACTAACACCAACACCAACACTAACACCAACCCGTCATCTAAACCTTGGCACTCAGTGCCTCATCCAGTCTCCCCTTAAACACCTCCAGGGTTGGCGACTCCACCACCTCCCTGGGCAGCCCATTCCAATGGCCGATCATCCTTTCAGTGAAGAACTTTTTCCTAATATCAAGTCTAAACTTTCCCTGACGAAGCTTGAGTCCATGCCCTCTAGTTCTGTCACTGGTCACCTGAGAAGAAGAGACCAATCCCTGCCCGACTACAACCTCCTTTTAGGTAGTTGTAGAGAGCAATGAGGTCCCCCCTGAGCCTCCTCCTCTTCTTCAGACTGAACAGCCCCAACTCCCTCAGTCGCTCCTCATAGGGCTTGTGCTGCAGCCCCTTCACCATCTTTGTTGCCCTGTAACAGATCAACCCTTCCTCCCAGCTTGGTATCATCTGCAAACTTGCTGATGATGGACTCAATCCCCTCATCCAGATCATCAATAAAGATATTAAACAGGACTTGACCCAATACCGATCCCTGGGGGACACCACTGGTGACCGGCCGCCAACTGGATGAGACACCAGGGTAGGATGGCCCTGCAGAGGGACCTGGACAGATTGGAGAGATAGGCTGATTCTAATGGGATGATGTTTAATAAGTCCAAATGTCGGGTACTTCATTTTGGACACAACAATCCCATGCAGAGCTACAGACTGGGGACAGAGTGGCTGGAGAGTAGTCAGGCAGAAAGGGACCTGGGAGTGCTGGTTGACAGGAAGCTCAACATGAGCCAGCAGTGTGCCCAGGTGGCCAAGAAGGCCAATGGCATCCTGGCCTGCATCAGGAATAGTGTAGCGAGCAGGACCAGAGACGTTATCGTCCCCCTGTACTCGGCACTGGTCAGGCCTCACCTTGAATACTGTGTCCAGTTCTGGGCCCCCCAATTTGGGAAGGATGTTAGGATACTGGAATGTGTTCAGAGGAGGGCAACGAAGATGGTGAAGGGGCTGGAGCACAAGCCCTATGAGGAGCGACTGAGGGAGTTGGGGCTGTTTAGTCTAGAGAAGAGGAGGCTCAGGGGAGACCTCATTGCTCTCTACAACTACCTAAAAGGAGGTTGTAGTCGGGCAGGGATTGGTCTCTTTTCTCAGGTGACCAGTGGCAGAACTAGAGGGCATGGACTTAAGCTTCGACAGGGAAAATTTAGGCTTGATATGAGGAAAAAGTTCTTCACTGAAAAGGTGATTGGCCATTGGAATGGGCTGCCCAGGGAGGTGGTGGAGTCACTGACCCTGGAGGTGTTTAAGGGGAGACTGGATGAGGCACTGAGTGCCATGGTTTAGGTGATGGTTGGTGTTAGTGTTAGATTATAGGTTGGACTTGATGATCTCGGAGGTCCTTTCCAACCTTGTGATACTGTGATACTGTGACACCATTCACCACCACTCTTTGGGCTCGGCCATCCAGCCAATTCCTAACCCAGCACAGAATGCTCCCATCTAAGCCACGGGCTGCTAGCTTCTCTAGGAGAGAGAACAACTGTTAGTTAGATTAGTGGTTGCACCAGTGGTCATACAGATGTGGGTAGTCCCCAAACCATGAACATTGTTGGTCGTCTGTGCATACTGTCCGCAGGGAGATTGTCTGCAGGCACAACTGGACCCATACCACTACCTGCCTCTCTGGGTTTTCTCACTTTTGATGAAGAAACCTCAGAGTGGTGCAGAGACTTGTGCTGTAAAGGCAGGAGGAATGAGCAACTGTGTAGGCAGAACTTCAAATGAGTGTAAAGACGGTATTCATGCTGATGTCCCTGAAGCCATATTCCTGCTTGTCAAGGGCTATGATTGGTGCTGTTACAGATACTTTCTCATAGTGCAGCGAGATTTGGAAAAATGGACTGCAAGCTTGAAGAAGGTATGGGTCATGGGGAGGCTTCATGTGCTGTTTGCTTCCACCCATCACTCGTGTTTGTGTCTGCTCTGTCTTCCTCTGGATGCAAGTACACATCAGTTCCAGTGAGGTGGAAATAAGGCAGGCAGCCCCAGGAGGAGGGGAAGGAAGCAAAAGGGGAGACTGCTTGCTGTTATTCTGCATGTCCAGACGCAAAGCCAGAGGGCAAGAACTTGTACCCAGCAAGGATGGGAGATGCCAAGGACAAGGGTCAGGAGAACAGCTGTGGCTACTCTGATCACTCACGTGGATAACACGATGCTGATATAAGTTTGCTGTAGGTCAGCAAAAGTGCTCAGCACCAAAGCCAATGGGAGCCTGGGCTCTGCCATCTCTGAGAATGTTGCTGCTTATGAACAGCCAGACCCCTATGCAGGAGCAGTAATTTAGGCAGGTTCAGCAAAGAAGCCAAATACTCCCAGGGGACTGCATGGGATATGTGTCTGCTGGCAAAAGGACCCAGCAATGGAGTTAAAAAAACCCTAGCATAGGAGAAAACAGAAACAAACAGCTCATTTCTTTCACATGGGAAAGCTAAGGAGAGCCTTCCTCTCTGGAGGTGGTAACAGGCTCCCTGGAATATTCTTGAAGTACCTTGGAAACCTCTTCTAGTGGTTTGTCTCCCCTCTCTCCCTTGCCATGGTCTAATCATCATCTTTCCTACCTTCCTACGGTGAAGTGCCCATTAGAAAGGGGTGTCCATAGACACTTTCCCAGTTAATACCCAGTTATTGATGTCCCAGTTTACAATATGACCAAAATTTTTACAGTGGGCAAGGATCCTGATAATCCATCTCAGAGCCTTTGCCTCATCCCTTTACTGTTTCAGGGGTAATGTCCTATTGGTTCCCAGTGATGTCCCTTGCAAAGATTTCCTCCCCAAGTATCCAATCAAGTTCATCACATCTGGACAGCTTAGAGCTTCTGGATCCAACACCAGGGTTTCTATTGTGGTTGGGCTTTGGTCTTGGCTTGGCTGACCAGTGGGATGTCATGCTGTCATTTGGAATCAACAAAGGACTCTGTAACATAATGGACATTGAGATGTTTGGAAAGAAAGGCCAATTACCAATGAGTATTCAAGTAAAAAAGAAAAGACGTTGGCCCAGGCCTACCCCTGAAAGTAGAGATGGCCCCTTGAGTATATCTTGAGTTGATGGTTCTGGGGTTCAGAGAGCAGAAGGGAACTGGTAAGATGGTCTTGGGTGAGGGAAGAGCCACAGGAACATCAGGTGCCTTTTATGGGGTCTTTTCTGCTGATATGAACTTGCCTTTTCACTATTTTTTTAATAAATTTCATCCAATGGAATGGCTTTCTGCTGGTTCCATATTTTGCAACTTCAGCCACTTTAACTTAATTCTAAGCACCCTGAAACTGAATTTAACATCTTGTGGAAGCAAATATTAATTCAAACGTTACCACATGCTGAACAGTCATGGGATCCTAGATTTAGAAAGTGTTTGAGTGTCTTGCTGAAATGATCGACTGAGATATATTATTTGTTGCAAAGACATGGATTGTAAATGGATTTGTGATGAAGGGAAATATGTAAATGTAGATACAGCATGAACTCTCTATTTAATTTGGACAAGTTAAATCAGGGTGGCTACTTTTCATGGGATGTTTCTGGCTAAACTTAATTATTTCAATGATAGAGAATATTAAAGATTCCTGATTAGAAATTGCAGTCAGATTCTGTCTGAATAATAAGTGGGGATGAATTTAGTTATTGCTAAGTTGTTAAATTATGTTTAACCATCTGTTTAACATGAGTTCAGAGATATGATTTAGACCTTTAATAAATGCAGCGTAAGGAAAGATTTTGGGTGACCTCTGCCTTAAACTAACTCTGTTCTGGAATCAGTGACTCCTGAAGGTCTGTATTCTGGTTTGAGCTGTACCACAGTTTTGCTGCATGACAGAATAATACAGGATTTCATTATCAATGCTCCAGTTGTATCATTTCTAAAATAGGGACAAGATCTTTACTCGTTTTTGTGTGAAGGCAATATTGAGATGTGACTCTAGAGTACTTTGAGGGCATTAGAACGCGAGGCGCAATTATTTTATTTTGTTGCTGGTTTAATTATACTGATTTTCACATTCCCTTTTCCAGGTGAAGCCAACCAAAGATTCTGTGTACTTTGGAGCACTTCTCTTTCTCTACACAGGCGATTTCTACCTGAATATCAAATTCCACGAAGACAACTGTAGCAGGGAGCTGCCTCTCTCCTGGTTCTGCCTTCCTAGTGTCCACATCCGTGCTATGGAGCCTGTGGTCCAAACTAAGCTGTAAATGTAATGTGTGCTATTTGATTAACCACAGAGCACAGAAATGCTTGGCACATCCTCTGCTTGATCCCAGCTTGTTTCTGTCCAACCCCAGGCCACAGTCCCTACTTTAGAGGAACAGCTGAACACTTTCTGAGTTGGCTCATAGTCATTTGGGCAGCTGCTTCAGCTAATTTCAGAGAGAGAGAGAATGATTATAACTAAGCTAGAGTTTTCCTCTGTTTCCCAAAAGCCTTTGAAGCTGCTAATATATGCTTTATACCTTCATATACCCTAGTGATATCCAAGGGTTTGAAAGCGTCTTGAGGACTGAATTTCACCATGTGTTTGAATGTCAAGTTCCAACTTGAACAATCCCATTTTAGCATTTTTCAACAAGAGTTGTATATGTCTGTGAAATTCCTCCTGGTTTATACTAGACCCATGGTGTGCACCTTTGAGATGTACTTTGGGCTTGTTCCCAAGTTTGATCTTTTTCACTTTTTTCGCTGTTTGGTGTCTTTGGTAGTAAATAGCAGTACTGAGGCTTTTTTTTCCTGTGTTTCTGAAAGTAAGAATAGAAAACGTGCCTCCAGTTGTTCTCTTCCTCCCTTGAGCCCAGTGTCACTTGCTTCTGGTAAAGTCACTCCTTTGCTTTGGTAGATCTATGAACAAGAAATGAAAGACAGCAGTGAAGAGCTGAAGGGTTTTGTCCTTGAGAAAAGAAATAAGCCAACTTTTGGGTTGCCTAGGGCTTAGCTGTGAATTTGGGCTTTCACAGTTCTGTTTTGTACAATCACAATTGCTTGAAACGTTTGCAGACACTTAACGAGCCACCAGAATTAATCAGCTGGTCATTTATATCACTTTGCATGAATTTTTGCAAACTCTTCTGATCAGATTTTTCATGCTAATAGACTGGGCTTGATTATGTAGTTGTTTCTTCCTTCTTTTTGTTAAAATGATTAGATTTAATTATTAGGCAATTAAGACTATGGAATTCCTGACCATAAAAGTAGTTGATGAATGTGCTGAAAATTTAGCCTGTTCTCTTTCAGAATAACATTTTTGTATAAGGAGACCTGAATTTACCCCATGTGAAGCAGGGAGATATCTTAGCTTTATGATTAATGTATTATTTCATGGACCATAATTTTCAAACCTGTCTCAATCTTTTCTTAAATTTGCAGCCTGCAGCTCTTAAATTTGGTGGTAATATACTTTTGGGGGTGGATACACCAGATACACCAAGATGCAGCAGAAATACTCGTTAGTTCCAGTTAGCTATATCTGTGCTACATCTACATGCACACTCCCTTTGCAAATGTTTGGTTGGTTTAGACTTCATCCAAATCTGGGCACACCATGCTTGACCTTGTCCATCCTGCTCATGCTGCAGAGCACTAGCCTAGGTAGCTCATTCTGGCTCTCTACACTATGCCCAGTTGTACTTTTAGATGTGACTGGTGTTTTCCGTAGGAAGGACAGTGCTCAAAACTCAATTCATTGCATGTTTTCAAATTACTATAATGTATTCATCCTAAATACATTTCTAATTTGAGGAAACCATAGCTATAGCATGAGCTATGTTTCTAATATATGCAAGGTATTATCTCTAAAAAACTGTATTGTGGCAACATTATCAGTGTTTGCTCTTGGGCTGTGGCTCTGTATACAGCTTGGAAGGCCAGAGTGGAAGTTTTCAGTCTTAAACTGATGGAAGTCTGAAAATGACTGAAGATTTACTTGCAATGATATACTGCTCTGTCATCTGCCAGCATGTAATGTCCAGTAAGAAAACTGTTTCTCAGACTTGCACAGTAGTTCTGGGTGAAAGACACCCATGGAAAAAAGGTCCAACCAGCAAAGCTGGGCATGTTTTTTTTGTGTGGATGGGGTTTGGTTGACCAGTTTGTGCTGTAAGGCTGAATTCTCTGTCGCTAGATAGGCATATATACAGAAAAATAAGATCCTGTGTGAGCAGGAATTAAACCAGTTAATCTTCTCCATAAAATTTTGCTTTTGACATGTGTGTCTGTACTGTGTTACACAACACTGTTGCAATGAAATCCAAATTGGGTTTTACTCAATATTCCCAGCAGGTAATCTGCAGATGCTAGGAATACAGCTAAGGCTTGTAAAAACCACATTGCATTTAAAACAAAAATATTGTGAAGCAGATGCTTTTGCAGTCAGGATACTTCAGCTTACCCAGCTATGGGATAATTTCCTAGTTTATTTTTGAGAGCGTTCTCTGAGAAGAGAGGATATTGTTCTGTGAAGCCTATATTGAGATGCAACACTCCTGTACCCTTTACTTATAAAGGATCCCTATCCCCAGCCTGCTGAAGCTATTGGAATGAGAACCAGTCTTATTAGAACAAAAGCAAGCTGCATATTTCCTAGATTTCCAATATGCCATTATAAATCTGCCATATGTGCTCATAAATATAAGTTCTTATGTGTGAACTGACCCTTGATGGTCTATCTGTTCATTATGTAGTAGACTACTCTGTCCCTTGTCAACTTTGATGCTTAGTTGCTTTTTGGCATTTATGGTATCTTTCCTAATTTTCTCACACTTCTACTTGTCTTGGTGAGAGAGATGAAACACAAGAAATTCTTCCTTCTGGAGCTCATTTGTGGCTGGTCTAGAAGGAGAATATTTAAGTGTCAGTGTAATTTGCTGAAGGATGAGGGGAAGGTACTTGAAATGAAAATATTGCATCCCTGGGATTGCTGTCAGGATTGGTCCTTTCAGTCCTTTAAAAAAAAAAAAAAGGATGATACTTTTCTGATCTGCTCTACTTTTCTGGAACTGAAAACTTGTTCTTTTTTCTCTGTAACAGCTAGCTTTTATTTTGAACACAATGAGCCAAACTGTGCATTGTTAAACAAATATAAATCTGATATGATCCCACTTGGTTGAATTAAATATTCCTGATTTAAGTTGCTGAGAGCAGACTTTGGTCCAATATATGTATGCATTGGAGAAGCATGAGTTCTGTAAATTTAACTGTCTGAATAAATACTTATCTTGTGTTATTTACACCTCTGCCTGTCTTTTCTGTTTGTAATTCTTGGTAGTGTTCTTGTTTGTAATAACATATCTCTCAATTCTGCATTCCATCTCTGAAAGAATATATTTGACCCTGTAACTGAAATTTCAGCTTCATTCAAACTTTCTCTTCCTAGATGAACTCAGAGCTGATGAAAGATATATGGTCCATATTGTGTTGCACCTTGACAGTATCCATTAACTATCAGCTGATGGAAGAGAGATGCACTCATGTAAAAGGTTGTTTATGCCTCAGTAAACTAATATTGACAATGAGAGTGGCAAAACACTGGCACAGGTTGCCAGAAAGGTGGTAGATGCCCCATCTCTGGAAACATTCAAAGTCAGGTTGGGCAGAGCTTTGAGCAACCTGACCTAGTTAAAGATGTCCTCCTTACTGCAGGGGGGAGGTTGGACTAGATGACCTTTAAAGGTCCCTTCCAACCAAAACCATTTTATAATTCTATGGTTCTATGATAATTTTCATCCTCAACAGAAAAAGCTCAAAGGCTGAAAGGAGGACCACTTATGAAGGTGGCATATCTGGGAAGACTGACCCAGAGGCACTTGTTTTGTGTGCACCATCTGACGTCCAGCCTTGTTTGAACTCCTTCTGTCAAATAGTCCTGAGGGCCCTCTGCTTGGATTTTCATCTAAAGCTCTTAAGCTTTCCTTAGTGAGAGCCAGCTGCAGTCTCCCTTCCTTGGTTTTTCTGGCTCCCTTCCTGGGTGTGAGCACTTTGTCTCTCACTGAAATGGGACTATGCATCCATCCTACTTACTTACGCACACTAGAACAGTGCTGTCTGCCAACTTCCTGGGATGATAAGTATGCCCTCTAGAACTCTGGGCTTGCAATTCATCTGCCTGGGCACAAGTGGGATTTCAAGGCTTTCCTACAGGTACATGCTTTACAGAGGTTTGTAAACACTAATGCTTTTTTTCTTAATACAGAAGACACACAGATCTGGACAATTTTCATATCCAGCATTCAATGATTTACTTCTGAGGCCTGGGTCAGGGTCCTTGGGTTGTCCAGCACCCTTTTAGCTCTTGGATTCTCATCTCTCTCTTTCTCACCTCATCCTTTGTGCCACCTCTTCCACTCACTGCTTTTCTGCTTTTCTTTGGTTGGTCCCAATGGAAAGGATCAACATGTCCCTTTCTTTCTCTCCCTCCTCCCACAGCATCTCCATCAGAGCGCTCTTAACACTTTGATCATCTACTGGAGAAAAAAATTGCTTCAAATCAGATTTCAGTTGTTAAACTGGAGTTTGACGCTCATGTCCTCTCTTAAAAACATCTTGAGATATTTCAGTTGAACAAGAACACGTCTGTTTTATTACCATCTGGTGATACTTGCTGGAGGGATACTTAGGCTACTACATTCACGATGCATCAATTCCGTAACACCAGTGGGGCTTGTGCTGCATGTAGATGACATGTCATTTAAAACTTATTGATTGCTTATTGTTCCTGCCTTTCTGATTCAGCAAGATGACTGAGCATGTGCCTAATGTTAAGCATGTTAATAGTCCCACTGATTACAGCTAATCCAGTCAGAGGTCTACTAGGAGAACTTGCTAAACCTGTGTCCAGGTGCACAATCTGCATCTGAACCTGCAAATCTGATATTGAGGCCACTGTGCCATTGCATTCCATGGACCATCATCAGTGGCTCCCAGAATTCCTGGTACAAGGAGAATACATCTCATCAAAAACTGACACTGTCATTTTACTACGAGAGGTAAATATATACAAGTCTGTGAGTGCAGAAGATCCTTCCAGATCAGGATATGCTCAGTGTAACTCTATACCAACCACGTCCACAAGTCTATGGGGCCGGATGGGATGCACCCAAAGATATTAAGGGAGCTGGCATAGGTCCTTGCCAAACCCCTTTCCCTCATCTGTCAACAGTCCTGGCTGACTGGGGAAGTGCCGCTCGACTGGAGACTGGCGAAAGTAACTCCCATTTACAAGAAGGTTCGGAGGGAGGATCCGGGGAATTATTGGACCGATTGCACCCTTAGCAATTTGCAGATGACACCAAGCTGGGTGGCAGTGTTGATCTGCTTGAAGGAAAGGAAGTGCTGCAAAGAGATCTGGACAGGCTGGATTGATGGGCTGAGACCAACAAGATGAGTTTCAACAAGACCAAATGCCAAGTCCTGCACTTGGGGCACAACAACCCCATGCAGCGTTACAGGCTTGGGGAAGAATGGCTGGAGAGCTGCCAGGAGGAGGGTTGTTGGTTGATAGCAGACTGAATATGAGCCAGCAGTGTGCCCAGGTGGCCAAGAAGGCCAATGGTATCTTGGCCTGTATCAGAAACAGTGTGACCAGCAGGACAAGGGGAATGATTGTACCCCTGTACTTGGCACTGGTGAGGCCAAACCTCGAGTACTGTGTGCAGTTCTGGGCCCCTCAGTATAAGAAGGACATTGAGGTGTTTGAGCGCGTCCTGAGAAGGGCGACGAGGTTGGTGAAAAGGGACTGGAAAACAAGTCCTACAAGGAATAGCTGAGGGAACTGGGGTTATTTAGTTTGGAGAAGAGGAGAATGAGGGGATACCTCATCGCTGTGTACAGCTGCCTGAAAGGGGGCTGTGGCAGAGCGAGTGTTGATCTTTCTCTCAAGCGACAGGTGATAGAACAAGGGGAAATGGCGATAAGTTGCGCCAGTGGAGGTTCAGACTGGATATTCCGAAGAATTTCTTTACCAAAAGGGTGGTCCAGGCACTGGAACAGGCTGTCGAGTGTGGTGGTTGAGTCACCGTCTCTAGAGGTGTTTAAAAAACAGGTAGATGAGTTTTTAAGGGACATGGTTTAGTGGATAATGGGTGCAGTTGGACTTGATCTCAAAATCTTCCAGCCGGAAGATTCTGTGGATCTATAGGGGCCTTGAGCAGCCTGGTCTAGTCGGGGGTGTCCCTGACCATGGCACGGGAGTTGGAACTAGTTGATCTTTAAGGTCCCTTCTGACTCAAATCATTCATGAATCTATGATTCTATGATAGTAATGAACTTGATGGCATAAATTATATGCATAAGCTTTCTTGGGAAATCGTGTTACACCACAAGACTGTGTGCAGTAGCTGCATACCAAGTGAGACAGGGCTTGACCACCTCCTGCTTGCAAGTGCTCTTACAAGTGTTCCTCTTCCAAGGCCTGGTACCAGAACAGGCTGTGCTGACATCTTCTCAGCCTCCCCATCTTCACATCCATAGGAAAACTCAGAAAAGCTCAGAAACTACTTGGCATAAGGGATGGCATATATTAGCAATGAGGAAACACTGTATCACTTCCGTTACACGAGAGTGCTGGATCCTATGAAGAGAAGAATTTGTTACAGCCCAATATACTCTGAGATCATGACTGAAGAACAATTTCAACCCCTTTTCAGCATATACTCAATTTGAACAAAACAACATAAACACTGCCAGAAAGAAATCAGGCCAGCTATTGAAGCAGTTTAACAATGGGCATCTTGTTAATGACTATGAGGATGTCATCACTAATCTGTGCCAGAAACTGGTCTCTTCTTCTCACCAAAGTCTACCCATGTTCTTACAGAGTGGACCAGGCCACTGGCTGAAAGTGATGCCATGGTCCGGTTTATATATCTGCCTATCACTGCCTTTCCCAACAGCTCAGATCCAGAGCACAGATGCCATTCCCTTCCCACTCCTTTGTCTGATTCATATCTTTGTGTGACCATACCAGGCTGAACTCCTGCAATGGGTTTGTGTTGTAAAAGGGAAAGAATAGGTGGGTGAGTGGTTTCCGTTTGTGTGGGTACAGGTGTGTGAGACGGCTATGGATGTGTAGCTCAATAATTGCAAAGACTGTAAAAGCCTGTGAAGTTGCACCATCCCTCACAGAGGCATTTGCATTGCTCTTCAGAGCAGCACAGGGGTAAATAAGGAGTCGGAGAAAGGGAGGGTAGAACTGCAGCGAGACATAGTACAGGGCTACAACCAGAGGCATCTCTGCAAGGTGCCTGAAGTTAACAAAGATGAATCAAGGCCAAATGGGTTATGCAACTGCCACGATGCTAAAAATAGGTTATGCTGTATATTAAGATTTCATTTATAAATTGTTTATAAAGCATTCATAAATGTTAGATGTAATAAGCACGTTATGCACATGAACACTTTGTGTTCTAACGTTATCGATGGCTGTATATGCAGCAGCTGCAGGTATTATAGATGGTTAAGTCACAGCTCTAGAGACCAACAGTTCAATAGCAATATACAATAAATGATTCATCAATCACTTAAACATGTATTAAGCATTTATGTGTTCTTTATAAATGGAACCTTAATATGAAGTGTGACCTTAAGAAGTGTGAGACAGGGAACTTTTCCCCTTTCATTTTTTATTTCTTTCTAAAAAAAAAAACCATTAAAATACCTCTCAAAGTACTGTTTTAATAATGATTGTACTTCCCTTCACCTCTGGCTTGAGAGAGGCCACAGGCTCCTGGGAATTAAAAAGGGTTCATGGAACAAGCATGGCTCTTGGATGTGCTCCTCTCTATCTGCAAATATGTTTTGTGTCAGTTGAGAGTATGGGCTTCAGGGATGCAGAAGAATGTCACCCCAGAAAGGTGTCACCTTGCCAGTCAGGATGTCTGCAGATCCCTGGAGGAAGCAGAAGAGCAACGGTATCGTGGATGTAAAGTAAGTAAAGAGCAGAGCAGAAGAGCCATGAAACGAGCCTTGAACATGATAATGTAATTCATAAAACCTACATCCAGCTGTGGGCCTTTGCATATATGGGAGATACCACCAGGGAAGGTACTACCAGAGAAGATGCCATCATTGCAGACCCCCAGCACAAGGCAGACCAGGTAAGAAATTTCACCTTCCCCACCATGGCATCTGCGATGTAAAAATAAAGCTTGCCCATCCCATCATAACTCTCATTCCCTTGGAGAGTTGAGACCCTCAAGACTCTTTTTATTAGTGGAAGAGGTACAAGGAACTCGTGTCTTTCTCCACTTGGCTGAGATTCTGTCTAGGGCTATGTCTTTACAAGCTATGACTTTCCAAGTCTCTTGAGGAAGGCTTTGCAGGGATCTGGTCCAGATCTGTAGTGTTAGAATTGTATATAGATATTATCTACTTCCATGTGGTGTCAGAACAAAGGCTTTGGTAATGAGCATTTAAATTTAGCACAAAAGCGAGACAAAGTGTATGCAAATGCTTTAGGATATTATTTTCAATACAAACATTGGGTAAATCTACCAGATTTTCCCTTTTGTGTAGCTCTCCAAATGTTGCTGCTGTTGGTTTCAATAAAAAATCACGTCCTTTAAAGCTTCTGGTCAGTCCTTATGGAGGGCTTAGGCTCACACAAGCTCTGTTGGGAGAAACAACAGGAGGAATCAGTGATATTATTAACACAAGCCTTTCTATTGAAAACCACTGGATATGAACAGGAGCCACATGATGAGCTGTTGTGATTTACAGGGCAGTAATCTGTGTTCCCCCAGAAAAAAAACACAGACAGAAGGGGGCTCTGTGGGAAAGGAATCCAGTCTTCTTTAAGCAAACACCCACCCCACAGCAGAAAAACCATGTTTCCAACCCAAAATGCCTATTTTTTGCCAGTGGCTATGAAATGAGGCCAAGGTGAGTAACTGAGATGGAGACATCCACTTACTAGACCATTGCATTTGGATGACATAAATACCCCTGATCTGTCTCATCAAACACAGATGAAGTTAGCTAATGTGTTTGAAAGGACCCAGGGCGATATATCCAAACACAAAAAGCACGAGCTTAGAAGACTCATTTCTTTGGAGGTGGACTAGAGTAAAACCTCCTCCTCCAGGGTGTAGATCTATGTGGCCCAGGCTTAAATACGGGCTCTTCAGCTCTGCTGTGCTGTGCTGCAAATACCAGGACTGTGGCTCATTCCCAGTATTTTTCCTTTTTGCTGTGTGCACTGTCGGCCAGGTGTGCAGTGACCTTCCAGGCGAGCAGGGCATGATGCGACATATCAGCGAGGAGCCACATGATGGTGAAATACAAGTCTCCTGGGGACCACTAATGTAAAATATCTGGGGAAAGGGGGGAAACTGTGGCAGTTTTATCTTGGCTTTGTGCAAAACTGCTCTGATGAGGCCCTCAGCTGAGAGGAATTTTGAGCTATTACTGAATGAGCATGGTCATATTTTCCCTCTCCCTTTTCCCCACGCCCCTTGCTGCACTGTAGATAAGGCAGCAGTGTTTTGGCAGCTGGGAGGTGATGCTCTATCTGTTTGCACATATAGGTTGCTGATGGAAATGTGCCACCCATCACTGTTACTAGGGTTTAGCTCACCTCTGCTCATTATCCTGGGGACATTAGCGAGTTCTTTCAGTTGTAAAGCAAAAAGCAATGATGCCGGGCACAGATCACAGACCAAGCAGAGGTCTGTGTTCAGAACTGAAAAAGCCCCTGCATCAGCCTTGCTTACCACTCAAGGCTCTGCTGCAAAGCTTGGCTCTCTTTTCCTCTTTTCCTCCCTGCATCTTTTAATTTTCAGTTTCAGGGAAATTCTTTTCTGGCATCATGTGTATTTATTTTGTAATCCTTCACTCTTCTTTGTGTCATTTTCTGCAACTAGACTGTACCATTTTGTCTATTTGACCCAACCCTTGGTTTCTGTGCTTGGAGTGGTCAGGAAGAGTCCTGAGGTCTATGCTGTGGATGAAGTCCTCTCTGTTTTCAACTGCATCCTTCACCTGCTTAAGGCTTGTCCACCCACTGCTTGTCCATCACTTTGCTACCTGCCTTATTTCAAGGTTAGGTACTAGAAGGAGAATAAGACCCTGCCTGGCTGTTCTCTCCCTTCAGTCATGACGCATTTGGTTTGAACTAGCCTGTGATACTGTTGTCCTTTCTTCCCTTATTTATCAGTCCTCCCAATGGCTCCTAACCAACACATAGGCAAGACCCTGGCTTCTGGTGACCTTGTTGCATTGCAGAGCAGGGGAGAGGAAAGGAATTTTAGTATCACCTTACTATCTCCTGCAAAATCCTTGTTTTGTTGCTTAGTGACAACATCTTTACATGCAGTCCGGTGCTACATGTAAAATACTGAGCGAGAAGTGCTGCTGTGTATCAAGAAGTTAAGCTTCACTAAATACCGCAGGCCCTTCCCAGCTCCATGGCAGTGTGGTGCTTTGCCAAAGTAGTGGTAGTTTCAGTCTCTCTGCTATATTTGGGACATCCTGAACATTGCTGGTGTTCAGGTAGGTGGGATCTGGGGCAAGATCCAGACTGCTTGGTAGGATATTCATTAGGTGGCCCCACAAAGCCCCCGAGTTTGAGACAATTGCCTCACATGTGTAGTCATGGCCTCACTTAGCTCAACCTCAAGTTTGTATTTATACTACAATCTTTCCCAGGAGGAAATGCTTTAGCAGCTTTCTTTCTCACTTTCACTCGAAGACGTGAAGATGACTTCTAACAGTATTCAAGCCTCCATCTTGATGATACTATAAATCACCTTAAAAGAGGAGGACCGGAGTTACTGGCGGTCCAATGCTATGATGACAACCCCAGTGACTCAAACAAGGAAGTGTGTTGCCCTGCCATACACCTGTCCTTTTGCACCTTGTGCTCCTGGGTCCAAGAAAAAACAATCCAAACAGAACAGAATAAAACAGAGAAGAACGTAATGAAAGAATAGAATAGAATAGAATAGAATAGAATAGAATAGAATAGAATAGAATAGAATAGAATAGAATAGAATAGAATAGAATAGAATAGAATAGAATAGAATAGAACAGCTACAACGATCATCTAGTCAAACTGCCCAATCCCTTCAGGAATGACAAAAAACTAAAGCATATTATTAAGGGCATTGTCCAAATGCCTCTTAAACACTGGCAGACATGAAACAACTACGACCTCTCCAGGAAGTCTGCTCCAGTACTTGACCACACTCTTGGTAAAGAAATATCCCTCTCACCCCAAAGCCAAGCAATGTAAATCGGCAACAATCAATGAATCAGGATCAGACCACCCCCCTCCATAGCATATCGTGGCAGTGAGAAGTGGAAAGGATTTTCTGTGCCGCCTCAGCATTTTGTCTCTGATATGAACACTTAGTGGCCGCTCGTTTGTCATTTTGACAAAGCAAAGCTGGGAGCCACGAATCTGGCCTCGGGCTTGTGGCCCACCTTGTTGCTGGTAACTGGACATGAGAGAAAAATGAGCCTAAACCAAACCAGTGGCAAAATCCCCCAGCTGTATCAGAGAGAAATGCTCAGGGATGAACGTCTGGTTCTATTGAAATCAAGCAGCTACTCTATGAAAATGCATATTTCATGGACTACCTGTTACTGACAATGCACCAAATACATTTTGGACGGTCTGCCCTGCTAGTAAACTCTGCCAAATCAGCTCTGGGGACTGAAGTGGCTGCAGCAGCCTTGGCTACACTAACACAATATTCCATTTTTGTGTAGTTTGATACCATTTTGTACAAGACAGCACATTCAGCCAAAAGTTGCATTGCTATTCTTATAACAAAAGAAAGACCTTCTCTCATTTTAGCTGAAGTCTCAATTTGCATTAAGAATGCCCAGGGGATGCGTATACCCGAATACATTTTATCTGAGGGAAATGTTAGTTCCTGGTAAGCCCCAGCTCATCCATCTCAGAAAAAAAAAAAAAAAAAAAAAGCCAAGTCAGGGCTGTAGCAACACAACTGGCCTTTTTTTTTTCTGCCATGCTGGGCAGCAAACCCCCACCTGCGATGGTGCACAGGAGGGCTGTAACAGCGAGAACATGCCTCTGGAATGGATTTAGAGGTAATAAGAAATCATCTTAATGTGACTGTTGAATGTACAAGGGATCTAGTAATAGTTATCATAGGTACACTTTCATTAACTCCCTTTAATTTAAAAGCTCAGTGTTTGCAGCCATCTTTTACAGGCAAGAAAATGTCAAATCCAATAATAAAAAAATCCCACTGAAGTGCGGTGCTGCTTCTTTCCCCAGAAGCTGTACATCACAGCCTGAAATCCATCTACAAGTACCCTTCCAGCCAGGTCTTGCTGTCCTTCTATGTGCCAGGTGGGCACTGCCAGACCTGTGGTGCTGCTAAAGCACCCTATGTCATCCATTACCCCCTTATCTGTTTACAGCAGGGACCCATGATCGCTGTGTACAAACGGGGCTTGGGTGGGACTTTCCAGTGAGCAAAACACAAGTGACAGCTCCTACTACATCACCAGAGCTACAGCTTTTCCCCACACTCTGGGTGAGGTAGTGAGCATAGCCAAGGCTTGCAGCAATAATGATCCTCCACCCAGGAATAACCCATGTTCATACCTATTTGGGAGAAAAAAGAAAAAGAAAAAAAGAAAACAGATTGTTTAATGCCCAAACCCAGTACAGTTTTGTGACAAAAAACCTGAATTATATATTCAGAATGCAATGTAAATCTCCTAAACTATTTGACCTACCCAATACGATAGCTACACAAATCAATAAACTTAACACAGGTTCAGGGATTTCAAATGAAAGCCCATACCTTATGAAGCTTGTGATTGCTGAGTGGGGGGAGACAGACTATTCCTTCAACAAAATGTTGCCCCCTTTCCTCCTCCACTTCCCACCCTCCACACTGCAGACATTACTCTCAGTGCTGGCAGTGAGCAAGGAGAAAAGCCAACCCAGCTACATGTTGGTTGACTTTACAGCAGCTTGCTGAGCTCTGCTCCTCTTTTTTTCTGTGAGCAATTCGGCTTTTTGAAAGGCTTCATACATATTCAGGCATTTCAGAGGACAAACACTGGGAAGGCTGTAGAAAATTTGGATGCAGTGATGGAGTGTTCCCGTGGCTGCAGTAGGAAATGCCTTTATTTGCGGAAGCAGGATGGAGGGTGGGGGAACAGAAAGGAAAAATAGTTTGGTTCAGGAAAGGTTTATTAAAGGAAAATAACCCAACTGTTAGATGCTATCTGTATTATGAATCATACACGTTTCCAGCTCAGCTTCAATGGAGGATTGATAGTAGTGCCCTGCTCTGTAGAGAGTGTGGTGTAACAGCATGGTGACCCCTGGGGAACAGAGGGCAGGGGTAGGGCTAAATGTGCCATAGTTGCTTGCTTAATGTGTCTCTTCATCTTATGGCTGACTTCTGCCACAGAAGAATTATTAAGAGAAGTCATCCTTATAGGGTTAATTAAAAAGGTCTTATTAATGATCAAATGGTAATTAATTGATCATTGAATGAAAATCAGATGGTAATTAAATGGTGATTATACATGCAAGGCATGTGCAGAGATGTGGGCCTTTGTGGCATGTAGGAAGCTTGCCTTGGGGTCCTCACAAGAGACCTAAGGCATAGCAGGAAGCCTAAGCTCAAAGACCCAGGTGATGGGCTTCCACCACCTTCTCTCTGGAAGCTGAATGCCATGCGAGATGAAACAAAATTTTGAGGCTAAAGAGATAGGAAGCCCAGGATTTAATAGGGATTATGGGTTACACCTGCATTTTCTGGTGCATGAAGGCTGCTCCTAAAACTGGCCTTGTGAAGTGATTCTGTATCCCTGCACTAGCATTGGCTCTCTGGCAGGACCAGGTCTTGGATGCTGGGGCAGAAGCAGCTTCAGACTTGTAGGATGGATGGCCCAGCTCAACACAGAAGTTTCTGGGTTAGGCCCTGTCTGGCTAGGGTATCACTGAACTGGGGGACTTCTGGGCTATGATGCAACTAAAAATAAACTTCAATAAGCTTTGGGTGCACTGTAGGTTATTCAGATAAGGATATGTCTGGGGTTTGCTTTCATTATATTTGTCCTTCCACCTCCTGCTTCCACAGGCTTTAAGGACACGCTCAGATTAGCCACACAAAAAGCAGCTGTCTTTCCTTAACCCATCACACAAGGCTGTAGAGGCTTCCAGTTGGGCCCGCTTGTAGAAAACCAAAGTTCCAGGGATGGGAGGTTTTAAGGGGCAAAACAGGAATGCAAATGTACTTCTGGTTGTCAAAGGGGAAGAAAATATGCATACAAGAGTTTTGTCTTGTTGCTTTCTCTGTAGTGTATCCTGGACAACTCCTTGCCTTGGCTGACCATCATATCATCACTAGCCTGAGTAGAAGCTCACTCAGATTGTGGAGTGGGAAATGTGGGATGAGAGTCTTCCCTGGACAAGGGAGAGCTGAAATTTCTTCTTCCTGAAGATGAAAAGTTGAAATGAAATGAGGTGGTCGTTACTCACTGCTGTGTATCACTTTGCAGGCAATATCCCAGTAAGGATAAGGGTTCTACATCAATGAGGCTGATTGATTGATAGATGAAAAAGTACTTTATGCTAAAAAAAAGAAGAAAGGACTTGGCAAGGAAACCTGGGTCACAAACTGAACCTTTCCATGCTGCATGAAAAAATTATCAATGCATTCAATGTGGACCTCACATGCTGGAGCCCTTGCATGGGAGCCTGAAGGACACTTATTTTCCCTCCAGCACTTGATTTGTTACCTCTCCTTTCTGACTGGTTGACAATCTGGTTTAGTCTCACCTGCCACCTGGCATGATGATGTCTGTCTCCTTTGCAGCTGGGTACCAGGATCCTCTGGGCTCGCAGAAGCAAAGATGAGGACCTTGCATGCAGAAAAAAAGAAGACCAAGCTGCAATAAGGGGAGCGGCCCTGACCCAGCACCTGAAAAGTCAGTTGTCATCCATCTGAGAACTTCTGGTCTTCAGGCTGAGCAGGAAAACAGGCATAACCCTGTGCAGCGTTACAGGCTTGGGAAGACTGGCTGGAGAGCTGCCTGGCAGAGAAGGACCTGGGGGTGTAGACTGACAACTAGCTCAATATAAGCGATCAGTGTACCCAGGTGGCCAAGAAGGCCAATGGCATCTTGGCCTGTATCAAAATCAGTTTGGCCAGCAGGACAAGGGAGGTGATTTTGCCCCTGTACTGTGGCACTGGTGAGGCCACACCTTGAGTACTGTGTTCAGTTCTGGGCCCCTCACTACAAGAAGGACATTGAGGTGTTGAAGCATGTCTAGAGAAGGGCGATGAGGCTGGTGAAGCTGCTGGAAAACAAGTCCTACGAGGAGCGGCTGAGGGAACTGGGGCTGTTCAGCTTGGAGAAGAGGAGGCTGAAGGGATACCTGATCGCTGTCTACGGCTGCCTGAAAGGGGGCTGTGGCAGAGAGAGTGTTGATCTCTTCTCTCAAGTGACAGGTGATAGGACAAGGGGAAATGGCCATAAGTTGCACCAGGGATGTTCAGACTAGATATTAGGAAGAATTTCTTTACTGAAAGGATGGTCAGGCACTGGAACAGGCTGCCCAGGGAGGTGGTTGAGTCACCATCCCCAAAAGTGTTTAAAAAACAGATAAGTTTTTAAGGGACATGGTTTAGCAAATGATGGGTGTAATTAGACTCAATGAACTCCAAGGTCTTTTCCAACCAGAAGATTTTATGTTCTGAATGGAAAACCGCCCTGAGAAGACTCCTGACTTTCTGAAACCTGTCCCTCTGTGCGCTGTGACCCCTACAAAGCATCTCATTATGGGAAATGATTGCTCATCCAAACCCTTCTTTCATAATCTCTAATGCTTTGCCCTGTGCTCAACCGGAGCCTCAGAGTCATTAGGTTTGTTCTCTGCAAAGCAGAATTAAATCAGCTTTCTCTTACAAGGGACGCTATAGGGCACAGCCACCTCAAGGCTCTGGGTTTCATCCACCTACATCCAACTTAGAATCATAAAATCATCTGGTTGGAAAAGACCTTTGAGATCATCAAGTCCAACCGTACCTGTCCACCACAAAACCATATCCCTTCAAAGGTTATCAACCCATCTTTTAAACATCCTCGAGGATGGTGACACAACCACTTCCCTGCACAGCCTGTTCTGTGCCTGACCACCCTTTCAGTGAAGAAAGTTTTCCTAATATCCAGTCTAATCCTGCCCTGGTGCAACTTGTGGCCATTTCCTCTTGTCCTATCATCTGTCTCTTGTGAGAAGAGACCAACACTCACCTCAAAACAACCTCCTTTTAGGTAGACATAGATAGTGATCAGGTCTTCCCTCAGCCTCTTCTTCTCTAGGCTAAACAACCCCAGTTCCCTGAGCTGCTTCATATAGGACTTGTTCTCTAGCCCCTTCACCAGCTTTGTTGCCCTTCTCTGGATGCACTCCAACACCTCAATGTCCTTCTTGTAGTGAGGGGCCAAAAACTGAACACAGTACTTGAGGTGCGGCCTCATCAGTGCTCAGTAGAGGGGTACAACCACTTCCCTGGTCCTGCTGGTCATGCTGTTTCTGATACAGGCCAAGATGCCATTGGCTCTCTTGGCCACCTGGGCACACTGCTGGCTCATATTCAGCCGGCTGTCAACCAACACCCCCAGGTCCTTCTCTGACAGGCAACTTTTCACCATTTCACCCCTAGCTGTCCCTTGGTACATTTGGCAGCTTTGGCTGCATTTCTGCAGGCAATGAAAGACAATGTCCTATGAAAGAGCCTTGTGGGACTGCAGCACTCTAAGTACTGATTTTTGCAGCAAAAGCACCAGTGCTACCAGAAATTCCTGCAGGTTTTGATTCTATTGAACAATCATGAGCAATGCAAGTGCCACTGGTTCCCTCTGTGAAAGCTGGAGGAAGCCTGCCCCCATGCAAGGGGCAGCTGGCACATGCATTCTTAGCCTTGCAGTGTCTCCGTATGCTGCCGAGCGGCTGGCATGCGTCTTGGCAGAGTGAGTCACACCTGTACTCCACTTTTGAACACAAGGCCCTACATACAAATTCTCTCGGGTGTTTTTGGCAAGCAGCTTCATCCTGGTACCCCCTCTACAGCACCTTGTGTAACTGAGAAATACGGCATATTTATCCCATACCTCAGGCCGTCTCTATGCTCTTTCACTGTACCTTGGAAACCAAACTTCTATTCTTGCCAACAAATCACTTTCAGACGAATGGGGGAGTGCGTGGTAGCTTGGATTTCTTTATTTTTTTCATTTTTTTTAAAGAAATTTTTTGCAATCTAAGAAAAGACTTGAGGATCTATTTTTAAAGATTATATCCCCCCTCCACCCACTGTGCTGCAACAACTGAACACTTCAGCTTGATGAGAATATTAGTAAATCAGTCACAATCTGTAGGGTGCTCTTCTTGAAACTGCATTGCGTAACGGGATAAGTGTTGAGCATAACACAACAAAATGCAATGGGGGGCTGGGATTTTCTATAGTATGTGAACTAAAAAGTCGTGTCTTCAGCCAGGATTGATCATCAATTAATTTGCAATAACCCACCCCCTGACCTTTCCTGCTTTTGTCTCCCAGATTCGAATCTATCTATCCAAGATGTATATTAGAGCATGGCTAATAATAAGTTTTGTGGGAAAAGTAAGTGCTAAACAATGTCTTTCTCTTCCTTGATATATTTTGGTACTTAAGGAAAGCAATAAGTACAGTAATAGCAATCATACGCCTGTAAGATGAATTGAAAAGTGCATTTTATCATTAGAGTCTGGGGAAATTGCATTAGCTCTAATAAAATTCTATAGGACTTCAGTAAGGATAATAACTTTAAAATGTTGTTATTATTAGCATTGTCAATTCTATTCTGAGATCTGCAATGTTAACAAATCAGGTGTAAGAAAAAATTCTATATGATTCGGTTGAAGGCTACTGCGATCAAGGGAAAATATAATACTTTCTAGATTTTATTGAAAGTCCTTAGGAATTAGCCACCCACCCGGGGTGTACTGAGTGATTAATGCTGGTCATGTGCTATTTATCCCTTAAAATGTAATCACAAGCTGATTATTTTGTTCAACACATTTTTGGTGATTTGATTAAGCAACTGCATGGACTTAACAGATTCAGAGGAAAACACATGGAAGAGGAGTTGAAAGGCAAAGGTTGCCGCTAGGTAAGAATGTTCTTGGGACATTGGTATAACCAAATATCTCTGATTAAGAGTCAGCTTTTGCAGTGCTTTAGGCTCCTGTGTGTTTGCATCCATCTTAAAAAGAAGGAGGGTAAGTTGATGAGGTTAGATTAGGGAACATGGCTTTATTATGCAAACTCTTGTGCAGCAAAAGAAATAACATTGCACTTCAGGTGTACAGAACATGTATTGGAGAAGAATGAGAAAAAGGTGCATATTTGATATGATGTTTAAAATTTGAAAAAGAAATGTATTCATTCTCAGCTGAGTTCTCCTCTGCGAACAACCACTGGTTGTGCCTGCCTTGGAATCCAGCAAACAGGAACCTTTGGATAATAGTAATAAAATTACAAAGTTTATATAGGTTTTGCATTAGCATAGAACGAGGCACACTGAAAGAGAAGCATGTGTGAGTATCCCTGCTACTGAGGTAGGGGTATAAGAACACAGAAGTAAGAATTCTCTTTTGTATAGCTAGAGACCAAAGCACCACCAAGTCCAGTGATGGATGTTCTCTAGTCAACTGCTTGTTTCTGATTTCCTGAGCTAATCTATGCTGGTCTACAAGAATGCTGAAGCTATCTGTGTGTTTAAGACAAGGTAATAAAAGAAGGATATTTTCCTCTTCAACAGCTGTCTGTTTTGCTTCTTGTTTGTTTTGTTCTGTTTTGTTCTGTTTTGCTTTTTTCTTTTAAGGTTGAGATGTAATAATGACAACTGAGATGAAGCCCTCTCCAACAGGAGTTAGATATCAAGGTCTAGAAAGCGTCTTGGGGAACCAAGAGGTGAATCTGAATAGACCACAGAAAAGCCACGGGATATGTGTCTGAGAATCTGCTGGCTTTATGCAGGCAATTGCAGAAAGCAGAAGAGGAGAACATATCTGCATTTGAATGCAAAACTGTTCATGTGAGCATGGAAGCTCATCCTAACTAACTGAGTGAAAGCAAACTTAATTTGTCTAGCAACATGCGCGTATTGGATTCAGCTTGGCTAATAATGGTTTTAGTTTAACCTTATTAAGAAAAGTCCTGGGATCCAGGACATAATTCCTGGAAACTTATGGTACACTTCATCCGTGAGGTGTCTGTTCCTGTCTGAAGAAGCAACTCAGGAAGAAACATAGAATAAAATATGAGGCAAAGAGTTCCCAAATTTTCTCTGCTGCATGGAAACTAATTTTAAAATTAGAGAGACTGACTGTGTCAAGCTTAAAAGGTGGTTAATGTTCAGAGGTTCATAGACAGTAAATGGTCTTTGACACTTTTTGGCTTTGTGTGGGCTGAGATGACATTCAAACACGACGTGTCCAGCCTGCTAGCTGGAGGACAGGACACAGATTTTGACAGACCTTGAAAGTAGTTCATGTTTTAGCCCGAGAGCCTAAAATGAGGTGAACTTATTCATACAAAAATCAGCCTTTTGTTGAGTCTTGTCATTCATGGTCTCTCTGAAAGCTATTTGATTTGGAGGCAGCGATTTTGTTATTTTCTAGACTGTATTTCTCCTGGAAGTGGTTCCTCTTTACTTCCTAATTTTTGGCTGAGATTTTTTTTTGCTGAACAAATATCTCCATCTGTGCTTTCCATGCTAAATCCCTTCCCTACCATTACTCCCTTGTATTCTCCTGGGGTTTCATTCCTACTCTCCACTGCTTGCCGCATTTTGGATGCTTTTCTGGACCTTTGCAATGTAACACTTCTCTCCAAGTAGTTTTCTTTATGTGTATTTACTTCTTGCCTCCAGGCCCTCTCAAAGACGCCACTCTCCCAGTCTTCTCCTGCCTTTCCTGGACATACCACCATTTTGTCCTTCTTAAGTTTCCATTTTTCACTTGAGCTGTACAGATATTCATCCTCTTCTCACATTACGTCCAATTAGTGACTCCTCTGGATTTCTCAATGGAAGTTTTGTAGGCACTCCACTCTCAGACTGCTCCTCCTGATTCATAGCTGCTTCTTGAACTGAAGAATATCTGATGTTGCACTCTTGGCTGAGATGGATGATGCAGGACTTTTTGTCTTCTCTCTGCCAGGTCTAGAGCAAGACTGTTCTTCACACCACTTAAACCCACAACACAGCTGCCACATTTGACTTTGGCCATCCCTCACCCTCAGATCCTTGTACTCTCCAAATATACCGTACCACTGCACTGATGCACGGCTTGTGGTAACAGCTGTACCTGACAGTTTACTGCCTGTCTGAAGCATTTAAGGTGTGTGAGGGAGAGTGCATTTCTTTCCATTTGTGATGGGAGGTGCCTACAAAAGCTTTCAATGTCATTAAAATAGTAGGCAGCCTAGATTTTTTCTCCCTGAAGAACAAAGTAAGGGATGTATTGCAAGAAAAATCTCTTAGGAGATTGTCAGCCCAACATCTAGAGGAGAAATGCATGAAATATCTCAAAGCTGAGCTGCACTTTGTTTATTATGGTATGGATCCACTTAAGTCGAAGGAAAAGCACAGATTCAAAGCAGATGAGTCTCTGGCACCTAAGAGACTTCATATTAGCTTCAGTTCAGACTGGTTTTGCACTGAACAATCAGGCAGTTCATAGCCAGAGTCTCTGCTTTTTTTTTTTCAAAGACCAGAAGAGCATTGCAAAAAAAGCTGCTAACAGTGAAGGAGTCCAGCACAGGCTCAGCTACAGCAGGGGGTATAGCAATTATTGTACCTTGTGTGAGATCAATAGGCTTCTGGAGCATCATGTGGCCCAGCATGGGATCTGAGGAAGGTCCTACAGCGAATAGGATACATTGATGCTGCACTGACTTCAGCTCAGTGGAAACATGACAGAAGCAGAATCTCTTTGAGATCACCCAGTGTCTCAAGATGCTGATGAGGTGTCATCGTAACCAGCAACTAAGCACCACATATCTGCTTGCTCAGTGCCCCACAGCAGGATGGAGGCAGGAATGAGAAGAGCAAATGTGAGAAAACTTGGGGGTTGAGATAGAGACAGTTTAATAGGAAAAGCAAAAGTCATGCACACAAGTAAATCAAAGCAAGGAATTCATTCACTACTTCCCATCACCAGGCAGGTGTTCAACCATCTCAAGGAAAACAGGGCTCCATCATACATGCCGGTTACTTGGGAAGACAAATACCATAACTCTGAACATCTCCCTCCCTCTGCTTCTCCCAGCTTTACATGCTAAGCATGATGCCATATGATATGAACAATCCCTTTGGTCAGTTGGGATGAGCTGTCTCAGCTGTGTTTCCTGCCACCTCCTTGTGCACTCCCAGCGTGCTCACTGGTGGGGTGGGGTAAGAAGCAGAAAGTGCAAGCACTGCTCAGCAGTAACTAAAACATCCCTAAATTATCAATGCTGTTTCCAACACAAATCCAAAACATAGCCCCGTGCTAGATAATATCAAGAAAATTAACTCCATCCCAGCCAAACTCTGCATAGATGTGTGTAAATTAGTTGCTGTCAGGGATCTAGAAGTGAGCTGAGATCAATAGAATAAATTCAAAACCATAACTGAGAACCAGAGAGACTCTTGCTTGTACCAATTCCTAAATATTAACACAGGAGAGTGAGATAAGAAACCAGTTAGTCTTGTTTACTGCTGCTTAAGAGAGAGAAAGACATGTTCAACACTGACAATTTTTTTCAATATTCTTTTTTCCTAAAGCCAGAGAAGGTGTTTCAAAACTATTTCCTGCAGAACTACAAAAGGCTGAGAAATGAAGCTGAACAAAGATGATAGTTGTAATTTCCAGCAAACTCAAGTAAAGGATTGTTATCAACAAAGCTTCTTCCAGACCATTAAAAAACCCAGCAGCCATTTTTTGACTCCTGATATTGTGTGAGATAGTGGAGTCTACAGCAGCACAGACAGCTCCTGCCTCATTACTCTGACATGATGCTCAATAGGTTCAAACAAGTCATTGCCGGAGATGGGACGAGATGGTCTGCAGGGACTGGCTGATGCACAGGGGCCACCCAGGCAAAGCTGAGGGCTGCAGGAGACTTTTGTTGGCATATCTGTATGGGCAGCTGGAGACTAAAGCCATGGGGGAAGGGGTGACGCAATTAAAGGGTAGAAGTGTCTTAGGTGCTCTCACTGCTGAGGTGACAGGGATGCTTCGTTCCTCATTTGAGAAATGAGTTTCTAAACTGTGAATAGTCTCATCCCCTTTAAATGATGGTTTAAACTCTTCATTGTTCTTCTAGTTGCTTTAGTGAAGTGAATTCTGAAACATTTCATATAGAATCATAGAATAGATTGGGTTGGAAAGAACCTGAAAGATCATCGAGTTCCTACCTCCCTGCCTGTGGGCAGGGACACCTTCCACTGCATCAGGTTGCTCAAAGACTCAGCCAGCCTGGCCTTGAACACCTCCAGGAATGGGGCATCCACAACTTCTCTGTGCAACCTGTGCCAGTTCCTCTCCATCCTTACACAAAAACATTTTTTCCTAATATCTAATTTAAATCTCCCCTCTTCCATCTTAAAACCATTACCTCTCATCCTATCACTCCTGATAAAGAGTCCCTCCCCAGCCTTCCTATAGGCCTCCTTTAAGTACTGGAAGGCTGCTATAAAGCCTTCCCGGAACCTTCTCTTCTCCAATTCGCTCAGTCTGTCCTCATATGGGAGTTGCTCCAGCCCTCTGATCATCTTCATTGCCCCCTCTGGACTCACTCTAACAGATTCATGTCCTTCCTGTGCTGAGGACTCCAGAAATGAACACAATACTCCAGTTTAAATCTCACAAGAGAGGTGTAGAGCAGGAGAATCACCTCCCTCAACATTCTGGTCACGCTTCTGCTGCAGCCTATATGATGACTTCAATTCATTTTAAAACCCAATTTATTAAGAAAACCAAGGCCACTGTTGTTTTTCTGGAGAGAAACTCCAGCAAATATTTTGGGAGAGGATGTGTCTATGCAAGAAGGTAGTTTCTGAGTGGTAGCTAGCTGGAGAAATGTACCACCTAAGGTCTGTAACCCCATCCCATCTATGACCACATAGATTTGATTCTGTGCCAACTGAAAGTATGGAAAATGCTTATTGCTTTCAGTAGGTTAGATTAAATCCCTAAGGCAAATGCTTTGGAGACAGAAGTGTGGCCCATGTTGTGTTTTGCCTTTGATGTCTCATTAGGATTCCTTCGAAAAGAGTTTGACAAAAGCATTTCACTTTTAAGCCACAACTTTGGAGACAGTTCAGATCAATGATGACTGGATTGGTTGCCCTCTTCTGTGTGATCAGAGCATTTCAAGACATGCACAGATAGGCTCAGGGCATCTCAGTGCTTAGATGCCCACATCCTTCTAACCAGAGACTTTGTTCTAGGCTCAGGGGTGCAATGAAGACGTGGCTGGACCTGCATGCTAAATTATCCCCTCATCCTGTAGGTGATCCAATTAAGCCAAATTTGAAAAGAACCAGAGAAGTTCATGGTCTGCCTTGCTGTGCATGAAGTCAGCAAGTTAATAATGGACATTGATCTCCATGGCTGTCAGTCTGTCTAGGGCTAGGTAGAAGAGATTTCAGATTTTTTTTTTTCATCATATCATTAAGTTTTGTACTGTAAACAATAAACTCTGTAGCCCGCAGCTGTTAAAACACTAAAAGATATTATTTTTCATATTTTTGAGAACTTGCTGCTATATTCATATATCTTTATATATATTTATATTATATCTGTATGTTTATATATATATAAATTCTTTTCTTTCTTTTCTTCCTCCAGATCTGCAGTAGTTTATTTTCCCTCTTTTTTTTTTTGTTTTTCTGGACTTTCATATAAATTAATCTCTATCTTTTCCCTTCTTCCTTCTGTTCTTCGTTCTCATTTTTACCTCTCCTCCCCACCCCGCCCCGCCCCGTAGTTCCTAGAGCAACAAAAACCTTCAGAGTACAGGAGATTTACCCAGTACAGATTCTAAACACAACAGATACCAAAGTTCCACCTGTTACTTACGCATATAACGTGCCCTTCTTATGCCTACCCCTCCATTTTAGGTGTGTTAATCTAGTACCTTCCCACCCCTTTCTAGGACCAGATCTGTTGGCTTCATTCCTACAGCTTCAGCCATGTAAGACTAAAAGAAGAGCCCTTGGCTAGGACTCAGTGACACTATCTAGGAAAGGAATTGTCACCCCGCAGCAGCATGTTTGAGAGTTTCTCTCTTTTCTTTCTTTTGGGTCTTCACCTTGTGGTAACTCCACACAGAGATATCTTTGTTTCACTTGTCCCGACAGCTCCAGAGTCCTACAGTGGTTAGTGAAGACAATATTTTCCGGATAGTTCTCCACGTCATGTATCAGACAGACATCAGTCAACAAGCTGGCCCATGGACTATATGTTTTGAAGGCAACAATAATGTTAAAATTTGACACAATTTTGATAGCCTGTGTCTTTCGTGTTTATGAAAGAAGATGCCCTTCTGCTGTTGTGGGATTGTTATGGTTAAACACGCTGGCATATTGTACCGGGCAATGAAAAGCCACATTTCTGTCTGACTTAAACACAAGCTTGGAAAATAATAACAGGAGCTAAAGTGTGACTAAGCACTTCCAAGGGCTGTCATGCTTGACACTGAAGGCAGCTGGTCATGCCCTTTAAGTCCTTTTTAATAAGATTACTGTGTTGCTCATTATTCAGAGGTCTAGAAAAAGCAATAAATTGCTATGTTCTCATAAAGGTAACTAGCTGCTCAGTTATGTCTTCATTCCTTCTGCACCAGGACTCCTTAAGAGCTGTCTCTATGATGGCCATGCTGGACCCATGTTGTTTAATTTAGGATGCCAATATCATTCTCAGAGTTGCATGATTTATAATGAGTCTTTACTTCATCAAAGTCCTTAGGTTTGTGCTAGCAATAGGCACTGCAGAACAGCAGCTGGGGAGCTTCCAACAACAATCTCAAATGGTCCAAGTAGGGGCACAGTTGACAGGAAGTGGTACTTGATCTGCCCCTGTTATTAATGAACAAAAAGAAATATCTCCTCCACCTGAGCCTACGCTGGGCTGGAGAATGAGGCATACAGGAAACCTGACTTTAATTTCCTTTCCAATCCCCATATTCAAATCTCCATGACTGTAATTCATTGCTGACTAATGACACTGTTCTACTTTCGTATGTTGTAACGTAGGTTTATACATCTGTTTTGCATGTATTGGTGATGATGGCTAGTGGTTGGCACACCTGGGATGGAGTTAAAAGCCTCTAGAGCTAAGAGTATGAGTCATACATACAGGCTGAGCTCAGGAGTCAATCTTTGTAGCTGGGGCTGAGAAACACATCTCCCCTGAACGAAGGAGATGTGAGGCCTCTGTGCAGAGCTGGCTGGTGGCCTCAGCCTCATCCCATTTCTGTCTCACAAAGGGGTATTACTGGCTCTGCATCTCACCCCCAATGCTGGCACATTGAGGGGACTGGGAGTATAAGTGTGTGTGTATTCTGAAGCTGGGGGTACCAACTCTCTGGAAAGGGTGAATATGTTTGAGATTACATGCATATAAAGGTTTGAAAGAGTATTTTTAGTTGTAGATAGTGGTTATCCACCACCTGGGTACCGGAATTCGTCTTCTAGTGCAAGTGCTGCTAGAGTACTAGCAGGGAGGCTGTGGGAAACATATCTGTATGAAAACACTGTTCATTGCAGCAAGTGGAATCCAAACTGTATTTCATTTGGAAGAGAAAAGGTGCTGGGAAACACAGCTTGTCTTGAGTGTCTGGGTAGGTCAGCTTAAGCACAACAGCAATTAGGTGACAGGTGCTTTGTTTGCCATAGATGAAGCCACCCTACAGAGTTGCCGTATGACAAAGAATTTTCTCTTGGAAAGCTTTGGTAAGTCTTCTACTTGTATTATTTCTACAAATCATTTGGATCCAGAGTGTGTCCGTGGATTTAGGTAGAAGTGCATGTACTGGGGAAGGCTGGGGTGATGCTGACATTTGGCAGCATGTTCTAATTGCTCCATTAGGTGGAATTCAGCACCTGCACCTCTGTCCATGTAGAGAGGGTTTCATGCACGGAGATCTGGTCACTGGTCCCAAGTTGGCCCAGTCAGTGATATTGGAAAACTTCTGCAGTAGGATTGGCAACAAATATTTAAGTAGCTTCAGTCTTTAAGGGAAAATGTGCATGTTACTAAAACTAAAAATAAAATCACAGCAGATGGTACCTTGACAGCTGCTGGCATGGACTGGTCAGGCCACAGAAGCTAAATTCCCCTCTGCTATCATCTAGAAGCACCCTCCTTAAACTGCGGCTGATGGGAATTTAAGTGATGTTTGTGTTCATATTTTCTCCATTCTGTGACACACATCCAACATTATTCACAAATTGCAAGCAGCAGAAATCACTGTAAATTTCAAAATTAATTATCTCTTCCTTTTTTTTTTTAATGGATTAGGCTGCTTTTGGATATGATGAACTCAGGTTCATTTTCGGCTTGGAGAATGTGAGCTTAAGCTATCTCTGACTTCATTGAATCTGTGGAAATAAAAACAAAACATGACCCTTCACTACATCAATGGCTCAAACTGAATTGAAGTAGATGCTTATTTAAGTTTCAGAACAGGTTAGCTATCTCTTCTATTGTACTGACAATCTCTTTCTCTCTCTTTCTTACTTTTCCCTCATCTGTGCTGCAATCAAGCCCAAAAGTTTGGATTTTATAGAGTAGGAGTACTAGAAATCCAGTAAGAAAACCTTAGAGGCTAAGTGATCTACATAGTCAACAAAGCTGAGGGATGAGTCAGTGACTGTTTGATGTTTACTGTCACTGTTGACTTTGTTTGCTTGTTTGTTTGGTTTTTTAAAGTGTTTGGGGCAGCCTGGAATGAACTTATTTTTGTTAATAGGCAGATACAATTATTTTCAACTGTGGTGCAGCCCTATCCATCTGCAATCTACAGGTCTGAACCCACCATTGAATTTTAGACTTCCAACACTATTTATTAGCTTTCTTACCATTTTTGCTGTCATTGGAAGCCCCTGGTATTTGGGATCAATCCATAACAGCTTCTAAAATCTGCTCATTACATGGAGGTTGTTTCTACTGCTTCTTTCTAGCTCCTGTGTGAAGAACTGGTGTTGGAAGGGTTTTAGCGACAGTCTCAGCCAACACATAACAAGACATAGCCCTTTTTGCAGTAAAAGGCTGGAGCACTTTCTACTGTTGCACTTAACTAGAAGTCACTTTCCCTGTTTTTTTTGTGGCAGAAAATCAATGCCATAATAGCTATTCCTTTTTGGCAAGAGACTGATAGCACTGGCCAGCAACCAGAATAATGCGAACTGGAGATACAGAGCTCTTCCAATGTACTTTAAACTTCCTGACCTTCAGCTTCTCAGGAATTCCAGCCCTGAGAAGAGAGCTTTCGGGAGAAGAGATTAATAATTCTGCCAGGCTGTGAGACAGTGTCCAAGAAAGAGCCCCAGTGGGAAACTGAAAACCTCTATGTTTCTTCTGCTTTCAGAGTAAGGTAAATAATGGCTGATGCCACTGAAGCCAAGGAAACCAACTAAGGAAACTAAGGCTAAAGACAGCAAAAATCAGTTCTCCTAGGCATGTTCTGGCCCCAGAACTGCATTGTGTTGAGTTTGCTCACAAATGTGTATTGGATGAAAACAACTATGTGTTTGGTGTGATTTATTTTGCCCTGCAGATCAGCCTGTGTTTTGGGTCATGATCTCCTTGAGAATGCTGATATGCTGTTCCCCTGTGGGCTACCCATTCCCTTATGCTCCGAGGCAACTGGACTGTCTGACCCTTGCAGACTGTCGTAAGACTGCAACTGCAGTTCAGCAACTCTTGGCTTCTGAGAGTGCAACTTGTGCTGATTTTGCCCTGACTAACATGCTGTGCTGTTGATGTACCAAGACAAACTCACCCCATTCTTCAGACATTAACATTTTACTTCTTGCTGAATGGGAGTGTTGGTTCGCTAGTCAAAGCACGGCTCTGGGAGCCAAAAGCGCTGACACCTCACTCTGTCTTGAGCAATGACTTACCACATGACCTTGTCCCAGATGCTCTGCCTTTATTATCCCATCTCTAAAAATGTGTTTGTGAATTCTCAGCAATCCACCTTTCTAAGACTGTTTACTAACATGCAGAGTGATATTTTTTTCTGTTTACTGATCACTTGACTTTCTTCAGGAACTAGAGTGGGCTGCTGGTTGTAATGATGCAAGAAAAACTTTGCCCCTAGCTGATCCCCATAATATAATTCCACCATGAAATGCGACTTCTGAAGAGATATCGAACACAAGGATATTTATTCATTGCTATATCTTTTCACTTCTTTCAGCTTAAAGCTTGCAGCCCTGTTGTCTACAACACGACTGCTGCTCTAATCCTTCATGTATTACTTTCACTTAATCTGAGAAAATGCCTTCAAGAGGATATTGCGTTGTGCATCTGTATCATTTTTTTCTTTATAGTGAATGAAATCATTCTCCCCGCATGCAAACAGACTTCTTAGTGAACGGGTACTGTTATTTCATAGGTCTTAGATCAAGTGCACGCATTATAAATGTTGAACATCATCTTCTGCATACCCAGGCTCTTGAATTTTGTCAAGAGATTTCTACATGAGTGTATTTTTAAAAATATTTATTTATTTATTTATTTTCCCTGGGAAAAATGCACCAGGAGGCAGCACCTCTTCAGGCACAAGTGTTAGGAATAAAGGAGAAGAAAGAGTTAAGCTAAACTGGAAAGTGACAGTGTACCAAATGCATTGACACTAATGTGCCTCTTTAGAGTTCATGCCTAAGGGCTTTGTGTGCCATGATAAATATATTTGTTTTGGTTGCTGGAGGTGCCTTTTAAATTATTAAAAGACAAAAGAAAAAAAGGACTTTTCATTTTCTAGCCCCATTAACTTCTTTCACTGGCCATGAGAGTCTCAAATAAGGGTTCAGAATTGAAAAATCAAGGTTCAAACTGCCCTAAATTGAGTTATAATTTTCAGCCTTTCATTGTGTTTCGTCTTCCTATCTGTCTAGATGCAGTTAGCAATGCCACTTAATCATAAACCACACAACTTCTGGCTGTTGCAAAAGTCTTTTTATAATAAAAGAGGTAAAACAGCACATTTTTAGTATTTTTTCTATTGATTTAGTGCATGTGTGTGCAAGAGACAGAGGGAGAGAGAGTAAGAGAAAGAATACAATTGTGAGATAATAATATAGTAGCTGTATAATTTTAGCTAAAAGAAAAATGTTAAAGGGGAAAAGCACTTCTGGCTTTGTGAAGTTTTTTCACACAGTGAAAGACATATTTTAGGCTAAACATCTTAAAGTGGAGATCCAATTCCATCATGCATTACCTTTTATGCATTCAGGCTGCATTTCACTTGCTGTTGCCCATTCATTTAACCTGTTGTTCCCTGCACAGCTTTCCGGATCACAGAGCTTTTTAAAAAGACAAGACCTCACCTAGATCTTGTGGAAATCCATAATTATTTTTATTTTTTTTTTCCAACTTGAAAATAAGCGCTTTGGTAGCATGCTGCACATGCTCTTGCCATTCCTCTATGGTACAGTGAATTTGTGGCTCAACACAACTTGGTAGTGGCCAATGCAATGGCACGTATCTGACAGCTCCGTATGTCCTTTTACACCTCTGTCCGCTCTCTCTCAGGTACAGACTGATTGTTAATAGATGCCAGGCTTTGGGTCTCTCAGTTCTGAAAATCATAGAATCATAGAATGGTTTGGGGTGGTCATGAACTCCTTTGTACGCTGCCAGTATCTCTTTTTCAGTCAGAATATAGCAGGCTTCAGATCCTCCGTATTCCTGACTCCAAAACCCTGGAGGTTGGCTTTGAATCACCCCTGGTGCTTTCTGCCAGAGATTCTGGGCAGGGCCATTCTCCTCAGCTTTAGTGCAGAGCATATTTTGCACATCTTGTACTGCCCAGATTGACCCAAGGGCTGCTGCATGAACAATCTCCCAATTAATTTGTTCAAAAGCTTGTAGTTTCTTGGGGCTCCATTTGAAAAGGTTCTTTGTCTGTGACACTTGATAAAGAGGGCTGACAACCAAACTGTAATATGCATTTTCAGGAAAACAAAATGCCTAAGAAACCTGGTGTTTCCTTTTTACTGGTTTGTGGAAGCATAGCTGGTATTTTGTTTATCACACCTTATGGGATCTGATGCCATTCTTCTTGCCATTTTATTCCCAAAAAATAGATCTCCTGTGCAGGCCCCTTAACTTTACTTTGTTTTATGGGAAAACTGACTTTCAGAAAGCTTTGGGTTATTTTCTTCCCTGTCTTAAGGAGCACTGCTATGTTGCTCCATATGATGTCAACAACATATTGAAGGTGTTCTGGAGATTCATGCTGTTCCAGTGTAATCTGGATCGGCTCATGGCAAATGGTAGGGCTGTATTTCTGTCCCTGGGGCAGTCATTACCAGGTGTACTGGACACCCCTCTAAGTGAGAGCAAACTGTTGCCTGCACTCTGCTGCCAAAGAGATTGAGAAAAATGCATTAATGATACCAGTGGTGGCACAGCACTTGTCTGCTTTTGACTCAAGTTCATACTGAACTTTTAGCATGTCTGGCAGAGCAGCACTCAGCAGGGTCTGACTTGTTCAGGGCACGATAGCCTACTGTTAGTGCCCACCCTCCTTTACACTTATTCACTGGCCACATGGGACTGTTAAAGGGTAAGCAAGTCTTGCTTATCACTCCTTGGCTTTCCAGTCAATGAATCAGCTTATAAATGTGAATCAGGGAGTCTTAGTTGCTGCAATATTGATGCCAGTGCACTGTTATAGTTGCAATCAACATCTCTTCTTATTTGACCCTCAGCAGTCTCACAATAGAAGGGTCCTCTGAGAGACAGGGCAAGGTGAACAGCTGTTTTATTTCCTGTATCTCCACACTATCCATACCCAAAGCCCACTGATAACCTTTTGAGTTCTTGAAATACCTTCTCCTGAGAAAACCTATGCCAAGGATGCACAGAGCCCCTGGGGCAGCCACAATGGGGTGCTTTTGTCACTCATTTTCAGCTATGCTCACTTCAGCCTCCCATACCATTAGTTGTTGAGATCTCCCTGTCACTCCAGAAGTACATCTGAGTTCTGTGCCTTTATAGCTTGATGGCACTAGGGTATACTGTGCACCAATATCTTCTAGAGCCTTATACTTCTGTTGGTCTCGTGTACCAGGCCATCGAATCCTCACAGTCCAATAAACCTGGTTGTCCCTTGCCTCTACCTGCCTGGAAGCAGGATCACTCTAGTCCTAATCATAGCATTTGTTACTAAATTCTTGTAAATAAGAATCAGAAGACCCTTCATTAAGACCAAGAGTAAGACCAGCCCAGGTCTAACTGCTGGTTAGGGCTAACTGCTCATTGTTCAGGTCATCATAAATCACCTCCAGCATGGTTAATTTCTCCAGGTACTGGATATGTCTTTCCAAGGTGGTCCATGCCTCCAGGAAGGCAGGGTTCTATCATGCTTAATGGTTACTTGGGAGGACAAATGCCATATTTCTGAATGTCCTGCCCGCTTCATTCTTCTTCCTTTACTGAACAAGTTGACTCTCACTTCCAATTTATCTTCTTGTGTATAGGGATGACTGATATTGGCATCGGTTAGTTCTCTGGTTCAGCTGCAGTGCTTATTGGTGGGATTTGAGAAGCCTTAATGGCTGTCATCTTGCTGTCATATCCAGAGACCTTCTCTCCCTCTTGAGAGACATGAAGAGTATTGAACAGCGCTTGATAGGCATGAACTGGGCCCCAGCACATTGCAGTGATTTCTGTCTCTCTAGGCTCACTCCTCCCTCTCCCCAGTGGGATAGGGAAGAAATGGGGACCCCCTACACACACATGAAAGACCTATATACAAGGTTAGTCCTACTGACATCAGTTTATGTGTACTTAATGTAAATGGGCATATCTTCTAATCAGACTTACAGAAAGAACTCAGAAAGTCTTGAATGAAGAAATATCAGGGAACAGTTAAGCCTTGGAGGAAGTTTAGGCAGGCATTTAAAAAGCAAATGCCACAGCAGTCAGCAGTGGTCAGATGCCTGGGGATAGAGAACAGCACCTGCCTACCCATCCTGAAATGAAAAGCTGTTTCAGGGCTAAATAAAACTAAAGAGAACGGTTCCCTAGGTGGATTCAATTGTAAGTAAAGTCTCCTACAAACTTTCAAGTAGCTGGTTTTACCACAGTAAAAGCTATTTATTTATTTTTAAAACCACGGTCTTTCAGTATACTTAGGTCCTTAACTAGGATAACCTATAATGATCTTTATCCTATTAAACACATAATAAGACATCTCCCATGATAGTGGTTTGTTTGGCAGACAGCATTTTAGAGTATCAAGGCCTATTAATTTCATAGGTATCTTCACCACAGGTAGTGGAGCAACATTTTAAAGGGACAGTGAAAGAAAACCTAGACAATCAAATATAGATATACTTGAATGCAATTACAGGAACAAATGACTGTGTAACACTGAATCGTGGTTTAGTCTAAGCTATGCAATCATCTTCTGTACCCTTTTCAGTATCTTATTATTAACCTCTTTTCTATGGAAAAAAACACTTTCAAAATGAAGGAGCAAATAGGAGTAGTTTTAATGTTAGGCTTTAAATCTTAGCTGGATCCTTATTTGGGAGCAAGCACAGTCAGAACTGACAGTGCAGCCTATAAAGCTGCCTAATGCTTTCACTTCTTTATGACCCCTCTTTTCACAAGTTTTGCCAGACTTTCATGCAATCATGGAATAACTTTAATTGCTTTTGTTAAAATATTCCGTCTGCCTATTTCTGAACTACTTCTTTCTGGGGACTTTTTTGTCTAATTGCTTCATTTGGAGTGGGTTTTATTCTTATTCCCCCCCCCCTTATGCCTCAATTTCAGCAAAAATGACTTGGCTATAAGGTGGTACAAAGAAATGGAAAAACTGTGTGTTTTACCCAGGTCTTGAGATTTGTTAGGAAGTTGAGCATCCAGATGTTTCACAGCAGACATTATGTCTCCCTTGTGCCAGGGATGTGCCTTCTGCTACGCCTATTAAAATTCATCCCCATTAATTCTAGTTATGAGCTGCTGAAATATCTGTTTGCACATACTCAGTAGGGATGCACTGGAGTATGCATGCTACATTTTGCTAAGATGCCAAACACGGTGAGTGTGCTCTACTCCCTCACTATCCCTCCTTGTTAGCAGGACTGGGTGTACAACTATCTAAAACACATATAGCTAAATGTGTTAACGTACCATGCAGACATGTCCATCTCCATATGAGAAAGCCACATAGTCGATGGAGCTCACGCTATGATCTATTTCACCCTGCCTCTAGTCAGATCTATCCTGAACTCCAAACTCTCCGTGGGAACACCACAGGCTCTCTGTGGGAAACACTACTAGCTCTCCGTGGTAGGTTAAAAGCTCAGGTGCAGACATCTACACTGTCAACAATAAAGTTAGTTGAGATTAATTTTTCCTGAAGTTACTGATTAGTCCAGTACTTTAGAGATTGAACAATAGCATGTCCTGGGAATTGGTCGTAATCAAATATTTAGAGGCAGAAATTACTTGACTGAACATTTTTTTAGCATCATTTCTGGGTGGAATTTTTGACACTGTTTCTTCCCAAATTAACTCAAGTTACTAGGGATTTCAGGCCCATTCCAACTTCTCTAAAGGAATAAGAAAATGTAGAAAGAAACCGCAAACCTATGAAAGTATCAACATGAAAGCCAGATGCAGTGAGGTACCAGTGGAAATTTTTATTATGAAAGGATTAAGAGCAAAATGAATGATATTATATAAATTGACATTTTTAAACAAAACCCCATATTTCTGTAATAGAAAAAAACCTCACAAAAAATGCATGTAATTTTTACAAAAGGGAAACAGTTTAAATATTTGGAGAATAATTATGGTTCTATAAGGAAATGTAAGACCTGGACTCACATAAATACAAGTGGAATTGCCTACTGTTAAAATACATGTCTAACTGGTGCTGGAATATAACAACTGAATTCAAGTATCAGTTTATATTGTGGTTCTGGTCTCACTAGACTCAAAATCTCCTGATGTTTTTGTCTAACAGCCTTGCTAAACTAGCTTGGATATGCCTTATCAACAGCAGGAACGCCTGCAGGTAGCCATTCTTTGCATATGCACTGAGCTTCTCTTCCCCATTTGCTTTCATTACCTCATGCTAAAGAAGCTAAAATGGCACTCCAGGAGAAACTCGTGAAGCACCAATAGTATCTCATGACTCCACATTCTCCTTTCTCCCAATTCTACTAAATTAATTTTAGTTCCTTTCCCAGCTTCTAACCCTTATAAGAGTTTCAGAAAGAAAAAAGCATGGGGATGATCTTTTCTTCTTGAACAGGCAGGAAAAGGAAAAACTGCAGAGATGACAGAAGAAAACGCTTTCATTGCAAAAGCTGGACTGAGAAATATTCACAGAGAAATTCTGTTCCTTTAGACGTGGACATAGATCTACTCCCTCAGCACAAGAAATAGCCATTCTAGGACATTCCCCTCCAAGAGCCAATGAAAGAAGAAAGGACAGTCAATCCACAGAGATACTTCCTAAAGACCATTTAAGGATGACAGTAAAGAAGGGGCAGTTTTGTAAGTTTGTGAGAGACTGAGGATTCAGATATGCAACCAGGAAATTCCCTGGTCTCCTGATATATGCTGTGTGATCTACTGGTGTCTCAGTTGTCTTCTGTCTGCATGTTAGTGCTGTAGAAGCTGTTTTCTCAATAGGCAACATCTGCAATGTAGTGAGAGTAGAGAGGGACTTGGAGGAGCAATCTCTAGTGACAGAGAGTGGGAAGCTTCACCAAACTGTTAGCCTCTGTTGCATCCTCTGTGAACCGCTCATCCAGAAACTTCTCAGCTGTATGTTAGCTACTGTAGTTGAGAACATGTCTATTCCTAGTGTTGCTGAAGAGCCTGTTTACCCCCACAACCCTTAATGGGATACAGCATGTCTCTGCTGCGTGTTCTATCAGCCTTAACTGCGAAAGGGAGGCGGGGAGAAAAGGGGTAGGGCTTTGCACCTGCTCCTTTTTTTATTAGTAGAGCAGAGAGGGAACTGGTCTTCAATAGCGAATGGGTGCTGCATCGGAATACTGGCATCTGCCAATCCTTTCAGTGTTCTCTACATCTTGCTCCAAAAAAAAAATGTGCAAAATCTTGATGATTCAGTAGTGCTGGCCGGTTCCAGGCATCTCCAGCAGCCTAAACAGATTCATTAGTAACTTTATAATGTTTGCCATTCTAATATTGTTATTGATAACCACGTATTGATAACAATCATGGCTTCCATGAGTTTGTACAGGGTGTCAGGAATGAACAGAAAGTATCTGCTGATGCATTTTATTTCTAAGAGCCCTTCACTGTTGGCACCATATACTTGAAAGACTGAGAAGGAACCAAGAGTGAAATGGATTGCTGCAGATGGCGAAAGATCTCACTTATTGATGACCATAAGTGAAGGATGTATCTCCATCACCTGTTCTTCTCTACTGCAGTTGCTGACTGGTCTCAGGCTTCGCAGGTATAGGTGAAGATTATTTATTTTTTATTTGTAAACTTGATAAAATTTGCTGAAATGTATCAGGGAAAGAAAATTAATAGTTATGACATGGTTTTTGCACTGCAAGGTCTTGCACCTGATTTAAATATGATGCTCAATGTCAGTAGAGCAAAGAATAGAGGGGCTAAAGGTGAAGGCTGAAGTAGTCAGAATTTGTGGTGAGTTAATCTGGTGTTTGTGTGTGTCTGTGTGTCTGTTGCTGGTTCTCTTCCATCCATGAAATTGGCATCCAAAACCAAAGAGTTTGCCTAAAAAAGACAAGCTATGCTCTTCATGTCTTTTGAAACAGGAGGGGTGTGCTGTCCACTCCCAGAACACACAAGTGCATTTGCAGGTAAGAATAACTGGTTTTGTCCATTCACAAGGAATATAAGTTACCTTAAAAGGTATCTTCTTCTCTGGCTGCCAGAGAGGACTTGCTCACTTACCTGCCACTGGATCTTTTCTACAACTCTTACTACTTTTTTTCTCACTTTCAGGCTCCCTCAGGCATCCAAATGTTTCTTCATTCCTTCACTGTCCCTCTGATGTCTCTACAACCCCTTTATCCTTTAACACATATAGTACTCTGAGAATGATGAAAGGCTTGTCCTAACCATCATGGTTTTGTCCCAGAAGATACAATACCAATGAGGAGAAAGGGGTTCCTCTCCAGCTAGGTGTGAAATTAGAGCCTGAGGAAAACCAATGCAGCCCCTGTTTCCTGCCAATTGAGTTAGTAGAAAGGATCTGCATAACTACTAAGTCTCACAGCCATGAAAGTACTCATAAAGTTATTTTCCAACCTAGGGAGTCCAGTTAGGTGGAAAATACGCCTTTGATTTATGGCCCTGAGATAGGCAGCTCATAAATCAACATTTGCGTTGGCAGCTTCAATATGTGCCATTTACATCTGAAGGCTGCAGGTAGCAGAGAGTGACAAGAAGGTATCAAGCTAAGATGTGTAAAACATAGAGAAACTGTGCTTATTTTCCATGTCTCAACTGAGAAGGATTTCACTACGAGTGTTAAACCATGGCTCTTTAAATGCTTTATTATTTATAGGCATGACTTGGATAGTATTGAAAGCAAGATTTCTGGGTGACAGTAAATGTTGAAGAGAGGTAAATAATGATGAACAATGCAGTTGGACACAAAAGGTCTTAGATCATCTTAATAATTGGGCAAAAAATGACAAATCCAGTCGGGTTCAGATAAATGTAAAATAATGAGTCTTGGAGAAAAGACTATAAAGAGAAAATGTTAACTAGGAGAATGCCACAGCATACTGACTAGCAAAAAGATCTAGGGAGCTAATGGAGAGAAATATCCTTAATGCTCAGGATGTAACTGCTCCTGAATGGGTGGAGTCACAGAGGAATAAGAAAAGGGTCAAGAATTGAACTGAATTGAATTTTTCAGATATAAAATTCTCTTAGGTTATCTTGTCCATCCCCCTACATCAGCCGAGAGATAATTCTTTCTGTAAAGAACCCTATTATAGTGAATTATGAGGATGTCAAGGTGATTTATAAGACACATTTAGTCAGTGTTAAAATTTTTGCTAGCCAACACAAAAAGCTAAACATTTTGGTTGAAATTCTGTCCTCCCTGACATAGATGTAAATAAAGTCACCTGTGCAATTTTGAACAGAACCTCTCATGCTATACGCAAGTATATATGCACTTATTTATTTTCAGAACTGAAATTTTACCCCAGGCTTTGCAGTGATTTTAGCTACAGCCTCAGCTGAAATAAATGCAGAATCTGATGAAGATGGGTTCTCTATCAGGGAAATTCATAGGGCCTGTGAAGCCCAAGCTGACTTAAAAGTGGTGTTTGGAATCTTACTCCCTCTTTTGGATGGGTGCATAGTGACCCAGTTCAGATGTTGATCGGAATAAAAGGTTATCTCTTTTCTCAGAAGTCCCACTGACTTCAGGAGATATTATTGGAAAGTGAAAAGAATAGGAGCTGAATCTTGCAATAAGAAAATAAACACGAAAATCAAGAATCAAAGTGCCAAATTGTTAAACCTCATGTTTAGTTCCCACTACAACATACGCATCTGCTATTTTCTAGGTTCTTGAAGTTCTGCTCTGTTCTTGAAGTTCTGCTCTGTTCTTGTGCTCTGCTGCTGGAATCTGCACTAAAGTCCATCTTGGATCCAGAAAAGAAGTTCAAATTCCTGATTGCATCTCCGATGCCAACGATCCTGCATATCAGGCAGATATTATGATGCCTACATCTTTACATGGAAAAAGCCTGAAATCCACAAGTAAGCCTAGTGCTAAACTAAGAGAGTAATCTAATCAGAGCACTGCCATTTTGTTAATTCAGCCTTGGAGAAACTTACCTCTAGATAAACAATAGCTGCAATATGCTTTTTTTTCCTTGTCAATGAGGTGTATATTCTACTGCATCATTCACCTCTGTCAGTTCTTATTTCCAAGTCTTGCCAAGGGACTAGAAAACGCTTACACTGCTAAAATCAGACAAATTAAGAAAATAAGTCTATTGGAATTTGAGATGTTAATTGATTTCCTGATATCTAGTTCCCTTTTTTTTGTTGTTTTCTGGTTGTATCAGGCTTGTCAGTAAATCTGGAGGGGGTAAACCTGAGACTGGGTGAGGTAGAAATAAGTAATGCAGGGTGGGACGGAAGCAGAACTGCTGCACTGCTGGAAGCAAGAGATACACATTGGACCATGGTGGACATCAAACAGCTCCCTTTGCATAAATTGTCCATTTTAACAGGGATTTTCCAAGACCTGCACCTAAGATGCAGAAAATGGGGGCAAATCCTTGATCCACCACAAGCTTTCTATACCAACATTGCAAAGGTACTTCTCATTTCATACTACAGTCTGTAAAACACACAGCACGTATGTAGAGCCCCTCCCCATCTTTCAGGGGCAGGATATCTATAAATGCATTAAAACTCTCTGTTTCTTATAGTTTGGCCTTCAGAGAATTTACAATGCTTGGGAGAACTTTCTTTATACTTATTTCTTCTCCTTAAGAGATGTGTTCTTTCTATATATGTGTTTTTTGTGGAGAGGTAGTAAATTCAGATTAAACCCACTGCAGTTTTGACGTTTTGTAGAAACAGTTTTTCTTTGTGATGAGGTGCTGACTTCCCAAAACAGTAGTGCAAAAATGCTATTTTATTTATCATTCTTATTTTCTTTCAAAGCTGAGGTTATTGTCTGTGTCTAATAAAGCTGTTAAAAAGCCTCTGTGGCAATCTCTTTCCAATGTCTCGTTTGCAAGGCTCTTGGAAAGTGTGACATCACACTGGCTTTTCAACATATAAGTGAAATGGGTTTTGCTGCTCTTTGATCTGCTGTAGGTTCCAAATGCTTTTACTTGATTATCAAATGGATGTCCTTGTTCAGCTACATGATTATCAGCTATTAGTTTAACCTTTTTGAGGCATTAAAATGTCGAATGTTTCAAGGTGTCTTCCTGGTTTGAATACAAAGCTAAAAAACTTTCTTTTAAATTCTGATATGTCTTAAAAGACCCGTGATTCTGTTGTTTTAAATGCTGTGTATGTCTTTAAAACAAAATTATACCCTGCTTAGTACTAATGAACAGCTCCTAAAACCTACCAGCTAAATAGACTCAGATAATTACAGTTCCCTGTGACTGGAGATCTCTGACTGTAGCCAACCACAGAGAGAAGAGGATGTTGAGGAAGCTTTCCAGTAGACAGATACTAGCCCAGCTTGAAAGTTTGTGAAGCGTGAACAGCAACTCCTGACATGGGGTATGAACAGGCTACGAAATCTGAGTTTCTGTTGACATAGGAAATAACCTGACCTGATAAATAAAACAGAGCAATTCCGTATGAGGTGCTGTTAGCTATCTATTATTTTATCCATCAACAAACCCTTTCTACAGTGCTCCACATGACATTTCCCCTTTTTAGAGATGTCCCAACACATAACGGTATTCATGTAGTCACATCCAGGATCACAACCCACCACATCAGATCATGATTTAACCTCAGTTTGAGAAAGAAAAATTACAGAAGGATTCTCCCAAAATAAAAGATCTGTCTAATATGTCTTTGTGGGATTATAAATTGTGCTGAGGAAGCAGGAACAAAAGAGAATTGATCATAGAGGGAGGCACAAAATAGTAATTTCTATAGGATCAATCTGTGTGATGTAGGACATTTTACTGGAAACAAAAAACTTATCTCTAGCAGCTAGCTAATAGGGCAAGTTTTGCAGAGGGAAAACAGTGTTCTTTCCTTTTAATTTTTGCAATTAAGAACAGCTGTTTTTCCAAAAGACAGCTCATTTCGAAGAGGTAGCAGAAACTGAATGCAGGAGATGCTGGCTGGAAAGCACGATAGCTGGTCACGATAGTCCCCTCTCAACTTGAAAACCCTGGGTAAAGTCCTGGCTTCACTAAAACAAGACAGGAAGGGATTTTACCACATCAAACGATGCCTCGTACATCCAGACAATATACATACATATCTGTATTTTATATTAAGTCAAAATTTAAAACATAGTTAATTTGTTTTGTATCAGCTAGTATAAAGAACTCCAGAATCAGTTGTAAAATACAAGAACACTAGTCTTTTGATGGAAAGGTGTCCAGGAACATCACAGATGGATGAAGATAGCTGTTTCTGAAATGATGGAGTTGAGACAGAAAGACCAAAGTATACTAACTACAAGGCTTGTTTCTGAACCTTGATAATAAGACGAGAACAGGACTTGAATATCACAGTATCACACAGTATCACAGTATCATACAGTATCACAGTATCACAAGGCTGGAAAAGACCTTTGAGATCATCAAGTCCAACCTATGACCCAACACCAACACCTACTCGTCGTCTAAATCATGGCGCTAAGTGCCTCATCCAATTTGTTTTTAAACACCTCCAAGGAAGATGATTCCACTGCCTCCATGGGCAGAACATTCCAATGGCCAATCACCCTTTCAGTGAAGAATTTTTTCCTAACATCAAGCCTAAACCTCCCCTGGCAAATCTTGAGACCACGTTCTCTTGTTCTGTCACTGGTAATCTGAGAGAAGAGACCAACCCCTGCCTGCCTACAACCTCCTTTTAGGTAGTTGTAGAGAGCAATATGGTCTCCCCTGAGCCTCCTCTTCTCCGGGCTAAACAATCCCAGCTCCCTCAGTCACTCTTCATAGGGCTTGTGTTCCAGCCCCTTCACCATCTTCGTTGCTCTCCTCTGGACACACTCCAGCATCTCAACATCTCCCTTAAACTGAGGGGCCCAGAACTGGACACAGTACTCAAGGTGTAGCGTAAGCAGTGCCGAGTATAAGTGGATGATACTGTTGTAGAGAAGCAATGTGGGCTGTTTTGAAAGAACAGGCTGAGATCACCTCACTGCTGCATTTAGTGTCTAAGCAAGCTTTCTGAGTCTGGGACTGTAGAAGGACATACAATCATGTATCAGCATATTCACAGTGATGGTAATTACCATCTAGACTTGGAAGAGAGTATAAAATGTGTTATAAATGTAGTATGTGTGTGTGTTGCGTACGTATAAACACAAAATTTGGGTTGTATTGACTATGACACCTGAACATGAAATGCACATGCATGGGGCATTTGGACCATTGGCATCTGTTTTGCATGAGAGTGCGTGGCATTGTGATCCAGTGAAAAGGGAACTGGACGGGAGTTAAATTCAGCAAAGGAGACCTGAATTTTCCTACCAGCTTTGTTGAGATAACTTGACCTATTGAACTGTCTTGGACAAAGCCAGTGTATATCTGTGTGCTTCATCTTTGCAATCAATACAATAGGGACACTGTAGCGTGCTCTGTGAATATAATGTACTCTACAGTGACCAAAATCTTAATGTCAGAGTTAGAAGGCTCAGCATATTTGATACATGACCTTATGAAAGAGTAAAGAACATAATACTTGCTCAAAAAGAGGATCAGAACCTTCTCGTGCCTTCTACTCTTCCAGCAGGACATTGCTATAGGCAAAGCCTCTGATTAAGAAGCAGTACTTGAGAGAGAACAAATTTTCAGTGATTACCATAGAAACCACAAATGATTTCATAAGGGTGGAGAAATTATAAAAAGTTCTAATTGAAAGAAGATGAGGCTTAAAACAGTTTCTATGGAAACCAGAGGTGGCATCCAA